>OX104063.1:168539942-168773007 GCA_944474145.2 Dicrocoelium dendriticum | reverse complement strand
CCAGAGGACACCAAGGTGAGTAGAATAGACGGCGTTCAAATACTACTTGGAGCTCAACGATAGAAGAAAAAAAATAACCACGTGGTGCCAGCTGGGTGATTCGAGTTTCTTCAGTTCCAGCAAATCGTTCGGCGGCAATGTTCTAAGATGCGGTGGGTTTCCGCCTGGCAGCGTTCTCCCTAGAAACATCACAAATGTCCGTATAATAACTACGACGTGGCCAATGTGACTCGCCACTTACTAAAGTCACTGCCTCTTAAGTAGCTGGATGGTCTACCCAATCCATCCATGGACGTCAGTCTTCCGATACGAAGATTTCCTTTCACCCCATCTAACCTGACAACCTGACCGAAAGCGATCACAAATACGGCATCACATTTACAAATTCAAGAAATACATGCATATACACATATCACCTGAATCCATAAGCTACCGGTAAACTTGTAACGTCGTTTACATTTACCGGTACTTAGTGTTTGTACCACGTGGTCATGTCCATGCGGGCGTGTCGCTCATTGTTGAGAATAAAACAATTATTTAGTATGCTGGTTACTAAGTTAGGAGATCGAAACTGGTGGAAAAACAAAGAGAACTGGTGGGGTACCATGACAGTAGATGCCATCATCCAGGAGCATGCGTACCTTGTTCCAGATTAAGAGTGGATGTGATCCAACGGTAACCGGGACGCATATCGTTACACACATGGTAAGGAAATCTAGAGGCGATTTCAAGATGAACCGTCATAAATAATTGACAATGGCAGAACACCGATATCCATATATCAGCTGAAAGCGTGGCGAGTGAAAACACTAGGATACCGGTAGACAGATGGCTAATCGAACGCCACTCAGTTTTCTCGGAGTACCGAACAGATGCAACGTATCCTGAAAGAAAGTGAGCATGTCATCGGAAGCGGATTGGTCATCCGAGCAGCGAGTGGTCTGCGTGCGCCCAAGTCGAGCTGTGGGAGGACAGTCAGCCAACTGAACAAGCATGCACTGAGTGTGCACGTGACCAATCAGGTGCCATCAGGTCCCAAAACCTCAGGACCAATTCAGTCTTGCGAAAAAACGTGTATCCGTGAGGAGTAGAGAAGCGATTGGTTTACCGGGCCAGGAATAGACTGTACGCACCTGAGTCAAGGTTTGCTGTAGCGTCAGACCAAGGAAAGGAACGTGTGACCAGATGGACGAGTGACCAATCGAGCCAACCATACAATCCATGCAGCAAGTCAGGAAAGCGGCTCGATTCAGTCTTAGACAGGATGAACTTTGCAAACAAGCGTAAAACCATGGAAATGGAGTCAGCGACATAAAGAAAATAACAAGGGTGAGCCAGTGGACTGGATTCTCGTAAATAGTGAATATACTCTGTAAACATCCATGCGACGTTTTAATAAGTGACTTCGTGATCGTGGCCAGGTCTTCTTGATTTGCGGAGCGCTGTACGACAGAAAGCACAGTAACAAGACAAATGGCGGGCCAACAAATCTAGCATACGTGTTTCTTCAGGAATGGATGCGATCAAACATACAAGTAAACAAAATGAAAATGAATGTCTTGCTTTTACGCCTAGGATAGCCATGACAGAATATTGTACAGAATGTACATTTGTCGTGAATCCATCGACCCCCAGTCTGTCAGTAGAAGGGGCCGGTAGCATAGTTTAATGAGGCGGCTAGGCTAAGGCTGAGACCACCTAAACACATTTTCCCTCATTTAGCAGCTCAACCTCGTGTGGGTCCTACTTAGCTGCTTGGCACCTCTCTCACATGTAAATTGGTAGCCACCTTGTGCGTTAGACTCGGTTTGCTGAGCTTCGATTACTGAAGGATGATATAGCTCCCGCTTTCGTTCAATGATGTTGATCAACAGTATGGTAACTTCTCTGCTTGACCAAAATCAGATGCGTACTAGTCGTCGGTTGGGAATATTACCTTTAAGAAGAAACTTAGTGAACATATTCTTCCTAGCTACAACAGATGCCCGATTCCTTACTTATTTCATTTGGCTGTGTTTCTCCAGTAAGCTCTGGAGGTATCTGCTTGTTAATTGCTTGTTTATGACTAGCTCCATTTTGTCAACCACCCAATCAGCCGACCAAATTTGGCTGGAACAGTTGACTAAATCCCTTACAGGTACCGCTTGTGTCGTACATTTTGAAACTCGTTTAATGCAAGTGTTACCAAGACCACGTTACATTGGTCTAGATGGACCACTTAATCTGTCCTTGCTGTCTGAGGTCGGTAATAACAGATTATTACGATCGGCAATTCTACTGATCCACTTCGTAGTGAAGCCACAGGTTGGTATACCATTCTACCAGCTTCTCCACTGACTGCGTGATCTGCCTTGCAATGAAAATAAAAGGATTTATGACAATGATCTATTTCTAAGAACATGACCCGAAGGGATATATGATACATTCATGTGAAATTAGTCGCTGTCATGTTACAGGAGTCGGAGGTTCGCGGAGACTTGACATGGCTGGTTGTACTGTAAAGTTGTTTTGAGACACTATGCAGCGGTGACTACCCCACTAGCTCAGTAGCGTGTTAGGTGTCTGACAGCCAGAGATTAGGAACCACATGTAACTACTTGTATGATGAATATCTTGGTTGAATAACTTACCCACTGGAAATGCGAGCACCCAGCAGATAACTGACAACTGACGTTGGATTTTAACTATCTGCTTGGTCAAATCAACCTTTTGCGTTATCCGCCGTATTCTTCGTCTATTTGCTTCCATATTTGCGTTTACAATTTTGGCAGATACATACAATCTGGGGTGCGAGAGCTGATTCTTCCTCAGTCGTTCAGTTGGAGAATTAAAAGCGTAGCCGTGCAAACTATATGATTGATTTATTGGTCACATTGTAAGCGTAGTAGTTTTGCTGAGATCCAATTAGGCTGAGTTTAACAGGCAGCCCAATTACTGAAGAGCTGTTTGTTCCCATCAGGTATTCACTGTGTTCCGAAATATCATAGTTTTATCTGCTGAGCCAAAACAGACGCAGCGTTTGAAGTTAGGCCTTACTGGGACCAATGACCCATCGTGTAGTATTAATTATGTGCATCTTAATTTCAGCTTTCAGAATTCCTGTTATGTCCGCTCTCGAACATTTCATTCAGTTGAAGCCCTATCTTCTCTGCTTTATCTTATAGCTCAAACTGCGAGACCTCCCCATTGAACCGACCATCTAACCAAGCGGACAGAATTGATTGGGCTGAGCAAGGTGCACTCGCCCTCAGAGAGTTAGAAAGCACAACTTGGTCTCCGTTCATTGACCTTCATGGCCACGTGAACGGTACATTCGATCCCGGCGTCCATCGGGGCACACAGCTGAACGAGCGACCTCCACGTCCTTCCCGACTGTCGCACAAGACAAGCCTTCGTAACAAACTTCCAAACTCTGCCGTTCGCTCTAGTGATCAATCGATGGCCCCTGAATCTAGAGGACCATGTGTTGTGGCTGCAACAAGAACGCCTACCTCTAGTCATCAACCAGACCTGGTAGGTCGCCGTCCCAGAACACCTACCCTCGGTAGAGCCGCCTTGTTCGTCCGCGCTTCCCAGTCCAACTGGGAACGTAATGAGCAAAAAACTGGCTTATCCCAGTCGTCCAACTATTATGCCAAATTCCCCGACACAGCTCATTTCCAGACTGGTGTTGAGAATGAGGTGGTCAGTTTGCAGAACTGCCTGAGCCGGAGTTCCAGCGTCAACTGTGAACTACGCAATTACACAATCAGTCGAGATGGAAGGTAAGGTACATGAGAAAGTGTACATAAAGACTACAATGTTTAAGAGCAGACTTTCAATGGTCTGTGATGAAAGAGCACCTTGGTTTCTTTTATATATTTTGTTAGTATACCATTTTTGAGAATATACTTCAAAATGCAACCTCACCTCAAACGTCAACCTGCTTAAAGGCAAATTTTGGATAAGTCCTATACCGGCAGTGTAGTTAGATCGGAGACACTAGTGGATCTGCTAGTTCCAATCACTGATATCCATAAGCAGTTTGGGTCTTGTTTGGACTCTCCATGTAAAAAGAGTGGGGCTGGGACCCGAACACATGGCGTGGGAAATGCCGGAACGTACCTTTAGTATTGTACTGCTGAGCTTCGCAGAAACGGCCTGTCATAACGGTTAGACCAAAATTGATGTTTTTTAGATTGTCGTTAAGTGAATGGAGTAAGTCGAATTCCCATGTGGTGTAAATTCTGAGTGCATTGTCTGATGAGCTCTTGGGTGACGACGCTGGTTACTCATACTTAGATACATCTCGGTATCCACTGAAAGCGGATGCAAACTGCAAATACTTTCCTCCGTAGCACTTACACTCACCCCTCTAATGAGCCGTTGCTTGTATCATTTCACTGTCAAATGACGATACACGGGTTTGATCTCCAAAATCGAACGCATGTCAGTAGGTCAACGGCTTCACCAGTGTACCATAAATCTCCGCAAACAGCGCGCGTATGCGTGATGAAGGGAACATAACTCCCGGACCACGTGGTAGTAGTGCGATCTTAGTCCAAACCAAAGTTATGTAAAATCGTCAGCCTTATTGATAGCTATGCATTGCGTTGCGTGCATTCTAATCGTCCTTCCACTCTTGGAGTCTAACTGAAGGTGGTTGAGCCCACAATCTGTACTTCGGATTAAAAGGTTATGTTCAGACTCTTGGAGACTCAGTTTCAAAGTATATTTTATTTCCAACTCTCAGGGGACCGCTAGAGAACTCCCATAGCCTAAGCATATGTACACAATAGTGCAAGAAGTGATAAATATCATGGATCGGTGTTTTGCAGTTTAATACAATAGTGAGTCACGTGCATGGCCAGACATACCGTGGCTCGTGATAACCCATCGCAGCAATTCTCCACCGCTAGATTAAGAGTATCTAGCTTGAAAATGTTCCACGCTGCAAATTCTCACGATCGCCATGGCTCTATAGGTTACTTCGTGTGGTCTTAATTTGGCAATGTCTCTGCCGCTATTCACAGGGGTAAAGGTGATGGGCAATTCGCTTGTTCCTCTGTAGGACTCACAGGCTGTCGTAGCACTTGGTCCAAATGACGCTAAAGTATTCGCCCATCTTCCAATTCCGTTTCCACTGCACTACCTCTTGTCGATCTCGTAATCCCTCGGATCCAAGTTCTATCCGTTGGCCAGTTTAACATACATTCTGTCGCCTGCCTCAACCACACGATTCTTCGTTTTCATGCCGTAGCGTTGCTTCATCACAGACTAGCGCTTACCAACTGCTCGATGCAGATTGGGTTTAAGCAGATCCAACCGAGTGCGCAGACAATGAACAATGATTTATAACGGGTAAAAAAGCAGGTGCTTGACATGTCTCGTAGGGTGTATAGCGTGATAAAAAAGATAGCGAAGGGATAATGGAGTCTTCAGTTCGGGCGCTTACAGATGTACCTGCACAGTCGTATAAAGGGAGTTTGAAATAAGGATGTACGCACACAAAGCAACAGGGGAGTGGTTATTGTTTACATCATAGGCGAGAAAAATAAAAAAGGTAGCAGGACAATGCTTACTCGTGTGCAACAATCTTGGGTCGACAGGATACAGTAATCCAGTTTCTGTAGTAGTAGCGTTTATCAAATTTCGTGCAAGGAGTTTGGAATGACTCATTCTCGAGTAGGGTTATGGCACTATCCACTGTCTGTAGTGCATTAGTGCCAGCATCTGGTGGTCATGAGCTATAACACGTAGTGTAAATGTGACAGGGTATCGTCAAGGCGTTTTTTGAAAAGGAACAGGGTGGGTGCATTAATTACATGTTCCGGGAGGGCGTTCCAAGGCTGTGCCACTCGAAGGGAGAAATAGTTCCGCCGACATTCCAGGCGGCTGTATTGCATGACTAACTTAAACCGGTGACCTCTTAGCGAGGTATTTTGACTGAGTATTAGAAGGGAATGTCATGGGTGGTTGGGGTCTCTCAGGATTAAGTACACCATTATGAGATCGCCCCTTAGAAGCCGATAACGTCCACTGTATATTTTGAGGGTCTTCAGCCTGAGTGGTTAGGGGATGCTGGTCAAACCTCTGACGCTCTTCGTTGCCCTACGTTGTTCAGGATCGAGCGCGGTGAGATGGTGCTTGAGCCAGGGCTGCCACGCTTGAATGGCGTACTCCGCGTGCGGCCTCACGTACGCACTAAGCATTTTTGGGAAGACTGAAGGGTCAAACTTCCCGAAGGCTCTACGAAGAAGGCCGAGGTACTGGTTCGCTTTCTTAGCTGCCTTTTCAGTCTGCCTCAAACAACCGAGGTCATCTTGAACTATCACACCGAGATCGCACTCGTGAGAAGCCCGCTGTAGAATTTGTGGTCCTAGGCGGCAGTTGTGCATACTCTTGTGCCGTATACTGAGAACTTTGCACTTGGTGACGTTGAAATGCAGCATGTTCTCGATGGACCATGTGTACGCTTTGTCCAGGTCACCCTGTAAAACTGTGTGATCCTCCACTGCAGCTATAGTGCGCCATACCTTTAGATCATCAGTAAATAGCAAACAGTTAGAAGATAGCACACTCGCGAGGTCATTTATGAAGACCAGGAACAGGCGGGGTCCAAGTACCGAGCCTTGAGGTACGCCGCACTGAACTTCGATGGATTCTGATAGGTTGCTTCGAACCCTCACATTCAGGTGACGTTGAACGAGAAAGTCTCCTATCCAGTCCAGAATAGGATCACCGATTCCATATTTCTGGAGTTTGTGGAGGAGAATGCGATGGTCTATGCGGTCGAATGCCTTTGAGAAATCCAAGTAGGCCGCCTCGACTCCTACACCAGCGTCCACGGATTCCGTCCAGCTTGCACGAGCAATCAAGAGATTAGTTGTACATGAGTGATTTCGGCGAAATCCATGCTGTTGCGGAACGAGAATTTTGTTGTTCTCCAGGTACCCCATCAAAGCTTCAGCTATAATGGACTCCATAACCTTGGAGATCACAGGCAGTAGTGTTATCGGGTGATAGTTTGCTGGTTCAGCACGGCTACCACTTTTGTAGATAGGCGTGATGATTCCGTGCTTCCACATCGTGGGGACGTGCATCTCGTTCAGACATCGTTGAAAGAAAATTGCTAATGGTCCTGCCAAACTCATGGCAGCAACTTTCAACGCTTTCGGTCGAATGCCGTCCGCACCCGGGGAGCTGAACTCGCGCAGAGACATCAGCCTCTTCAGTACAGCTGCGGAGGTAAACGATATGTGATTAAGCCCTGATGGCTGCGTTATCTGCATAGGCAGGATGCATGGTGATTGCGCGCTTTGGAATGTACGGCCAAATTGTTGTCCAAGGACGTTGGCCGCCTCTTGTGCGGTTTGGGCTAACCCGCATGCTGTGTGCAGTGCAGGAATACCGCGCTTAACTCGGCGCAAATTGTTTACGTGTCTGTATAGCAGTTTGGGATTGGAGCAAAACTTTTCCACCAAACCTTGTTGGTTCTTAAGTTTATCCTCCCGGACGAGTTTGACACAGTGGTTCCTTTGTATTGTGTAGACCTCCCAGGTATGGTCGTTCGGGGAGGCTATGTAAGTTTGCCATGCCAAGTTCCTTAATGCCATGCACTCACGTGTCCTGCTCCTTACGAAAGGCTTCATCCTTTTAGGTCGGTAGAGTTTGGCTTCAGATGTCCTTGCCATCAGAAGTTCACACGGTGGATGATCCGTGGTAGTGTGTGGCGTAATGTGATACTGCAATAGGAATTTGTCCACGCGGGTTTGTAAAGTTCCGGTCTGTTGTTTGACCACACCCTGTTTGATTGTAGGAACCGCTCTCTTTGGCAGACGATTCAACGAAAGGTGATATGGTGCCGCGAGAACATGCTCGATTCCATTTCGACGTAGGAATTCTGCGAACTAGTCACTGGTGAATGTCTGGCCGTTATATGAAACAACCAAACATGGTACATCATATGTAGGGAATATATTCCTTAAGATGTGTACAGGGGTCGACCCAGTCATGGATGTGGTTGCCCGAACTTTGACCCATTTGGAATGTGCGTCCACTACCACCAGCGACATGACGCCGTCGATGGGTTCACAGAAGTCAATGTGTATTCTGTCCCACGGGCGCGAGGGCCATCGCCATGGAGATATTGGCGCAGGTTGTGGGGATGATTTTTTTTTGACAAGCACCACACAATTGTACGAGTTGCTCGATCCCTTGATCGATTCCCGGTCACCATATGTAGTTACATGCTAGTGCGTTCATCTTTGAATTTCCTTGGTGACCTATATCATGTTCCCGCAGGATTGTTTGAAGATACCGTTCGGGAACGATGACTCGAGAGCCTCAAATTATGCAACCGTCCTAGAGGCTTAATTTAGCTCTTCGAATGTAAAATGCTGTTAGAGTTTCAAATACCTGTTCCGGCATACTAGTTAGGATATAACCACGCATCTTCGACAGTTCTGGGTCACTGCTTGTTTCCGATTTTATTTCTCTTGTTGTCACCGGCGAATCATTGAACCAAGATATTACTTGTACCAATGCTCTCGAAGCTGGTGTGTGGCTCGGAGCCTCCCGCAATGGAAGTTGGCTGAGATCATTGGCACAATGATTATCCTTCCCCGGATGATATTTTAGTTGCTACTTATATCCAGCGAGTAGAAGAGCCCAGCGAAGCATCCGGGGTGATGCCATTTGGGGTAACGCTTTTGATGTACCTAGAATTCCCAGTCATGGCTTGCGGTTTACGTTTGAACAAAATGTCCTGGTTGTATGTGGGCTGAGATACTGCCAAATCGCCCAGACCTAGAAAGGAGGACGATTGGTGTCCTCATCCAAAGCTTTTGGCTCAAAAGCCTGTGCGCAAGGCAGCGGGGAGGTGGCAATGATTTAGTTTTACAGAAATGGATGCCATCCCATTTCAAACCCCCAACCTGGAGGACCAGGAGACTGAGTTTGTCTGACCTCACACCATTGACCAACCTGGTAGGAGTAGCTCTCAAGATGCCCGGCGGCTTCACCCAGTATATCTCAATGTGTCAAGGACGTACACAAACTGTCGCGCCACGTTAAGGTCCAGTCTCGTTGCGACGGTCTTATCTTTGCACGATAGCCAACTGCTTGTGACGGTATGTTGTTAACACAATGTGTAGTCGCCTTGACCCTGAAGGTTTGCTTAGGTCATTAAGGGTTTCAGGTAAGTCCCCCTTCTCTTCCTCTTCTTATTCTTTATTTCATAGGTCCACTTGGTTCTATGGCAGCGAACCATCAGTTCAAATGGCTGACGTACTGCTGTTGATAATAATGATGGTGAGGATGATGATGAGGATGCTGCTGCTGCTGCTGCTGCTGCTGCTGCTGCTGCTGCTGCTGCTGCTGCTGCTGATGATGATGATGATGATGATGATGATGATGATGATGATGATGATGATGATGATGATGATGATGATGATGATGATGATGATGATGATGATGATGATGATGATGATGATGAATGGTTTGCGGTCTGCACGCTCGTCTCGCGTGCGCGCCACTGATTGGCAGAAGGTCTTAGGTTTAGTGGGGGCCTAGTGGGTCCGGTTTGCGAAAGCGCTACTCCATGCATGGGAATGACGCTAAGCCAACGTCGTTGAGTTCGCCCGACGAAGGGGACTGTAATGACAAGGTAGTCCCTGCGTTGTGCCAAATTTGCCTGCGTCCGGAAGCTAAGAAGTAACATGGCACACTGAAAAGTGCAAATCCAGTGTTTTCGTAGGTAATTGCTGGAATTAAGCACCCCCACGACTCACTGGCGTGTAGTAAAAGTTCCGGACTCCAAGGAGATGAACAACGGAACGGGTTGGCTTTCTGCATGTAACAACGGCCCTTAAAATGAGTTAGAGCGCTGCTGGATTACGTGCTTGTAGCCCACAGCGGCACACTGTCAGATGTGGAGTGAAACCATCCGAGGGACTATTTTTGCTTGGAAGCGGGCCCCAGGGGACAGTTCTAAGGATAGCCGCATTAGTTCAAGCGAAATTTTGATCAAATCTGTTCTTATTCTATTTCTCAAAGCCTAACTTTCAATTGCATTTAGATTAGCTCCAGTTCCAGACTTTCGTTTAGGAGCTTGTTGAACAAGTGAAACATTTATCTGTTTCATGCAATTCCGCTGATCAAACCACCCAGCTGGCTGTCAATTGCACTGATTAGTTATATATCACTTGTTTATTCATTTATAAGCAGCTCTCGATCAGAGTATACACAATGCTTTCGATGCTCTGAAAACCTTTACTAAGGTCGTTACTCAGAAACGATACGCAGTTCAGCAGGACGGTACTAAGAAATTTGGAATATGTGTAAGCAAGGGAATTAAGCTTTGTGAAATGAGTAGAAAATCAAATGAACACCCATAAAAGCAGCCTGTTGACAAGGCGGCGCATCACAGAAGAGTTGTGCTTTGGACATCACCATGTCTGGACATTATAACAGTTAGAACAAGGAAACCAGAGCCCATTTTTGCGCACTCTTTGTGGTGTCTTTCTTGTTCGCCGTTTCGCTGCGACAATTCATTCGCAACGTATAGGTGGAGTCAGATTTTTACATCACTTGTCCTTTATCCGCGGTGATCTAGCATCTCTCTGATTCCCTTCCGCTTACACCTATCCCTACCTGATACTTATTATCAGCGCGCCTCACTTCTCCCCCTCCAAAGTTTCTACGGCAGGCGAGCTCATACCGTCGCTCCAACCTTCCAGGCTGCTCCACGCATACCGTAGTTTCGTCTCCTCGTTCGTACCAGTTCATCGATTCGCTAGAATGAACTCACCGTCTATCTTTCTGCGAGCAATGGTGTACACAAGCCTTCGGCGACCGATGACGTTATACGGTCGCTTCAACTTCGGCAGGAATTTCCTCTCCCCCTGGCCATTTGCGGTCGCACGTTGGTGATCTTTGTACTTACCCGTCGAAGCAACTGAAAAGTCTCCGGAGGGTTACCTTATGTTCACTGAGGGTTTTTCATCATCCGGTCCTGAGGTGCCTTCAAATTATGGTTCCCCATCTTTCTGTTGGTCCGTGCCTCCTTTGGCGGCAACTAGCAGGTTCTGCAAACACCCACTTCTAGGTCTACAGGAAATCAAGTTCTACGGCTTTACACTAACTGGAATCGCGATCTCTTGACGCGGTGACGCCCGGTGACCTAGCAAGGTTTGTAGTAAAGCCTCTTCCAGATCTCCGCCCATCGCCACCAGCCACTCTGTACTGGTCTTATTATCCCTCTCCGTCAACCCGTTCGTCTGGAAATAGTATGGAGTGGTCACCTTCTTGATACCTAGTTTCTCCAAACATCTTCGGAGTTCGTCGCTTGTAAACATGGACTGATCTGTCGGAATCTCGTGGCTCGTTATCATGTGCTTATCATGGCATGTGTTACCGTACCGTCTCGTTGATCCGGAATAGCCGCCTCTTCATTCCACCGAGCAAGGTGCTCGATCATCACGACTAGATGTTAACTGCGGGTCTTGTTAACGGGAAGCGACCCATCCCGTCGATTGACAACGACTCACTAATCTTGGCCAATGGAATTAAAAGCGCAGGTTGTGGTGTTTATTGATTGTCTCCCTACAGTAGCTGACAGTGCAGACACAAGATCACATAGGTATCGGCGTTTTTTTTATGCCAGGCCAGTAAACTCACTGTCTAGGCAAATCGTATGTCCTCCTGCACTCGCTGTGAACTATCTCACGACAAGAGAACACCAAATGTTTCCACACTTTCGGAGGATCATTAGCACCGGGGTAGAGTCTCGTCCTTGTGTCCGCACCAGCAATACAACTTCGTTTATGTGCAACTTATCCAGAATCCGCACGAATGGCCCGAACTGCTGGGCTTGACTTTTGGTTGCCGCAGCTTGGTTCATTATTTGTACTGTTGTCACCCCGTTCAGGAGCATGTCCTTTCGTTGTTTTACCGCCAAATTTCCCGGATCCTGTTCCAACACTATACCACTGACACCGAAGACGACGCCCGGCAAATCATCCACTTTCGCCGTCCGCTATAAAAAACCGCCGTTGCGTTTATTTTCCCTGATATGTTGTTTAGCTTAAAGTCACATTATCTCAGGCGCTGCGCCCACCTCACCAACTTGCTACTGAGGTCTCTGTAGGACTTAATCCACTCCAACGGATTATGATCCGATTCGACGTCCAACTGTTTACCCAACAAGTACAGCCGTCACTTGTCTGGAGCCCAAAGAATTACCAGACACTCATCCTCCATTGTCGAATACTTGCATTCCGATAGTGTTGAAATTCTGCTAGCATATTCGATCGTTCCCTGTTTTCACTACATCACAGCACCGATTCCGAAGTCGCTTGCGTCTGTGGCCACGGTGAACGTTTCTCCAGAGATCGGTAATTTTAACCTAATTTCTTGTCTCCCTATCTCCTGCTGAATGTCATCAAACACTCGCTGAGCTTCTGCCGATAAGATGAATTTCTTTCCTTCTCTTAACAGCTCTTACGAAGCCAACGCCAAGCTGTTGAAATGCTTAACAAATTTACTGCAATATCCGGCGCGACCCAAAATGCCAGAAAACTGGGTGCCTCTGATGGCCCATACTTCCCCGGCATCGGTTTGATCTCATCCAGATGCACCTTGTGACAAATCAGTGCCACGGACGTTATCCTGATTTGAGATTTAGGCCCATTTATCCGTGATTCCGACTACTTAATTTGTTGAAACGTTGCTTTGTGTTGACCATGCTGCTCAGTCTGCGATTCTTTGTATACCACGATTTAGTCTGTATCCACGTCCACGTTCTCTAATCCGGCCAGAATGCGCAGCAGTAAACACGGAAAGATAAAATGGGTCATCAGATAATCAAAACGGCATCCTTTTAAATTCGTACTACTTATCTTCGACTATAAATGCTGTCGTTGCCTGGTTCTCTTTTTTGATCGCCCAGTTACCAGTAAGCAGATCTCTGGTCCGGTTCGGTGAATATCCTTGACTTATGCAGTCTATCAAAAAGGTCTGCGACTAATGACACCGGGACGAAACGACTCAGGGAGATTTCGTTCAGCCTACTGAATTCCACGCAAAGACGGTAGTTCCCGTTAGCCTTCTACACTAAACAACTGGGGAGTTCTAGGGGCTGTGAGCCTCTTTGAGTACGCATACATTTAACATTTTTACACCTACTTTCTGACCACATTCACTAGGTGTGTTGACATTCTTCTGGGCCCCTACGGCCGGTACGGCTGATACGATGGCGGAATTGTGTGTTTGATTCACTCACAAAACAAGTAAGGGCTACATCATCGTACTTGCCTACAAACGATTGCAGGACCAGACTTGCATGTAAAACAGCCACGACCGAACATACCCATGTGAATACGATATTTTACCACAATTAGTATCTCGTCATCTGCTTTCCTCGTTTTATGCCAGCGGTGGCCTTGCTGAGCTGGAGAAAGCATGCACCTAGGATGGTCTGTTTTGCATCCGGTGACACGACGAAGAGATGGTTGAAACTCCGACCACTGCTACCTACCACGGGTTCCGCCATACCGTCTATGCGGATATCGTAAGCACAGACGGCCTTCATCACCATGGAACACGACTGTTTTCACCTAATCTCTGTACTTGATTCGGGAAAGCGCGACACCTGTAGCAGTCGAACGCCTCAAGGTTTTTCCGTTCCCTTCTATCATCGCTTAAATCACCATTTGGTTTAGCGTCCGAAGTATGCCCTCCCCAACACGAGAACCGTACGGTTTATAGCTCTCATGTGCTACACTGGGGATATTACTTCTTGATAGGTATTGCTGCTTCCAGTGTCCCAGTTTCCTACAAATGAAGCATAATTTCTTCTGCTCTGCCTCCTAACAGGAAATACGAAGTTTTCCGATGTCTTGCGTCATCTAACCTAGCCTCTGCTTTAGCCTGTCCAGTTGCTTCTTCTGTTTTTTGGTCTTCCCCTCTTAATGCAGCTAGTGTGTCATATGCAAACTCTCTTGCCATTCGGGTGAGGTCCGCCACGCCCGTTTTCTGAGTGTCGATCACCATTCGGTGCCGGTCCGTCATCGTCGGAGGTAGTCCACCCAGAAATTGCTCCATGAAAAGTTACTGTTATGACACGTCGTCCAAGTCACTCAATGCTCGGTCCAGTAGTTCACTGCGATGGACAGCAAAGACGAACGGGTCCGCTCTCTGGCCGCATTGAAGCGCCGCATCGCATCCTGGTGGTCGCCCTGGTTGTCGAACATCGAGCTCAAAGCCTACTTCGCGCTGACCCACTCCAAGTTGACTGAGCTCGTTCGCGCCGTCTCCAAAGTCGCCTTTGTTTTACATTTGAGGAGACTCCGCAGGGCAAGCAGCTTCGCTAGCCCCTGCTTTACTTCGACTACCCCGCGATAATTTCGAATTCCTCCGCGAGCCACGTTGCGTCCCCAGCCACAAAGTGCTCCGACCGAAAGTCCTTCATGCTCCACCTCTGTCTGGTCACATCACCAAATCTTGGGAAGAAAACGAGATGCAGACGGGTTGTGTATTAGGCAACTCACGTATAAATACTATAACATCGAACCTAAAAGCTCGGGTCAACTTGTGGTACTTTTCTCACTCTCCATTCCGCTGCGCCACTTCATTCACAACGTCTTGGTATAGATAGATTTGCGCACCACGCGTCCTTCATGTACAGCGATTAAGGACTTATCTGCTTTCCTTGCGCCTCACTGTCTCCACATATACTAATTATTAGTAGTGCGCTACAAACCAAGTTTTATTGTGGGTTCGATATGAATCATCAGAAGTGAGAACAGATTGTGTCACACACCATCGATGTGGACTGCAGTTAGTTTTGGCTGGAATGTCTGGCAGTTTCATGGTACGAATCCTATCTGAAACAAATAAATTCTCGGTATTTTTCGTTTTCAACCTTCCCCCCGGTCTTTCTGACAATCGCAGATAAGTGTGGATCCCATTATGGAGTGCCATGCTGTAAGCAGTTAGCGTCTATCTTATACGCATGTAGCTTTTTTATTTCACACGGTCATTTGTTTCGTATAAAGGTAACGTCAGTGCACAAACTAATCTGCAATGTTTCATTGTGACCCAAGACCAGCAAGTCGGAAAAATTCAACCCTCCGTTTTCATTTATGGTGAGTTGACTAACTGTAGTTTAACTCTGTTTTCCAACGTGCTCAATATAATATATATTCGGGCGTTCGGAAGGCCGAGAGCTATCTCAACGATCATTTGTGGGTACTTGTTTAAGCACATAGCCGGCATATAGTCCTACGTAAGAAGGAGACATCCATTGTGAATTATTCCCATAGAATAGGCGAATTCTTCTCTGATTCGGAATATGTGTCTTACTACATATACTACAAATCACTCAAGTTTGATATATTACAGCAGTCTCGTGGAACCAGTGGCTGGAACTTTTGTATCTAACTATTATTTGCATTTAAAACGTAAATTTTTCCATAATCAATCTGGAACACGTTTCTTACAATATAGTGTGAATTACTTTTCTCTATTCCATTCAGCTCACTTTCATCATCATCTACTCTGACTCGCCCGTCTGACTCCAGACCCCCTTGCACAACGCCAGTATCACCGCAAGTAGATCAATGTGCCCGTACTCATTTACCCCGACGATGTGTTTATCACGCTTACGACACTGTTCCTTTTGACCATTTTGAGATGGAAAAACTGGCTCCAAACATCAAAATGTTTAGTCAAAATTGCTCACCTGTCGTATCCGTGGATTGCGTAAAGGCGAGCTGCTCGCATATGTCAAGCGGATGCTTTGTCCCCAGTCCCAAGGACCCGATGCAACAGAGTACCTTCGGAAACGATCTATGGTCGTCCGGCTGTATCTCCGAATCTACCAGCAGCTCATGCAGCGAGTCCGGTATTAGTGCACACTCGACTCAAGACGCAGCAACCGGTTCGCCAACCCGAAACGTCAGACAGCATACGGAAAGCAGACTGAGAAGGACATCCGGTGTAGTACTTCCTCTCTGTCAAGAAACGCAATGGCCATTGCCGAAGGCAGCTGCACATTCAAGGCTACCGATTCCGAGCAAACGAGTCGCGAATCAAATCGGCGATGGACATGGAGCTGGTAAACCGCCAGAGGCTTATAATCATTTGAATATGGTCAAGAAGTCTGGATCGGTAATTTGTCTCAACTTTGCATCACTTGCAAAAATAATCTTCTACCTATACCATACAAATCCCCCTACTACGCCTGTGTAACAAACATTAGTCAATGGATTAGAAGTGTACTGAATGCCAAAGCAACCTCGGCGATCTGAGCAGAAAATGCGATAGCTTTGCATTGGATTGAGATTTAACACTGTACAAAGTAATGTGACCACCGTCCATCCGATCGCAACTCGACAAAAACATTGGTTTGAGGTCGAAGTTAGCTTTGCGGCGATTCGCTTTCAGCCTATACCACTTCCCGATGGATCAGAGGTCAGTATGACTTTGATAGGATAAACTCCAACTCCAAATCGACTCTAGATTATGCGATGGAATTAACCAGCTTGCAAGCAAAACCTCAACATTCACTGTGACGTTAGACCGGAGTTGATTGAATCAGTGGACTTCATAATTCTGCTGTTGTCAAGTCTATATTAAGAGTGAATAACTACTGCGCATCCAAGTTGTAGGTATCAAATAAGTCCACATTAACAGAAAACACCAAACCCCTTGGACGGTGGACCTCAAGGACGGACCAGGTAATCGTTCAAATGCCATCTGCACAGCATGCACTGCCAAGGTAAATTCTAGAAACTGGCCGCTGGCGCGTTATGGGCATGGATCGCCTGAGTCATCACTAAAATATAATGTCATCAGGATGAACTGTCAAGCTATTAGTCACTAAATTACACTTAACAGACGACTGCCTTCTGGAGCGAACACAACTTTATGGCCTCAGCGAGCTAATGATAATAATAATGATAATAATAATAATCCGAAAAATAACTTTTGACCGGCTCATTGGCGGATCAACTTATTCCTAAGAAAGATATCAGAATTAAGATTTAGCGGACAGGATCGTGTTCATAGTCAGGTTAATGCATCACCAAGAAAATATTAGCGAATTACAGTCCCAGGGAAGCTTCGGCTTCCTCGACTCAATACCCACAAGTAACCTAAATGGGCGACAGATGTTCTGGTAAGACGTGGGGTTTCTGCTCAGCAGCGTCCTAGTAGAAGGAACCGTAAGCTATTCAGGTGACTATACCTAGCTGCACCAAATCGACATAGGCGTCCCCATAGAAAGTTTAACTCACCTAGAGCATTCAGCAAATCAATGGAAACAACTATCGGCAGTTTGTTAGAACCAACCCAGTTATTGTGATTCCGAGTATGCACAATCGCTCTACAAGATCTCTAGCCCAACCGAAAGAAAAATCAGAAGTCCAATGACTTAAACACAATTATGTCTTAACCACCAGCAAAAGCACTGTACAAGTGAAGTAGGCCTTGGTCGTGCGTACGAGTCACTTAACGACATTCGACTTTTATGAAGTGCAATTTAGGGAGATCAACCTACAAAATTAATAATGCCCAACCGACCTAGTCAATCTCCACCAGGCTGGCAGTCAAGTGTAAGCCTTAGAAGATTCCAGGATGTACGGATTCGGTGCGATAACCCTAACAACCGATTAATTGCTAAAACAAAAGCTTTTTCGGAAATTCCTGCTTTTTCTGGCTGCCTCGTCATCCTGAGACGGTTTCTGGGGCACATAATGAAAACCTGGGATGGAGTTGTAGCGTTCGGAACGGTGTTCTGTTTCTGTTGGTCCATCGACTTAGCTGAAGTGCTCGAGAAATGGGTTCTAGTGTCTGTGGTCTGTTTTCCTTGCTTAAATGACAGCAATTGTCCTTAGGCACTTTTAACAAGTTGTAGTTTTCCACCAACAAGTCAAACGAGAAATCGACAGGCAGTGATTTTTCTTGTTGGCGCAGCGCTGAGCGTAGTTGGTTCGCATGCCGGACTTCCAACACGCCATAAATGACCTATCCGCGTTTGTTTTTGTTAGCGCCTGACGTCCAATTTACGTGGTCTTCCCGATAGACAAGCATCAACGCATGAATGATATTTGCGTTGCTCATTGCAGCCGGTTAAAACCCTGTCACCTACTGCAGCACCTTCACAAACAGTGGGCTCTGAGAGCAGTCGAATGGCATCGAAGATCATACGGATCTTTCTGTTTACCATAATTTGTACTGTGGTATTGATGGGTAAAAAAAGGAACCGGCTGATCACCTTTTCCATACGTCCTACCTATGATTAGAGGGGGGATCGTTTGAATGCATCCACCTACCTCTCTGTCTGGCCATTCAAATGTGGGTGAAATGGCAATGATCAAATGCGCTGGACTGGGCACTACCGGCAGAACTCCGTGAAAGTTGTCGAAGTGCACTGTGTGCTGATGTCGGTTCCAAGTGTCACTGGACAACCGAATCTGCTGAACGGTTAAGGCAGTCTCAATAAATTAGCATCGGCTGTTGTGCGATTCCTGGAACACCTCGAGCCACTTGCTGTAAGGACTGACTATGATGCGGAAACTTCGGCCATGGATTGGTCCTGATAATTTGACATAGTTTCGTGGGTTTTGGTCATGAATGAAGCTCTACATTTTGTGGCTTTTTTAGGAAGTTGGTACTTTGTTGACAGCGATTAGCTAGTTCTTTCAGTTGTTTGTCCATGAAAGGTTACTATACGTACTTGTTGGCAAGCGCTTCCTTCCGGTTGATTACAGAACGGCCGGTATGGAACTGCTGAAGTACCCACTTTTGCATAGATTTCGGGATGACAATTCTTTCGGAAAATAGTAGACACTAGTCCATAATGAAGAGTGAATGACTTGTTTGGTAGCGCTGCTGCAACTCGCCTGCTAAACATGAAACTGGCCAACTGGTTCTGGAAACACGTGTGTTCTTGAGTAATGAGTCCTGAAGCGTTTCGATTCGTGCAACTTCTGCGGTAACAGGCAAGTCGTGCAATGCGTCCTTCGCCAGAAAGTTGACGTCCGGTTCGATCTCAACGGAGGCAAGTACTGACTCTTCAGGTTCATACTGAGGGAAACTGTTCACCCGTAGTAGATAAAAAATCATACCCCATTAGAATCAAAGCTCTTCGTCGTAGCCATTTGGTTGTGTAGGTCGGGATGCCCTTTTCCAAACCAAAGATAGCCATCAAGGACTTATGGCCAGTCGAAAGCTTGTAGTGAAGGCCATAGACTATATTGGGAAGGATTTTCACAGCAAACACTATGGCCTATGCTTCCTTCCCGATTTGGCTATAGTATCTTTCAGCCTTTGCAAGTGTTCTGGTGGCACGAGCGACTGCTTGCTGAGATACGTTTGAGTACGTGTGTGATATTTCCCTACCGATCCTATTGCTTGATGTGTTTGTAGCCAACGACATTCTGGTATTCCGAAGTGCAGTTCCAAGGTTGGGCTCTGGTTAATAGCGTGTTCGGCAGGACATGCAGACGATGCATCGCAGGCAAGAAAGCGGTGTAGTGACTGATGAGACCACAAGAGGAACGTAATGATTGCAGGTCTGTTAGCAGAAGCAGTTGCTTTATGGCTTCTATGTTTCGGGAGCTGGTCGTCGCCGATCTTTTACCAGGGTTAACACCGAGATATTTGATGATCGGCGTGATAAATGAGCGTTTGTCTTCACGAATCCGCTAACCATAAGACTGGATACTAAGAAGTGGCACATCCAACCGATTAGCCAGTTCTTCCGGTGTTCAGCCACCACGATGAGATCACCAGATACACAATGGCTCTAGAAAATCCCGCAAGCATTGGATCCATCAATTGTTGGAAAATGGCTGGTGGTGTTTTCACACCAAACAGCAAGCGATTATACTGGAATAGTCTACGATGTGTTGATCGTCAGCAAACCACTTGAGTCTTCGGCAACATCCACCTGGAGGGAGACATCGGACCGAACAAACTTGATTAAGCACTTACCCCTGAATTTTGCTATGTTGTCTTTCGGTATCCATATCGGATGTCGTAACGGCCCTTCCGCGCAGCAAACACGACATCTGGGCTTCGACCAACAAATCTATCGTGTAAACAAGACAGGCTCATTTTATACCTTACACACACATTGACGCATTTCATTCATTTGTTCCTCTCACTGAATCCATTTGAGTGTTGTTCTCGCCACGTCTAAAAATTGTCCACTTAATGTCATCGACGCACTTAGTCGGGTTTGATTTGGGGATATCGAAGTGAGCAGGCAAGAGGTCAGACTGGGGTCATTGCTGCTCGCTCGTCAGCCACCACATTGTCCCATTTTTCTTTCTTTATCGTTTTTGTGCCGAAGTTTCCATATCCGCTAGCACGGCGAGCGTGCGTCTAACAGAATAACAGTCAAAGTTAGCCAGGGTTACATTAGATTGTTTTATCTTCTAGGAGTAACTTCCGTTTTCTGTTAGTAGACGGTATCTAAACTGAACCTTTCACGATTTTAGTAAAAAAGCATTTCTTCCTCTTAACGTCATCAGACGACGATCCTCATTCATCTACTTGAGTTTGAAAGGCCGTTTCTTCCTGTTCCTGACAGACATCATGACAGTGTTCCTTTTCAGCCGTAGCATCGAGCCATTCGGTCTGTTAACGCAACTGCGTTTTTTTACATTGTACTGCACTTCGATGCATTGTCACATGGGTAGCAAATTAGTAGTCGGTCCCGGATCAGGTTGTCATGACCCTGGTCGTCCTTGCCTCATCGGTGTTATGCAGGTTTGCTTTTGCTCTCTACGAATCTGCGTGAGTTATTGAGGGATACTGTTTCTCTTGCTGACCACCGTCCATTGAACAAACTCTGGCCGATCGGGTGCATTCAGGGAAAAGATTTGACCGAGCAACACAGAAACCACCGAATCCCTTGGTTAACTGCAAGAGCTTTAGTTCGCCGTCATGATACTAGAAATTCCACGCTTCCATTATGTGACGCTGCATCGCCAATAGCGTACCGGATCATGGCAATCTGGTATGGCCCCGGATATTCATCCAACCGAATTAACGTAGCGAAGTCCACACGTTTCATTTTCCACGTATTCTAGTTGTACGGCAATGTGTTTTCCCTCATCTGCAGCGGATTTGGCAAATGTGATCAATGATTGCACATCACCGCCAAGCGGGTTGGACACATCAGTACCTCTGTCACCATGTCGTGGCGGCCCTCTGTGCATCAAAAACTAAGTCTGGTCCTCGATCAAAAAAGCTATTCAGTTAATTCATCCTCGTCACTCCCAACCAGCAGGCTTAGGCTAGTCTGAAAAAGTACCAGAGGCCGGCGTTTCGACCTTCTGGGTCTCGTCAGTAGTGCGCCTCCCAGCGGACCCCTGCCGGGTTCAATGTCCATGACTTCAGGATGCCAGCAGCTAGTGCCACTTCGCCATGGGGGACAGGCTCAGACCTGCGTGATTGACAGTTGACTATGATATTGTTCCCGTCGCAACGAGACTGGACCTTAACGTGGTGCGACGGTTTGCGTACCTCATTGACCCATTGAGCTATACTGGGTGATGCCTCCGAGCATCTTGAGAGCTACTCCTACCAGGTTGGTCAATAGTGAGAGGTCAGACAAACTCAGTCTCCTGGTCCTCCAGGTTGGGGGTTTGAAATGGGATGGCGTCCATTTCTGTAAAACTAAATCACTGCCACCCCGCTGCCTTGCGGACAGGCTTTTAAGCCAAAGGCTTTGGATGAGGACCCTAATCGTTCTCCTGTCTAGGTCTGGGCGCCCTGGCAGTATCCCAGCCCACATACAACCATGATATTTTCTTCAAACATAAACTTCATCCTGCATCGGCCGTCGTGCAGATTATCAAGGGTCGCCTTATCTGCTGCATACAGTAGGGCGGATAAGCGAAAATATGCTACTGCTGGCGCCTCCCTTCTTTCTTTTCCACCTTTTTCTCTTACTCCCATCCCAGCCCCTATTATTAACCTTCCTTCTATAATTCCCAGCTTAATTGACAGCAACCGAAGTGCTACTGGAGTAGTATCGTCTGCAGCCACCATCCCACAGCACCTATCGGACGCCTATCGGCAAAAGTCCCTTATAAGACCACGCTGTCCCGTTTCCATGGCGACCTTCAACGTCCGCACTCTAAGACAAACAGGTCAGCAGGCTGCACTCGCACGCACCTTGGACACACTGGGTGTGGATGTGTGTTGTGTGTCCGAAACTAGGATTAATGACCCTAACGGGGTTATTGAATGGACTGCACCCGGCTTATCCTCTCGTTATTGGTTGCACGCATCCGGAGACGCCGATGCGGCACTCACCGGTCAAGCTGGTGTAGGTATCATTCTCAGCTCCAAGGCTGAGTCATCGTTGATTGATTGGATTCCGGTGAACAGCCGTTTATGTGCAGCCCGTTTGACGACATCAGCTAAGGTGAATCCGCGAAGTAAAACAAAACGCGGTTTGTTTGTTATTTCTGCTTATGCTCCCACCGACTGCAGTTCTAATGCAGTCAAGGACACTTTCTATCACGAACTGAACACGCTGCTATGCAGTGCTACTAGTTCAGATATTATAGTACTTGCAGGGGATATGAACGCACAAGTAGGGCGTCTGAGCTCTTCAGAAGCTCAGCTGGGTGGTAAGTATGGACTTAAGGCCGAACGGACTGACAACGGCGAGCGTCTGCTGCAACTGTGTGCGGAGCACCAGTCGTTTCGTAGTAGCACTGCTTTTAGACACAGTGGGCGCCGAAGTGCCACTTGGCGTCCACCTGTAGCTGGTCAGCGATGGACCCAAATTGACCACATAGCCATAAGTTACAGGTGGCGCGGTTCCATTCTGGATTGCCGCTCGTACTGGAGTACCTGTGTCGACTCTGACCATGCCTTGGTGCGCTGTCGTTTCTCCATGAACTTTACCGGAAGGCGCACAAAGCGTACCCTCCGATTGGCAACGTAGAAATTGTCCCAGCCCTCTGTCAGGCAAGCCTATCAAGAAGCACTGCATAGCGAACTCTCGCTGTCTTGTCCTAATGATACTGAACTTCAGTGGAATAGGATCTCGGCCACTATGCACGACGCAGGAGCATCTGCTTGTGGCACTATCAGTCGTCATCGCACCAGTCACTAGATATCCGAGAGGTCCGTGAACCTTTTGGAAGCTAGAAGGCACCTCCCGGCTGGTTCTGAACACAATGTGACCAGACGGGCTATTAGGCGTGAACTAAAGCGGAGCCTACGTGCTGACAAGGAAGCCTGGTGGACTAGTCGGGCTTAAGAAATGGAGGAGGCAGGAGCAGTAGGCAATTACCGGAAGCTCTTCCAGCTAATACGCACCACTGGTCCCAGAAAACCAGGCGTCAGTGAGACAATCAGAGACAGCGCGGGTGCGCTGATACACAATAAGGAGCGCCGTATGGCTCGTTGGGCTGAGCACTTTGAACATCAGTTCAGCTGGCCCCCTGCTCCTGGACCTCTTCCTACTCAGGTGATGCAGGACGAGCCATGGACGGTTAGTTTAGAGCCTCCGTCGGAGGCCGAGGTCCGAAACGCGATCACAGCCCTCAATCGTTTTCGTGCCGCTGGCCCGGATTCCCTACCACCTGCACTATTTAAGGATGGAGGTGAGGTCCTCTGCAAAGCACTGACCTCCCTATTCGTACGTATCTGGAACGAAGAGAGTGTGCCGGCTAATTGGAGCGAATCGATTATAGTGGCAATATACAAGAAGGGCAGTCGCACAGACTGTGCGAACCACAGGGGTATTAGCCTAACGCCAGTTGTGACAAAATTACTGGCCTCGATTATCGTTCGTCGCCTCACTGCAGAACGGGAATCTCGGATTAGAGAAGAGCAGGCCGGTTTTCGCCCAGGACGTGGCTGTATAGACCATATATTTACTTTGCGGCAGGTGCTAGAGCAGCGCCACGCATACCGCAGACCGACAATAGCTGTGTTCCTCGATTTCAAGAGTGCGCTCGATTCAGTCGATCGATCGATTCTGTTCGAAATACTTGCGCGGAAAGGTGTTCCCACGAAATATGTGAACATCCTTCGTGCTCTATACTCGAACACTAGAGGCCGCGTCAGGGTATATGGTGCCCTATCGGATAGCTTTTCGACTACAAGTGGCGTTCGACAGGGTTGCCCGATTTCCCCGTTTTTGTTCAATTTCGTCTTTGATTCTATCATGGAGTTTTCCCTTGCGGAATCTCACGATGTAGGTGTTGAAGTGCTGCCTGGTGAAGGGTTAGTTGATCTATATTATGCGGACGATATCGTCTTGCTTTTCGACGATGTTGAGGCGGCACAATCAACCCTGAATAGCCTATCCAGAGTGGTCTCATTATTTGGTATGCACTTCGCACCTTCGAAGTGCAAAGTGTTGCTGCAGGACCACCAGCCACTCGATGACCCCTTGACGCTTGCTAACGAGGAACTCGAGGTGGTTGATCAATTCACTTATCTTGGCAGCTGCATCAGCAATGATGGGCGCATAGAAACTGACGTGAGCTCAGGCATTGCAAAGGCTAGAGCTGCCTTCTTGAATCTGAGTCATCTTTCGCGACAGAAGCGAGTTTCCCTCCGTCTGAAAGGCCGTGTATACAAGGCCACAGTGAGGGCTGTTCTGCTCTATGGTAGTGAAACTTGGCCCCTGAAGATCTGAGGCGCCTTCAAGTCTTTGATCATCGTTGTTTGCGAAACATTTCTGGTGTCGGATGGCACCAGAGTGTCCGCAACGATGATGTGCGTAGGCGAGTACTAGGTGGTGATAATCATGCTAGCTTCCTAGAACAACAGATAGCACTGAATAAGTTGCGTTGGCTCGGGCACGTGCTACGCATGCCTGGTCACCGCTTGCCTAGGAGGGCCTTGTTCAGTCTACCAGGTGTCGGATGGTGCAAGGCTCGAGGTGGACGGAAGTTGCGTTGGCAGCAGCAAATGAAGTCACTGACGACCAAACTGGGTGCCGTTGATCCGTCTCGCCTTCCGGGTTGGAGTGCACGTGACTCACCTTGTGCTTGGCTCGAGACTTTACAGAACATGGCTCGCAACCGACACCAGTGGCGCGTCTGCTGCCGTCTCCTAATCGGATTGTCTGTTTAAAGTGTGTTTGGTGCTGTTATCTGCGGGGTAATGGCTGATTATGACGCGTGGCAGTGAAAGCCGCAAGGAAACTGTCTCGCCGATGCCGCCTTATCTTTGCACGATAGCCAGCTGTTTGTGACGGAATGTTGTCTACACAAGGTGTAGGCGCCTTGACCCTGAATGTTTGCTTAGGGCATTAAGGTTTTCAGGTAAGTCCCCCTTCTCTCCCTCTTCTTATTCTTTATTTCGTAGGTCCTCATGGTTGTATGGCAGCGAAGCATCAGTTCAAATGGCTGATGTACTGCTGTTGATAATGATGATGATGATATTGTTCAAAGGGCACAAGCTCATGTTATACCTCTCGTCAATTTGAGTCACTCACAAATTGGCCCTATTTATCCATTTGTTGCTCTTGCAGCATCCACTTTTTGCTGTTCTCACCATTCTCAACCAAATAGCCACTTGATGTCATTGACACCCTCATTCCGGGTCCATTTGGGGATACCGAAGTGAGCAAGCGAGAGGTCAGTCTGGGGTCATGGCTGCTCGCTTGTCATCCACAATGCGTACTGGCGGTCATCAAACGCAGCGTTAAGACCAGCTGAGAAATCCGGACAGACGTGTACCCTGCTATTTGCTTTCTTCACTGTGACATTGTGTGCGGCCCATGAGTAGTTGATAGGGTTCAAGACACCAGTTCGCTTCACTCGATCGGGTTATTGATCAACATTAAGCATGGCTACATACGGTCTCGACCTTTTTCTTTGAAGAATGACTTAGGTTCTGGGCCAAGACACATTTTTGTCTTAGATTCTGCATGATGACCTAAGCCATCCAAAAAACATAAACATAAATTCTCGGTTTAGCGATCGTGTTATCTATTCTATAGACTTTGTTGATGTGTCCGGATTTGCTCTGACTCGATTATGGACCTGAATAAACGGAACACCAAGGAGTTGTAACTGTAAAAATCCAGTAAAGACCAAGAAGTTTCAACTTTGGCCGGTCTAAAATGTAAAAGTCCCTGTTTTTTGCACATCTTTGAATGAGACTGCAAATTTGTAGACTAGATTTAGCACATCACAAGATGCGCCGTGTGCAATTTTGTGAGATTTGATCATCTTTGGTCTCTTTATGTGATCCCATGCGCTCCTGGGAATAATCGTAATATCTGAGGCTGTGGTAAACCACAGCTTGGTTGAGACCCTCTCTATCAGCACGATAATGAATCTTCGTCGCGGTTTAGACTCACTTTAAAATACGACAACTACCGATAGGGTTTCTGCGCCATCAGTTCTAAGGCTCTTCCCTCGGTGGTACTTCTTCAAACACTTCGGCCGGTCCTGGCTGCCGCATTCCTCTTTATGACGTCGCTTATGGCCCTTATCGCAATTATGATGTTTGAAAGGGTAAAATCTGCAAATCGTCATTCGCCGCATGACTAGCAAGCTGTTCGGAGCCCTCTTGAACGATTTGCTTGGATTAGCCGTCGGATCCTTTTCACAGAAGGTATGGTATCGGGTGGTGAGAGTCGACTCTGTCCGATAAAGACAGCGGCTTATTCCATGGTGAACAGGCGTTTGCATTCGACTACGAGTGAGTTCAGTCTCAGATCTGTATCTTTAGCCGGCTGTGAGAAGGCGCATGAGGATCGTAGCATCATGGGGGACTGTAGAGCCATGAAGAAAATGTGACACCTAAATGGGTCATCTGTTAAAGAGTGTACCTTGAAAAACTCGAACTCGAACCATGTCTGCTAGGGCCCCGAAACCATCCGTTTCCCACTTCACAATTTTCAAGCATTGATGGCGAAGTCTGGACATTAGTGCTGACTCACCAAAAGTTCTATTGAATTGTTACCCTGATTCTTTGAACAGCAGCTCCTTCGGTTGACTGGACAAACTGTGGTTAATGAACCTTGAAGGCATATTTGTGCCGAGCTTGCGAAGTGATTTTTTCACCTTCCAGTGATGGTATTAACGAGTGAAATCCGTGATAAAGATGTATTCCCAGTGTTCGAACCGCACTCCGGAAGTGCAGGCGGAATCCGCGTCACGGCTAGCATTCATGGGAAGATAAACGGAATTGGCCTGCTTGTTCCGCACCGCTGCTTCTGTAGAATGCACACTTGGGTACTGCGCCCAATTTACATTTGAGCATCTACTTGGGATTGTTGTCAGAGAAGCAGCTTCCGAAATCGTTCAACAGAACCGTTCACCACATTTCCAAGTTTCACGTCGTCATTTATTGGACTCTTCTCAGTTGTTGCGATTCCGAAACATGCGCTTAACCACCACAAGATCTCTAGCCCAACCGAAAGAAAGAGCAGAAGTCCAATGACCTTTACAAAATTATTTTATGCCGCCAAAAGCAGTGTACAAGTAAAGCAGGCCTTGGTCGTGTTTACGAGTCACCTAACAACCTTCAACTTTTAGGAAGATCAACTTACATTGTTAATAATGCCAGACCGATCTAGCCAATCTCCACCAGGCTAGAAGTCACGTGTAAGCCTTGAAACATTCCAGGATGTGAGAAATCAGTGCGATAACCGTAACAAGCGATTAATCGCTAAAACAGCAGCTTTGTCAGAAATTTTTATCTTTTCCCGAAAACAATGGAATCTCCACTATGGCCACTGCTCGCATCCGCTTTTATGAGTAAGCTGGAAATAGCCAGCTGAAGGCATCCATCACAAACTTGGTGTTGTACAGTCGCTACGTAGATGATCTATTTTGTGTCGGGGATAGCCAGTATAGTACTGAAGCTCAGATAGTTAATTTTAACGATGAACATAAAAAGCTACCATTTACCATCTAGCGTGAGCGTACCAACCACATGGCATTTTTAGATGTCCAGTTCAATACGACTGTATAAAGGACAATACATTGGAGAATTCACAAGAAAGCGACATGGAACGGACAGTATATCCATGCTCTAGTTTTGTTTCATTAAGCCAGAAACGGAACCTCATCCATTGTTTAACGCAGAGCGAGCAGCGTATGTACAGAAGACAAGCTTTGTGATTAATCAGGTATCATCCGCAGCGTGTTCCAACGAAATGGATGCCCAGATAAATTCATCCTCTGGCACACGGAGGTACGAACCCCAAAAGTGAAACAAATTTCCTCCGAAAAGCGGCGTATCTTAAGTGTGACATAACTGAAGAAAGACCAGTCCAGAAGCTCACTAATGTCAACACCGGACTATTCTCTGCGGCCGGCTTACGAGTGATGTCCACTACGACACCGGTTGTGGGTCAGTGTCTCAAGGACAGAGTACCACGGCCCAAGTTTTCCCTTTGCACCTGCAACCCTTGTTCGTGTCGAACAAGATGAAATGGCAAACCACCAGGCGTCTGTCTGATAGAGCTCCAGACCATTACCCTGCTTGGCTCAAGAGCGGTATAAGTAAAACAGTGGCGAGTGCCATGTTGTCGCGTCTGATTTAATCGAATCACCAGGTCAACATGTAAGATGTATTTCATCCCATCTATCTGATACCCGGTCACCACACGCGAACAGTCAGATACCGTCTACTTGCAGCAGAAGCCATCGGTTACCGGTACTAAAACCACGAGCTATGCGTTCAAGAGAAATTCGTAGAGGATAATCGGCAACTCCGTCAAGGAACCGCCTCGACAAACGATGGTAATCATGCCACGCTCCCTGGATTGATCTTGACTCGTCCAATCATTTGACTTTGTTGATTAGACATTCGCTCACATTTTATCTTCTCATTGGACTAGTGTGTTTGATTTAACCCCTTCCATCGTGGTGTATAAACCTAAAGATGAACCCCTAAATACACGTTTATGCGTTAAAGTTAATTTTGATCCACCTATGTCAGATAAACCGGCCTCATATTGGTAAACGGCCTTAGTGTCACACACATCACAAGTAGACGACTGTCCAAACCTATCTACAAATAGGATCACTAGGCCATTGATGATGATTTTGATCCTAGAAGCCAAAGAATATTAGTATTCGAGGACCGAGAGTTAAACAAGTCGGCGAATGGACCCCTAGTTTCTAAAACATCGTTCTGAACCCGCATCGGATGTCCGTCAGTTTATGCAGTTGGCGGACAGCGCTCAGTCTCTGGCTATTGTTACCTTTTCGAGCAAGTATGAGGGAACACATTATTGGTTTCTGGGGCAGCGAGACGACGAAGTTAGTTTTGAAAGCATAGACATGTGACTAAATCTGGTGAAGTGGGATGCAACGAAACCACTAGAAACTATGGTGTTATGTTGAATAATCTTCTTTTCATGAAATCGTTTACTCCAAGCTAGCCAGCCAATTATAATTGACCAACAGTGAAATGTGTTAACGAACGGGGATGGCGAATCTTGACAAAGAAAGAGGCTCCTGTGATAGCTTGTGATTGATAGAGCAAAGTACAAGCTTTCTTTCTTTAAAATATCGACCTTAAGCGAATGCCTGACTCCTGTAAGATTTAAACATGCGTTTTAGTTTACCGGAATGTTACTTCGCGTAACATAATTTATCCATCAGGTACATTACAAGTATTGCTTCCATAAAAGTTTTAACATCCTTGGCACTTTTTATTACCCGCTGTGAGTGTGGTTCTGTTCTAATTTAATCTTTTCCAGCACGGATACTTCGAGGGGGTTTGGAAACAACTATTAAACCATTGCCATTTAAGACAGTGTTTCTCTCTTAACGGTTAAGCAAGTTTAAACCCTCTAAAGCCAAACTGTTCGAGCAAAAATTCAGAAATAGTCGCTTCGGTCTTCTTGTGTGACATCAGGATGACAATAACACGGCAAGAAAGCAGACATTGTTATGCAGCAAAATTCCTGACAATCATAAACACCAGGGTGGGATGACATTTCGGAAATACGATTCGATTGGAAGCGCTTGGCATGGTAAACTCGACTGCGCACGCGGTTGCGAACAAACCGGCTTTCGCTTAATGTCGCTGTATCATTCTGCTTTGAGAGTGTGTCGCAACAAATATTGATGTGACAGTAGAAGGAACTGACCGTTTACCGACTGCCGCTCATACTATCCATAGGATGCTTGCATGGGATAAACAATTGTCAATTTCCTGCACGACCAAATTTTCCTTAGCGCTCAATGTCTAAATTTCGAGATTTCTAATTGCATCAGAAACAGAAATATTAGCGGACTGATTTATCTGGGCAGAGTTTCTGACCAGGCACTTCTTGGAATCAACTGTCATGATGACGAAAAAGAAGTGGAGGTATACAGTTAGAAGTGTCGCAATCAAAGCAAAAGTATGCATAAACACTAAATTACCTTTGGTGGAAATTTTCTGAACCAACGGGAAGTATTTTGGAGTGAGTGGTCGCACACAGCTTCAGTCAACGCGCCAGCATGCATCCGGAGTGGTGCTGGATTGTATTTTCATCACATTGTGACTCATCTGCGCTAGTCTCCCTTGAATCTAGCGTGATCCGTAGGTAATGCCATCTTTTTGACGGCGGAGTTCCGCCATGACTGCTCACTTGCCGCGGCAGTGTCGTACTCATTCTCCACCGCTTGTGCGCTGTCAAGTTGTAGAGGATGGGATCTGCGCCACAGAGCTGCGACTTTTCTTAGTTAGTCCATAATCAATCGCTAGCGTTATAAACCGGTTCAGATTACTGCTAACCTGGTAGGTTTTTGGTGTTGTTGATCTTTTGAAGCATGTAACTACTTGCTAATGAACGTTGATTTCCGTGGCTTGGGAGCTGCCGTAATGAATCAGTAAAATTTCACCAAAAATATCCCCCTGCTCACTAGTAACGCGAGTGTGTAGAATTAATGCCTTCTTCGATGTAAAAGCACATTCCCTTGCGCCAAGACTAGGCAGTACAAGCATAATGGCTATACATTCTGTGGTGGATCTCTGATCTCATGGGCTAACTTATGGAATATGTGTGAAGCTCCGGCTGACGAAGTGTAGGTATTAAGGTCAGTTTTTAAATAGTTGAACTACTTTCAAAGTTTCTTGCAATCCTCTACTGTAGTTTTTAGATTTGCAAAACCCTTACACTATGTCGCTGAATTTCGCCAAGGCCACTGCATCTAATTACTCATTATTTAGTATTTTTGAATGAGGGACTGCTGGTGTCAATGTGAGGTGATTCGTTTTAGTCAGCTCCCTTTTCAGACCACCACTGGCACCGAGATTTCTCGGGTTCACTTCCAGGCGGCGCCGGGAATCACGCTCATGACAAGTCAACATAGAACGCCATAACCATTTAGACGTTTTCTGAGATGTGAGGGTTGAGACCCGACTGAGACAGACCATCTCCAATTCACCTTTGATTTGTCACATACTTCATTTACGCTGTCAGTAAATGGAACATGCTGGGCTGCTGCACAAATATTCCTATATCTGCTTTGATCTGAAATGCATCTCCATCAAACTGTGAGCATACTACTGTTCAGAAGGGCAACTTTTATTTGGGTCTTCTAGGTTTGGAATGCAATGGATATCGTTTTCCAAATGGAGAGTCTGCACACCGTGACTGTCATGTCGTCCGATCAGCACCGAGTTTCTAATCAAATTACGACGCATCGCTGGTGTCGTATCATGTCGCGGAAGCATACAGGAAGGTGTTTTCTAACCGACCGCAGTAATGAAGCGCTTTCCTAACGTGGTCCTTCTGTTGATGTAAGCGTTCTGTGTCTACTGGTCGTATTGGTGCTAGATGCTCCGAAAAAAGCCAACATGAGCATGTTAGTAACATGTTTGTTCTTAACGTTAGCGCTTTCGGTGGACTGGGACTATACTGGGTGCAGACAAGGGTCCAATGGATTTTGAGGGGTATGTTTTCGGTGTTCATGCCACTCTGCTTGCTAGGAATACGTGGAAGACCGGACATTAATCACACTGGCACTGACGCCGCCAGGTGCTTGCGTATTGAAATTAGGCTACCTGGCTCGGCGACACAGTGAGTGATAGCCTGCTGGATCCGGTTTCGAAGCTGATATGTATAATGAACGGACAGTTCAGTGCTCAGTGAGAGCTTCAAATCATGACATTGTGTTTATGGAACACTTTCAACCAATCGGAAGTGCCAGACCAGAGACGTAGATGGAAACAGCGATTCATTATGGGCAAACGCTAATGCTTTACGGGTCCCATAGGCTGAATGGTGGGTAATTAAGAAAACGTGTTGGCATTGATCCAATAAAGTACGCACTGGTGAACCCGCTAAGAAGGATACACGGGGTAATTTTGAGGTATGAGTGCGCCATTTGGACAGTTCCAAGTGCTTGGTATGTGGGGAAGAAAAGACACAAGTAGGAAGGATACTCTAAGATTGGCACACACGAGGAGAGGGGGAAAGTTGGAGGCTTTCCAACCATCTATACTGTGTGGCCAGCTTTGGCTGATGGCCTTTCAGTGTGGTATTTTGGTTCATTTTCAGGCGATGACAAACGTCGTTGGGATCACTCAGGAGCTGATACCTCACCATCAACTCGCCACGCATGTGTGGATATTGTCCACCGTAGATCACAAGCGTTTTCAGCATCAGCTGGTAATGAAGATGAAACAGCCCCTTTGAATTATTGATCACCTTTTGTTGTGGAATTTCGAAAGTGGCAATGTTCTGCCTTCGCCAAGACTGCTGGACATTCATGGGTTAATATAGGCAACGACAATCTATGTGCAGGGTAAGGGGTCTACTCACCCGAATGCCCTCGCAATACGTTTGTTTGCCTTATTTACACGCTTTCTAGGACTGTGAACAGCCAAGCTCACCTTGTACCATTACTTCAAGGTCGCATTCGACAGAAGTAGGCTATACAAGTTGATCCCAAGTGTGTACTTGGCAGTGCGTACAGTTAATGTCTAACATTTGGTCGTGTAGAGATGGAGCAACTTCTGGGTCTTTGTAATAAATGATATACTTCCCTGGACGACATGGCTTAGACGCAAAGTCGCATGTGACGCTTGTTACACGGTGCTTAAGCAACGTACGGATTCGGCAAACGCAGTGGGCCCGCGAAACCAAACAAATCAATGTACCTTTCCCTGAGAAAATATGTAGTCGCGAGGCGAGGTGGACCCTTGGGAGTTCTTTTACGACCAACTAAGACCGAACAAGTTTGGTACAGCTGACTCACCGCAATTGCTCACTTTGTCACGGCTCCGCACTGACTTGGACTAGATTGGTGGCTGCTGCGTTGAGGGTTAGAAATTGACGCCTGGTGGCGTAGCAAGCGTATTGGAATCCAAGACACAATTGTGTATTTTCGCGGGATCACTTAGCTTCCCCGCAGTAGTCATCCACTGAAAAACCCTGTCGAAATCACCTTGTAACGCTATGTGGCCATCCTTTGTTTTCCTGGCCCACTTTAGCTAGCGATCATCAGCTAGGAATAAGGAGCTTTTTTGATCACTCTCGCGAGTTCGTGTATGCAAAACAAGAATACACATAGACCAAGTACTGAGTCCTGTGACACCACACTATACTTCTAGGGGGTCAGAGATGGCGCTGTGAACTCTCACATTCAGATAGAGTCAAAGGGGGAAGCTACTTATCAAACTGCGGACTATATCACCCTGAAGCTCAGAAGCTTGTGCATGCGGTGGTTCAGGAAATCAAACGCCTTTGAGAAGTCTAGATAAACTACATCAACTTCCACACTACTGTCCACAGGTTTGGTTCGACTTGAGAGAGCAGCATGTTTGTGTTGCAACGCTGGTTCCGACAGAATTCATGCTATTCTGGTACGATGATTTCGCATCTCTCCAAACAACCCATGCTTGTTTCTACTATGATAGCCTCCATGACACTGGAAACACCGGAAGGAATCTTATCGATTGATTGCGCAACGGATTTGGACGGATTTCCTGTTTGTGAATGGGAGCGAAATACCGTACTTCACATTACTAGAACCAACAGCTCGTCAAGTCACTGTTGGAAAACCGGGGGAGCGGTTTAGCCGAATTCATCGCAGTCAACTTCTCTATTTTAGTTGAAAAGGATCAGCACCAAAAGAGGTGCGCTCACGCATTTCAATCAGTTTCCTCCAGACTTTCGTAACTATAAAGCAGATATGACTGTCCGCTGGTGGCTGTCTAATATGCGTGAACCGCATAAGAAAAAGAATCGCGTTTTTGGAGCTAAGGGAGTATTGCTGACGTAGAGAATTGACCGATATCAGCCAGTTTGAGCTTGTCCACACAATGTGTGAAAAGCAGGAATCCTGCGCTGCACTTTACCGAGTTTGTTGATGTGGCTGTAGAGAAGTTGGAATTGTACGAAGTTTCATGACTAAATCCTTTTATTGCTTTAATTTCTCATCATGTACCAGCCTGATGCGATGATTGCTTTGGGTGATGTAGGCCTTCCATTTGCTGCACCCCGTGTGACTTTGTAATGTCAGCGTCCATTCGAGTGCGACTCCTCATGATGGGCTTTAGTTGTATTGATTGTAGGGGCTTGTTTTTTAATGCATTCGCTACTAGCCTGTTGAAGTGCTTAATAAAACCTACCAGACGACATCATGAGTTAGTTCAGCTAGGAATAACCGGTTGGTTCCATTAATTAGGACAGTCATAACAGCGTAATATGTAATGCGCAGAGAAACTTTGACGTTTCCTTCGGAATACTGTGCATAACAGGCCTAGTTGAGCAGTAATCTTGCATGCACACAGCGGGCTAATGGATCAGCTATAAATGTATTTTGATTTTATGCTCTTCGTTGGTTAACACGAAGTCTAAAATATCTGGTACCTTCCGCATTATGAAACTAATAGAGGAACTAATGTGATCGGGCATTCAGTAGTAAAGGAAAAGAATGCACTAGAGGAAACTCTGTAGGCAAACTCGCAAGTCACACCCTCTGGTGCCCTCTTTCCACAGTATATTGGTCAGGTTTTAATGGGCCGGTATACTTACCAATGGAAACTAATCGACCATGCTCAAACTACTAATGCGTTTACTCAGTCGGCCAATTTGCATTCGTTTTGTTTATTGCGTTAGAAGTTGTCCCCTTCAATACGCCAGGGAACTGACGACCTGCAGGCTCAAGAAAATCAGGCTCGCATATCATTTGCACATAACATTTTCACATCAATCATTTTAGAGTAAATGTGGCTAGTCACTGGGTATAGATACAGATAGATACCTGAGAGGTGGAGACCACTCAAATCGCAGCTATTAACCGGTCATCACTGCATACCGCCGTCACTCATGGCTCAAGCGTTAATGTCGCTGTGGTACGATGAAAATCATAGGTTCGATTTCCGTATGGTTCGGGCGGATTACGCACTGCTAGTGAGTTGCAATAGGGGAACTGGCCGTCAACCGCTTGTTAGGATGTTCCGTAGCTATCTGAGTTTGGCAGCGACGTATTTTCACAAAAGCTCCGAAGAAACTACTGCCCTATAACAACCGACAACCGCCATAAGATAATTCACGGCTTAGCGGCAGCAGTTGAGACTCCAGAAGCACACTCTGCCCTATTCACGTTGGCAATGCGCGTTGCAGTGGGCGCAGTTGAGACAGTCATCCAACGTTTTGCTGGATGTGTATTGAATGATTGGCCAAGTCTGGATATGACATGCCTTTTCGATGTTGTTGCGTTTCATTTATCCGAACTTCGGATGGGTGCTTCTTCTGTGGTAACCTACGTATTTTTTGTTAGCATCGATGGGGCAGTAAGATAGGAAAACTACTTCTTAGAGTAGCCAGTACGAAAAGATACGGTTAGCGTGGCTTCTTATTTTCCAAGTTACCGATTGGCCAACAGTCGCGTATCACCTATCAGCATCTAGGATGGGTAATATGGTTTGGTTGCTATTTGTTCCATTAATTTGAAGATAGTAATGGCAACATATGATGCTGGTGAATAGCTCTAGTTAAAATTTCCACATCTACGTCTGACTTCTCCTTCCACGTTACAAGGAGTGATATCAGCCAATGTTATCTGATATCTGGACACAAGCAGCCATGTCAACTGTCAGTGAGGTGTGTTGAATACCGGACCTTAGACTTCAATGAAGTTATCTCCCCAATATCCCATCGAAAGGGGCTTGTTCAGTTAACTGTACGGAATTCGTTTGTGCGGACCTCCGATTGCCTGCCTATTTCTCATCGGACCTTTTCGGTCCATATAAAGTATGTACGAAGGTCATATTCAACGCTGACCTCTCACTGTCACAAAACTACCAGCCCTCAGTTCGGTTATCTTATCCATTCGGCTTATGATTTTCTGCCAGGAATTGCGATGCCTTTATCTTCGGACATTGTTCATGACATGTGCGGAATGACCGGAAGCTGTACGAATACATCTAGAAGTCGTTATCGTTTTGAAACATGGGATCCATCCGATCAAACTCACTCCGAATGCGTATATAGATGGTGATGAAGATCAAGTAGAGTCAACTGAAACGATACCCTGTTACGGCGTTGTTTATTTGCAACGTTACGTTGTCGGACAGAAGCGTGCTTCAGTGGCGCTTCTCAGAATAACTGGAGAGGTTGTGGTCTGCTGCATAACTACTTAATTAAGTATCATATTGCGCTTGGTGTTGTGTCCACTTGCGGTCTATGACTAACGAAGGAACCTGGCTCAGATACTGACCTGCCTGAGCCGCAGCTTAGGTGCTCCGTAGATGATGAAGGCGAATTTAAACATTTTCCTCCAACTAGTTTCAGTCTTTCCGTAGTTCATAATTGAACCTAGCCATATATGACTTCACTCTGAAAAAACTGCAAGGCATTCGGAGCATAGACCATACTTCAAACACATGCACGTTAGTTACTGGTGGTAGTATTTTTGGTGTTGAATACCTATGAGGATATTGGGTTCTTTTTCTATCCAACTGGTTTGCTGACATAAGTCTCAGCAGGTGGAGATAGTTTGTGTGAAGCATAGGTGATGTTTAAGAGTTTCATGCTGAACAAGAAACAATGAACGTGCCTGGTAAACACGTTAGCTCATGCATTAAGGAAGTCAAGTACATGGCTACAGGAATATAGGCTTACCACCCAGTAACGTGGTTCACATTCTCTGATAGTGATGGATAAAAATGCTAAACATCAATAATGCTCTATAGCACATTTCAAAGTAATAAGATGGCCATGTATCCAGCTACCGCATGAAGGCATCGACGTCTAGAGCTCGGGTCCGAGTTCACTTAATATACGTTTGAGTTTAGAGCCCATTTGCTAGGCGCTTTGGACTCTATCAACCATGTACCTCAGGTTGTTGAGGTGAAGCAACAGACGGATCAGTCAACCCACCCTCAAATCTTAACAAGACGAAGTTCGGCCTTTGGCCTACACTAAAAACAATGATGAGCTGGAGGTACGTAACTCCTTTAGGCGGTGCAACAAGGTTGCTTAGTAGTGTGGGTAAGCGACTTCTATTTGTTGAGCTAAAAGAATGGCCCTTTACACCTGAGCACATATCAGTCTTAATATCTGACCGACACAGATTTAGGTACAACAATCTGTTCAATCCTTTACTCTGCAGGTTTCAGGACGACATGTACCTAAGGACGGAGTTGCAAAGGTGAATCGCGATGAGCTCTCCCACTCGAAGGCCACAGGATTTCAGAAATCTCTTCACAACGGCTACCTTAACAACTATACCGCCAGCGTCCACACCAATCGCATTGCCCGGGCCGGGAATTCCACGCATCAAAGTAAATCGGCCCCGGAAACTACCGTCGTTCCTGTGGGTTCAATAAAGTATGCAATTTCTTTTGTTACTCACAAGCTTGAGTTATTGTGCCAAATGTTATGCTGTTTCGGGGAGGTCTGTTTTGTTATCTTCCCCAGTCTACTTCAGTGTATGGGTATGTTTCGTGTTGAAAAGCACGGAAAGAAAACGTCAGCTGGTAGATGGATCCATTTCGTATTATCCCCTCAGTTGTGTTTCCAAATGCTTATTTCGGCTCATTTCGGCCTGCTGTGGTCGTAACAATAAACCGGATTAAGCCAGCTCTGTGAGTACGAAGACAATTATTTGTTACCTATGGCTGCCCTGAAAGTAGTGGTGAACTTCCGTCATTCCCTTCACACCTTAAGCATATCTGGTCGCACCCAATTTTATCTCTCTATGCATATTACGGTTATTGTTCATAGTGTGAGACTATACGAAATGTGCGCACCTACCAGCTTCCGCGATCTTTCCGCGCTTTCCAAGTTGTTGGTGACAGCTGCACGCCGTAACGGCGCTTCGCTGCCACGCGACCACCACCAGTCGCGCGCGGGCTGAGTATACCGCGAGGACGCCCACCCCTACGCGGATTCGAACCGGTGACTTTATGGTTGCAAACCAAACGTGCAGACCACTCGGCCACCGGCCGACTGTTGACGTGCAGTAATTGCCATAGATTGCTGATTGTTTTTTGCCTACTTTGAACTAGGCAGTAGTGTAAAAAGTTTAGAAACGGCACACACATGTACAACGTTCCAATCAGTTAACAAGCTACGCAAACAAGTATACGTTCTCCATGCTAATTTACGTGTATTACTAACATTTGGGCGTGAATTCAGAAACATGATACTCAAGTATGCCATGTGGTCGTGAATGTAGTTACCACAATTTACTACTGCGATTAGTGCCATTCACGTATGCGTAGCCGTAGTGTCAGATTAAATAAATTGTATATTCCTCGACGATGCGAGAAGCTGTTCCCTAGAAGGAACAGATCAAATAATGGTACAAGTGTGCATGCTATTTCATTAATACATTTGAAGAGATAAACATGAGCGCAATTGCAAATTAGGTAACACAGAGTAATCAGAACCGTTCTGCTATTTTTTCCTGCCATTGAATCAGGATTCTTCACAATCACATGACAGATATTTGGGCCGAGAAAAAAGTGCAATGAAAGGGGCTGTTGTCCGAAATCTTATGTGTATGTGTTTCAGAAATTTATTCAGGCACCATGGATACCGTTTTCGAATGCGTTGTCTAGGGACTGTGATGTTCCGAAAATCTCAATGACGTTTTGAACGGTTAAATGCTTACTAATCGCAAGCTTAAGATTACCCAGTGTATAGTAGGTTCTGATATCACTTGGAAGTTTGTTCCAAATCTTCGAGTATTGGGTTAGAAAGAAACGTACTCTGATTCTCGTGCAATATGGAAGCAAATGTTGGTAGCTCAGATTGTTCATTTGACGGTTTGATTGTTCCCTGAGCTCGACAGCCGACCTGCCGAGCTCAGCCAACAATCAGACCACCATCTGATTCTCGCAGTAAATTTTGGAATCATGACCTTTACCACTTTGTTACTTACTGGATATCTGCTGCTTAAAGATATGTGAACACCGTATTCACGGCTGCGAATTTGACAATTTCTGATTCTGTAAAAAAAGATAGGTTCAGCTTCATTATCCGAAGCCCAACTGGTCAAATCCAAGTTTATCACATCGCTCTCTGTATGTCTACTTTGAGGAATATCCACATAGCATTTTCGTGAAGCATCTCTGGACTTTCTCAAGAGCGTGCTGGTCAGATTTCCGCAGATTAGACTGTACCATTGAACAATATTCCATACACGGCAATACATATGTTTTGTAAAGCGATATGCGCAATTCCGTGAGGTAAAAATAGTGGCAGATATAACCGATGGTCTTCATGGCTTTCGAAACTTGAAAGTCAGTGTTCAGAAAAGTTAAACGTGACTGAATACCGCACGCCCAAGTCGCGAACTGCCCTGCATTGCGAGATATATGCGTCTTGTAGTAATAAAGTGTCTGGCGGTACTTGGCATTTGTGCGACAAGATATTACACTTGTCCACGGCAAATGACATCTGCCACAGTTGACACCAGGAGTCAAGGGCGGATTGGTCATCCTGAATGAGACGTACGGCTTCCTGAGTATTTGCACGTGCTTGTGAGTAAACAACTTTAATGTCATCAGCAAAGATAAATGCAACACCATTTCTTAGGCTCTGGAATATATCTTTAATATAAATTAGAAAAGGAAGCGGACCAAGAACACTCCCTTTGAATCACTCCACTAGTGATTGCTTTCGGTTTAGAGAAATGGTCGCCTATGCGCACCACCTGCTGTCTACCAATTAGATATGAAGACAGCCAAGAGAACATCGGTTCTCCAATGCCTATAGCCTTCAGTTTGTTTAGTAAACTTCCGTGAGGCACTCTATCAAAGGCTTTTTGCACATCCAGGAACAGGATTACGACACTGTTTCCGTTGTCAATGGCAGTTTTTGTGTGGTTTAAAAAGTCAGTCTAGCACATTGCGCAGGAGCGACTTTGCATGAAGCCGTGTTGCGAATTGCTGATGATGTTAGCGTGGTTCAAGCATATAAATAGTTCATTTTTCACTATCCTTTCCATTATTCTAGATACGATGGTTGTGTGATTTATGGGACGAAAGTTTTTAACCTCGTGGGCAGCGCCATTTTCATGTCGCGGGGTAACGACAGAAGTATTCTATTGAGTAGGGTATACTCCGTTGTTAAAAGAGAGTGTAAAGAGGTTGAGCAAAAGCAGAAGCAAGTTACTACCATTGCATTTTATTAAACAAGAGGGTATCCCATCAGGGCCGGCGCACGTTGAGGAGTATAAGCGAGAGACTTGACCAGCGACTTTCGCCATATTGAATTCCACTGTGCATAGACCTTCATTGTTGTGTGGAATGATAAGTGTTGGTGTGTCTGATGATTCATTGAGCATTGATCCGGCAAAATAAGCACTAGAAGCTTACCATATATCACGTGGCGCATCGTAGTATGTTCCATCAAGTGTGGTGATAAAGTTGAAACTGTCGCTGCAACACGAACCCCCAGGCACGGAATAGTTTGGCTAGCTCAGCTGTTTTGCTAGGGCCGTTCAGAGCTTTGTACTCTTCCAGAATGAGAGTTTTGTCTGTTTGATACCTCTGTTCTTCGAGGAGCTTCGACTGCTGTAATAATAGCGCAAAGTCAGCAGTTAACCTGAATTTCTGCCGAATCTTATGAAGCTTTCGTGCTGCCTTCAACGCCTTTCGATCGGATTTATGTTTAGTTTGGTAAGCACATTTAACTGGCACTGCTGAATCAATGCAGAAGCTAAGTATACTATAAACTAGGTCCGTCGCATGTTGAGGACATGAAGAGAGAAAGAATTTATCCCAATTCATCGAACGAACCAGATCCTTGAAAGAGTCCCAGTTGACAGAACTGAACAGACGATGATGCATTGTGTTCTGAACATAGGCCATTCGTAGTCTTGGGCGGCATTTGATCACGCAATGATCGCTTCCCGGAAATTCATCAAGGACGTTAACACTGATTGCAGGTATGCCCAATGAAAAAATGAGATCCAGAGTACTTTCAGCTCTGGCCGGTTGGGAGACGTGTTGCTGCCAATCATTCATTTGGATACAGGAGATAAGATTTTGGTATTTTAAAGGAGCGGTTCCTATGGGCCATGAACTCGAAGGCAGATTGAAATCACCTCCAATAATCTTATGTATAAGTGGTAGGCTAGCGGTGCATTCACATGCAAGCGTCAAATGTTCTAGGTCTTCTTGACTGCAGTTTGATGCGCTGTATGTACATGCCACAAGCTGCTGCTGCTGCTGCTGATTAACAGATATCATAAGCCAGAGTGATTCCTGAACATTGTTTAACACTGGATTATCGAATGTTGTTGCTGCGAGTGATCTTTTCAGATAAATTACACAGCTACCACCTCGACGACCAGGCCGATTTCTCATAAACTTCTTATATCCGAAAATAGTTAACTGAGCGTCAGACATGACATCATGGCACCAAGATTCAGTTATAAAGATTATAATCAGGATTATTCACCAAAACGAACGAGCGTAGTGTGTGGATCTTGGAGTGAAGAGAACGAATGTTTATCAAAAATACTAAGATAGATGTGAGATATGAGGAAGATTATTTAGGTACTGTTATAAACACTGGGGTTTCAAGCCGTGTGCCTGGACCCAGGTTAGAAATTGTTGCAAAAGTGCATGTATTGCCAACGGTGGAAAATGGTTTGGAGGTGGCCACAGCGGATGGGGTTGAGATTGAGTATGGCCCTCTAGAAAATGGTTCGAGGGAAAGGGTCCATGATTTCTGCAGTAGCCTGTAGGAGCTGGAGAGTTAGGTTGTGTCCTCTGCATCATGTCGCTAATGGGCTGTTGATTACGTAACGCATTGATAGGAGTCAGTGGATTGCTGTTATTACCATCTATGGGTAAAATCCGCTTAAATGCGCTCGATATACAAGGCTTCACTATACGCGGTAGAGGCACACTGGTGTCAATCCGTACACCAACATCAGCATAATCCACGTGGTTCGTTGATGCAATCGGAAAGTCATGATACCCAATTACACCGTGTGTAAGGTGCAAAGATGGCGGCACATCTTCCATAACTTTATGACCGATGGATGTACGTCTATCCAAACAAAATGACGATACAGAGTCGTCCAATGATGCTTGCGATAGATCTAGGTCAACCGTCATTTTACATTCGATCAATTTGACCGGATTCATCGATATTCTCGATGAGCTTGGATAATGGCCAGAGCAGACCTTAGGCGGGACATGACAGTTCGAGGCTTGAGGTAGCGGCTTTGCATGCGACTGGGATTTAGGAGGTAATACAGTTGTTATTCGCTGATCCCCATTGTTGTCACTTCGCATACAGGAAACAGCATTAGGAAACCCTGTATGACTGCCAGAACTGATTATCCAAGAGGAAGCATCATGCACATCACTTGTTTTGTGGATTGTAGTGGTTTTGCGCTTGGTCGGCTTATTATGCTTAGCGGTGAAACTGCGTGAAACTGACAGCAGGAAGTGCATCAAGTTAGGGAATTATAAGGTATTAGATGATTCATTTTAATGTGATTGCGCACATAAAATTGCACACCCTGAGGTAACAGAGCATAATGATAGATAGATAGATAGATAGATAGATAGATAGATAGATAGATAGATAGATAGATAGATAGATAGATAGATAGATAGATAGATAGATAGATAGATAGATAGATAGATAGATAGATTAGATAGATAGATTAGATAGATAGGTTGTTAGGTACTTTATAGCATAATCGTTCGGTCGCTTTAAAGAAAGCCCGGAAGTAGAGTAAATGTGTCAGTTGTGCAATTATTGTCGAAACGTACGGTCAGCTAGATAAAAAGCACCATATAATGGTTCTAATTAAGGGGAGAAGTATGGTCGCCACCAAAGACGTCGCGAGCACTTTTCAAGGCTGAAAACAGGAATTGTGTCAAGTGCTATCTATCTGTCTGACTCAAAAGTACGAACTCAAGGTTCCAACACGGAAGCTTTATACCGTCTAGGCATAATGTGGAATTATGTGTTTATATTATTTCATGTTTCGTATCCAGACAAATAGGTGACTCTCCAGGTCGCAACAAGTTAGTTGTAAGAGAAATGAACATGTGAGCGGTATGAGCAGTTCACCACTGAATTTTATTAGTCTTCATATTATTATTTGGCTATAATGAATGGAAAGTGGGTGGACGGCAGTTGAACCAGCGTTATCTAAGCGCACAAGCTCCAGCCTCATTTTAGCGGAAGGATAACCTCACGTTTGATGAGGTCTGGTTGGAACACACTTTTACCTTTTCATCTCACCATACCTCCTATGTTGTTGGTTTACGGGCGTCAAAGTGGGAAGAGCAATAACGAAGAAATAGTCAACTATTAAGCAGTACGGATTGCTCCACCATCTCGCTCTCCCATCTTAAGCACAGTGATTTCACAATTGTTCTAGAAATGTAACGACATCATTGCAACAAGATGAAACATTTCAACAGATTTATAGTGCGAGCTTTGAGGTTGCACCCATATTCTCCATTGTTTCACCAGTATGCAGAACAACTCGCTGACACACTGGTGAACGGTTGTTTGACCATTTCTACTTTTGAAGAAGATAAGAAATATAGATAAGTAGCATACGAATGGAACCTCTGCGAAACTCAAGTCACAGGCGTCGATTTGTCTGCAGGGACAACAACAGCTAGACAGGGACGGCTGCATCTTAAGCTTCGCCACACCGACTAGATGCCAGTAGATACCCGGTCCTCTGCAGAGAAGCCAGTTTATTTTCTGCAGTACAAGCATTCAGCCCATAAGGTTTGTAGCTCACCGGTTCAAGAGTCACATTTGCTTTTACATTATTCGCTCTTTCTTTGACATCATTCATCTATGTGCATTTCTGACGTCGACCGAATTGGGATAGTCGAAATTACGCTTCATCTCATCGTAAATTACGCATGCACGGTCAGTTGGTTAATATAATTTCTGAACAAGAAAGTCATCTACTAACATTGCGAATCGCATCTTAGTGGGGAAGAATGCACTTGTGTTTAAGGTTCGGTTGTAAGGTCCAATGTTGCATGTACTGCGCCGTACGTCCACGTTTTAAAGAAAATCTAGGTTTTCACTATTATGAGGACAAAAGCCGAAGTAGCAAAGCTTCCGTCTTGGGCATTCTCAAAAATTAACTCTTTCAGCAGCTTCATCTTTGTGTGGAACTGCTACAGGAAAGACCCCAGGTGAGCTCAAGTGCATTGGCCTGTCCTGCCTAGCTTCTATTCTCCGAGTTTGAGGCAGTTCTGAGTTCGATTTCCCTTAGTGTACTTGTGTTGCGGCTCCGTTGTGCAGCCCACTGCAAAGTACCGCTGTTAAACTCTGATCGGTATATATGCAATTAAAAGGGAACCACTAAATACACTATGTTATCATGATTTGACGTCAATTTGGTTTACTTTCGAACTGGACTGGTCACAGCTACTCGAGGTTAGACAAAGGCTTCAGAAATTGAAATTCCATAGAGGGCTGCTTCGTCCTTTCGCGACTCATCAGTATTAGGTGTTACATCTGCACGCTGTCGTAGTTAAGTCCAAATGCCACCATTCACCACATTTTGTAGGTTAGTTTTAATTCTGTACTAGGCATCTCTCTGCGAACCAAAACAAATTCCTGGTATTGACCAAAATGGGTTATGCATAAAAAGTAAGATAATCACTTAGAGCAAACATGATTTGGCGGCGTCCGTATCCGGATTTGCCTGTCACTGTGACCTCCATGTGGACAATCACAGGACGCCTGCGCCCACAAAGGGGACCATGGGTGGCTCGAGCTGCACCACCCATAGTTCCACCCACACACCCCATATCCGGTGTAAACCCGAAGGAATAAGACCGGGAGGCAAACATAAATGTATGGAAATGTACAATTGTAACAGCTTTTCACCGATAGTGTATCGTCCTTCAGTCCAGCTCAGTCTGTTTATCTCCATTAGCTTGCACACGTAGGTCATTCGCTGTGCTCGATCCAGCCTAAATCTGCCCTGCACCACTCTAGTTCTGCGTTGTTCACCTGGTCTGTGCAATTTTGGCCATTTGGTGTGAGCTGCGCTTGAGTTACCTTTTGCCCACCAATTTTGTCGGTTATCCCTCATCGTACCCCTTGTCTGCCAAGGTTTGTTAGTACGTGCGCTGTTCATCTCCTTTTGTTCGGACTAATATGGTCCCACTTATTTGAAACTACTCTACTCCTTACGGGTGGCGGGGAATTCTTGTATCTAGCGAACTTTGGAATGTGCGCGATAGCTCAGAAGACGGCGGGTATTCAAACTTAAAATTATTCCACCACAGGTTGCTGCTTAACGGCAAAGCATCTGCGTACTTTATGCCGTAAGTAGCCAATAAACATCCCGTGAAACCACATGAAACCGAAGATGCGGGTATTAGGTGCTTATTCCTTGTGATTCTTCATGGTTACTGAAGTCCACGTACTTAATGGGTAGCTTGCTAATGTCTTATGAGCACGAAATGAAGGAAAAATAGCACACAACTAAATCTGGTAAGCAAAGTTGCGCAAAGGGAAGTCATGGTGTTCAATCCTGACCTAAAATAAGATGCAAGAACGACATTAAATATTGACTGTCACCCTTGCGCAAGGGTCACCGAAATCTTCTCGGTATCTTTCCATGTTTAGTACGAATACCGCCGAAGCGAGTGCAAAAAGTGGTGCACCTAGTATTCGAACCCCGGATGCACGGTCCGGCACGCAGATCACTAAGCCGTATCGAGTTAGCCGTTCCCCTTATAAGTTAGCTAAAAAGTTAGTCGTCAAAGCAACAGCAAAGCAACGATTGCAAGAATCAAAAAGTTCCTCACACTCTTTAGTGCTTTTATAGGTTACCAAAACTGCTTAACATGATCTCAGCATTTATTTCCCCAGTTTCTGTCTAATTTGATTGCGATAAGTGATAGAAGAATTGTACACTATCCTCCTTACGTTTGCTTGGTCTGACCAAATCTCTGTCTTGTCTGCCTCGTTTGTGCGGTTTTTTGTTAGCTCGCATGGACAGTGATCGATCGGTTTACTTCCGCAGGTACCGCTACGGTTTCGTTTGCGTACCATTAGGCAGATGCGCATTTGGTTACTCCTTTCATTTGACACTGATGTACTTATCACTGCAAATCTGAGAGAGCACCAGACGGCCGTTTTGTCATTCTGAGCCTAATCATCGGTGAGCATTCAATCTGCCTGCTAAAGAATTTTAATAAGCAATCCTCTACTGTACCATGGGTGGGAGGTGACACCCACTGTAACTTTCTGTAGAACGTAGTAATTTTATCTGTCACTGCCACTCGTGTTTCTAACATTCGGAATGTACAGTTTGTCCCCAGAGAAGCAACTTTCCAACGTCTGCTGTTCTGTTCGACTATTGTTTTGAAGGGAATAGTGTAAAAGTAATTGTAATCAATGTGAATGCAGTAAAGCGGGCTAGTTGAACGCCCATCATGTACATACACACGGACGGACAAATGAAGTGCTCCGTATGCATCGTCCCTCAACCTAAATTCGTCCGAACGAATGGCGTCCCATCTATAAGATGTCACGGTGACCTCGGAAACTGCCTTCACTCGAAAGTCAATAAATACATAAAGGCATGGCGGCCAGTTCGTACCATGTGTTTGACGTTCATCCCGTTTGTGGCTGCCCCATCGGTTAAAACCAAATGACACAGTTAAGGAAAGTAAACATTGACAGACACGCCGAAATGAGTTACCGCATGTCGATAACTGGTTTTTGGGTCATACTCATTTATCTGCATATGTCACAACGGAAAGATGTGCGCCAATCGCTTGTATAGAAATGACCTAATTAGATGATCAATTTAAAATTCCGGGGCACAGTGTATCACTGGAGCGGTAGCCAAAGTGGAGCTTAGACATTCAGTCTTTTAATCATGGCTATGGTAAAAGATTCACACTGCAACGGGATTTATTGAGAGTTCAGTGGAGGAAATAAAGGTAGTTTTTTTACTGTAGTCTAACCGCTCCGCGTCCGAACTGTGGTATGTATTCCATAATAAGCCAATGATTTGTTGAAACAACTCTGAGATGTGGCCATAATTGGGACCGCACCTGTGATGTTGCACTTCTTGAACCCTTCCTAAATGATTAGCTGCAGGATGGACTCACATCAGCCCGTGCAGATTGCATGAGTGCACTTGCACTGCTTGTGACGAAGGTCAGGAATTCAGTGTTGCGTTCAACAGAACCTATCGTCATTGGACTGCAACATCCAGTTTAAATATGTAATGCAACTTCCTTTGAATTCATTTCTAAGTCATAGCGATACTGTGGCTGTAAATATAGCAGATATAGGTTTACTATGTTTCACATCAAACACTGCATTTCACGGTCTCCTCCTAACTGCTTGCTTGGCTATAGAAGATAACTGAGTAGCTAACCTTGGATACAGAGACTGGTGGATAATTTCCGCATGACTATGGACTCCCCTGTGCTGCCCTATCGGTTCCGTGGATTCGTAAACCTGTATGCAGTTGCGGCAGGTTTACATGTTCACCTTTAATGTGCAAGCAACTTGCTTCCAGTCGTCTCCTTCCTTGTGAGCTTTCAGTAGTACATTCATCACTTCTATCGAGTGAGACGCACATGATCTAACCATTGCATTTATCTGAAGTGCACGTTCACAATCACACTGCAAACTTATTTGCTGCGGTTGGTGACATCACTCCGAATCGTCACACAAGCATCTACTCTCATCCCAATTGGAGGGATCAGTTTTTTTGATTAGAGAACCACAGGTGCACATGGTGAATCGTTCGCGGACTCTGTAGCAATCAGGGGTTAAAAAGTCCTACTTGCACTTCTGTGACATACGGTGCGCACACCTATGTGCAGCTAGGTCCTATAGGCTAAAGGCACTTAGCTATACACGCAGCTACAAACCTTCGCAAGTAAGCGTCACACGCCTGACTCAAATCAGTTGTGTAACGACTCAAGTTGTTCGCCTCTCAGAGCAACTCCTCCGCTGTTCATGCTAATTTTCTTGCCAAACGAGCCAACTTGACAGAGAAATGATGTGGATTATATCGAGGAATGCACGTTACAACTGATAGGAATACACTGTTCATGCTTTGGAAGTAACTGCTACACGCAATGTTGACTGGCGCTTTTAGTTACACCGGCATAAATGTCCGCCATTCCGAGCACAGGTTTTGCATCTTGCCCAACGGTGCTCCTAGCAATTTTTTCCTTCGCACTGGAGCTGGTAGTGCGAAGCATTGATTGCCAGCAGACATCATCCCTTGGCTGTCCAACTCGTCAGTCAGAGCATGTCACAATCGTTTGGTGATCCCATGAGTAGAGGGTTTTGGTATCGTTTCGTTTAGATTTCGGCAATGCAGCTTCCAAATAAGATAGTCCTCCACACACCCTGAGCGACACTGGACGGCTTCATAGTGCTACTACTTCGGTTTCAGCAAGATCACAACACATGGTCTTTAGATGTAGGCCTCTTGTGCCACTAACCAGTAGTCTGTGCCACAAGGCCACAAGGGATTGTGGTGAACCGTCATGATACACAACCTGACGGCAATATCGCTCAACTCATGGTCCATTGTTATACAAGTTACCAGGATGTTCCGATGCTGAAGTATCTAGCACCCTTCTCAATGGCGAATGACTGCTGGCTTTGTTTAAACCATCCAAATCACGGGAACAGCATCCGACGTAAGCACAGATTAATTACCACACCCCCAGTCATCATCATCATTATATACGTCAGCTAGAGGCGGGAAACACCTCAGCTACTGTGCAGCAATACATAAATGAAAAAGGAAAACAAATACAACAGTTGCATGCCAGCTGAGCTACCAGCAACGGACGGGCATCCTTCAAGTAAGCTACCAGCCGGCTACTAGGCAAAAAGAAAAATTATTATATTTTACGCTACGAAATGCGACCGTAGGTGGAGGGGGAGGCTAAAAGGGATGGGGAGGGACAAAGAAACTCACAGCAGAAACGCCACTGACGTCGGCTCCCTGCGATGTCAGCAAGTTTATCCAGCCAAAAGTGTTCATCGTCTTTCGGACCCCAATCAGGGAGCCGTGAAGCTCCAACCGAGACCAGCTCCGAAGTGAGGGCCTTCATTCCTCTCGACCAAGTCATCGCTTGGCCACCCCTCTTTTTCTTCCATCCACATCCCCGGTGAGCAACTAACGCACCTCGTGGAAGTCGGTGGGCTGACATGCGCAACACGTGGCCAAGCCATCGGAGCCTGGTGCGTGAAATGACAGCGCTGAGCGGTTCAGTTCCATTTTCTGTGCCGTAAACAAGGCGTCGGACACGCTCGTTGCTCACGCGGTGTTCCCACCAGATGTGAGCCAAACTGCGAAGGCACCAATGGTGGAACGTAACTAGCCTCTTTATGTCCGCTGATCTAAGGGGCCAGGTTTAGCAACCGTACAGTAAGGTTGAACGTACCGCTCCACACCCCCAGTAATACACGCTAGATAATGGGGAAACTGGAGGTAGGGAGAATAAGCGGAACCGATCAGCCCTAATAATGTCCCAACATCGGACTTGGTTTCGGTGAAGTTAAGCAGGCCTTGCAGCTAGACATAGTAAGTCTGCTGTGTGAAACCCCTCGATTTTCAGGAAGCGCTTGTAAAACGCGATATTCGGACCATTTATTGTGTAGTTCGTTATACTTGTCTCGGTCGATACACCCTCAGCCGAATTTCAGTTTGTGTGCTTGTCAAAATCTTCTGAGTTCATCTTCATACGATTTCTTCGACACTCAAGTATAATAGCTGCTGCTGCGAAGTACGGAGTACGCTATACGTCAGGGCATGCTGTTAGCTTCGAGTATAACGGAGATTAGAAATTAATCGAAGGTTAGGTTAAATATTTCTCATTAAACTGACTGTTCTCCAGTAACCTGTTTCTTATTAGTTTTTCCGATACAAGTGTACTACGAGAGCGTTTAGTGCAATTACGCCCCACCATTTGCGTACCATGTACTGGCAACTTGGCCATCCGTATCTGGGACTGATTGCAAACGTGCCACATCGCCTAAACTTCTACTTGGGGTAAGAGATTCGACTGCGTTGGCAGTCATAGGGAGACACTGGTTACGCGATGGTAATTGACATGTGAGGGTTGGTAACAATCTGGCGTTACCAATATGTACAGCTACCACTGTCACGCTGTTTTGCCTACTGTCTTGTGCAGTGAAGTTATCGCCACTGTACTGTAACCACTTTGAGTGCACGCCCACACTCACCTAACCATGCACACTCGCTAACTCCCGTGTAACTGACACCGTGGAAGTATGCAGGGTAAAATGTGTTGATGTCCATACCTGCGTCTTGCGAAAGAGGCTTCCACCCACGGAAAGTGTATATTAAGAGGCATTAAAATAGCGGATTTATTACCGGTAAAAAGGAATGTGCCCAACAAGTGCAGTAGCTGGGAAAATCAAAGCTGACAATAGATGTGTCAAGCGAATAACATATGTCAGTGGATTTATCGTAGGGTCTAGGTATCGACCAATGTCATAAGAATGAATCACACAATGTAGATGGAACAGTATATCATCAAGCTTTTTTGAATGTGGATAAAGTGGCAGTAGAAACAGCAGAGGTCAGAAAAGCCTCCCAAGCTTGGATCAGTTAGATGCAGCAAACATTCTAATGACATCTCATTCGGCTGCACCATGTGACAGACTTTACTTGGTGGCCACATAGGCTGGCGTGTTAACTAAGTCTTAATGGATGACGGCTGCCGAGTTTGAAGACCTGACACACCAAAATACGAGTAGCCCATGGGCAATGAGATGATGGAACAATAATCAACACAGCTAAAGTGTGTGCCAATGGAGTCGTTAAGTCTGGCAGAGAGGAACTTGCAAAGCAAAGACCATACATGCAAACAAAATAAGCTGCGCACCGGGGACGAGGCAGAACAATTGGGTAGTAGAAGCTAAGTTTGGGGAAGAGTGCAATCCAATGAAAAAGGGTGTACCAAGTAACCGCAGATAAGTCTCCTTGTAAAGAACAATCTGACAGCACTGAATTCAGTGCATCAGCCCGGATCGTTACTTCAGATGAGTTATTCACAGGAGGGTAGTCCAGAGTACGGTATTCATGCAATACAGTACAGGGAGCTAAATAAAACAGCTAAAGGACTTTTGAAGATGGCGAAAATGGCGCACAGACAACCAAGTTTAAAAGAAAACTCCGAGGTTTGTAGACCCTTAGACAGAATCAATTTATATGACGGAACTACTGCCTCTACTTTATCCAAACACCACAGGTTAGTGCTTAGACTGAGCTTTACAATTGGTGACACATGTAATTGGAATTGTGCAGTGGTTATCATGTTATGAAGTCTCCACGAAGATGCCGCCAACATTCAATAAACAACCTGAGCTTCTTTATCTGTTGTTGGTCCGGAAGCTAGCACAAACGTTAGACATTCCTCATTGTCCGGGGTGCTGTGATGCTGCGATTTAGTTAAGGATGCCAAATCTGACTGGCATTCTACGTGGGACGCATTTGGGCACTAAGTATCCGTGAGCAGATTGTTGATTCCATACTCTCGAGTGCATTACGCAGGTGACTAACATGCTGAAGCGGGCTCAGTCTCTTTAGAACGGCCGGGATCATCCTGTAAGGCAACACCGAAGTCACTTTCATGAGAGGTGATCATCAGATGGTGCGTCCCAAGACGGTTGAGGTAGACGTGTCGGCATAGAATGTGAATAAATTGGCCTTTGCCCACTTTGCATGACAGCACGTTTTGCACCAACCAAGTACAGGTCTCATCAAGTTCGCTCCGAGAGGCTTCGTTCTCATTTAATCCTTTGAGCACTCAACACATCTTGAGGTAGCTCAAAATGCCAGATGTTCGAAACGATAACTGTCGCTAGATTCTCGAGAAAGAATGGTAACAGACCAGACCCAAGTACTGAACCCTGTGGAACGCCGCACCACTTGAATTGCGTCAAACAAAGATGCTGGGAGTCTAACTTTTGGTTGCCGTTCATGGAGAAACTTGCCCATCCATCCAAGCCTTGAGTCTCCAATATGCCAGAAGCTTGTAAAGCAAGATACGATGATTCAAGTAAGCGAATACCTTCTGCAGGTCCAAGTAGATGATGCTGGTTCCTGTCCCTTTGTCAAAGGCTTTAGTTCAACTTTTCATTTGTAATTAGCAGACTTGTGGTATGCGATCGATGTTGACAAAAACCATGCTACTTCGGTGCGATGATATCGCAGTTTCTAGTTAGCTCATTTATCCTGTCGCGACGGTCAATTTCCATCATCCCGACAATCAAAAGGAAGAGCATTGATGCGTGCTAATTAACGGGCACAAGTCGACTTCTTCCTTGTGTGTATCTATTTTCCACGTCGACTGAAATCGTCTAAACAGCACTAAAAGAATCTGGCCAAATGCTCGCCTAGACGTATGGCAGCTACACACAACGGTGTATAATGAAGGTTCTCCTCTCCAGGAGAGCTGGATATTTACAGATATAGTAGCTTGTTTAAAACCGCTCCTGCAGCGAAAGTGACCCCGATTACACTTCATGGTGGAAAAGTAGAAATAAGAAAATCTTTTGAACATGGTATTCCTAGAAAGCTAGATGAGTGCTGGGCCCGTTTGGTGTTGGCCGCCTCTCTGGGGTTTGAGTCAACTCATCAACCACAGCGAATGACGGGATTCTGTGCTGCACTTTACAAAGGCTATCAATGCGCCTGTAAAAAGTTTTATGCTTGAAACGGAATCATTTCAACACTTCCTGCTGGCGTGTCAATTTGTTCTTGCCAACCAAGCGCACAAAGTACGTGTTTGGAACTACCACAGGTCCGATTTGTTGAGCTAAAAGAGTTCTTGTAAGGTCGGCATGTCAAATGTTTCGGGGCATACACTTTCGTGTTTCGCATCTCAAAAGTACTTCGGTGTGAGGGGATATTGGCAAGCTCTCGACGCTGGTACCTTCGCGACCAGTGAGGTGGAGGTATTTAAGACTTTTGCAAATTATCTATAAGGCACACTCAGTCACGAATATCCACCTTATTCCTTCAACGGATATGGACAGTATGTTGTAGTATGAAATAACATGCACGCATATGGTATGGAAAATTTAGTCAAATAACAGGACCACATGAGACACTTCCTAAAAAGCTGTCGTGATTTCCCCGCTGGTGAGCACCTGTTCCAGCACCAACGAGTTGTTCGCAGTTCTGAGCCCACTGGGAGTAGTGACATAATTGTACAGAGGTGCGTTAATTATTATCTCCAGCAGATAAGCTTCAGCGGATCTATTAGTGGTTGCTGAACTTTCTAGATAATTGACATTGAGTCTTCACTTAACGAGGTTATGGCTGTACTTCCGGTTCATGTGAATACACAAAGCCGATACTAATCAGTGATCCATAGTCGAACTAGCTTTGGGAATTCGGTAAACTACGGACACTAGGCAAATCGCATCGTACTTCAGCCATAGCCAACAGCAAAATGGTAACGGTGGCAGGCGTTCGTAAATCATCGGTGAGTACAAATCGAGAGCTGGGTTTTCAATATGCGAGCCTACTTCCCCCAAGAAGGAGTGCCGCAGTGAGCAAAGTAAACTTCAACTCTGCAAGCTCACAGCTCAGCCGCTCACCGGTGATCATTAGGATATCTCTCGCCTTTAAGGTCCATGGTGTTTGAGTTTGAACAAATAACCTGCGTTAGTGTACAGGCAGGATAATTTCTTAGTAGCCGACAGTGATTCTGGATGATCAACCAAGCTTGGAGGTTCAGTCAGCTGTTGATGGGTTGATCACTAGTCTCTTCTTTGAGCGACCATTGGCTTGTTACATTTGGTCTTGTTACACGGCTGCATGCAGATCTTCGGACTCTCACGGTAGCCGGTATTTCAACCTATACCGCCTGATGCTGTGGTTAACATTTGGTCAATCACTTCGTGGCACTTTGCGCTGACAGTCAGAGTGAATCTTTAGTCAACCATTGTCGTGTCCCTTCTACTTTAACCGAATTGCTATCCATAGACTCTTCAGGAAGTTTATCTAGCTTCTAAGACGGACGACGCCATTAGTTAAGAGTGAATTACCACTTCCATCAGTCTAGGGTCGCACCCGTTGTAGTTAGATGAAGCTGAACTGCTTTAAAAACATTTGGCTACGGGGATGACATTTGTAGTCATCGAACAACATAAGCAAAATACGTTTCTAAACCACTTTAACTACCTTACTGTGGTTCTGAAGTTCATGTATTCTACCCCACGTTCAAGCTGACACATTCGACTGCCACACGAGAGAGGACAGTCTATAAGCACCCAACTGCAACCTGAACACTGTGACCTTACCGACAAAGTCAATAACAGAACGACATTTTACCATAGAGGGTGAGTCATTCAAATGGTTCATAACATTTGCTCAACAAGAGTGATGCCCAGTGTGCCACCGACTAAAGACCTATGTGGATCATGTTCCAAACTTGTTAAGGGGGGCATTTCGTGCCGTAACTGTTGCAAGTTCTTCCATGCGAGATGCCTCAGAGTTCAACCTAGTCAGGCCAAGTTATTAAACAAACCAGACTCACTATGGTTCTGTGTGGAATGCACATCGATCCCACTGATAAAAAGTGTGCTCCTATTATCTCAGAAGTATGACCAGCTACTAGCGAAGTTTGAGGAAATGGTGACCACCAAAATCACTGGGGTTGGGGTAAGCATAGCAGACTGTGCAACCCAATCCTCTCCCGTAAGTGCTTCTCTTAACCCGCGAAGAACTGTTAATAACACCGTAAGCAACCCGACACCTAGAGTCCAGAACATCAACAGCTGTCCCAATACCACATGTTGCTCACATTTGATTAAAGCGGTTCTCAGTTCGATCGGAGTAACTACACGTTAGGCTACTTCCAAACTCGCCAAGGAGTGCGTAGAAAAAGAGCAAGCCGTTACGAGCGAAAGTTGAGTTACGGTTGCATCCAAGAAGAGCCGTCATGTAAAAGTAACATCACCCTCAACTGGATCGGAAACTGAGGAGCGTAGCGGAGTTTTCCAGGTGCAAGCACCACCGGTTTCCTGCGGTAAATCTCCGATTACTTCAGTCACTAAACGCGACATGTCGAAAGGTCTAAAGAAACAACTACCTGTACTGAGTGTACTGTGCTCCAATGTCCCAGCATCAAATTCGACATCGATGAGAGGTAGGCAATTGGATGATCTCAACCAGTGGGACATTATTAGTAACCTAATCGGTGTTGTACTTAAACCTGTACACGTAATGCGTATTACACGACACCCCAACTCTAAACATTTCGGAGAGCCGAGACTTCTGCGTGTTGTGCTGAACTCCATCACTGAAGTAGAATCAGTACTACTGTCGGCAGGTAGTCTCAGAAATGAACACTGCTCCATCTGTATCTTTCCAGACATCCCATGGGGCGAGCGTTATGGAGTTAACCGCAACTTAGAGGACTACCAGAAGGAAACTTCAACCAGAACCATACTTCTTCACGGGGTTCCTGAAACTGAAGCATGTGATGAGCATGAAGTAACAACTCATGATAAGGAACAGTGGTGTTATATTCGTGAAACACTCCGCTTGGATGATGTGTTAGCGAAATCCGTGTCACGACTGCGTACCTCACCGAACTACAGAGGAAGTGGCCCGAGAGTGTTGAAGGTGGTCCTTCAGTCAAAACATATGGTAGCACGGATGTTAAAAAGCTGGTACATGTTCCGTTGCAAGCTACCATCTGAGGTTCGGCTGAAGACAATCAGCGATATGCCTCCTAGAGATGATGTGTCACTCAAAGAACCAAACGCGATGGGATCTATGAGAGAACAATGCACCAGTAGTGTACCGAATGAGCCCATACAACCTGTAGATGACATTGACCAGACACCTTACACTGTACGTCGCAGATCAGATACGGGACTAACTACACGGGCGATGAAGAAAATGTTAAACCCTTCACCAAGCACACATCGAAAAAACGATTAGTCGCCGGCCACTCACTGGTCGGCGAAACTTCACATATGAGTTGCAGAACCTCCGAAACATTGCTTAAATCTGAGAAACTTTCATGTATGTACACTAACGCTCAAGGGCTCCTCAGTAAAATTACCGAACTTCGGCTACGTCAGGTTGCGAATGCTTGGGACCTAATTTCTCTTACCGAAACTTGGTTACACCAAGAGGTGACTGATGCTGAGGTTGAGATAGCTGGAATGTCACTCATCCGGAACGACCGCCCCAGCAGAGGAGGTGGGGTCCTACTGTACTACCACAGCGATCTACAATGTACAATAGTTGATGATCTGGAAACACACGTTACCGACTCACTCTGGTGCCGTCTCCGACTAAGTCACAACGACGCATGTCTCGTAGCTGTCGTTTACTGCCCCCCCAACGTCCACTCCGGAAATGGATTCCCGCTTGATCCGTGGCCTGAACAGAGTAACACGCACTAGGTACAGCCACATTCTCATCTCCGGGGACTTCAATCTACACAATCTGGAGGTTTTTGGCACCGCCCAATGAGTAGTTCAAAGCAAACTTACATGAACTGATCGCTAATATTCCTTGTACAATCATGTCACCATGCCCACTAGATTCAGGACAGCAAACCAACCGTCCATACTGGACCTTGTGCTCACGAATGAAGAGGTAATGGTTGACAAGTTATTGATGGATAGTCCATTAGGTCTCAGTGACCATGTAGTAATAACGTTTAACTGTGTGTTATGCAGAGTATCCATCTGAACACGCGGAACTAACTCATACATTCACACGCTACCACGTATTAAAAGAACTCGCCGACGCAGCTGCTTGGGAATTCTCAAACAAAAGTCCACTTGACAACGTTTCGGCAGAGTTCGTTAACAGATTCAGCGACATCGTCAACAGAGCATCAGAGACCAAGCCCCTTCGTCCCGCAAAATTGCCTTCAATTCTAAGGAGCAGGACTCGAAAATGCCTGGCGATAAGGGATGCAGCATGGCGTGCTTACAAGATTAACCCCGACTCAGAGACTTGGGGCAATTTCCTGATCCATCGCAACCATTGCACTGCACTTGTCCGTGAGGACAAAGTAACTTATCAACAGTGCCTAGCCAAAAAATTCATGGCAAACAACAAACTACTATATAGGCATGTCAATAAGCTTCGTAAAGTGAAGCATGACATCCCTCCACTTTTCACGACAGGCGGTAGAGTACAAAGCGCCGAAGAAGCAGCTAATGCCCTGCGGCTGCAATACGCCCCAATTTTCGAACTCGCAACCTCTACTTGTCCCATAACGTCATGCATATTACCGACACCATTGTTTACAAATGTAATTTTCAACCCAACAATTGTGTTAAGGAAGTTACTGTCACTGCGTGAGCATAGTTCTCGTGGAGCAGACAACATCCGCTCGAAGGCACTGAAGGCTGTGGCCAACAGGCTAGCTGAACCACTGTCACAGTTCTTCCAAAGGTGCTTTGATGAACAACAAGTCCCCACTATGTGGAAGTGTGGCATTATCACCCCTATTTTTAAAGGCGGTGGCTGTTCAGATCCTGCAAACTATCGTCCAGTGACTCTCCTCCCTGTGCTCGCGAAGGTGATGGAAGCAGTCGTCGCTGAGGCTTTAATGGACTGCCTGGAAAAATGTAACATCTTGGTATCGGAACAGCATGGCTTCCGTCAACACCGGTCATGCACCACCAACCTACTGATTGAACGAGGTAGTTGGACGGAAGTGGCCGATGATGGGGTCGGAGTCGACGTCATCTATCTGGACTTCTGCAAAGCTTTCGACCGCCTTGATCACCGCATCCTACTTCAACGGCTACAGAGTTACGGAATCGGAGATCCTGTACTTGGTTGGATTGGCAGCTTCCTTCACCAACGGAAGCTTCAAGTACGTGTCAGGGGATCACTCTCTAACCCAATTGAGGTGGAGTGTGGTGTTCCACAAGGCTCAGTGCTGGGACCGCGCTTATTCATGATGTTTATCAACGACCTGGCATCAGTTATCTCCTCAAATTTCCTGCTTTTCGCCGATGACGTCAAGATATGTCGGGCGATTAGTAACAAGCCAGATCACGATCTGCTCCAACATGACCTAGATTGCATTTACGAATGGTCAAAGAGGAACATGCTTCAATTGAACATAGCTAAGTGCAAGGTGATACATCTGCGTCACCAGCTGGTGAGCGCTTACAAGATTGGAGACCACACCTTGGAGAAGGTCTCTCAGGAGCGTGACCTGGGTGTATTGGTACAGGAAGATCTCGGGTGTTCAAAACAAGCAGAGAAGGCGACGAGAACCGGCAATCAACACTTCGGCCTTCTTCGCAGAGCCTTCGGTCGGTTTGAACCCTCAATCTTTCCCCAAATGCTTAACGCCTACGTGCGATCTCACGTGGAATATGCTATTCAGGCGTGGCAGCCGTGGCAGAAACAGGATCTCATTGCTCTCGAGACTCCTCAACGAAGGGCAACCAAGAACGTCAGGGGCCTCTTTCATCTGCCCTATCAGCTTAGACTGAAATCTCTAAGAATGTACAGCAGTCGATATCGGCTTTTGCGGGGGGATCTCATAATGGTTTACCAAATTCTGAAGAATCCAAACCACATCTGCCGTCCGCTGCTGGAATTGAACCACAACACTAAACTAAGAGGTCACCCTCTGAAACTGACAATTCAGTATAGCAGGCTTGAATGCCGTAGAAATTTCTTTTCCCTCCGCATGTGTCAGCCTTGGAACGCCCTCCCTAATTATGTCGTCTCTGCTCCCAATTTGGCGATATTTAAAAAACGTGTTGACGATGCATTGTCTCAATTACATTTCATTTTATGACTTGTTAGCCAGGGGCTACAAAACGCAATCAAACAGTGTCTTGCCAAACGCCTAACCAAAGGATTTATACGTTTAATACGCGAGCATCTCCGCCATTTCACATAAGTATATGATGAGTCCACCACAACGCTTTTCACTTTATCATGCAACTGATTTCCGCAATAATTTCCATCCTACGGGACATGAAAAGCAACGCTTTTTTACCTGTAATAAACCATTATTCCATTGTTCCATAACCATTCTTTGAGTGATTAGTTCATAGGACTGGTACTAAGTTAGAAATAACAATATTTTGTCAACAAACGAACAAAGACGGAGTATTCCACCACAGTTCAGGTCACCCAATCATCATCGTCATCATCAACAGCAGTACATCAGCCATTTGAAATGATGCTTCGCTGACGTACAACCATGACGACCTATGAAATCAAGAATCAGAAGAGGGAGAGAAGGGGGAATTACCCGAAAACCTTAGTGCCCTAAACAAACATTCAGGGTCAAGGCGCCTGCACCTTGTGTAGACAACATTCCGTCACAAACAGCTGGCTATCATGCAAAGATAAGGCGGCATCGGCGAGACAGCTTCATTGCGGCTTTCACTGCCACGCGTCACAATCAGCCATTACCAAACAAACCAAATAAAGTGGAATGAAATTTAGCCAGCTTAAAAAGACCTAGTTTAGCTGTAATTTGGTTTAGCCCAACTGCGGTGAAGAAGCATCAAGAATGCAACATCAGCCTCAGCATGGGGCATATATATATTTATATATATATGCTGGAACCGCCTTTTCTCTGTTATGCAGTGGCCAGACCCCGCGTATAGATGGAGAGGATACAAAACGACTCGGTGGCTGGTATTGAACAGACTACTATTTGGTGGATACTCTAGACTACTGGTGGAGCGCCAGTTGCAGAATGTTCCAAACCAGCATGCACTGCGCACCACGGAGTCCACTAGAATGATAAGGATTCCTTATAAAGAGGGAACTTCAGAGGCTCCGTTTGACACCGATGCACTAGCAGTATTCAGCCTCTGCAAGTAGAACGATCAACTACGTCCACAAAATTGGCTACAATAACTGTGTGCAGATGTGTATGAGCCAAACGGCTAGAGACTGTGCACGGGTTAGCACAACACAAGAGACCCATGTCACAGCCACCGAGAAACGAGGTTGCATACAGGACTCCACTAAAAGATTCGGCGATGGCGATACACACGTTAGACACAGGGCTTGAAAGCGATTTGGAAAATGTCGAGATCATTAGGTGGGGATTACGGCCAACACCTCAATGGCTGATTGCTGAGGCATTGGAAATTGCGAAATCTAACATCTGTGTCGACAGAACGGATGGATTAGAGCTATCGAATGTGTGGCTGACTATCTTAACGATGCCAGCCTGAGGAGGGTCAGTGGACCGATCCGAGACTGGGAGTTAACATCAAACCGCCTCATATTATCGCTAATGAAAGGGACTTACGTGTGATGACATCATTGTGAACCGCTTGGGATCTTTCCGTTCCCTATGGACCCCCTTTAAATGGCACTTTGCACTTGTAAGTGAACGACGTCCTACTTAGTCTTCGCGATTATCGTCGCTTTGCTATAAATGCACCGCAATCACTCATTGGTTCACCTGACCTGACCTGACCTGCTTTTCTGCCAAAAGCAAAACCTTGCCCACTAACGATAACAAGCAGCTCCTTAAACCCTTCTAAACTCCTGAATCCTCGACCGGTTCCAGGCATATTTCAAGATGGTGAATTTAGCAACAATATTGTTACAAGCGAGAGGCAGCTTCGTGGATGTCACACCATGGCTCCCTGTCATATGCCTCCGTTTCATCGGGAACGGAAGTTTGAAACTAGTGAATCCCCTAGTAATTGTCTATCGTCAGATTCCTCTAGGTCACTAAACCTTTCCCTGCGTTCCTTCTTAGAGATGTCCAGAAATATGTGCCCTTGTGCGAGGACTCACGGAGCCGAATTGGCACCCGTGTTTTCAGTGGTAAATTCCTAGTACAGTTATTCTACATTCGTACGGGGGGTGGAAAAGTAGTCGACATTCGCAGTTGTGCTCCGTGCAGAGCCTCAATTACAGGAGGGTCATGTTCCTGACAGCGCTGTCAGACCCGGGTATGGCGTTTAGGGGAAAACTTGGGATACTGCAGCGGTGCACCACTGCAATTAAACCTAGCGAAGCATCTAGTAAAAATGTAGGAAGGCATTGAACTGTTATTACTTTACTTCGCAGCTCATCAGCTGTATGAATTTTCTACTATCTGTGGAGAGTAGCAACACATGTGTCACCTTTACCGATGTCCACGTTCAACGGGGCATAACGATGACGGTAGCAGCAATGGTATCAACCGTAGCAACAGCCTACTTAGCAACAAAGTGTGAGTCGCAAAATATTTCAAAGCGCAATACGACCATGAATGTGTCAGATGTAAGTCTTCTCCATAAAACGTTTGAGATTGCAAAATGTTTCTTTAGATGCAGCACTGGATGTGCTGGTCAACTGCTCACTATGTGCCTGACTTTCAGAGCACAATATTACTTCGAGCCACGGATAATTTTGAAACAGAACACCGTTATCCGTTCAAGGTGAATCATGTACTACGAGTGCACGCATTGCTATTAAGCCACACGTCTGCAATTTTAGCACTGAAACAAATAAGCTAACAGTGACTACAAGTGTATGTTGAAAATCGGCGACTGGGAGGTAAAACCGTCTTCGCGAAACCCATGAGTTGCAGCTTCTGAGACTGTGACTGAGACTGTATTTAAGAGCAAGTAGAAAGGTTTCTGTACAACTCTATCGAATTACGAACAATCAAAAACATTTAGTTGTGAATCATCAGCGGTTGTGTCTGGTCCGTTAATAGTTTATCTTTGTTCGGTTAGAAATTTGTACTAGTGTCATTATTTCCGGGCATACAATGTCTTCTTTTGGTACTGTATGTGCATCGTTTCACAAAAGCATTGGTTTCCAAAATAATCGTCGCTTCTCTTTTTCTGAATAATTAAAACGAGCACAAATCGATCATGGAATGCAGTGTTAGGAGAGAACGACACCGAAAACAAACCCATTTTGAAGGTGTAACCAGTAATCAGAATAATCGAGCATCACCTCCTAATGAATCTCGACTCAAAATGAAATTGCCCACTGCAATTCAGTCACACCGTAGATGGCTGTGGCGGAGTAACAGTTAGCAAACTTCGTGTCCCCAGTTCCGCTTCTCTTTACGTACATTTCTGCCGAAAATGTCTAGGCATTGAAAAAAAAGAATCCACGAAGTACGACTCAGCCCAAAACCACAATCGCACAAAGTCCGAACACTGTAGCGTTTATTCTTTTCGAATCAAGAGTATTCTTGCTGGTCTTGATTGATATGCCGTCAAGTCAAGTGTGAGCGGAAGACGGATGTTGCGGATAGGACAAGCTATATCAAGATGCTCATCTTCTCGGGTGCTCCGGAAACTACGCAGGCAAACAAAGCTGCCATGTAAATACGAGGAATAGAAACCACCTCTCAAATGATGCACGTTGTATGATTGAAATTCCCGAGCAAGTTAATGAGTGCCTATTATATTATGCGATCTAGGAGCACCTTGCGATCTGTTTTGGTTAAATCATTTACCTGCCAAGGGAAGCTGCTGGTGTGCATGCACACTAGGATAAGTATTGTTAGGCTTACTGCTGTGACACGGTGTCCGGTTACTCCACCCTATGTCTTCGCTTAGGGCAAAGTTTTCCACACGGTCCCATGTCTTGGTCCATGCTGCTGATTTTAATCTTTAAATGTGTGCCCCCGGACACCTATCAGTCAAAAAGTGTTGTGGTATGAGATAATCTTTCTCACCATTATTCTCGACAAGATTTTAAAGAGCGTAGGGTGTCCGGATATATCAGACAAGAGTGACGTATTGATGCAATAAAACCTGGATGTGGGTTGCCCTAACTTGAGTATTCGATTACCATCTACTGCTGCACAAAATAAAACCCGGTATGCCTTGAGTACATAAGACGAGACTTCGTGTGATAATTCCCACGTTGCTATTTCTGCCCGTATCCTAGTATTCAAAGGTTTGGAGGGCGGCAGTGCAAGATAGCTGTTGATCATTGATTGTAATATTTCCCTCCATGCATTCTGTCCTTGCGTCAGAGCATCCCTGTACCCTCAAATAAGTCCCGGAATCCTGTGTAACTCAAAACGTGCGCAGTTTCAGGATCGTGGCAAAATGTAATTGCTACTAGAACTTACTTTTCTGAACTCATTGGAGTGTTTCACCGTCGTATTAACTGTTTAGCGCTCTCAGAGACAATTATTGGCTATGTAAATAGATGTGGTTGTGGGAATTTCTATTCGGCCGCTCATACTTAGCGCGGGGGAGGTGCCACGCGCTTGAGGTAAGTAATCTTCAGCACACATACCTGCATTTCGGCCCTATGTAGAACACATGCTATTACACGACCCACGTTCCGTTCGCGACAGTCAGAGCGGAGACCTTCTCCTTACATTAGGGAGCACAACTTATACGCGCTCGAGGTGGGTCTTCCAGGAAGGAAAGCCTGATCCAACACAGTAGTGCCGATAACGAAGAGGAGCGTGATATCACATACTGCTTGGAAGTTGGTCAGTTTTCATTCCGTCATTTTCTTACCAGTGACATGGCGTGTCTTTTGGGTTATATTTGTTGACCGCAGCTGGATGTTGTCTAACCGCCTAATGCAGCGTGCCGGACCATTCAACAGAAGTTACATTCTCCAATTCTGTGTACGGAATATGATCCGTTTACAGAAGCAACTACGGAAGATCCTCTGTACGGCCAACAAGACTAAATGCACAATCTCATCTATGGCCATTCAGCTTCGGATGCTTAAGCCAAATTAAGATGACGCTTTGAGGTCATATTACTTGGCCTGACTAGGTTTAATTCGGAGGCATCTCTTGAGTTACCAGAATGGAGAACTATGGTTATAACCACATGGATGCAGCGACAGTCAGGTGGAAAAGTCTATCACGAGAATTCATTTAGATAGCTAGTCAGAGGTCAAACAGCTTGCATAGCTTGATCCGAGTAATCACGTTATACACTAGGAAAACCTCTAAGGGATCTGTGGGCGAATCATTTACGGCGTGATCGATTACTGAGCGGATCATTTCCCCCTACACCAACGAGGGATCAGGAACAAACAGCTGTACACGAAACACTAGTTGTTAAGTCGGTAATTACCAGTGGATTCTCATCGATATGGCTAATCTTGAGGGAGGATGAGGTTACGCACTTGGCCAACGTAATAATTGGTTGGGCTCAAGTTCGATGATGGGCAGCGTTTGTACCTGGATAATCGATCTCAGGGATGATATTCCTAATTCAACCGAATGAGGAATTCATCTTTGCATCTGCTTCGTGTCAGAGTTTCTGTAGGTATATCTGTTGTATCCAACTGGTAGGAAGCATAGATATGTAGATTAAATTTTTGGTTCTTATGTCCTGACCGCATCCTCTAACCACAATGCGAACGATACCTTAGAGGTTACTAGTTCGAGTTCAACTGTGATCTCGCTTTCCAAATTAGTACCTCGTTCCACTAGTATAGCGCACGTAGTCTCACGTCACGTGTTTTAAAAAGGCGACTTTCGCACGAATTGACGACAAACTTGATAAGGCTTATGGAATCACGTGTTCGCTTTTCGATCAAACTGCACGGGATGCGTGAAGGCCCCGTCCACTTCACGTATCAACGCCGATAATTTTAGTGGTAATGATATACACGTGATGTTTCAATAGAAGCCACTTAAAGGCAGCGCAACTCTTACCTCTGTCGATTCTGAACCATTCGATTAGCCAACAAGACTCCACTTGTGTAAGTCGCATAGGCTTCACTCTTGGTTATCTTGCTACACGAATCGTGCGGCTAACTCTTATCCGAATGCATTCATGGTGGAATTCCAGTGTCAGTAAACTCCAACTAACATCAGCTTTCAATCGCGTGCAACTCAGCACCATTCCTTCAATACGCTATTAGATTCAGTTAAGGATTCCCTTATTATTCAAGTGGATATGAAGCCAAACGTATTCACTGCAGTCCAGTTATATGTCACCTACAGATCCCAAGCTAGAGGAAATTCTCCGATTTAGTGGCACAGGCAACAGATCATTCTGGGATTCCCAGATACCAAACAGTGTGAAACGATGATGCATGAACCGATCGAAGGCTGACATTCGACAACAGGTAACAATCAATAGTCATTCGGATCTGGCATTGGTTTGAGAGACACCGCGAATAAGGAGTGAAGATGCATGTATTTGAGGTAACCAAACTGCGCACGAAGTTCAAAGTGTGGAGGATATCCACACTGCTACTTTCCATCATTCGCTACATCAGTGGGTTGATCACAGTTTATTGGTTTCAAATATGAAAAGTCAGGTGACTTACTACTTGTCATCCGGACTGCTAGACGGCATCACAACTAGGTCCCGCGAGCAGTGTTGGTACTGACATTCACTGCACGCGTACTGCACGGTGGACCTTATTCTTAAACAACCGAACATTAACTCGATCAAACCCATAAATGTAAAATTCGCGACGTAACACGGCGTTTTCGACCACTGATAACGTGCCGAGATGACCGTTGGCGCTGCTCCCCACCAGCAACCTCATCATCATCATCATCATCATCATCATCATCATCATCATCATCATCCTCCTCCTCATCCTCCTCCTCCTCCTCCTCCTCCTCATCATCATCATCATCATCATCATCCTCATCCTCATCCTCCTCCTCCTCCTCCTCCTCATCATCATCATCATCATCATCCTCAGCAAGCATCATTATCATTATCATCATCAGCATCATCATCATCATCCTCATCAACATCATCATCATCAACAACAACAACATCATCATCATCATCATCGTCATCACCATTCTCGTCACCCACTCAACATCGTGATCACCATCATTATCATCATCAGCAGTAACAGTAGTAGTAGCAGTAGTACATCAGTGCTTTGAACTGGTGCTTCTTTCCATACAATCATAACTACATACTATGCAAAGCATACTAAGAGTGAGAGAAGGAAACTTACCGGAAAACCTTAATGCTCTAAGCAAGCATTCAGGGTCAAGGCCCCCTACACCTTGTCAATGACATACCGTTTCATAAAGTTTGCTACTGTGCAAAGATAAGGCGGCACCTGCGAGATAGCTTTTTTGCAAGTTTCACTGTTCCGCATCATAATCAGTCATTACCCTGCAGATAACTCAGCACCAAACACACTTTAAACAGGTAGGCCAACCAGAGGACAGCGGTCGAGCCATGTCCAGTAAAGTCTCGCGCCAAGCACCAGGTGAGTCACGTGGACTCCTCACTGGAATGCGAGGCGGACCGACGGCACTCAGTTTGATCGTCAGTAACTTCATTTCCCGATGCCAAGTTAATCTATGCCCACCTTGGGCCTTACGCCACCCTGCAGTTGGCAAACAAAATAACGCCCTCCTAGGTAAGCCTTGACCGGGCATACATAGCAGATGCCCAAACCAACGCAACTTATTTAGTGCTATCTGTTGTTCTAAGGAAATAGCATGGTGCTAACTGCTTACTACTCGTTTACACGTCATCGTTGCGGACACGTTGGTGCCATCCGACACCAGCAGTGCTTCGAAGACAACGACTTTGCACTGACGACTTGTGGTGGTGGCTATCATTTTGAGTGAATGGAGTCGACGTGGTGCTGACTGGCAATACACTAATCGAATAACGACTGCATGGATTAACCACAAGTACAAAAGGCCGGATAGACAAAGTATCATTGCTTCGGCCCGGCAAGCGTGCGGTATGCCACCGAAGCAAGCATGGGGAACCATATTGGTCTGGGCAACAACGGGTGAACTGGTACGCGCTAAGAAATCTGGATTGAAGACGCGTAGAGTAATGACGGCTGGTAAACTTAACGAGGATGGAAGATGAACTTAACTCTCCAAGTTTGACATGATCAGACGGACGACAGGAATTTGGCACGGCCTATATGAGCAAACTCGAAGTATCCCCAGGCAAGACAGGCGTGGGTTGGATCGACCACAGCGGCGGAACAACGCTCGTGGGCCGGTGGACTTTTATAGATTATATAGCACGCGACAAGAAGATCCGGCCGGTGTAGCACTGCTGCAGTGCAATAGTGTCACAAATTCGTACAGTTTATAAATGATTCTGCGCTTTATGCAATAACCTGGTTTAATCGGTATTCAAAAGTTGGTTTGATTCTCAAAGGGCCACTCCACAAGACCAATTTTCTCTTTGTTCGCACTTTTCAAGCTGAGATTACCTGGTCGATATCCTCACACCTGGAGACATAGCACGTCACGAAGTCAGTGTTATCTAGCAAAAGAATTTGTACTAATGGTTAAGGCTTAGTTGTGGCTTTGTAGGCAGGCAATGCACCTTGGGATAGGTCTTATTATGAAGCAATAGATTGTGGTCATATAGATCTAAAGAACCGTTGGGTAGCGGAAGTATCCGTAGTATTGCTACGCAATCACCCTTGAATTCGTCGCAAGTCAAGCCAAGGTTGGAAATCTTCAAACGGACGAAAGTCGGCTGTGGACCTTGCCGTTATCTTTAGAGTTGCCAGCTGAAAGCTTTTCTGATTTTCTCAGCTTTCCTTTGCGCGGTGAAGTAGCGACGATTGTTCCATCTTTAACTACAGTTAGCAATAGGCAGCGGACGCACTGAGTGTCTCTGTTTAAGGTACTTCGCTGGCAAGTTCGGCATTGTTGGGAAAAATTTTCCTCAGCGGGTTCTTAAAGCTTTCACCGATAATTCTCGTCTTGTTCATTGCTCCAAAAAGACGGTCATCTGGATGACCTGCGGCTCTGCGTTTACCATTCACTCTCAACAACCATTGTTACCAAATTTTTCAGTTGTTGCTGAACACAGGGATACGGAACTCTGCTCTACCTTCGCTTATGACATTGAGTTGAAATACGGCACGAAACTAGCTATTTTACAAAGAAGTTCATGCGGTATCCGTTTTCTCCCAACCACTGTTCCTTGACTACTTCGGTTGGCCGTTTGGAACAGGTTAGAGGAGTAGCATTAGTATCGATGCACAGAACCTCGCAGTCAATCGAAACGCGCTTTCCTTTCATTTAGATTTCAGTCCCATTGCTTGGTTGGACATTTAAAGATGAGTCGGTTTATTGCAGATTCGCCATCCTATCGTGGACATGGAGTTAAATTCAGTGTTCCTCAAGTGTTGGGTGTGTGCGGTTTCAGAGGCCGATAACATTCCTTGCATGAAGTTGCCCTTGGCATCTTCATACACAGTTATTTACTGTTTCCAACTAGAAGAGCAAACGTGGCAAGGGTGTGGTTTGCCTGGGGGCACCCGTATTAGTATAGTGGTATTTTGTTTATCAACAAATCAATCCATACATGTCTATTAGTTTTGTGATCTTAATTTTGGGATAAGAAATCGCGCGTCCACTAGCGAGGGTATGACCACGCAGAGCGTTCAGTAGCGTTAACAACGATGAGTAAACGGTCGATACTAACCCATTCGGTGCTCTGCACATCTAAAATTTCAATGTACGTTAATGACGATAAAGTAGGTGAGGTTGAGTGACTGAGAGCTCTAGCTCGTCAAGCGGTAAGTGTCGCATTGCGTCTTTCACCCTCAGTTGCTATTGCAATTGCAGAAGCGTGGTGTCCATTGGTGGACAGATAATTTTAACGAGACTAACACTATGCTAAAAGACACTTAATTTTTGTCCAACGACAGGGAGAAGTGTGTGAGCATAGAGTCGATCAGCAGCAGAGATGAGGTCTCATTTAGTCTTGCTCAATTCAGTGGAGCAGACAAAATTTCCGACAGAAACGGCACTAAGCAATGTAAAGGCAAACCAACTGCGATGTCGGGTCCATGGATATAAAAGCAATAGTAGTGGGCAAACCAGCAATATCGGCACTGTGGTAACACTAAATATGTCATGACACGTGGCCTCAAGTTCGCTTTATTTGACCGACGAAACGCACTCACCTGACGTTAAGCATATTTCGGTACGTTCTGCGTAGAGGCGCGCCATGTGAAGGCTGATGGGGTGTCTGCTTATCGGAGACCATCGGCACGACCACTGACTTTAGGATGTTAGCACCGTTTACTGGGAAGGAATCGCGTGCACAGCCCTCGTAGTAAGGGTGATCACAAAGAGTGTTTTCATCATAGAAAGTGTTATAATCAAACATACACTGGCTTCTGTGCCATTGGTATGCCATTTACCTTGACTATAACCCTGAACTCAACGTGAGGTTGAGAAGTATACCGGTTGGTAACCACTTGAGGCTATTGTTCGTTGCATGTATTTGACTGTTGGGGATACATGGGATGGTGGCATCACTCCCCACCTGTGCCCGATAGCTTTTACTCAAGGCATAGATTGGATTTCATGTTTTAAATCACAAAAAGTGGCCTATAGTTCAACGATGTGTTCACTAGAAGTGACTCAGTGAGGCAGTCAGCATAAAAGGTGCCTACACAGTTTACATGATTACTTTTAAACCGCACCCACAAACAATGACGTCGTTCCGCATCGAAACTAGCTATCCTCCAAGCTTTCGTTGGGAATTAGTCAAAATTGGCTAATCAGTTTGCGCGGGACTGAAATCGGACGACTACTCCTTATGAGGCCAATGACAAGGGTTGTTCTGTTTGTTTCAGATTGATAGTCGGATTCTTCTCAGTGATCCAGTCCGTTCATTTATAGTGAACCGTTCTCATACATCAGCAGGTATTCCTCGTGACTCAGAGGCTCACATGTTACAATGACTGCTAGAATGTACTCCTGACTCCACAGTTCTGTCACTGGATTTCGCGCACGCACCACAGCACCAGGCGTTTTTATTCAGAGTCGGTCGGTTGATTTGATGAGGTATCTTGGCACCCACTTTACGTGTTATGCCATTAGTACTACTTTTGTTAACTAATAAGCGACGCACTGAGACCACTTATATCCAGTGTAGGACGAAGTTTTCACTGGGTCTAGCTCTGCCATTGTGGCAGTAAAATTTCTGAATGCGGAACACTATCCACATGCAGCTTTATTTACGTCACTGTGTGAGCTTCTGAGCGGGATGGGTCACTGTTTACCACGTGGGGTCAGCATTCTTTTGATAATTCGGATAAAGGTACGAGGGAATGCATAATGCATTCTCAGGCAAGTATTCTAGTCGCATCAGTTTCCTCAACAAGCAACTTGATTGCAAAACGGAAGGGGGAGCGAATTCGGATGACCGCACTTCTCCATTTTGGTGCTTTCTCTTTGGCTATGCTCCACAGAAACTACGGCTTACAGTAACATTGTTGCTACACCTGGACTGATATACGAGCCACTGATTGATGAGGACTTACAAGGTATTAGTAGTAGTCTCACTGACATCCTCACTTGAACCAGTGATACTTGAAACAAATCAAGCGCAGTATGCGAAGAATTACGTGCGAAATTGCGAGCGAGATTCTAAGCAGGTGATTGGAACGCTTGACTCCGATTTTGATAGCCTAGTACACTCCAGGCTGTGCACGCGATCTAAATAAAGCGCGTTTTGTAGGCCAAACAGGCCAAAGGAAAAAGATGCACGTGAGATAACTTGTTGGGAATCTGTGACACTCCCCGCTGAGCGACAAGTTTCCATCGCTTTTACTGGGGAATTATTTCCGCATAATGCAAATTGCTTAGCTATTGGTGGATTGGTAATCGGCCGCCCGTTCAGATATCGTGATATTGAGCTAACACTAACCTCAACCTCGAACTCAAATTTCATTTATTGTAACGTCATTGTGGTTGTGGTTAACGATTATTAGAAAGGACATCAACCCAGGGTGCCCTCAGTACACTCATATGGTTGGAACATTCATGTGGTGTCAAGAAACAACCATGAGACACAATCTAAATAATAATTGACAAGGGTTATGTTTTCAATACTATAACCTACTGTCGCAAATATAACCACCATGAACTTAACTATCAGCAATGTCCAAAGTGCATTGTAGAATAGATAATGGAAACTTGTAAGATCAGCGACAAGACAATGGTTGGTGCCAAGTATGACAAGCGTGCAGTCCCTTCACACCATGTAATATGATGCTAGAGCACACATGGTACTGAGTTCATCTAGGGAAGTGCATAACTTCCAATTTCCTCAAACCCAATGTGTGTCCATCGTTTAACGTACACTAGGGAGGCAACAACAACAACAGTACAGCAGCCAATTGAACGGATGCTTCGCTGCCATACAACCATGACGACCTATGAAATAAATAATAATAATAATAATAATAATAGTAAGAGGAACGGGGACTTACCAGAAAACCTTGAAGCCCTAAGCAAACATTCAAGGTCAAGGCGCCTACACCTTGTGTAGACAACATTCCGTCACAAACAGCTGGCTATCGTGCAAAGATAAGGCGGCATCGGCGAGACAGCTTCCTTGCGGCTTTCACTGCCAAGCATCATAATCAGCCGTTACCCCGCAGATAACTCAGCATTAAAACACGCTTTAAACAGGCAATCCGATTAGGAGATAGCAGCAGACGCGCCACTGGTGTCGGTTGCGAGCCATATCCTGTAAAGTCTCGAGCCAAGCACAAGGCGAGTCAAATGGACTCCAGCCGGGAAGACGAGACGGATCAATGGCACCCGTTTGGTCGTCAATAACTGCATTTCCCGCAGCCAAGTCAACTTCTGTCCACCTCGAGCCTTGCGCCACCCTACACCTGGCAGACTAAACAAGGCCCTCCTAGGTAAGCGGAGACCAGTCATACGTAGCACGTGCTCGAGCCAACGCAACTTATTCAGTGCTATCTGTTGTTTTAGGGAGATAGTATGATTATCACCACCTAGTACTCGCCTACGCACATCATCGTTGCGGACACTCTGATGCTATGCGAAACCAACAATGCTTCGCAGACAACGATGATCAAACACTTGAAGCGCCTCAGATCTTCAAGCCGAAGGGGCCAGTTCTCAATACCATAAAGCAGAACGGCCCTCACTGTGGACTTTTATACACGCCATTTCAGACGAATTGCAACTCCCTTCTGTCGCCAAAGATGCCGCAGGTTCAAGAAGGAAGCTCTGGCCTTTGCAATGTGTGAGCTGACGTCAGTTTCCATGCGCCCATCATTGCTGATGCAGCTGCCATGATAAGTGAATTGATCAACCACCTCGAGTTCCTCGTTAGCAAGAATCAAGGGGTTATAAAGTGGATGGTGGTCCTGCAGCAACACTTTGCACTTTGAAGATGCGAAGTGCATACCAAATAATGGGACCACTCTGGACAGGCTATTCAGGGTTGATGGTGCCGCCGCAAAATCATCAAAAAGCAAGACGATATCGTCCGCATAATCTAGATCAACTAACCTTTCACCAGGCAGCACTTCAACGCCTACATGGTGAGATTCCGCAAGGTAACACTCCATGATAGCATCCACGACGAAATTGAACAAACACGGGGAAATCGGACAACCCTGACGAACGCCACATGTGGTCGGAAAGCTATCCGATAGGACACCATAGACCCTGACAAGGCCTGTAGTGTTCGAGTATAGAGCACGTCGGATGTTCCGAAATTTCGTGGGAACACTTTTTCGCGCAAGTAATTCGAACAGAATCGATCGATCGACTGAATCGAACGCACTCTTAAAATCGAGGAACACAGCTGTTGTCGGTCTGCGGTATGCGTGGTGCTGCTCTAGCACCTGCGGCAGAGTGAATATATGGTCCATATAGCCACGCTCTGGTCGGAAAACGACTTGCACTTCCCTAATCCGAGATTCCCGTTCCACAGTGAAGCACCGAACCAGAATCGAGGTCAATAATTTTGTCACAACTGGCGTTAAGCTAATGCCCCTGTGATTAGAACAGGCTGTGCAACTGCCCTTTTTGTATTTTGCCCCTATAATCGATTCGCTCCAATTAGCCGGGACATTCTGTTCCTTCCAGAGACGTTTGAATAAGGAGGTCAGTGTGTTGCAGAGGACCTCACCTCCATGCTTAAATAGTGCACGTGGTAGGGAATCCGGGCCAGCCGCACGAAAACGATGAAGAGCTGTGATCACGTTTTGGACCTCGGCCTCCGACGGATGCTCTAAACCAAGCGTTCATGGCTCGTCCTGCATCACCTGAGTAGGAAGAGGTCCGGGAGCAGGGGGACAGCTGAAATGATCTTCAAAGTGTTCAGCCTAATGAGCCAGACTGCGCTCCGTATTGTGTATCATCACAGCCGCGCTGTCACTGATTGTCTCACGGACGTCTGCTTTCCTGAGACCAGTGGTGTGGATCAGCTGGAAGAGCTTGCGGTAATTGCCTACTGCTTCTGCCTCCTCCATTTCTTGAGCCCGACTGGTCCACCAGGCTTCCTTGTCAGCACGTAGGCTCCGCTTTAGTTCGCGCCTAATTGCCCGTCTGGTCACATTGTATTCAGTGCCAGCCGGGAGGTTTCTCCTGGATTCCAAAATGTTCACCGACCTCACGGATATCCAGTGACTGGTGACCATTGACAGTGCGAGAAGCAGATGCTCCTGCGTTGTGCAAATTGGCCGAGATCCTATTCCACTGAAACTCAGTGTCATTAGAACAAGACAGTGAAAGTTCGGTACGCAGTACGTCTTGATAGGCTTGCCTGACCGAGGACTGAGACAACTTCTCCGTTGCCAATCGTAGGGGACGCTTGGTGCGTCTCCCGGTAAAGTTCATGGTGAAACGACAGCGTACCAAGGCGTGATCAGAGTCGACGCAGGTATTCCAGTCCGAACGGCAATCCAGGATGGAACCACGCCACTTGTAACTTATGGCTATGTGGTCAAGTTGGGTCCATCGCTGGTCAGCTACAGGAGGACGCCAAGTGGCACTTCGGTGCCCATTATGTCTAAAAGCAGTGTTACTAAGAAACAACTGGTGCTCCGCACGCAGTTGTGGCAGACGCTCACCGTTGTCAGTCCGTTCGGCGTTAAACCAATAACTACCACCCAGTCGAGCTACTAAAGATCTCATACGCCCTACTTGTGCGTTCATATCCCCTGCAAGTACTATAATATCTGAACTAGTAGCACTGCGTAGTAGCGCGTTCAGTTCGTGATAGAATGTGTCCTTGACAGCATTAGAAGTGCAGTCGATGGGAGCATAAGCGAAAATCACAAACGGTCTTTTTTACTACTTCGTGAATCAACCTTAGCTGACGTCGTCAAACGGATTGCACACAAACAACTGTTCACCGGAATTCAATCAACCAACAATGGTACAGCGTTGGAGCTTAGAATGATACCTACCCCAGCTTGACCCGTGAGTGCCGCATCGGCGTCTCCGGATGCGTGCAGCTAATAACGAGAGGATAAATCGGGTGCAGTTAATTCAATAACCCGATTAGAGTCGTTGATCCTAGTTTCGGACACACAACACACATCGATACTCAGTGTGTCGAAGGTGCGTGCGAGTGCAGCACGTTGACTCCATTTGTCAGAGTGCGAACGTTGAACCTCGCCACTGAAACGGGACAGTGTGGCCTTATAAGGGACTGTTGCTGATAAGCTTCCGGTGCGGTTCGTGAGAAGGTGGCTGCAGACGGTTCTACTCCAGTGGCACTTCGGTTGCTGCCAATGAAGCTGGGAATTATAGAAGGAAGGTTAGTCATTGGGGTCGGGATGGGAGTAAGAGAAACAGGTGGAAAAGAAGGAAAGGAGACGCCAACAGTAGCATCTTTTCGCTTCTCCGCCTTGCTGTATACAACAGATAAGGCGACCCTTGATAATCTGCACGACTGCCGATTCAGAATGTTATATTGCAAGCAAAAGTCAAGGTGGTATGTGAACTGAGATGATGCCAGAGCGCCCAGACCTAGAATGGAGAACGATTAGGGTCCTAATCCAAAGCCTTTGGCTCAAAAGCCTGTCCGTAAGGCAGCGGGGAAGTGGCAATGATTTAGTTTTACAGAAATGGACGCCATCCCATTTCAAACCCCCAACCTGGAGGACCAGGAGACTGGGTTTGTCTGACCTCTCACGATTGACCAACCTGGTGGGAGTAGCTCTCAAGCTGGATGAGACTGGACCTGTGTGATTCGTATGCTGATCACATACTGATGTACCTGAGGAACCGTCACCAATGCGGTAATCAATCGAATAAAGTGAACGTTTGGGTTAAGCGCATTACAGGCATTCTGCTGCACTAGATATCGTTCCCTTCATTACTTTGTGTATTTACAACTGGATTTTGAATTTAAACCGTAGCATGTACTGCGCCCCTAAGTAAGGGAGAGAGTATGTTCGTAATAGCCTGAGGCGGCATCTAATGTAGTACGTAACTGCTCTCACACAGGGAGTATTTTAGACTACCTAGCCTACATTAGTCCTCTGGTCCTCCGCGGTTTACTCGTCCACTCGCCTCAAAGGAACATCTCGTTTGCTCACCCAAGTTCTCTTTGTGAGAGTGAATTGAGTTCGTCACGACGAGCTTAATTGCGCCCCATAATCACTTCTATGCTGGCTCTGTGTTCCAGACATGTTTGCTGCCCCGTCCGTGTTCGTCTTGATCCTGGAACCGTGCTAATTTCGTCTGATTTCTACATCCTATGTTATCTGCTTTGTACCACTTCGTGAATCAACACTAGCTTCACAGCTCCCACTGTCCAGTGCAAGCGCATGCAACCCAGTGCGCTCCTAGACGAGCGGACGGTCTAGGTCCGACTACCGCCCATTCGAGTTTGACTATGTGATTGTCGCTTACCTTGCGTGGGTCAAGCTTCGGTGTGACCACTGTTCGCTAAACACCTTCCAAAGCGCGATCGTTCTGCACCTGCCTGAGTTCAGCAACCATGGTGGCATTAAGTATATGCTTGTCCCAATGCTATCGGCAGATTTGCCACTGGTCAAAAGGCACGGCACGCATTTATGTGCCTGCGCATGAACAGGACGCAATTTGCATGCGTTATGGACTATGCCGGGTAGTCTTACGGGGGAACATGAGTCCCACGATCATCCTTTCGCCTGTATTATGGATGCAAATTACGCTCCGAACGTAGGGTAAACCCGTACCCCACGGTGACACAAATCGGAAGAGACTCCTGAACAGATAATTGACGCCCAGCGGATCCACCTCTTCATGTAGTTTATCACATGACAACGCGAAGTACAGCCAACCGCTAGGCTATTCGTGATATGTTACATTTTGCCACCTTAACGTGTTAAAATTAAATCAAATGCGCAAAGTTTTACAATGGTTTGCACAGTATATTCGCGAATTTATTTGCTTGGCATCGTCATTCATTGTGTACGGAGCCCACAATGAATGTCCAGGAAAAAACATCATCCAAGTTCATGATGAAAATCTGGGTTTGTTTTGAGTCAAGGAAACCATTTTCGATCAGCCTGCACCTTTTTTGGAAATCTTTTCGGAAGGTGGCAAACTTCATCAGATTCGTCGTTGTTCCTTACTAGTCACTAGTCCCTTTCTTCTCGTGTCGCGAAACGAACAGGAGTGGAGTAGGGGTGAATCTGTTACCATGCCAACAAAATCGCTGTCAAACCCTAACGAGATATAGCAGTTTGTAATGTTCGTGCCTATAAACCCGAACGAAACAATCTAATTATTCGTCTGAATGCAAGGTAACTCTCTCTCTCTCTCTCTATCTATTTAATGCTTCCCTGAACCAGCTTTCCAGTAAAAATATTCCGAGCTACATAAACCCAAGCGCTGCTTTCTGGATTCGGCTGACGAACAGCCAACCGGCAAGCTATTGCGATAATGGTACATATTGTGCCTAATGTACAAACTCGTCCCACTCTAATTGGGTCTTAATTTTAGGTCAAGTCGTGACATGGCTTTTTGCATAGTGCATAAACACAAAACCCACTATTCGTACACGTAATTTCAAAGGCCTGATGGTCTGAATAAAGAAGTGACGTTGGAATCGAAGTAGTGAACTCAGGTTATTGTGTCATATCACCGATGGCCTATCTAGTCAATCGTCACAGGCTGTCCTCGTAACCGGAATTTAGTTCCTCATTTGCACACACATGACGTTTAAGAGACGGCGAAGACAGGTGTGGTGAGGAATGTCTGCATGTTGCCATGGCAACAAACACGGTCGTGAGCTTGTCGTTCAAGGTGGATTCGATCGATTCCGTTGGTTGGTTGTTACTGTGTCCACTCGAATGGACGACCAGTTTGGTGAAGTACCTGACTATACAGAGTAGGCACTGAGGCCGAATTCCCATCCTAACTCTCAGGAGTATCTCCATTTGACATCATTTTTGCGATCGAACTTGGTTACGATTTTTCATTCTTTCAATCGACTACCGCTTGCTGGTTGTTTAAACGCTTCACCTTTTATAATCCGATTAGCAAACGCGCGTCACTGTTAATGTACGCTCAGCTTGCGTACCAGTTCCAGCAGCATCATTTTCAAGAACATATTTGGCTGGTTTTTCTTCGCATAATATTTTACTTGGTTATACAAATAGAAGTTTTACTGTGTTCATCCCAGTAGTTCACAAGCTAAATAAGACAGCGTAGCTCGGAAAAGCACAAGACTCGTTTCGCCCTACTGGGGCTCGTCAGTGCTGGGCATTCTCTCGGTCCTCTACTAGGGATCGAAGCCATGACCGCTAGAGGCAGATGCCAACTAGCCAACAACTTAAGCCACTGAGACATGGGGGACGTTGGCCGGGCTACGTAATTTTCAAGTTAACTGGGATTTAGCACCCACCTATCTTCCACCATCACTGACAGTGGCTAGCTTGCGAGGTGTTGTATCCTCTTGCGGTTGAAAATAGGAGAAGTTATTTACTGTATATTACTCTTGAGTCGCAGGCTTTTAGTTGTAAATTTTAAGGTATTCATCCCAGTAGCTCACAAGCTACATAGCACAGTCTAGTCCGGAATAGCATCAGCCACTGACGAGGCCCAGTAGCGCGAAAGGTGTCTGCTGCTTTTCCGGACTAGACTGTGCTATGTTGCTTGTGAACTACTTGGATGAATACCATCAAAATTACAACTAAAATCCTGCTACTCGAGAGTACTATGTTATAGGAAAGCTTAGTTCGCATACACTTTATAGTAGTTCTTAATTTCCTGGTTTGTATTTCTCCCTATCGTCTGTTTCGAGACATTTGTTTAAGCACGCCATTTCGTTATTCTGATTGGCCAGCATCCGTTGTTGTGAATGGATATCTACCTTACGGTTTGGGTCCCATAAAGCCATTTCCAAGTGCACATCTGAATCCTTCCTCATTGCACGCCTGCTCATTCGCATTTTGCACTTAGTGTTTTCCCTCTGTTTGGTTGGCTCGAATGCACTTTAGTAGTTTCCCTTCAAAACCCGTGTGATTAACTGCATACAAGTCTTCTCGGCTGCTATTTGTGGCTCTCCTTGTTTTCGTGGGGTAAAGGCGTTGGTTGCGACACAACAGTCATACCACGATGGGACCAGGTACAATGATCACTTCCTGCCGCCTCAGTTTATTTCCAGCTCACGGAAACTATTAGTGGCTTTTCTAAGTGGTGAATCAAGTGACGTTAAGACTGAAGGTTTGTGGAATTGCTCTACAATAAATTCTCCCAAAGTTCAGCTCGAGGTGATGTAGAGAATGGACTAAACGCTTTTTAACATATCTCACTTTCATTTGCAACTGGAAGGATACTCAATCGTGTTCCGTGATGCTGGTCTCTAGGGTCTGATTCCCCGTGTAGCCAACAGTGCTCCCAATCGAACCTGGGCTGGGTGTTTATTTGGTAAGGAATATTCAAATGGAGTCGACCATTAGGTTATGTCCAAAGCCGAGGAAATGTAATTGCAAGTAATTCTCACACATTCTGTTGAACGTGCTTCATTCACCTAAATCTTCCCTGCTGTCAAAATTTGTCTCAATCACAGCCAATCTGTCACTCTACCTCTATAAAACTTTGTCATTAATCACAATTGACAGAAAATAGGTAAACAGTCCGAAGCTCGGTGTATCGCTGAGACTAGGAATTTAACCTGTGCGATAGTAGGCACGATCATGGGGCATAGGAATTTGTCCACTAAGACGAACAATTTTGTACTGACGTACGTCATCTACAGTCGATTGCAAAAAGCTCCTACAGGGTAGATTCATGTTTGTTGGACATCGGGAAGCGAGATACGCACTAGCGTGTAGTAATACACAGCCAGTATGACAGCCATCGGCTGTATGACAACATTCGACGCTTAAACGATTACTGACTACGACATATGAGCTACCACTGAGCTACCTGGCCTCAGTAGGATTTTAATGTAAGCACTCCTCACGACTTTTGGTGCTCAGGTAGCCTCGACTTTAAGCTGATTTCAAATCCGTCTAAGGTCGACCATGAATCACGGAGCATGCGTTATGAATATCTATGGAATAGATACCTTGATGGTTAACCGTTAACAGATAAGTTGTTGGTGGCGCATTTGATTCGGTCTGATGGATTGTGGGACATGACACGAAAATAAATTAATTCGTGCGATCCTCGTTTTATCTCACAGTCATCCGTTCAGGTTTGTAGTTCAGTATTCGATGCAGACAGAGGCAATGACTTAGTGATTAAATGAGACCTAACAGATAATCCCCAAAAGTTGCCTCATTTACGGTGAGCGAAAATTCTTAATGGAAGTCTCATATTACATGGGCTGCAGTGGAGTTTAACCGCGTACTCGAACTACATGCATATGTGAAATAATGGATTTTGTATGATTGTTGGGTACAGTGTTGACAAGATACCTTCCCATCTGAGGTCGTTACTTCTAGTACCATATGTGGGAAACTGTCGTTCCTTACTGGAGTATTGAAAAATGCAGCATTTGCTAAGATTCTGTGTCCCGTGGACCAGTTCATCAGTGGGTGGGCGGTGATTTAGTCACACCCTGGAGGCCCCCGTTTCACCTGCTTGCATTCCAAGATCGGCGGTCAGAAACAGACCCCATATTAGCCATGTTGTAGAAACCCAAATCGGTGTGGAAAGATATGTATTAACTCAGCAAAGATGCTCAAGGCACAGGATTCTGTCTCTCAAGGCACTATTCATTTCATTCGTCTCCCTCCCATTGTGGTCATCTTTTCCGGATTTTGGTCTTTCTTGCGCTACATCTGTACCTGAGTAGCTGAATCGGCACCGTGCAAAAAGTCCGTTCTGGGTTGGCTAGCTCCCTTCCGATTTATTCGCTTGTACCACGCCACTTATTCCTTACAAATCACAACCTAATTGCCGAATTCATGGGTTTCCGTACGGCTGTCATTGATTAGGCAACAGCCCAACAAGTGACAAGGTGGAACGGTTGTTGATTTTATTGGGGAGTATCTTTTGTGTGTCTCTGGATGTGGGGAACTAATCTAATAAAAAATAACATAACAAGAGGCTGTATCGATCCCTCACATATACAACGCATCATTACTAACAGTAAAAAGTAGGACAACCAATATTAGAAAATTATAAATGTCAATAAGGTATTTAAATACCTTTCAAGTCATTTGTAGTAGCTTCACGCCAGAATTGTCTCTGTGCTGATCTTCAGAACTCAGAATCTGTACGCGATGGGAGAGGGCGAGGGGGTCACGCGGAAACAGATGATAGTCAAATTTCTGGCCCGTACGCATCAACGACGGCTGAGGAAACGCCAGTTGCAGAATAAATAAAAAAGTGAATAAGTAAAAGTTTATTCTCGAACAGTTCGAGGCACGCCATATCAGGCATGAAAGTGCTAACACCACAGTCAATGTCCAATATGCTGTGAATAGGAACGGTAGAGAATCTATACATGCAATGTCAGAAGAGTTGCGAAATGTAGTATACCGAAGGAAAATATGGATAATCTTCAAAACGGTGGGGCCCCGCGTTGGCTCTTACTCATTAAAAGGACCATCCTTTGCCACAGGTAGGATAACCATGTCCATCAGTTCATCTGTAAAAAACAGTGTACGGTTACGCATGTATCAACAAGCGTCATGTTTGACTAGTGTAGAACACAGGAGACATTGTTCATGACCTCCGAAGAATAGGTCTGCATACGGAAAGTTAATGAGTGAGTTGATAAAACTTGTGTATATCCCAAAATGGCACACATCGGAAAATGCGAACAGTGTCCGACGGTTTCGAGTGACGTTGCGGGGACAATGAACAATGGTTAATCACGGGTTAAAAAAGTGCTTGAACGAGAAAGTAGAACAAAAGGTAAATGAATCGTGAGTTTAAGCGACTACAGATTTAACTGCACGGATGTATAATGGTAGCTTGAAATGAGACTTGGATGTGCACACACAAAGCAATATAGGGAGTGGAGCTAGTCCACATTGTATATGAGAAAAAAAGAAAAAAGAGAAATGGAGACCCTTACTCGTATGCTGCTGTTCTGGGTTTATGGGATAGATAAATCCAGTAGCAGCCTTTAACAAATGATGTGTTGAAGGTGAAAATGCGCACGTTGATTTGTAGTACTAGGTTGATGCCCGGATATAGAAGATTATATGGCGTAATATATGGGTGCACTTTTGAGACGTTTTTTGAATGCCGTTAGTTTTGGAGAAGAAACAATTTAAGTGGGGAGTTCCAACGTGGGCACACGCGAAGTGAAGAGAAATTCCGGCGACAACCCAAAGCGCTATACTGTGGGGTCAGCGTTAGCTGGTGATCTTTCGGAGTAGTATTGTGATTCGGCTTTGGAAGAGGAGTACAGTCGTGGTTTGGATTTCTTAGAACCAAATATGTCATTATCAAATCTCCAAGCAGGTGTCTATATTGTCCACTATAGACCCCAAGGGTTCGCTATCTCAGTCGGTAAGGGCGATGAAACAGATATTCTATGTTATTGATAACAGTTTAGTTTAGTTGTAGCAGTTTAGGTGCTGTGAGGTCGCGCTTGTGCCAGTGCTGTCAGGCGTGAATAGCATAATCAGAATGGGGCTTAAGGTAGACATTAGGCATGTGAGAGAAGATTAAAAGATTAAGACGCCCGAACGCTCTCCGCAAAAGGCCAAGGTGTTGGTTTGCTTTTTTTGGACGTCTTCTCGGCCTGACGCTGAAAACCATAGATGCTAACAGCTTTGCGCGAAGAAGAGAAGAGATTGAGTTAACGACTGTGTAGTGAATCATCTTAAGTCAATCATTCAAATGACCATTGAATGCACACGTTTAGGTGACTAGTGTCGAATAACCCCAACATAGTCACTATCACCATTGCCATCCATTAAGCATTGTCTGTCGACGTGATGTACGGTAGGCCGCCTGGAACATTCTCACTCTGTCTGCAACACTTGGAGTTACGAGCGTTGTTCACGGATCTCAGTCTACTGTTAACTACGAGGTCCCTAGTTCCACTCTAACTCAGACCATCTCCACTTGATGAGTGCAAACGAGGACGAAACTGTCGGTCGTGGGATGTTAGTGTTGGGGGCGGCAACATCGAAGCATCTTCAAACCTGAAGTGTGATTGTACCAAGCTCTTGCCGTTGAGTAGCTTAAGTATGCAATGCAATTATGTCTCACTTCATTTAAGCAAACTAGCTCTCCTGTCAAAAGCGAAACTTTGTCCAATCGATTGCTTCCAAAGTTCTATACAAGGGTGGCTTATCGTTGGTTTTGGAGTGTTTTCCATGGCTCCTAGCACACACGGATTCATTTTAGCCTGTGGGCTTTCTTGATAACCACCAAGAGCTATGAAAATTATTTAAGCAATCCAACTCGCACAATAGTAGAATTTTTATTAATAGCGCCCATAAATTTATAACTCTGAAATCGTGACCGGGTTATGAACTACTGGCTTGATTAACTCCCATTGCTCCTGTTCAATTATGAAAACCTATGTAAACGGTGCGTTAGTAAGGTGTATAGTTAGGTTAAAAGGAGTTAACCATAGTTATATTCACTTTGATAACCACCGTGTTAATGCTACGATTCAACCGCTACCAACATCAGATAATGGGATTACGTGACCGCCATTACACGAAGTACCATTCAAGCTATAGCGGAGGACAAGAACAGTTCCGTGACTAGCGACTGCTCCGCATCTAAACACTTCACAGCTAGAAGCATCTTAGAAGTGAGTGAGTTAAATGATGTCTAGATAAGCTGCTTGGCCACACCCAATGCTTTCGATTCCATTGACCTGGTGGTAACAAAGAGTGTCTAGCAAGTGGAACTCCACATGTCCATCTTATACCATTTAGAACGCCGCACCCGGTGCTATTAAGTCCCAGAAAGGAAATGACTGCCCAGACAGGTCACGGCCGTATGTTACTAGTTTGACTGAGTCCCTTGTGTTAGTGAATGCAACTAAAAGCAAAATCAACTTACTAGATTCAACGAGAAGAGTGGCGCTTAGAGCTTTAGTAGTTTAGGTTTAACTAATCAAAATACGAAACTCCGGTATCACCGGAAATGCTACCTCCTATAACGTTCCGAAGATTTGTTTCCGTTGAGCTGAGCATCCAGCCACCGTCCATTAAAATAAACTGGATAAAAACCCCAGAATACGGAATATAGTCAATAATAGCGCGACTGTGTTCTAGCTGACTACCAAGTTTCTCCTAGCGGGTTAACTTCTGCCATTAGCTACAGTCAATTGACACGGCGTCATCCACCTCAGGCCGTCCTGCTCATGCTAAATGTGTGCTCACCACATGAGTGTATTCACTTGCCACAAGAGTTAGTGGTGTTAAAGCGATCTTTCCATGTTCATTCGTGTCAACGTGTTAACGGTACGTTGGAAGGCTTCAAAGACTTCTACTTTATCGGGTCTGCACCACAGCAACTACGGCGCGGTAGAACATCAAATACCTAAAACGCTTTGTTGCCAGCAGGCAGAAGTACATATTTCTGTAGTTACTTCATCTGTCCGTCTTCAGAATGTACGTAGTAAAGGGTTTCGAATGAGCATGTTATTCCGAAATGTCGCCTTCGTAGTCTAAAATCAACGCTTCAACGACCGTGCATATTAGACCGCAACTCGGAGAGCAGACAGTATTGGTCAATAACCGACCAATCAACGTTGGATAAGCGCCTGTAGGTCACCCTGCACGTTCACCTACCACACTAGCGTGCATGGCTTGGATTTAGTTTACATCTGACTACCCATTCAGTGACTTCGGCTGAGCGGGCCTGGCGGCCGCTCAATCAGTCGTATAACCGAAGCAGGTCGTGTGTTATCGCTCTGCGGTCACACGTTTTCACCGCAGTCAAACACAATTTTACGAACGACTGCGTACGACGTGTCCTTCAATGTAAAACCCTTGGAAATATGATACGGTCGCGAAAGTCAGCCTCAGGGCATCACAAAACAAAGGACGACGATGGCAAGGCGACCAAATCACGTCAGACTGGGGAAGTGTCTTCGTCCGACGTTGGATGGGTGGGACCGATCACGTAAGCTGACCGTGTGAAGATTTCCGCATTCCCTTATTTGACAACTAAGTCAAATCTACCTTAGCTTTCTGTGATAACGGATATACCTTGTTTGTAAATGAATAGTTTTCTACATTGTGTAATTTTTATGAGGCACACTTTTGTCATGCACAACTGCTTCTACCAAACCTCTAGAGAGTCTCACAATAGTGAAACGATGGTGGACTAGCGGGTCAACGAACGCAAACGCTTGTAATATCTACGCAGGTAAGCAAACACTGAGTGATGCACTAGTGATGATACTATGGCGAATTGTTATTGACAAACGTCAACTTCCAATGAGATATATCCAAACCAACTCGATTCGGGGAGTATTAGAACGTCCAGTGATCCGATGAAGGTAACCTTGCACTAGTGAAGCGTATGGCTATAGCAGGTTCACCCGAATCTTGTTGAGTGCGGACCAAAAATTTTGCAACGCCTGGCTAAGGACTCACATAGCTATCTTCTCTGTGACGGCGGCTACTGACACGATATATCTGTGTAGTTGTAGTAGTGAACGGAGCTAGCGTGGACGAGGATGTTCGAAATTCTCGGAATCTCTCCGCAACCATAGTAAAAACAGAACTATCAAGAATATCGGATACTGGCTGAACACTGCCATGCAAAAGATACAGTTGCATACTAAATTCAAACACGATGCCGAATATTTTTCAGGGTTCAAACAGGAAATGAAGTGGTCAATGTATGCTTTCTACACTCGAATCAATGAATATTTCGTTTCTGCCACTTCCGGTCGAGTCTTATCGAAACATAGAACAAAGAATAGCTTACCTATTCGGCTGCATAGCGAGCTTTTAATTTCAGTCTGAAGACCCGATTGCGTGCGTGCATTGAAATACACGCTCTATCGGAGCCAACGAATAGTTTGGAATAAATAGTCAATTAGATTACTGTATCATGAAGAGCAATACTTTTCTGGATTAAGCTTTCTCAACGCTGCACATCTTACTGTTTTACGAACGTGGGTTGGTACCGAATAAGTCATACTTTTTATTAAACTCAAGATGGTGAAAGCACTTGCGCACTGAGTTCACGAAAATAGTAGGGGGTTTTAGATAACTAATTGTTTTCTTCACAAATATGCCCAGTCGGGTAGTCGTGACGTACACCGTTTTATCATTTCGGGAATCGTCGGCCGTGCGCATTCCATCTGGCCCATGTGGGGATAAAACTCGCTGCCCTGCACTTACGAGTGCACGACTGAGATCACTGGGCGACGGGGGGGGGGCAGTAACTGCCGACAATTGTGACGTGGTGCGGTTTATTCTCCACTAACTCACACGCTTATACCGTGCGGAAGACAGGGTAGTCCCTCAGAGCAACGAGCTTCCAAAAACCGCCAATTGATCTAGGACACAATAAGTAGTCTGGGCCTCATATGGATTACATGGATTTTTAGTCTGCCTTGTATATGAGCTTTGTGGAGGAACCCATAGGTGGTACAGCGCAAGTCTCCTATTTGGGTCCCTGCGTAACGCAGCAGTCCGTGGCTGTTCAAATGCGAATTGAGGGCTAATCCAGAGACAAAAATTGCCACCCGTATATGATGCAAAACTTCTTGGATACAACCTCAGTATAATGAATCGCTTGGAGCTAAAATTTACATCTTACTCACGTGTACCAGGTAGACTTTTCTCTGAGTATAACGGACCATTTATCACCTTGAAATATTAATAGCGTTTACATAAATTGAAACGTTTCCCATCATATCTAAAAGTGGGTTATACTTATCCCGATCGCAAGCTGCAATCCCTGTGCAGATATCTTGTAATCAGAGATTAATGGTGTACAATGGGTACTGGAATCTGTGTTCTGGATGGGTAAATTGATAAAACCTATACTTTATAAACTTACGCGATCCAGTAAAGGTCGCAAGACAAAAGACAGCAAGACCGTCGGTGGCTGTATGCATTGGCTGTTCCCAAATGCGTCGCAGTGGAAACTTCCCTGCTGGTTAGGTAGATGAACTTTAAGTAATATCTTTAGCCCACTTTACACAATGTGCTTAGAAATGTTGACTGAAATATGCAATTTGCATTTCATTACTTCATTTTCTGAGTGATTTGTGGATACCGAAAGATCTGTCAAGGCATCTGGAGCTAGTTTACAATCGTCAAGATCGTTGGTGGCCTATTGCCAATAATTGGATGAGAGGTAGTTTCTTGGACCGGTCTGTTCACATGCACGTTAGCTAACGTCATCGCAACGACTTTCAGTGTAACATTTTGTGCAGGATCACTATTTCGTCCACCTTCATCGTAACTCTTTTGAAATTTCCAACTTTCTGAGTTAATTTAGTTTAATTATTGTCTCAAAAGTCAGCTTAGTCGCAGTTCTTTTGACAGTTTTAAACCGCTGGTTTTTGGTAGTGAGGCAATCGGCCCAAATGCATCTTACTATGTACTTTTAGCAAACAAAGTAACTGCTTGAGGTTGTTTTATCCTGTCCAGTTCCGTTTTAATAATTTTTGTTAGTTTGCAATGCAAGTGATTATGGGTTACTTCGATTATGCTTTAAAATCAGACGGTGAGCCTCCACTTGATAGTTGCTAGTTATCAATTTCCAAGGGTAGCTATGGTAACTACAGGGGTGATATTTGTTTGCTGACCATGAGACCATTTTCCATTTGTCCTGAACATCGTCAGTGCTCTTTATTCCCCCACGCTCAAATCATCCCCTTGTATTACTGGACATGCGTTATCTCCACCGCTTCATGCTGAGTTTGATGCTGCTTCTTCACCACAGTCGGCCACACCGACTTACATATTTCTAATCTGGATGGAAGGTATTCCACCATATTTTATTTCCTCAGTTCTGTTAGTGTATTGCATATTCCGCGTCAATCTTCGTTTTTGTGTAGCTTCGTCACAGTTAGATTCAGACAGACAGCCACCACACATCCAGGAAAGCGGTAGACTGCCGTTTCCGTCTTATTGGGACTCGTTAGTAGAGTGCGCACTCGCCGAGTCCTGCCGGATTCGAACCCACGACCTTACTCTTGGGAGCCAACGACTTATGCCACTGAGTCATGAGCGACGGCAGCGGACAGCCATGACTGATATCTAACTGAGATAGTGCTGCTCACTCTTCACTGTCATGCCAACTCGAATGGTGGCCGCTTGAAAAGAAAATCATTGTTCTGGTGGCCAGCGTTGTCCTCTGCACATTCATAACGTGCATGGTAGTGGAGGATCGGCCCGGCTATATCGCAGTTCGATATCAGTCCTAGCAGTCCGCTGTCATCGTCCATAGAGCAATGGCATAAGTCATTGGCTCAAAATAGTAAGGTCGTGGGTTCGAATCCGGCAGGATTCGGCGAGTGCGCGCTACTGATGAGTCCCAATAGGACGAAACGACCGTCTAACGCTTTCCTGGATGTGTGGTGGCCGTCTACCTGAGTCTGATAGCGACGAATCTTTACAAAGATCAAATAAACCCCTACTACTTACAAGCAATCTTGCGTGTTTTGTTTCCTTCAATTCTACCTTAGATTTTTGATATCCCCGTTGTGACTGCACTTGATGTGTTTGTTGACAAAGTGCCTACCTGTCTATTACCCTCCACCTCGATTACTTGCTCCAGAAGACTGTTAATCGTTGTTAGGGGGCTGGGCGGAGTGCACGGTCCTCGTGCCGTGATAGGCTCAAAGAGTGGCTACACGCATCCATTGTGGAACGGGATATGGCACAGCCACCGCCTTGTGTGTATATGTCTGGTGCGCATGGTTCCCCAATTAGGCATGAATGCTTCTGCTCTGCTTGTTGAAGGAGTGCGGGCCGGCGCTCTTGATGGAACATGGCTCGCATCCGCGTGCCTGCCGGTCTTATTCCTTCGGGTTTACACTGGATTTGGGGTGTGTGGATGGAGCTGTGTGTGGCGCAGCGCAAGACACCTATGGTCCCTCTCTAAGCGCATACGTCCTATGGCTGTCTCGTAGTGGTCACAATGATAGGCAACTCCGGATACGGATTCCACCAATCCATATCTCCACCGCTGGTCCTAAATTGGAATTTAGTGTTACTCGTTCCACTCCGACACATGTTCCTCCCTTGTTTGGACAATACAGATAGAGTTAACGGTAACTGGGGGTGGAACCCGCCACATAGCGGGTGATGGCTGACCCTTAGACTAGTGTGTTCTGCCAGTAACGCTAGACCCATTATGTCTCATAAGGAACAGAGAGTCAACCGGGGATACAATTTCACACTAATGGTACTGTGACCCACTGTACCCACCGAGCTTATGGGTAACGGTCATAAATGACATCCAAATGGTTCCGAATTCCATACGTGTTATTTCTATCCGACGGGATCAAATAAGATTGAAATGCGTCCTGAAGTGTGTAGTGTTTTCAGGCGGGCAACACTAAATGGCTATCTGATTCAGCTACGGTCCTCGTGATCGAACGACCAAGGTTCACATCAATGAGAATCGCGATCTATATTGGGATTGCGCGTCGCAATCCATCCTTAAAACCTGTACTTCAAGATGACTCTCCAATTATCACCATAACATTTTTACTGTGGAGTGAACTTCGCCCAATTGTGTTCGTGATCTGCTAATTCTTGGTATCGATAATTTCCATAGAACAGCTACGTCACATATCATTGTTCGCATATGTAACCATTCTGCCCACTATGCTTGCCTGTTTCGCATCATCAAAAAGAACCACACACAAAGACCGTCCCACTTATAGGCAATGTTGACGGACCGCTGGAGTCGGTACACCGACATTCTTGACGTTGCGGTGGGATGAATTCAGACAATTTTCTCTACTGGACAACAGATCGATGGATGGCCGGCATTCTCGCCCTCCCATTGCGCTTGCTCTAATCGCACATACCACAAGGTTGGACATCCGGATAAATGTCCAGCAGCGTGAAGCTACAAGTGTACCATAGCAGAAGGGCCGAGGCGAGTCGTCTGGACATTCATTGGCCGCGTAACTGACGCTCCATGCAGACATTAGCTAATATGATGGCTTCCCAAACTACCGAAAGAGTTAACATGGAATGCCTGCGTGTTAACTTAAGCAACGCGCGTTGCATAATTTTCGTAGCTAATCGATCTTATCCTCTTAAAGTAGATCTGTTTATATCCGCATACTTTGATGTAGTAGGGCATCAGGCTACTCGAAATTACCATTTTATACTCCGTTTAGCTCAGTGTATCATTTATGACCGCTGCACCGAGTGCAATGGATTCAGCTGCCTCGATATAAAGTACCATTTAAAAGGCGCCAAACGAGAGAATGTAGGTAATGCAAAGTATGTTCAAATTCAAAGTACCCATACTCGGATGAAAGAATACAAAACTGAAAGTGGTTGGCATCAATTCTTCCTAGTCTTTCATGCGTTGTTGCTGCGTCGATGACTGACAACCTGGAAGTTTCGCGCTTGACGGCGCGCAGTAGCCAAAACAGATAGCAACGAGCATGTGGAGGGTGAGTGGCCCAGTGTAAGCGATTGAGCTCCACGACGCGTGGTCGGCTTGTCTGTTGTCGGGCACGAGACTGCGGACGTCAACAATGTTCTTTCCTTGTCCCCACTAAATATGCATACATATCACAAGTAAAAAATAGTAAAGCTATGGTTTGTAATGGGTGAAAAACAGACGGTTGACAGGTCTCTTAGAATAGTCGTAGTGAGTAATAAAAGATCAAAAACTGCCAATAAAATGGGTCACGTGCCATCGGAGTTATTAAGAGTTTCGCGTTGGCACCGTTGTAATACGTCTGCCCAGATTAAACGGAAGCCTGATGAATACTTTTATTCCATTTATGCGTTGTAACGATTTACGCTGGATATTTCATGCAATGTTCACGTATGGGTGTCATCAATCCGTCTCTTTACTAGAAACAAGAAATAATGTCATCCGGAGGAGGTTGTATGGCGCGACACTCGTATTTGTGCGTGTTTCAACGGTATTCCAATTGTGGCCACCTCATAATAGTAGTCCCTCAGAGAGGTGTTTTAGCTGCGTTTCAGGCGTAGTTGAGGTTTTTAAACAATAATACGCCATGATGAGAAATTGTAGCCGACACCGATAACCCCCACTGTACTCTTTCAAGGATTCTAGCTGGCCGGTAGGTAAGGTACAACATTATGTTAACATGACAAGGGCAGTGGGCTTGATTCTACCATGGCCACCTGGCTTAGATATCTTATTTCACGTGACCTCGCATAAGCACTAATCGTCTTCGAATGTATGGAGGATTCGAGCTGCCCAAATTCATTGCGCAATAGGCGACAGTACCAATTAACTTATTTTGAAGCTTGTTCGGATTACCTCGAACAGCCAACGTCATTATGTACCGAAATCATCCGTACGGGAGTAAAGTGTGCGCGCGCTGATTGTGTATGCTCCGGTCGGTGTGTTTGGCTGCACTGTACTGGAGCCTATCCGTGGTTGACCACGTGTATCCCTTATTTAGGTCGTTTTGCGGTATTATGTGTTCGTCCACTGTCTTAACATCGGCCTACATCTTTACATCATAAGAGAAAAGTACGAAATGTCAGATAACCACCAGTGGTAACGTAGACCCGGAATAAGCGCTGTCCAACTAGTTTAGAACTCTCAAATTGTGAGCTCGCAAGTTCATAATTAAACGTGTCAACCAAATAAAGTACGTATGGGTGAACTTACCGTAATGTTCGCATGGACAAGAATATCAATACACCCCAGGCAATTTTACGAAATCGAACTGGCGAGCACATTGCCAGTTTTCATTTTTCCGCTTCCCAACGGACAGTCATATGAAATAGTGAGAATTTATTCATTTATCACTAAGCTGCTTCCATTAAACTAAATATGCTTTGGCAGAGATATTGTAAGTCAACACAACGTTTTACAATGAGCATACCGGTGGAGGGAAACCATTTTTATAACATTCCAACCTATAATACCGCTGGGTGCTGAGGCTAGGTTTCACTAGGTGAAGAAAAATGTAGTTGGGTTTTTTGTGGATTTATTTTGCCATCAGCGGATTATCATTCAGATGTACACTCTCCTTTCCTTGGTGGTTTAAAAAAGTAGTGTTGTTCACTGGCATCCTCAGCGGTGGAGCCCACAATTCAAATTGATTCTACTTCAATCATGGCTGCCAGGTCTGGAGGCATTTTCTATATAGGGTCTCACATACGCATTAATCGTCTGAAGGGTAATGGAAAGATCACTCCCCTAATGTCCTCCACATGTGACCGATATGCGTGTTCGCACTTCGCAACAGCTTCATGAATCACTTCGAGAGGTCGACACCAGCTTGTATACAGGCTAGTAACGGTTCATCATCTTCAACGAACACTGTTCAGTCCTTCACTGTACACAGCCTTTCTAACAAAATACCAAAGCACCTTTTTCACTCAGTTATGTCCAGACCCATGTGTGTACCTAGTAAGTCCAATCAAGATAAAGTAATTTCCACTCCAAGTATAGCTACCAGTTTTTATCGGTAAGGTATTCTGGGAACTGCCTTCCTATTATGTTTAAGGCCTCTACGTATATTTGTGACGAAACAGGTCATTGATAACCGGATAACTGTGTGCCATCCTGCTACACCAGACGTCCTAGCTTTCACGACAGCGTTTTCGATGCAGTCACACCATGGGATCTTACACTTTACAGCAGATATTTGCAGATGTGTTGACCATAACTAGTTTCTCGTGAATCTAATCCTTTTGTTCACAGTGAGACTTGCAAATACACACTAATGTTAAGATATAGTAAACGATTGTCAGATACGAATATTATAAAGTAGTCTAGCAATATGTGGGTAGCGCTCGTCAGTAGTCGAGTAGGAGTCTGTTTGGGTTTAGGTGGTCTTCATATAGCCCGATCAGCATGCATTGACCGTCAAATGGCGCATGTATGCTTGGGGCCGCCTATTCTGGCAATTCTCTTGGAACTTAGCCTTGTCATACATGCTCAGTACGATCTCTGTTGATCAAAGATATCCATGAATGTGGTGAAAACTGGGAACCACCTCATCGACCACACACACGACGTTTTGTAGTTTAACTTTTCTGTGTTCCTGTGATGCTTTATGTGTACCCAATTCCACACGCGGAACACATCATTCGGGGTTAGTGGTTACGGCAGAAGTACGGTTTTGATCCGAGACTCTTGCACGAGGGGCGGCTAGGTACGCCTTTGGTCTGCTCTATTTCCCGTACAGCTTGAGATTGGCACCTCTGTAGAGTACAGTGGAGAATATGCGCTACTGTTTAGTGAATTGGTACTTGCACATAAAATGGTCAAGATGCATAGTCATATATATAGTCATATTTCTAAACTCGTCCACAGCACCCGATGTGGTGCGCTGTAAGCGAAAATCGTCTGTTCCGTATAACAGGTCAAAAGGTAATATGAACTATACCTTCTCTCAGCCGATTGCGACCATAACGCTGTCAAATTCCTCCATAAGGATCTTATGTTCCTCCGTAGATTGAGGTGTTTAAGTGTTACTGCAATCAACGTTGACACTCACTACCGACGGTTTCGTCCTCGTTTGATCTCATCAGGTGCAGATAGCCTGGACTTGGGTGGAACTCGAAGCTTTGTGGTTAACGGCTGAGGCCTTGATCACTATGACACTAAGATCCGTGAGCAACACTTTTCTGCAATGTCATGCGTTTCTCATGGATCTCAGTGTCATAGTGATCAAGACGCTAACCATGAACCAGTTGACTTCGAGATCCACCGAGCTTAGGCTATCTCCACCTGATGAGTCCAACCGAGGAAGAAACCGTCGGGCGCGGGGTGTCATTGTTTGGAGAATCAGCTCCGAAACACCGGTTCCGATCCGGTCCTTGTGATCGGAATGAATGAGGTCCACCACAAAGTAAGTCCAGGTCTCAACAGAGGTTGCGTGTCGCAATCTAAACACACACAGCGGGTTCCCCAAATCCAATTTTGAATTTTTCAGTGGATTTATCATGAGGGTTCTTAACGCTATCAAATTCCATCCAACAAGCGCAAATGAACCTACACATGAGTATTGTTCGTTGAGGGTCCAATCCCAAATCTGCCGATAGTATAACAGAGGTGTACACAGAGTGGGATGCCATTGTTTATTTGGGATTACATACACAATAAACAGCAGTATTTAAGGGCGCTTGCTCCTGTTGCATGTAATTTGATTGTGTTAAGGACCAACTTGAGAGATCTATGGATGAACACGATTATTTTAACGAAGAATGTTGTTACGTCCGTCGATGACATTGATTATTTAGTTCAATCTCACCGCATTCTTACTGGTTTGCCTCGCATTGACCAATCCCTAGTTCTTCATGTCATACTTTAAATCGTGTGTCATGTGATGCATATTCGCAGTTTTTGCTCCGATGCACTCTGCTACGTACTGTGACCTTTTCTGCCTAACTCCGGCCTGGGGCTTGCTTTGCTTGAGTTCGTTGCTACGCAATATTGGCGACGGGTTTAAATGACCCCCATCATTAATCCCCCCGCTAACTTTTGGTCTTCCAGTGAGGACAAACCGTTCTTACCAAACTGGATGAGGTGGGAGAACTCATTTATTAACTACTTGGAACTGCTACCTGTTTTGGATCACATGATTTCACTTTTGGAGTCCCACAAAATAAGACTATTCAGACAAGTGCTGGGGGATGGAGTCCGGCGACATTATGATGCACTACATTTGGAAATTTGTGACACTATTACATCTGCATTGGATAAATATACCACACTGCGGGGAATGAAATAATGTTTACACTGCAAGATACTGCTTTTCAAAGCTTGTATAGAAAGCGAACGAGAGTATCAACGAGTTCATTGCACACACCCACCAGTTCATTCCCGAGTGTAAGTACGATGAAATTGCACTTGGCTAGTTTGAAGAAGAAACGATTACACGGTGTTTAATTGCGAGGATTCTGGACAAAAGTGCACGGAAAATTTTATCTTCGAATCAGTAAGATACCACGGAGGACGAAGCTTGTCTAATTGTTCGTCAAAGAGTGAATATCACGCATCAGCTACGTGAATTCACTGACCATCCAGTCCTTGATGCTGTTCACACTGATGTTAAACCCCAGAATCCAGGTGAACCTCGCAGACAGTTCGTATTGTGTCGCTACGGAATGCAGCATGCTCGTGCTTTTGAGTGCCGTTACAAAGAAAACATCTTCCGAAAATGTGGTAAAACAGGCCACATCACCCGATTATGCAGATAGGAACCTGCCCCACTGACTAATCTCAATCACCCGAGGCGGCATTATAAGCTGTCGCTTGCGGAGAAAAACGTTCTAGAAGACGCAGACAACGATCTAAATTCTGTCTACTTGAACACCGTAGCACCTAACAAGTGCCCTCCATATACGATTCGTTTGATGATCGAGAATGAATCGATCGATTTGAAACTAGATACAAGGGCTGCAGTTACCATTATAAACAGTGATTCACTCACGAGTCTTCCGCCCTTACAACCTTGTGACAGAAAATTGCAAACCTGCACTGAAGATCAGACTACGGTCTTGGGGATGTGCGTGGTTAAAGACAGGCACAGCAAGCGGGAATTAACTACCTTTGATCGTGGTACCTGGGAAAGACCAAATCTCTTGGCCAGAAATTGGATCCATTACTTCCCAAAAACGGTGCAAATTAATGAGGTGGTGATCGATGACAGTAGTCTAAACGATCTGTTGAACAAATTTTCCTCTTTATTTGAGGACAAGTTGGTGAAGCTTAAATATTTCCAAACCTCCATCAATCTACGGGAGAACATCAATGTCAAGTTTTACAAAACGCGAACATTACCGTGCTCTATGTGCCCCATAGTTGAAGTAGAACTACAACAGCTACAATCCGAAGGCGTATTCATGCCCGTACAACACTCGGATTGTTGTTTCTGTACTCAAACCCGACGGTATCGTTCGTATCTGCAGAGACTATAAGTTAAGTAAATCAAACTTCCAAGGTGGAAAGGTATCGGTTGCCATGGATTGAAGATTTGTACACTACGTTATCCGATGGTCAAACTTTTTCTAAATTTGATCTTAGTCACGCATATTCTCAACTTGAACTTGATGAACACTCACTTGAATTAACCACCGTAGCTCCACATCTTGGACTATTCCATATCCCTTTCGGAATAAACACCGACCGCAGCATCTTCCAGTGGATTGTGGATGACATAGTTAAGGATAAACTCTTTACTTGTGCTTATTTTGATGATATCCTGGTTCCTGGCCGTAGTGATGATGGACTTTTAAAGACACTTCGAACAGTGGTTAAACGTTTGAAAGCGAATGGATTGAAACTAAAGAACTCTAAATGTGTTTTTGCTTAAATCTCTCTGTGCTCTTGGCTGCATACTTGATAAGGGAAGTCTGCATGTTATGCAGGATAAAGTATCCCAAATTATGCAGGCACCGCAGCCTAGGAATAGTGGTGAACTCTGATCATTTGTAGGATTGTTATCACAATCTTGTCGTTTTCTACCGGAGACATCAACTATTTCAGCTTCTTTGCACGCACTGCTACATAAATACACCCCGTGGTTGTGATTTGATGAACATCAGTCCGCTACCATTTGTGCTAAAACTATCTAGCATCAGCGCCAGTTTTAGTTCACTCCTATAGAGAAAAACCGTTGTTCATTCAGTGTGATGCTTCTCCATACGGAGTTGAAGCGGTTTTGTGTCATAAAATGCCGAATGCTGCAATTCATCCGATTGCTTTCGCGTCGCGTGCCTTACAACCGGCTGAAAAACTCACTCACGGTTTGATCGAAAGGAGTTTCAGTTATATTTGTTGTCAGGAAATTTCACCCGTATATTTGGAGCAATCATCTTGAGATCCAAACTGATCACGAACCGTTGATATCCTTATTGGATAAATCCAAGGGGATCGATCAAATGTTTTCACCTAAAATGCAACGATGGACCCTAATCCTGAGTGCGTTTGAATAAAAAATACCTTTCATTCCAGACTCTAACAATTGTACAGCGGATGGTTTGGCTCGGTTATCGCACGCCACCCCCGGAGGGCGAGTAGAAGAATCAGTGGAGTTAGTTCATTGGAAGCAGTACCTCGACACTACGTTTTTGACCATTGACGTCATACGTCGATGGACCGATCGGGATTCCAAACGAGCCTCCATGATACGTTTCACGAAACTGGGCTGGCCTAGTAGAATTCCGGCTGTTGAAACCATTTGTGCTTCGGAAAAATGAGCTGAATATACACAATGGTTACTTGTTTTGGGGCTCACGTTTGGTTTCACCGTTGAAGGCGCGCTCGTTCATTCTGAATGAACTTCACAATAGACATCCAGGTGTTGCCCGAATGAAAACCCTTGCACGCGGCTATTGCCGGTGGTCCGGCTTACATAATGAAATTAACAACTATCTGAAAGCGTTTGGTATCTGCCAACAATATCAACCGAATAAACCTCAAGGTCTAATACACCCATGGTGTTGGCCTGAAAATCCTTGGCAGCGTATCCATGCAGACTATTTTGGTGCTTTGAACGGAGCATTTTTCCTGTTGATAGTCGATGCCTATTCAAATGGATCCATGTTTATCCAGTGTCTCATTCCACGGCTGAAACAACCATTACAGGAATGCGATCATCGTTTGCAGTTTTCAGAATACCTGAAACTGTTTGCACAGTTAATCGGTCCTGTTTTACCGGCAAAGAGTTTGGGGGCTTTATACAGAGCAATGGCATTCAACACGCGCATACAGCCCCATATCATTCTGCGTCAAATGGATTAGCCGAAAGGGTGGTGCAGACGGTATAAAGAGGCCTGCTATAGCATCTATCGGGAACCATACAAACACGATTAGATCGATTACTTTTGGTGTACAGAATAACTTCGACAGAAGCCACGGGTAACTTTCCCGCAGAACAGATATTCGGTAGAACACTTCGTACTAGACTACACCCATTATTTCCTAATCGTTCAACGCAAACAGAAGGGAAACAAAACAAGACAGCTACGTTAGACAAGGTTCACGATGTTGGTTTCCAACCGGAAGGTCCTGTGTATACACGACTTCCCTCCGAACAGTTGTGGCAGCCCGCAACCGTGGTCACGAGTGATGGTACCCAGGCTGACCTAGAGGTAAATGGTCGCGTCTTAAGGAGGCATTCAGATCAAATACGTCCGCGTTGTGTGGAAATACGAGAAAAAGTGAAACAGATTAGACTCAGTCCAACCGGCGGTGGAAAAAACCACTCAGCATACGGCGCAAACAACAAACTACCCACCAATTCTCAGATCAACGTGCACCTAAACATGTTGAACATTTCGTTCCCGGAGTGTGAACTTCTTCAAGAGAGGAGGCAATGTTACGTCCATCGATGGCACTTCAGCCACACCGCGTTCTTATTGGTTTGCCTCCCAGTGACCAAGCAATAGTTCTTCACATTGTACTTTAAATCGTCTATTATGTGATCCATATGCGCAGTTTTTGGTCCGATTCACTCCGCTTCGTACTATGTCCTGTTCTGCCTAACTCCGCTCTGGGGCGTGCGTGTTTGACCTCGCTTCTACATACTAAGTGTAAGCGCCATGGATGCATTTGGCTACGAAGAGGTGTCCATTGTGCGTCCAACATTCGTTACTTCTGCTCTCGCATTATCTTTATTCAAAGTGTAACTACGCTAACTGACATAACGTAAACCAGGGGTGCCATCAACCGTCCTCCCATAATACATGGAGGCCCTTAGTTATGTCTGTGTTTATGCCAATCTCACAATGGTTCCACCGATTCCTACTGTATCTTGTTTACACGTTAACATCTGTTCTTCATGTTTTCATTGTTAGTAAACAACCAACGGTGTACCACTGAATACGAGTGCCTTGAATTAGCCTTCAAGGCACCGTCCCGCTTAAAAATAACTGCAGCTAAGCATTTCTAGAATATCTCATCTATCCGGGATGAACCATGGGCAACCAGACCGCCTTACTTGGCGACCAAGCGAGTGATTGCATCAAACACTTTTTGCAGACACCAACTGTTTCCTCTAAATGTCATAAGTGCGTATGCATGGAACACGCTTGACGTTTCGATTTATGACGAATCGATGCGCAGTGGTGCTTCCGATTGCCGTTTTGAACCTCGTTGGGAGCAGATGTACACTAGCTCGATGACGGCAGAAACACACCTTGCTTAGGAATGATGCAAGAAAGTTGCCTTCTTACTTCAGTGCCTTATAAACGAACTAACATTTCAACTAGACCAGTTTGATCGACCAGGTAACAACTAAAATCCATTAGGCAGCCACATAGTGGAATTATTCGGATTGTCTTTGTGGGAAATAATTACGATACGCATTTTCGATGCTCATTGCGCTCCACTTTGAGGTGACCATCTGCCAGTATGGGTGTGAAGTGTTTACCAGCAACAAAATTCTCTCAATGATCGGTTTCCTGCTTGTACTCCTCGACAGTCCAACCAAGAGTCGGAATCGGGGTACAGGGATTACCGGTGAGGGTCTTTACCGCTACACATCTCAGCGCCACGGCAATACATGTCACAACAACTAGACTCTTTGTTTGTTTGTTTTGGACATCCGTGTGCTGACGGATTGCCACCCACAATCTCATTTTACACCATTATTCATTTTGAACGAGACCTCAGGGGATTTTGATTACAGGGACAGAAGGTGAAGCGGTTGGGTCTTGTGTGCTACCGGCTCGGAGCACTGCACTACATGGTCGAATTCGTACATGTTTATGCTCTCCAGGGAAGCTATGGGGATTTCGATCAGAAAGTGTGGCGTAGAAATAACTGACAGAAGCCTTAATCCTGCACTACTAAGCGGACAGCAACGCTTACCACAAGCTGAATGCAGCCAGTAAGCCAAAAATCGGTCCGGAATGCTGTGTTGGCGGCGTTCAGCACGTGATATTTCTCCACTTAATGAACTTTTCTCTCCTTCAAGGCTTGCTGGTAGTGTACGTTTTATCTCTCCTGGATGGGCACAAAACGCCGTAGAGGTGCTCTGGGAGTAAATGGCTGTGGCCATATTGGTTCATATCACTCAATCGCTTGTCCCTCGGCCACCAAAAATAGCAGTGGATTCAGTGACTTTGACGCATGTCTTCTTAATAATGAGAAGTAGCAACAGTCAAGTAAAATAAGCTAGCATAAAACATTCGGACTATCAGGTTGCCTGCTTATGGTGAGGGACAGAATGTAGGTAAGGTAGTGGATTTTTACACGGTCATTTCGATTATTGCTCTCCGATGACAATTCGCTGCAACTTTCCAGAGCTCATCATCGTTTTCCATCCCCCTCACATAGCTTGCATTACCATATGAGTCAGACCATGACTTTTCACAACTGCGCGTGTATTGGAAAGGCTGATATCTCCGAGTGAGCACCGTTCTCTTGATACTAGATATTCAGACAATGCCGAAGGTGGCTTCTCTGAACCCCACTGAACGGCTGTATCGATTTGCTCAAGGGGTGTGGGTTCCCATTTTGTGGTGGCACGTGATTTACACTCCTAAATACGGGCAAGACAAAACGAATTACCACGCCGACTTATTTCTCGTTTCTACCAGTGATTTCCGAACTCATGGTAGTTGTCATCTTACGTGCACCATGGGCTGACTACAGAGAGTAACTTCATGGCGCCGGGGCCGCAGGGGTTTCGCTAAAATACGCTGATATCCCATTGCACTAGAACACAGGCTGTGTATGCAGTTGCCGTCTGGATAATCGCATTTCCTGTATATACTTTGAAACTATGGAATCGGAGATTCTTTCATGGCCTGGGCATGTAACATCATCCCCTGATGGTATCTACATATGGAGACTCACATCTCCCTATGAGATCTGAGAGCACTTCACTGATCCTTCCTACGAATTTGATTGCTAATGTAACAGCTAATCTTGGTTATTTAAATAAGCTGGTGGACTTGTTCATTTCGCAGTTGTTAACGATTCTACGCTATAACTGATTATCGAGACTGAGTACTTACACAGCGCTGCAAGATAACGTCGGCGGGACCCACATATGTTAAACTTAAAATTTGCCTCGGTCCACTGCACCAAAGAGCAAATTCTGGCGTAAATAATCAGTACTATTCCATAGACTTAGGAAGCGCAATTTGTGACATTATTTCTAAGGAACCGATTTGGTATTGGTCGCACGGACTGAGTTTGGTAGTACGATTTGGGCTGGAAATGCATTAGGTAAAACGAACCAATCATGACTATCTACTCTTGCTAACATTGCTCGGCTATGTTATTCCACAAACGCTGAAGGCGCCCACCTGGTCGTGTATTGAGCACATTTATAGGCACGACAGCTTTGGTAGAAGCACGACCTTACTTTCTTGAATTTCCGCTGAGGTGCGTAACTGAAAATTCACGACGCTCTCACTGATCTTCATACAACAAGTACTATTGATCGACTTTATGGTAGACCATAATCTGAAGAACTAGATTCATAAGCACTACCACCTGCTTCGAATCAACAGCCAGACCAATTACGGACAGCACCGTATAAAGTTATCGAGGTAACCGTTCAACATTGATGTCGCTGCAGCTTCTCTCTACTTCTAAAGTAGCTATGAAATACCTTCCCTTTTCTATCCGTGACTACTACGACTATGTGTACCTTCAAGCAGCGAGTAATAAGGGCATTTTATTGACAGTGCCATTATTGAAAATCACATAGTGAACTGTCTTAACCTCTACAGGGTGTTTCATTAATTACGTCCGAAACTAGGAGCGGCTGCGCTCACGTGCTGACATATCCCTGCACCCTGAATTGCCAACTGTCCAATGGCGCAAACTGATTTGTCGAAAGTGTCGGCAGGGGTGAGATGGGACACAGACGCGGGACTTGTGTGGCTACGATCGCAGGGCACACCAAGGGAACCGAGGCCGTTCAGATGTGAGAAGTGAGTGTTAGCTAAACACCGAAGCCGCAATGAACGTGTCATGCTTTGATCGATTTGTCGTCGGCTTTCACGCAGGTGAAAAAGCCTGGAAGAATGATCCATGCGAAATGGCTAGTGGCTCGCTGTTTTTGAAATTGTGAAGGACGGTCTGGCCCTATGCAATAACCGGTGGATGCCTGTTGCCCTCGCAATACATGGCAAAAGACAATCGCATCAATAGCTGTTATAGCCTCATGACTGACTTCTAGCAAACCAGGAAACTTTGATTAGGCTGCTTTTGCTGCCAAGGGGATTCGTACTGCCAGGAGCACTTTCTAAGTTTACAGTCCTATTCGTTTTACCGTTTCGATCGCATGTGTGTTACAGTTGAAAATTCACCCTTCACAGGTGCATAAAAACGAATACGACTTGACTTCACAATGCTCTTAGATTTCAGTCGGCCCCGACGTACTAGTGATACCATTAGACAGCACACCAGTTAAGTCATGAATGCAATTAATACCTTCACAGTCGGATAATTGATTGATGTACAGATTGATCATGCCTTCGATGGTGTCTCGTGTGCAATCGAGAATATACATTTATTGATTTCTTTACTTCTTATTACATGAAATGTGTGTAATGTCTGTAGACATCAATGAATTAGGTGTTCCAAATGCCTTCCATCGATTTGGCTGCAGAGTGGCATTCTTCGGATGGTGTTGGCAAGCACTTTCCACAATGTCGCCAACGAAATCCGGCTACATTCCCTCACAATATTCTCATTCAGTTCATCCAGGCTGTTGGGTTTTGTTCTATAAACTCTACGCTACAAGTATCCTTATTGAAAAAAATCCATAGGATTCAGATCCGTTGACCGCGCAGACCACTCTGTCAGTCCTCCTCAACCGATCCAATGTCCACTGAAATTATGGTTCAGGTAAGCACCAACCGATAGCGCCGAATGTGCAGGTGCGCCATCCTGCAGCCATCAAAGGTTTTTCCGTAACCATTCCGACTGTAGCTGAGGAATGACGCTGGTCTGCAACATTTCCATTTAAGAGGACGCTCAGAAATCTCTGGCATTAGTACCGTTAAGCAATAACCTGTTGGACACCCTCCTGGAACTGAGAAGGACTCAATGATTTTTCAACTAGTTAACCCAACCCAGGCTAAGAGATTCGCACTATGTTGCACGCGTGAAGCACTACATTGCCGTGGGTAATTTATTGCCCAAATATGTTGTGTATCTTCGCCATGCGAATGGAAAACTACCTCATCGAAAAACACAGCGGAATGTACATTCAGACTGTTTAGAAACCAACGAGCGAATTCCAAGCGCTTCTGTGAATCGCATGTGTTCAACACTTGCACCTTCAGTGCACTGTACCGTCGGAACTATTTTGCTTCAATATCCGAGGCACAGCATACGGTGAGATTTCACAATGTTGTGCGAATTTCTGAATGCTGAGATAGCTTTTACTGCATACCTCTTCCACAACCGCGCAAACTGTTACTTCATCTGTGACGGTGAGATGCCCTCCGGTTTGTTTGATGTCGCAAATTCTGCCAAATTCTACGAATTTCTTCACTACTCGACACAAATGCCGCCCGTTAATGGGCTGCACAACGTAATGCATAGCGTTATAGCACCTTGCGGTTTCTGCCGCATTGGACCCACCCACACCATACAGCTGCACAATGATCACGTGCAGATGGACCGGCACATTACGTGACTGCATTTGCTGATACATCGATGACACGGACGTAGGCTCCTGCCCCATTGCTAAAAAAGCGAGTCACTAACCCCCTCGCAGGGATCAATCTTGCTGGCTTTTTCTCTGCGTGAAAGCCGAAACATGACATGTCCAGTGCGGCTTCGGTGTTCGGATAACACTCACTTCTCACCGCCGAAGGGCTTCGATTTCCTTAGTGTGCCCTACGATCGTGAACACACAGATCCTGCTTCTATGTCCCACCTCACCCCTGCCGACATGTTCGTCAAAGTAATTTGCGCCATTGGACAGTGGGCAATTCAGGGTCCAGGGGTATGTCAGCAACAGCGCAGCCGCTCCTAGTTTCGGACGTAATTAATAAAACACCCTGCAGTCTTCACTGATTGCATCTGGTGCTGACAGACGGGCGGATACAGTGACTGCCGTTCTTACAGACCGGAAGAATTTTTCTTAAAGTCTGTGCATATATATGTACACCTTATTCATACGGTAAATGCGTGTTACTTTCTTCATACGCGCATTTTCTTAGAAGTATGTTCCAAACCTCACTCTCCTTAAGCATCTGACGACATACCGGTAACACAACATTTTTTCGCTGAGCCTTCGTTCTTCACCAGTTGCGTGTTCCCACTGTACTAATTAACTCCGTACCTATGTAAACCATGACGTTCACCTTAGGCAGCCATTGGTGGAGCTTTCGGAACCGGCACTGTCTAAGTGGTTTTTCATAACGTACTGATTGAATTATCCCGGGCTTCTCGCTGTTGAACGATCGACTTCCCAGTTGAATACCGCAAGAATAATAGTTGGCGGCATGATATAGCAGGACCGAGCACTAGAGGGCATCACATGTGTTGGTAAGCTGCACCACGCCACACAAGTTTCATCTGGTTACATGGCTCTACAATTGAACTTCCTCGCTGGATTCACGACCGCATTACCTCAGTCAGCGGTGGAGCTGACCTACATTGTTTTGAATATGGGAACGTTACGACACTTAACCTTTTTTCATTTCCTGGGAGATACTTGCAATGGAAACATCGCAAAATGCGCCAAAACCACACTTTATTCCTATTGGGAAATATTTGTTTTCTTTCAAAGCGATGAACTGCTTCCTGGAGAACACTACTCCATACCGATGGCTTACGCTCTGATGCAGATTTACGACTCCTGTGTAATGTCGGCTTGTAGCCAATTTACCTCTGTATAGCTCCAGGCAATTTCGGCTGTAGCAGAAATCAGATGACTGGAAACATACAAGAGTATGAAGGTAACATAGCTTTCTTGTCTGACTGTTTATAATCTATTCAATTAAAACAAACCTCCAAGTAACACCTGCATTTGACAACTTCACACTGATTTTGTCCTCAGACCTTATAGAACACAATTTAACATATACTTTGAATTATTATTTCGAATATACTCACTGAAACTACTTAATACTGTTCAGTCACCTGAATGACTGTGGGTATTGTATATGGTACTGATGACATGTGTATATCCGCATCGGAGTTCTCAGTAGTTGTTACCAGGCAGCTTGAAACCCAAAGTCACTAAATCTATACAGCCCTTGGGTTTTCCGAAGTTTTTCTTCTATTTTAAGGGCATCGCACTTCACTAAGCCTGACTTGTCTCCATAATAGAACTCCCAGCAAACCAACCTTATCGATCATTGTTGTTGAACAGAGGAAGCCAATTTAAACAATCCTGCGCAGTGGCGATCTCCACCAAACATCCCACAGTTGAAACACACCCGCTACTTGATACACATGATCAAACCGGATTTTGATAAACGGTTCGCTCTATAAGTGTGCGAAATATCAGTAGGCATACTTGGAAGCTGGTTAATCCTAGCTTCGGGACCGAGTTTATTCTCAAACGCAACGTGGCATTATTTAATTGCAACTCCATTCTCGTGGCTGTAACATCCAACTCTCTTGTGTGGATGTTTACTAGGTGCAGCTAAAAATTAGAAAATGCGAAACTTTCTCCCTGCGTGTCCTTAGCTTCGCCTCCAGTTTTAACAGCATCCCCGCTAGTCATAAGCTGATTTAGCGCACACCGAAAGTGAACATGAGCGTGTGACTTTAGAACACGCTATCCTCCGCTGTGGGGAGTATGGCATTTTCTATGTTGCGCTAGAATGCGACCATCTGCTTACGAGATGAAATATGACATTCAATGAATAGTTTTATTTCTCGACGGTGCAAAAGACTGTTCCCATATAGGGACGGATCAGTATAGGTAAACGCTACTTAGCTTACTTGTGTTCTGGTTTTGAAAATGGCATACACCCAGCGTTGGTGTTGTGCAAAGATAATTTCCGACTGTTGGGAAACTTTCAGGTCATGTTGCAGCACCTCTCACCTTCCGTGTTAAAATGAATGCTCTCAATGCATCGAATCTATGCTCCGTCATTCCAGTACTTAATAATAATAATACTAAGGTATATTTCTCGTGGTACCGAGAAACCGAACCCGCAAAGATACGGCTCACATTTACATTGCAACATGCTCAGGCATGCGAGAACTGCTAATGGTTTGGATTTTTACAGGGATATTTTTGCGAATATATTCATTTGGGACTTTTGTCACCGTATGCTACTAGTTCGCGGGCATTCTCATTTCGTTGTTTTCGTTGCAGCTTGGTGGTATTATGACGGCGGCGGTTTGATGGGGAGGAGGAAGGAGTATGAAAAGAATGAAAGAGTTAGATTCATCAATCGAAATCAGATGAGTAATACACAATCTTGCTTAATAGACTGGAGTAATACAGTTGGAGATATTTGTGAGTTGCGAAAATGAAGAAGACTATACTGGTAACTCCAGTGGATCATCAAACTCAAATTGCTTTATCAGGATACTATAGGCAGCATTCACATCGTAAGGAGTTAAGGCATAACGTAGCGTCTAGACATTTCTTGGTCTAATTATGGTGTTTAACTAATCAAGTTGTGTTTTGGGCTCCCAGATGGTTGAGATGCTTGGGGAGCTCAGTTGCATTCCCTTCCGTCTTCACTTGTAGGTGGATATTTACGACTTGCCTGACTATGCACGATAAAGGTAATGTTGAAAAGGGAGAATTAAACAGATTATGTAAAGAACTAAACGGCTATTCACTACAAAGTCAGGGTTTAATCAGTGCATACTAGTCTTGTAGAAGATGCCAAGGACAGAACGATTAGGCCAATGTGTAGTAGTTAGCCGGTTAAACTGATCTATGTTGCAAGCGGTGAGGAAGGCGGTTTTAATTTTCTAGATACTGTCTATCAGGTATATTGAATATAATCACATTTTTGATCTACTCAAGCGATCCTGGGTTTCAGAGGTGATAAGTGATAAGAATGAACTGGGCGTACATAGTCTACCCAAATTAACGTTTGGTGAGTCTTTGATTAGGTTACAGAATGCTAAAATTTGCTCGTACTAAGTTCTAAATTCAGGAGTTTGTATTTTTAGTGAATTGATTTCTTACTCGAAGTTTATGTGTTTGTGGACGTATTGGCAACGAGTTGGTCTGCGGTTTCCTGTTTTTTTAGTCGAGGAGTCATTCATATTTATTTAGCAGTCATTTGCAATAAGTGCACAGCTTGTTGGGGTCTAAAGCTTCTGGGTTACTGAGTAGAGTAGTATACGGCTAGGTGCGTCGAGAACCCAAATACAGGGCAGTAAGAACTTACCGGCTCACATTCCAGTGTTTAGTAGACAGGTGTTAGACAGGTGATCATTTCGCAGGTCACGTGTTGGGTTCAGCCGCCAGCCCGAGGTGGATGGGTCACTTGTGGGTAGAGATTTCACGCGCGTGGTTATCGACCGGATTGCGGTGACGTGAGATTAGGGTGGATGTGGAATGAAGTCCAAGGCTGGTTGCAGGCAGTGCTGCGGTAAACATAGGAGTAGTGGTTTTCTCCAATATTTGCCTTGTAGACCAAAGGGTTTACACGAATGTAGGCTTACTGAAGAGCCCTCAGCATGTTCTGGCAGATGAGACGAGAAGTAGCCGTGTCCGACTCAGAAAAGACCAAGTTTGGCAGCTGTGCGTACTCAGGGAAAGCGCCAGAATAGCAAAGGGACCAGGAATATCGAACCGTTGGTCTTAGATCCATCGATTGGTAGTTCTGGACAGCACTCGTTCAGCTTAATCGAATGGCTATAGGAGGTTGACTGTGAGAGAAAAACTGTCTCCGCAAATCGACAAAGAGTGACAGAGCAAAATTTGCACGCTAAGCACGCCACGCAAATCAAGGTCACGACCTTGACTTCGTCTATCGCCCAAGATGACGACCGACATTCGGATGTTTTTCAAAACTAGTAATATGACCTTCGTTCTTTCTGCATTTGTGTACTCTTCGGTTGTGGCTTTGAATCAGCTTAGATGTCGGCAACTGAGCTAGTTCACCTTCACCATCCCATCTGAGTCTCGTTGTTAGATGGCCAAACATCCGACCGTAATGCGACGGGTAAATCGTACGAAGAGGAATCCAGATGCGTCTGAAAGTTGCTGGAGAGGGATTGATAAGTGTAAACTGGCCATATAAATAGATGTCTAAAGAACTTCTAGGATCTAAAGCAGGAATAGGATGGGCGAATGGTCAATTTCTTATTAAACATATTGGAGCTGGACAATTCATTTGCTCTAAGAGTCTTATGACCCCTGTGTCGCCGAAAAGAAAACGAGGAATGAGTGTAACTTGGCCGAACGATTTGTAGACTTTCTTTCCACATTAGCTTATGTGTGAAGGTGATAGATTGAACTGGATAGAGGCAGGCGTTGGTCATGAATTCTGTTCTTGCTCGCTTGTAAAATATCCAGTTCCACACGAAGTTCGCTGCATTTCTGCGCAGATTCCCGCCGACAATTTCAGTCGTAAAAGTGGTCTGTGGTACCAAGCGAACTAAGCGCTACTGTGCGCAAATTTTTCGAGTGTACTCATAGCGCCCCGGCGTGGAGTATCAGGCAAAATACTTGGCTAAATTTAGTTTGTATGTATGAGGATGCCATGGTTTCACAATGAAACAAGTACATAGTCATCGGTTTAACTCAGATTGTTTCCCTTCTACAAATTACAATCCACGTTACGCGACACCAAGCGTCTATCGTCATCGAGACGCAAATAATTGTTGCTTGAGGAACAGAGTTTACACAGCAAGTGTCTACTTTCCACATCGATAGACAGATTGATCAACTATGCATGACTCAATAGATGGTGCTAGGCCACAGTAAGACAGCAGCATGTCGTATGCTTGCCGATTTATCTTATCGGTGAGAAATTCCAACCTCGTTAATGTTGTACGCCGTACTGGCTGCAGGGAGATGTTTTGTCACTTTCACTGCTGAACACCTTGATAGAGCAAGGCAACACTTAACATTTATGCTCCAGCTACATTCCCAGGGACCGAGATGACTGGAGTTCACTACATTGAGAATCCCGGTCCAAATTGGGATCATATACTCCAATTCAGCCGCACAACAATTGTCCCACTACTTCTTATCGCCCGCAAGTTAATGCGTGCAGTTTTGGGCCACGCGATCGGACACGTTGTAAGGTAGAGGAGTCAACAGCTGCATTGCATTTGTCCTTCCATTATAATACTGTTTTTTCAAGTATACTATTTGTTTGCAATTAACAACATGATCCATCATGCTTCATTGCGCTTACCACGGTTGGCAAACTTAATCGGACTGACTTTGCTCCTGCACGCAACCACATGTGCCTCAAATTTCGCGTACATACATCATCCTTCTTTACATGCATACAGCGATCTCTGCGAATTAAATAAATTGTCCCCTGCCTAGAGTCACATTGTTCACTCCACATTTTTCCAGGAATCTTGCTATTAATTTACGACACAACAACTACAGAATATGATCCTGGATTGCCTTGCCATAATGACTCAGCTATCGACAAAATCCCTACGCCTACTGAGTGGACGAGTAAGTTGCGCTTCGCCGCCCATAGCCCCACCCACATACCGTAAAACTCGAATGGAATAAGACGTAGGAGCACTCGAATACAAAGCACGATTAGTGCGCCATTAGCCCACATCTCATCAACATGTAGTGGCCTCTGGGCAAGATAATCCCTGTGACGATAACCCACCGTTCTGACCAAACAAAGAAGGAAACGCTCTGTCCACACAAATAGATGACCAGCTGTCCTATTTTGGCGTTTTTTGTCATTCGCCGAGGGAATAAGAAGACACGAAAAGAAATGGCATAATATCACCATATAAGTTGTTCGATTCTATTGGGCATCTTTGCTACCGTAGGCTTTTACATTATGTACGACCTCTGAAGTTGACTACCTCAGTTCACCGCTTCTATAGTTGAACGTTTATCAGGTGAACTTTATGCATCATCGCCTGTATCTCGACCACCTTTCTACGTCGACGACTTTGGTCCAGTCTCTTGAGTGGTCAACTTACAGTGGTTTTACTTTAAGTAGCCTTTACTTTTGAATAGAATCGTAATTTTTGTCAGAGTGAATGACTGATAGGCTTCCACTGAGTGACTGTTTGCATGCCCCTACCGTCGCAATGCGACACATTTGGGACGAATTTCTGTCATTCAAAATTTTTTGGGGTAATCTTACGGCTTCATGGTTGCGTTAATACGATTTTGGAGTCGATTTCTACTGAGTGTAGATGGTGTCTACGTCCAGGGAAAATGCATTCACAGCACATGTTAAGGATGAGCTGGGCACATCTTTCTGAACAACCGAACTTCCTCCCACATGTGCCACTGGGATGGTCAGGGGCAAAAATACGGTCACTCTAGCAGACACTTTTCAATTACTTGTGTTACGCTGCCAGCCAACGCGCTCAAATCTGGACAGCTGCGGGGACTCGAACTGGGGCGCAGATGTTACATATGGAACTTGAATCAATGCACTACGCCCTCGCGGCCTTGGAATCCGCCACTTAATCACTCATGTGAAATGAGGCGATACTTGCGCGCCCAAAGTGCGTTAAGTCACCGTGTGGGCTCACCCTGTCCTCCAAACTCTCCTGGGGTGGTGCGGGCTGGACAAGCTTCTTGTCATTGTGTACGCTGGGCACAAAGGTACATTTTTGTCTGACCTTGGAGTGAATGCCATGCAGAAACTGACACGAGGTAACCTTTCCAAGTATAGACCGACTACAACTATGAGTCATGAGAAAGGTGACGCCGCGTCAGAATTATGAAGGTTTAGTGGTTAAACTTGGAGAATTGTTACTTTGGACTGACTGGACGTTCATTCTGTCAACTCGCGTGATGTCCCTTCATCATCGCCTTTACGTTAACGCGATGACGCTGTATAGCACATGACCGTAGGTGTTGCCACGATGTGCTGACTGCCCTGGCGGAGTGCCACCAGCCCAATGACAGTTGCGACTTGTGAAGCAGGCGCTTTGGGGTCAATCGCTGACCTGTGCCTTCGCACCCAAGTGATTTCATTCTCTGCCCATCACCCCTGCTTTCTAGCGCGGCCAGCGCTCATTAACACATTTTCTGCTGGCGTCCTTTTTAAAGTATACTTACTAAAATATGATTTAATGAGTTGAATTGATCTATTATTCAGAGTTTCTTTGGTTGCAAATTAGATAACACACTACTCCACATTATTTTGAAATCATTTTAATCGGGCAAAGTTTATTTTAGAAAAATTTTTTCCCTGTCTTGCATGATCACAAATAGCCAATAAAACAGAAAATCCAAAATCCAAAAGGTGAGTGTAATTGAAGTAATTATTTAATGAAAAGCACCAGATTTTTCTCATATTTGTGTTAATTTATATGTCTAAAACATACTGTTACACGCAATCATGCAAACTGCGATATTTATTGCACACATGTTCTGCACTCATCTGTGCTTTCTAAAGGACACCAGCAGGAAACCATACCGTGAAGTGTACCATGGAACTGACTGGTATTGGTAAAATGATCTCTTTTATAAATGCTGCTACTGCTACAGCATAAAGCACTGAATTGTATCAACATGCTTTCTCCCTTTTAATTTCATTTTCTTTTTAAAAAGACATGTAGACTATAGTTTACCTGGAGACATCATTTTTCTTCAACAGGTATTTTATAATTTATTCCGCAAAAGATGTCGTTACCATGATAGAAGCTGACTGTGTCCTGGAACCCAGCGTTTACATTACTGCTCCGGATGATGGACAAAATTCTGATGAAGATGATATCAATGAAGTGATTCAGAGTGCTGGATCTCTTGATGGTCTGTCAGCGAGGCAGTTACTCAGCGTAACATGCGTAATTGCAGTCACCATGGATGGCCAACCATTCGACGAGGAACCAGGAAGTGGGATTATATGTTTACTTGAGGAACTTGCTGCCCCTATGTTTGTTTCTTCAAGAAAAACCCAAAAGAATACCAGATCTAGACTATGGAGGAAAGAGTACTTATGTCTAGGATCTCACACTCAGAGACAATGGTCTGAATTTGAATCTGATTTTTTTGAAGGAGAAGCTTGCACTCCATACATCATTTGCACCCTTCTTTGCTAACGCTGTTGTTGTGCACATGATAAGACAGATGATTGAGCACGCCCGTACAAAAAGTGACCACCCATTCAGTATAAACACGACTGAAATGCGTGCTTTTCTCGCTATTCTTTTTATCTCTGACTATAATCCATTGCCACAAAGACTCCTGTATTGGGATCCTGAACATGACATCCACAATACAGCCATCAGTTAAACAATGAATCGAAACAGATTTCGCACAATCATGAGGTATCTACAGCTGGCTAATAATGACAGGCTGCAAGCAGATGACAAATTTGCAAAACTTCGGCCACTTTATAACCTACTCAATGAAAGATTTATGCAATTCTTCCCCATGGAAGAAAATCTGTGCGTGGATGAAAACATGATACCATCTTACGAGCGTCATGGACTGAAATAATGCATCAGAGGAAAGTCTATTGGATTCGGGTATGAATAATGGATTGCAACACTTCTAGGCTATGCCGCCTATCTGGACCTGTACCAAGGCGTTCATGCGAAATATGACAAGACATTAGGTTTATCGTATGGCATTGTTATGGACCTAGTGGACAAGATCCCGAAGGATCAGCCATGCCACATCTATTTTAACAGATTTTACAGGCTTTCCGTTTATGAAGGCCTGAGCCAAAAAAAGGCATAAGAGCTACGGAGACAGTTCGAGCAAATAGGACAGAAAAGTGCGCCATCGACACGAAGCCCCTAGGAAAACTGAAATATGACTACAGGTTTGATAAACGACACGGCGTTCCTTTTATCTTAGCAAGATAATTCTGTTGTGCCTCTTACCGGCAAATGTGTTGGCGCATATCCGATGACAAAAGTGAAGGGGTGCTCGGTGAAGAACAAAAAGCACATATTTATTGAACAACCTAGCACCGTTACCAAGTAAAACACCTAGATGTGAGCAGTGGATCGGTTGGACCAAATATCGATCAGTATAGAATCAATTTTCGCAGCAAAAAGTGATGCTGGACGTTGCAATGAATAATGCTTGGATTTTGTACAAAAATCATTTGCACAGAAACAAGAGCAACATGACGTGCTTTACTTCAACTGAGCTGTCGTAGAAGTTTACTTGCAGATGTATCTAGCAGAGAATAATGTCCCCTGAAATCTCTTTATACCCAGCAGAAAACAGCAGAAGCTTGAAGACGGCGTCAGGAAATCTTGCTCCGGCCACCACTTGGAATCTATTTGGAAATATAGGAGATGCCGGTACTGTGGAAAGAAGACTAATCTACGCTGCCCAGTGCGTGAATTACTACTACACGTGACCTGTTGCGCAACATACCACGCATGAATGATACATGTCTTTTGTAAACGTGGGCCTCATATTCTTTTATAACGAGCAACTGCATGTTACATTGTCACTGAAAGAAATATTAAACACTGTTACATCAAATCTGCAAACAATTGTCTAATTACTCAGAAAACGCAGTTTAAGGATTTCACTTACATTCCGAAGTCATTTCTTGCTGACGTCCTTTAAAAAGGATAGTTAGAAAAATCCTCAAATTTCCTAAATTAATCTAAATTTGCAAAATCCAAACATGTGTTTTGCGCACCATTTTCTGTAACATCTATGAAAATGAGGCAAATTTAAATCCTCAGCAGAAGTTGGGCTAGTATGATTCACGTGTCACTGCATTATCCTTGCGTGGATTACTTTGATCATACATGTTTTATCTCGGTAGCTTGGTACCCAGAGGCGTATCAAGGGCACGTTATCCTCCCGGGGCGGCATGTGACAGGGGGGGGCATTGTAAGTACAGTTTATTGTTCAAAATCAAGTATCAATAGGCAAAATTTTCAGATAAGATGAGGGCTGAATATTTTAATGTTACTGTCTATGACTAACTACACTTTTGCGCCATGTGTCACAACCGTGCAAACGTTCTTTCCAGTGATCCCCCTACTTGTTCCATTACGATCACTTTCCATTAGCGAAAACTAATGAGCATTTTACCCTGAACCGATTGTGTGATCTTCACGCGCCTATTCTACCCTCAGTCAGGGCATGTTCCAACATGCCGTCCTCGGCGGCAAAAGTAGTTGCTAGCCTACTGTCGGTGCCATCTCCTCAGTAAACACGACCAAGCCACCAGATGCCTAGGCATCTATCTACCTTTGGTCTTGTGTCTACTACTCTTCCTGACGGTCACGCGGAGTTTAATAGGCTTGTCAATCAAATACGAGCACAAGTCCCCACGTATGTCCCCAGGCACGTAGATCCAATTTGCATGGAATCCTCGCTTTAGCGTCTGCTCTTCATTCTTGCGCAAAAATATTGTCGGCACCACTGTCACGTGCTCCAACAGTGTCGTCTCCACCGACGGCTTTTTCGCTGTAATCAATTCAAGTTAGCGAAAGCCTCATTCTTCTTTGATACCCGAGTGAACACAGTCATTGGTACGGATTTTTTAGTGCGGCGTACACCCACAATGGCGGCATTTCATTTTCAAAGTCGCGCACGGTTAACTGCAGCCAGCGCTTAGTAGATGCGAGTACCACCCGTTGAACAGGATGACCATATGTGAGGATTTTGAACGAAAGTCAGAACAAACTGGCTCAATATGGCACCGAGCGCACTGATCCTGAGCTCCATCGCTGAAGTATCCATCAGTTAAATTCCCTTTTGAATTTCGAGCGGTTTCCTTATCCTAATGCCAGATCCATTTATAAGGGTCAGTCGTTTTCTCTCTGCCGTTACGTCTTGGCGAGCTTTCTTTGTTGCCTCCTCAAACCAATGTATTCCATGACCGATTTGCTCCAAGCTCAAACTCTTCAGTTAGAGATAGCTAGGACTGAATGTAGAACCGGGCATGCAAGGGCTGACGATAGGCACTCCAATCACTAGGCGGTTGAGTTTCTTGAGCAACATTTCGCACCCCGGTTAGGAGTTCGTTGTTGTCTTTCGCTATACTAGCCGCTTGACTGGATTGGGACACGCAATCTCAATTGGGTCCACACTTCACGATGAAGTGAACCTGGGCCATTCTACTCTTGCGTAGCGTTCTTAGTGTGGAGTCTCGGTTTTTCCACCCAAAATGACCGGTTTCCTACTATAGTTTTGACTCATCAGTTAGAGAGGAAGCAGAAGCTGGGAGTAGGATCAGTCAAACAGTAGTTGATTGATTACGACCTGGTCAATATGCCCGCGCTTCTCGTTCTGCCAGCGGTTGTTTTGGCTCCTTTCTCTTCAGCTATTCGACTCCAATATTCCGTGGTCAGTTGGTTACTCTGTTGACTAACGCACGAATGTTAACGCATTGGTCGTGTTCCCGCTGATGTTTTACCACCCCAATGACTCGCGTTCTCCGCGTTCTGTGAAGGACGTAGTTTTTGAAAACTGGAAAAGTTATTGGCTATTTCGAAGAAGTGATCTAAACTGATCTATAACACTGCTGTTGAAATTCTGACACCCGCGTTCTCACTTGTGACTTACATGTGTGAGTGAAGCAGCAAAACGGCGACATAACTAGAAAGCATTGTATAGCACACTTGTTTGTTCACGCTAAACCAACCCCGTTCCCCACCTAGTGATTTTCCTAAAAATAAATAAGCCAGAAGTAAATAGATGACTCGACTTTCCCCGCATTTTTTGCTATTTCTATCTCTGTAAGTAGATTTCTATGCAGTGGAGGAAAAAACGAATGATTTAATTACAAGAATACAGTCAGCTATGCAGAAAACCACTGGAGTAATTACACTCTTTTTCAAGATTTCTCTGTGTGCGCGACTGTATGTAGTCCAGTTAACAATGTTGTTTTGCATCCGATGGGGGACAGTGCATCACAGCAAATGAGAGGCTACGATTTTGTGGACAAACACCGTGGGACGCTGATTACTTCCGGGCCAATTGTGCGTAATTATCCAATGCCCGCACGTCAGGTGCAATTTTCTCAAAGCCTATTGAAGCGGTACTGGAAGACGTGGTTCCGTCACTGTGGTAGGAGTCTCCATTGCCAAACATGTACACAAGGACCTTACTCGATTTTTAGGGTTTTATGAATTACCTAAATGTGACTAAGACACTACATTCCGAAGCGTTCCTTCCCGTAAACACTCTATCGTCAGAAAGGCATGCTATTGCTGATATTTCTCGCTGGACGTTCTCTCTGTGACTGCTAGTTAATGTATTCTACACTGCTAAACTACTACATTTAACATGTTTATTCACACACGGGATGTTTTGGTGGTATTCCTGCTGCCGTATTCATCTTGTTTTCTCGCAGCTGTCTTTTCAGTGATTGGTTACGTCGTAAGCATTCCCAGCGTACCGATATATCTGCCTCCTTGATTCGCTTTCCTGGTCTACTATGTCTGTAGGAAACATCATATGTAACGTACACCATGGTGGGTGGATACATTATATGCACTTAACCTAACAAGCCCTAATTACTGACTATTACCTTAAGGTATTGCGCTATAAGTGTGTGCTTAATTTCTTGGCTGAACAGTGAAACAGTACGTCTTACTTCTGTTCACTCCCTAAACTATCTCTCAGACGCAAGTTGAGCACTTTTGTGTACAGCTAGCTACTGGGGATTCCGAAAACAGCTATTCCCGCACCTACAACACCCTAAAAAGACCAGGTATCAAACAGCATGGGCCAGATGGTCTGTGGCCAATTTATTCAACGAATTCACGCAACTCCTGACCGTTTGAATTTATACGCTCTGCGCCATTAGCATTTTTGAACACCGTAGCGTCTTTCACTACATCCTAAGGAAATATAGTGGAAACGTTTTTAAACCTATAATGTCGTTTATAAAACGTCGGTTTAATTTGAGGTTTATCGAAAATTATTGGGAAAGAAGGTCTTGAGCTAAAACCCTTTGGCTACAACGGTTGTAGCATATGTGGATGCTCCTGTACAAATTGACACACCAACAGATTGACACTAATTAGTTTATATTCGAATTGCAATGGGAGCATAGCTTGTGGCCCTGTCCGCATAGATGTACGGCCAGCCGTCCCATTTGGGCGTGTTTTTGGTCACTCACGGACGCTAAAAGTAAATATGAAAATAAATGAAGTAATATTTTAAGTGAAGTTTTAAATATGTTAACTAATATTATGCATCTTCAGCCTTGCCTTTCTTTACCTACAAGTCCCTACATTTTAGTGAAATAATAATTTCAGCCAGCTCAAGTGACCGTTTGAGCGTCTTGAGTGACCAAATTTTGTGCCCCTCGCTGTCCCAATTGGACACATTTGGGACGAATTTCGGTCACGTAACAACATTACGCTTTAGCCTAACGGCTATAGTTTTGATAAATTACAATTTGGTAATCGATTTCCGCTTAACGTTGACGGTATTTGCAACCAGAAAAATGCATTCACGGCATGTGTTTAGGGTGTGGTGGAAAATTTTCTGAGTGACCAAAAGTCATCTAAAAAGCGTTCAATTGGGACGACCAAAAGAACAAAAGCTGGCCACCAACGGTCACTCCAGCGGACACTTTTTAGTAACTTGTGCTATGTGGGGCACTGGCTCAGATAGCTGTTATGTAATGCCCACGTATCAGTTGCACTACACGATCAGTTTCAGTCCAGGTGATCGAAATGACAGAAGTCCATTCCCGGGTGATTTGTCTACCTGGTTCAGATCTCGTTTTGCAATCAATTTGCATAGCGAGTGCTTCGGAACAACACTCACTTAGTCATCAACCGTTTTGAGAAGCATTGCCAGCCGCAACTCGACGGTTTAGAGATAAAGGCATTGGTTGACATCCCAACGCCTCGGGTTCGAGTCCCAGTTCCGCTATATTTACCCGATGGGGGCAAACGGTAGGAACCGTTGGTGAAGTGACATGTTTACTGGAGAGCACCTAACATTCAGTTATTTGATGTATTGTTCCAAGAGGAAAGATTACTACCTGGCATTCGGGATCGGAAAATCTCCAAACTTTGTGAGCGCCCCCAGCGGTTGGTGAAGAAGCTTGTTCCCGAACTGTTTCCTTTCACCGAGCCGTAGAAGAAGAAATTTCGCATGCGATAAACCAGAACGGAAGCGCTGTCATGATACTAAAGCTCTACATCATTGCACCACCGCTACGTTCTTGAAGTAATGGCTCAGATCAAGTAGCAACTTACCCAAACCAACGCCTTTCAGCCACTACTCAAGTACTCAGGAAATTCAGCCACCCACCAACTCGTCATCGGTTTCCCGACACACGAGCATGGTGAGAATACAGAACATATTCAAAGCGGTCACTTGTCCAACCGATGGCTTCTACTTTGCTGCCACTTATAATAACGTCGCCTTGTGAAACACTTGCTGCGTCTGGGATATGAATCGAAAAATATACCCACCGATATATTTTCGTGGTGACGGTATGTTCACACGTATGCAGATTGCTGTATGCGAATCATGGCAAGTAATTCCGCTCACTTGATTAGGCTACCCATTAGCATAGTTCTATCTGTGTTGCCGATAATGACCAGCTGTGTAGTCAGCAGCCAACCTAGACCCCAGAAGAACCATTTTGCGACCCACTTAGGACAGACAAAAATACACCCGTTTTGTGCGGTGGCCCTCACCTAATACCATGGTTGGATGATTGAACGCCGACTACACACGCCCGCCATTTATGCTCACGTGATATATCAGGAATGAATGACCAAAATGAGAGCCCTGACAAGGCACCCCCCACTACGATGACAGTAACTCGGTGTCTGGACCTAAGTAACTAGAAACGTTTCAACGTTAAACGTGAACAAACGCTCATTGACAGTGCTGCGCTTAAAGAATTCTTCCATCAAGGACAGTGCCAGGGCCTAACGACTACCTTGTGTGTAGCGGGGACGATTTATCCCAACATTTTACATCACGAATTAACTTATGTGTACCCATTCAACATGGATTCACTACTCAAAGGTGCGTTTTACCATCATTGTGAGCGCTGCACCTACAACGTGATTTAAGCTAGTTATCAGGACTAGTCTGGTCATGGGTGCTATGCAGGTGTCGATGCAGTGTGGACCATCTCCGGGTCATACCTTGATCCCGCCGGCATGCATACTTATTAGCGAACTCTAGAGGCTTGTGGACAACACCGGGTTTACTGCATCGAAAACTTTTCACGGTTTCCCAGGAGGCGTAGATGGTTATCAGATATCTTCAATGCAATGTTATGTATGTTATAAAGGTGAAGAGGCACGACTTCATTTGCTATAGGAGCCTAATGAAAACTGGAATATGTCGGACATTTTGTGGGTAATCATTTTCATGACGGAGCATGGAGTTTCACTATCAATAGTCATCACTATGGTTACGATCGCGCATTATGAGTTCAGCAATGTCAGTCGTATACTCACGCTGCAACACTATCGCAATGTTGCATTGAGCCTCAGTCATCTGTTGTTGGAGGTGAAAAGCATTTGACCGTTATCTATTTTCAAGTGCACTGCGTTCCAGGATCGATTCCGTCTTCACGTCGAAGACCAGGATAGGACCGGGGATCCCATGAGTGCCGATCCAGGACCCTGTTATCGGGAAGTGTAGATGTGTAGCGACGGATGATAGTCATTGTCCCTGAATCGACATCCATGTGAGATCACTCACTTGGTGTAAGTTTTGTTTTCCTTTAGATATTATCTCTGTTCTCTTGCGCATGCACGGGCTTATGCGATGCGGAGTGCTAGCCAATTTCGCTGATGGTGATGATCTTAAAGTCATTATATGACGCGCAGTAGATGAATGCCTGCATTGCCGTTAATTGTTCGACTCAGTGAGCAGTGTTTGGTACGGAATTCGACGTTCTGAATCCTTTCCAACCCTTCCACATATATGTTTCCCGTAGAAAGCCATTTATTCTCTGATTTGTTCGCAGTGCACCCCAATTCCATATCTACTCGTTGAGCTTTCCGATTAGATATATATTGGCCGTTCTGGATGGGTGAATGCATGACATTTCTCCTCCCTACCATCTCGTGTTTTTATCTCCCATTAACCATTGTGTCGTTTTGCGAAACCAACATCATCTTTCCCATTTCCAATCTAACAATCCTGTCTCTTCCCACTCGTCTCTCTGCACAGCATGCGCAAAAAAGCAAAACCGGAACTGGAGAATGTTAGGTACCGTGACATTTCCCTGCGAATATCCGTACAAGAGGTGAAAAACCTGCCCTTTAAAGGCCGGTGAGTCAAAGTAATAATGTGCACCTGCTAGGTCACTTTCATCCGTTGGATTTTCTCCCGGGATATCACAAGCTTCTGGCAGTATGTACCGTGTAGCGTAAACAGACCCATGTTGTGTAGTTGAATTACGGACCAACATCATGGTGAATTTTTGAGAATTTTCTTAAAACTGGCAAAACTTGTATTCTACTTTTCCCATCTCTTTGACATACCAAAGGTGGCGTGTGTTTGGAAACTACTTTATTGGAACTTTTGAGGTAGAAAATTTCGTTAATAAAAGAAATATAAGGATGAGGTTGTGTACATCCAGTAAAAACAGGTTCTCCATGTTCATCTGTATAAAAGGGCCTCTTTGTAAGCAAAACACAATTGCCATAAGTTTGCCAAAATGTCACATGATTTGGTCTGATTGATTGCATCTGGCCCAACTGTTTATGAACTGTTTGTATATGAAAAGTCAGCGACGCTGGGTGTTCATGAAGCTTTATTAAAAAAGTACAAACAAAATCGATCTGCTAATCTTGTATGGTCTCCCACTTGTCAGAAACAATCGCCAACACATGCTTATATTCGTAACAGTGGGCGCAACCGAACAAGTTTGGGGCACGCGTTCTACTATTTACTTGAGCCTAGTAACCGATTGGAGGGTCATTTTGAAGTGCACATTGTGTGAATGGAATGTGACGCGCAATCTCAATGTATACGGTACTTCACATTCAAGTGAGACGGTTAATCCGATCACTAGGACCGTAGCTGATGAAGCAGGAGGAAATTGGGTGTTGCCCGCCCAAAACATCGCACTCCACGACGCGTTTCGACCTTATTATGTCTTATCGGGTAGAAATAGCAGGCCTCGAAGCTGGGACCATTGGGATGTCAGTTGAGAAATCTACCTCTAAGCCACTGGGTCACAACGGGCTCAACTAACAACCTAATGCTTCCGGGTTCGAGACCAGCTGTCTCTACCTCGTAAGACCGAGCAAGGTAGAAACGTGTCGTAGAGTGCAATGTTTCCTGCCGGGCAACACCTGAGTTCCTTTTGCTTGACAAGTGAATATTTTTCAACGCAAAATTTCCTTCATGCGCCTATCCACGATAGTCTTGACGATGATTCGTGTCAGGTAACACAACCTACGTGGTGAAGTCACCCATATCCAGTCACTGATAGACAGCTTATTGAAACCAGGCGAAGCAGTCGATCATAGCAATTGCAGAGAAGGAGATATTCAGTCAATTTGCGTTGCAGCGGCTTCGACACACTTCTCTTCCTTTGAGAACTCAATTTTCTATTGTTTCAGTCTATGTATCTATCCCACCGGCCTCATAGAAATGGGTGTGTATTTGTACCGAGATGGGTTCGGTATGATTTTAACCAGCATCAATGCGCCGCCCTCGGTTTGTGTACCCTTTATACGACTAGCTTCGTCAACAGTCAACCACTTACGGAGCACAGACCAATGCGTTGAACTCCGTGTTGCCCCAAACTAGTGCTGCGCTACTCCAATGACAGTTGCCTTCTTTTTCGCTTAGCTGTCCCGATATACCAAATGGAATCAGTTCTCTATGTCAAAAAACGGTTGGCCGTCGGCTTCAGAATGCCCTACACATAAAGATTGAACTTTCGTTTTTCAGTTTATGACTCTAAGTTGGTTTGTTGCACCCCAGTTATTGCAAAGATTACTTAGGCGTTAATGCGAAATCCATGAGTCTACGAGATTTTGCTTTCTGATGGCCATTTGCAACTATGCGAGAGCAGTATTAACATACACACGGCAAATATTTTGCTGTCTATGTCTGGTCAAATGTTTTCGTTAGCAATAAGCTTTAACGGAAGGCTAAAATTTTTCGCATGTTTTCAGGGATGTTGCTTGCGCGTACCAAGTTCAGCGATTGCAAACTTGTACAAATATCGCTCCGGTAACCCGCTAAACCTTAATTCTGTCCAAAATATTTCAAATCAAGAAGAAAACATATAGTCCTACTTCAATTTTACATGCAATCGCTCATTTATTGCCTATATTGTGTTCAGCCAAGGTTACTCATATTGCCGCCACTCATTTGAGCCTTTTCCCGCTATCATGGGGGGTGCTGCATTACACACTCGTTCTGCCAGCTCAGCAATGCTTGCCACTCAGTGGGGACCATCGATACCTGATTTAGCGATGCTGAGTTTGGCTGCTAATTCAGGAACTGTTGATCGTGCTTGCACTGACTCATTCAGCCGTAGTTATTTACGATGTGTGGATACATCGACGCTAGTGAACGGCACATTAAAGTAAGAATATTTTTTAGTTTTCAATTTGCTGCAGTTACGATGCGATGTTCAACAACCACGTGGACCATTCACTAGCTTTCGATGCCAAAGAAAAAGACGTTTATACTGATTTACCTATGACGTCTCAGCCCATCTGGCTATAATTCACTTACCTCACTCGAGTCAAAACGTTGTATAGCATAAAGGTTACCTGGACGAACGTCTATATGATGTACTTATGTAGGGCTTTCGGTCCCTTCCGTTCGAGGTAAGGAATCCGAAGAAAACAACGATCACAACAAGGTCTGTTTTTCCATGGTATCATGTTAACTAACCCCGTTCGATTGCTGACCAATGCGACTGAGGTTGGTGCTACTGTGTGATTATTTTAATAAAGGATAGACGCTTTTTGTTACGTCGGAATAGTTAGTAGCCTTGATGGTTGTCGAGGCAGCCTCTGTGAAGTTTCTAGAGAATGAAGGTTCACTTACTGCCTCATCTCAATCTTTAGCCAATGTGTACGTTACGCCACACTTCCACGTAGCGATAAACAATCTATCTTTCTGGCGCCATAACATCTCCATAGGCAACGATTGTGAACAATGCGAATTACGACAGCCTTAGCTTGTGTTGCAGGACACTAGATAGAGAGAGCACTTTCGAAACGACCCAACCATCGTTTATTTATAGTGGACTATTCCGCCTAAGCGAATACTACGCATGAGCAACTAGCCAGGCAATTGTCGGTTTGACCACAATTTAGCATGAACACCCGCTGAGGTGCAACGTTTCAGCCCATCGGTGATCAGAATTTTAATGCAAACCAAATACACCGGAACTGAGTAAGATCCGTCAAAAAAGGACAAAGAAGTGCAGAAATTTTCTATTAACTGATTCTGTCTCAGCGATACGAGACTGAACACAATATCTCCATGCTTTATGTACTACCATCTTTGACATCTCCTGCGCTTACAACCGTGGTTTGTGTTTCCATGACCACATTCTCAGCCTAACTTCTTTGCGCATCGTTTCGTTTCGTCGCTCCTCTCCTGAGGTTTGTTTCTACAGTCACCTCAGCAAAAGCAAAACATTCCGGAGGGTAGTGGTTGAAGAGCAGACGCATCAGTCGTTCAGCATATCATCAAAAGTCCTGTCGTCTAGCTTCGGCTGGTGTGTATCAGTGTCACTCATTCAACGGTCCCATGATATATGGGGCTGTGCTTCGCTGAGATTTATGATGGGAGCTAAACGTTTAATTGAAGGCATCGACTCAGAGGAGTCGCAGGCAATCATCTGGGAAATCCATTGAGCTACCCAAACAATGGCTGTTCCACATCTACCTCTCAAAACAAAGTTTATTGATGTTAATCGACATCGTAAGTTCCAATCAGTAGGCCACTACACTTTCTGGTAAATGGCTGACTACGGTTTCATCCTTCTGGCTCACGTCAGTGGCTCGAATCTCCTCCGATTCTTTCGGGCTTCAAACCCGCCACTCTCCTCATAGTACGCGGTAACCTAATCCACTGAGCCACAGGTAATGGCGGCCGACCGCTTTGAATGGCTGCCATACGGGGAGTCTTATCCTCTATCATCATGTGTGTCACCGCTATGCAGAGAGTTAGGTTTGGCCGCATGACTCCACTACTTCCTTCTCTACTAGCACAGGTGATTACCACCTGCTGGAAAATAGTGTAAGGTTTCCGAAATCATTCGAAGAGATTCATCGTTCAGATGAGCAGGCCGAAAAATCTTATTACATTTGAAGCATTTTATTTCCATCCTTACACGACCTGGTGACGCATATTTCTCACCATCTCGCTGTTGTGGCGGTGGCCGAACTTTGTGCACCCTTCGTGACCACTGCTACCACTCACACTGACATTACTCACATTTAGTCGATTCCAAATTGTCGGTCACCCCAGCTGTTTTTATGTCAACGCAAAGGTCTTTTAAGTAAACTGATGGAGCTTCGCCTGCGTCAGGCCTCGATGTCAAGGGACCTCTTTATGATAACCGAGACCTGGTTGAATGAAGCGATCACTGATGCAGAAATCGCACTACCTGGGATGCCTATTCTACCCAACGATCGACCAAGTAGAGGAGGTGGAGTACTACTTTACTATCGCAGCGAACTACACATTGACCTCATCGATGACCCAGAGGTTCAGATTGGCGATGCGCTCTGGTGTCGTCTTTACCTAAGCCGTGGGGACGCATGTTTGTTGGGTGTGGTGTATCGCCCTCCGTCGGCTACTTTGGAAATGGACAACCGCCCAGCCTCCACAATGAGGACCATTCTCTCACAATCGTACAGTCATATTCTCCAGGTTGGTGACTTCAATATTCATACCGTAGAAACCCAAACCTGTATCAACGAACACTTCAAAATGGAAGTACAGGAGATAATTAGTGGACTACCACTCTACAATCACATCACATCTCCCACAAGATTCAAGACGGGAAACAAACCGGGTGTCCTGGATCTCGTATTCACCAATGAAGAGCTTATGATCGAAACGGTATCGATAGATGGTCCTTTAGACCGTAGCGACCATGCAACCCGCATGTTCAAGTACATCTGTTATGCAGAGTATTCTTCAGAAAACACCGAAGAGTGTCAGCTCATTACGGATTACGGCGCTCTAATCAAACTTATAAATACTACAAACTGGGCATTTCTAGCAGAACGATCCCCCGATGACGCCTGGTCTGAATTTGCGCACCAGTTCAATACGTTAGTAACTAGTGCTTCTAGAAAAAAAACCTTCGCGAGCAAAGACGGTAAAATCATTCATACGCAGCAGGACCCGCAAGTGTATCGCTACGAGGAACTTACTCTGGCGAAGATACAAGGAGTCATCGAGTGCCGAAACATGGGAAGCCTACACTATCCAAAGGAATCACTGCGTAAACCTGGTAGGCGAAGATAAAATACAGCACCAACAGAATGTAGCTGAGAAATTCCTTTCTAACCCCAAGCTCATGTACAGACACGTAAACAAGCTCCGCAAAGTGCAGCGAGGAATTCCTGCCTTACACACGTTATGTGGACTCGCACAAACCGAAACCGAGGCGGCCAACGCCGTAGGTCAACAATTCGCCCCGAACTTCCAGAGCAAAACACCGCCGCATACACTGTTCCCGATCGTTGTAACACCACCAGGACTTAGTCACATTGTGTTTACGGGTGCGGATGTTATGAAAAGGCTAATTGCCCTGTGCGAGCATACCTATCCCGGCGTTGATAATATTCGTTCAAAAGCGTTGAAATTGGCTGCAGTAAACCTGGCGGACCCATTCTGCAAGTTCTTCCAACGATGCTCCGATGAGATGCGGGTGCAAACAATGTGGAAGCAGGGCATCGTCACTCCCATCCATAAGGGAGGAAGTCGTACAGATCCGGCAAACTATCGCCCGATAACACTACTTCCTCTGCTCTTCATAATCATGGTAACGATTGTTACCGAAACGCTGATGAACTTCTTGGAGGGATGCAATATCATGGCACAACAACAACATGGAATTCGCAAGAACCGATCTTGCACTTCAAACTTGCTACTTGCTAGATCCAGTTGGACTGAGACCGTTGACAGCGGCGTAGGTGTTGACGCAGTATATCTGGACTTCTCAAAGGCTTTCGACCGTCTGAACCACCGTATCCTCCTTCACAAACTGCAGTGTTGTGGAATTGGTGACCCAATCCTCTGTTGGATAGGTAACTTCTTGCTTCAACAACATCTGAATGTAAGAGTTCGCGGCGTCATCTCTGACTCAATCGACGTTAAGTGCGGAGTGCCCCAGGGCTCAGTACTTGGTCCACGACTAGTCCTGATTTACATAAACGATCTCGTGACAGTAATCACCTCCAACTCTTTACTCTTTGCTGATGATCTCAAGATATGGCGAGCCATTAGAACAACCAGCGACAATGCAGCACTTCAGGATGATCTTGACAGGGTCTACGAATGGTCGACTCAGAACTTGCTACGGTTCAACCCTACAAAGTGCAAGGTGTTGAGTATACACCATAAAACTACTTGCGAATACAGACTGCGGGATCAAATATTGCAGCGCACTTCAACAGAATGCGATCTAGGCGGGATAGTGCAGGAAGATCTGGGCTGTTCCCGTCAGGCCGAGAAAGCCTCCAAAAAAGCTAACCAACACCTTGGCCTTTTGCGGAGGGCATTCGGGCGCTTCGATCCTTCCATTTTTTCTCGGATGCTCAACGCCTACATTCGGCCTCATTCTGAGTACGCCATCTACGTCTGGCAGCCATGGCAAAAGCAAGACCTTACCGCTCTTGAATTGCCACAACGAAGGGCGACCAAGAACGTAAAGGCCTGTTTCATCTCCCTTACCGATTGAGGCTGAAAACTCTCGGGGTCTACAGTGGACAATATCGACGCCTGCGTGGCGACTTGATAATTACTTATATGATCTTGTGGAATCCGAACCACTCGTGTCGTCACCTACTAAATATGAGTCGCAATACAACATACAGAGGACATCAGCTGAAGCTGGCCACACAATACAGCCGGTTGGAATGCCGCCGGAATTTCTTTTCCCTTCGTGTGTGCCAACACTGGAACGCTCTTCCCACATACGTTGTTTCTTTCCCCACGCTAACGGTATTCAACAGACGTTTGGATGATTCGCTTATCCACCTACGTTACGCTATATAATCAGAGATGTCTACGTCAAACAAACGCGAAAAAAGCGGTGCTCATTCTCAGCTTTTGTGCTTCACTATTTACACACTGCCGTTGTGGAATATAGTTTCGGATATATTACAACTGCATCCATCAATTAGCTCAGTCCAAGAAAGCGGCGCACGAGTAAGCGTTGTCGTTTCTCTTGTTCTTAGGACATACCTTCCCCATATTACTTCCCCATATTACCCTACAGTAACAATTCAGTACACATTCTAAAATGTTTATATGAATAAGGGGCACATGAATCGCTAGACGCTGAAATTGACGATTTACACTTATGTTTACTTCCACTTCCACCATCCTACGGGACTTGTAAAGCAATCGCTTTTTTACCTGTAATATATCATTGTTCATTGTTCATCGGTTCCGATTTCAGCTGAGAATACTGCCACTTGTGATGCCCATCGCAGGCGCATCGTGTGTTCCGATTAACGACCACAAACAGCATTGTCTCACCCTAGTATCCCCTGCGGTGCTCTGGCTGCGACTTCCTTCTCTCAACAATGGGGACGAAACACAGCAATGTAATGGGTGTATAAAAAGTCGTTTCCGACTGGCCTTATGGCTGGTTGCTTTTGTTGAATCCTAGTCAAATCACACATCTCTCTTAAGTGACCACATGTTATGCGCTACCTCTGCTAGGCATGGTTGATTCCGTTGATCATTCTTTCTGGTCGAACCGGATCAAAATGCTCTCTACCCCACACACCCACCACCATGTATAGGTGGGTAATCCTAATTTCCGTGACCTTCAACGCAACCCCTTTTTGTGTGAACCGACAAGCATTCCCCTATTCTGACTGCTAGTTGTATTTTCTTAGTTGTCGTCGCCCTAAGGACTATCCATGGTCTGTTCTATGCAACAGTGACTTGGATCTCGTCAGTAAATTTGCTTTCATTGTTTAATATGTTAGTAATATGATACCAGTACCAAATCAGTCTTCGAAAAGCCCACTTTCGTATTCGATCTTTCCAATGAGCTAGCATAGCGGCACCAACTTGCACGTTTTCCTGGTTCCATTTTCGGCCGCGCTAGCCCATCACCCTAACGGACGTCACCGGAAGCAAAGCGAATTCATTCCGATATTGGCTTAAATTACTAGGATTTAATTATCCCCCGTTCAAGTACATGTAGTCGGAATACCTCCTTTTTATATGCATCTGAATAGTATTCCTACAGAGAAGCTACCGAAAAATGTTGAAAATAGCTATCCACACAAAAGATTGCCTACGCCATTACAAAATATGGCGGACCTGATATGTAATTGAAAATGCATCATGTCTCTTTCTGATTGCCGTCCGATTAAAGCTGTGTGCCGTCCAAATTCGTTGTTCTCTGCAGACAGCGTTATAGTTGTCAGAAAATTAGCCCAGCTGCATTTACAGATGCATTTTCTTTTGTCCTGAGGGAATACGTCATCTAGCGGAGTTGTACTAGTCACCTGGGACACAACACAGTTTCTGACAGTCAAGAAACGTTCAACGTCAGCCATATGCAGAGCAATGTAACAATGATTTATAACGAGCAAGGAAGTTGACGCTTAACAAGTTCTGTCGGTGAAGGGAGTTAAACCAAGTTGCATGCGTCAAGGGAATAACACGTGCCAGTGGTCTGACCGTAAGATTCGTATGTAGCGAAATGAGCTGGGGCTATATCGCGTAATGTTGTTAAAGCACGATATTGTCCTTAGCGTTTGCATGCTGTTAGCGTAAGATCAGGAATAACGGTAGTCTGAAGAGGAACGCGCACCATTGACGAAACTCAGAAGGTTAAAACGGTCGTCTAAGACTTTTCCAGGAGTGTGGGCGCCTGTCTGGCTGAGCGGTGATTGCATTGAACTACATACAAATTACACTTAAAAGCCCCACTACTCATTACTCTGAAGAGTGTTCTACGCCTGGTATACTGGTTAGGAGGGGAGGTCCTGGTGGTATTCTAGCTTGTCATATTGCATTACTCACTTTAACCTTGGATACCGCAGGCTAGCTTGGTAAGTGAGTTTAACCAGGCAACATGAAACGCGGCTGAGGTTCTGGAGGACTTGATATACCATTAGTGAGTCGTCCTTGTCCACTCATGGTCTCCAAATAGCTTGAGTATAAATTGACTAGGAAAGAAACAACGAATGTGTTTCATTGATTTCAGAAGGTCTTGGAAAACACTTTCGCAGTGCACTGAGTTGACCACGCCCTTAACCGTTCTATGGGGTCATTTACCGCTATAAAAAGCGAATTCAAAGCCTTGCCGAGCGTCTCATCCAGTGAGCACTATTAAATTTACTCGGAACGCATCTACTTTCTGGGCTGAAATTCTGCATTCGGAACTGCTTCAAAACGGCCGCTTCTCATTCTTTTTTAAATCTGAGATCACTCTACCTTTCATTCATTCTTCATTTGTTCATTTCACCATGCTCATTCATAGTGCCACATATTGACGAGGGATTCCTATATCTCACCGCAAAATACAACGTTTTTCAAGAAACTAACTCGTCTCTAGTTCTGTCTCTATTGCAAAGTCTCGCCTTGCCTTGACGACAGGCTTCACTGTATAACGCTATGTTCATACAAGACATTTCCTTCGGCTAGCCAGAAAGCTTGTTTGAACTGATTCACAAAAGAGAACAAATAACGCTCTCGATTCCTGATTGTGCCTATATGTGTGACTGCGGTCCTTTTATTTAAGCCTACATGGGTGCTCGTAATTAGAGCATAGGATGTGATTACACGCCCGTCTACGTTGATTAGCTAAGAATTGCAATGAGCCACACTAAACAGTAAGTGCTTTATAACAGGGGAACCAAGCAAACGAGCAGGCGCCTCCTGCTCGGAGTTTCAACGCCACACCCCATCTCTCTCTCCCCTGCTGTTTGACCGTGTTATTCATCACAACGTGGCTTATTCCCCACTAGGAACACTCTGCTTCCGGCACTCATCCAAATTCTTAGTTCATGTCAGCTTCTGTTATTTTCTTGAACTATTTGTTCAGATGTGATAAAATTCCAAGGTCAAACTCTGGAAAGTCGTATCTCCAAGCTCGATACTTCCCACAGGAGACTAATACAAGCATTGTTCGTAGATCCAAATGTCCCTACATATGAGTACACGATTTGTCCGTTGTCCCTTATATCCGCGTCTTTACTTAAAAGTAGCGCTAAATGAGATTTGATCAACAGTTTCAAATGACCTATGCTCTAGCGGCTTTCTACCAAACTTTCACTATGGTAACTTGTGGCGTCCTCAGAAGCATTAGCGTTATAACCTAATGCTTGACCTGAATGTATGTACCCGACCACCAGTGTTTATCAGAGATTTTGTGACCTCTACTACTCGAGGCCCCCAATCTCTTATTTTACACATAGCAATCGGGAAATTGCAAGGCATCCGATAGCTTTCACTGTTAACAACTGCACTCATAAATTTACGGATGGTATGCAGCAGTAAGCGTCGAGATTTTGTTGTTGGTCCATTGAGCACCGCTTGCTCAATTCTGGCCTCTGAGGTATATTTCATTTGAGTATCTGTCCTTGTCTTCACAACCTCCTACCACTCGCTTTCCTCTATCGCTACTGGCTAATAGTCCTCAACATCCGGAAAGCGAAAACTGCGCTTTATCCACTCGCACGCTTGACCTTCAAATCGGTATGCAATAGCAATTCTGACCATTTCTCTCTCAAGGCGCATCTTTGGAAATTTTTCTAAGTTATGACACTACTGGTTCCCATTTGATACTTACCGCAATCGATTTGGTGAATTCGTGGTGCTGTGATTCATGAGACAGATTTTGGGACTACGCCCTGGATTTCGTTTTCAACTCTTTTTAGATTTAGACACTGTGATAGTAGTATGGCTCAGGCGCAGTTGCTTTCGATTTGATCGTCTACGAGATACCAATAAAAATACCGGTTTACTGCTGGTGCCTTTAAATCTTCTGCAGTCAGTATGGGTGACGCCACTAGTCTTCGGTACGTTAATACAGGAAGATACCTCATATACATATCCACATTTGTTCCTTTTCGAGTTTGTAAACCTACTACAGTTAAATCTGTCCAAGGCGAAGACTCAAGAGACCGACAAAAAGTGGTCGCCATGGTTAGGTTCATGCATAGGCGACATTACTCATGATCGACTCCACATGTAAGATAAGATAAGCTCACGAACTAGATCTGTAAACTGATAGCTTCTACAATCAGTTTTAGCTTCTAATTAAGGCACTAATAGTAGTAGTGTATAATGTGGGATATATGAGTAATAAGAATGCAATATAGTTACAGTTTATGAGTCAGTATTCTAAAAACTGACTTACAGATCATTGAAATCCACAAGCTTTGGAAAAATCGCACACACACACACATTTCTCTCGTCATAATCATTTTCCACCAGATGAGAAAAACCAAGTACAGTGGTCTGTTTCTCGGCAGCTGAAATGAAAGATGCATTTCATTTTTCCCTTACGTTCAAGTTCATGCATGCCAGTGTGTCCGCTATGGGTTGTGTACGAGCACAAAATCTCAACAGCACCCTGTGCGTCTGTGAATGTATACGTTTTCGGGACGTCTGTAGAATCTTGTTCCCGCTCCTACTTTACTTCACTATTCACATCCCCAGCTGCTAAAATTGATATGGCAGGCGAGTCCAAGTTTATTTCTTGTGTTACTGGTTTGAGATAAAAATCAACCATATGGCTGTCAGCCAGTTGGCATCCAAACAATTCCTTTGAAAGAGTATCCAAAGCAACAGAGGTTGAAGAAGGTACAATTTGCTCGTTTGTCTTATGTCAAGTTTGTATTGCTGTCTCAGAATTTCTGCAGGAAAAGGAAACCTCGCTTTACAAAACACTGAGGTTGTTAACTTCTCCACCTCCTTTCATGTGGCAGTTATCCAGAATACGACGTCCAGTACATCTACTCGTTTCATGAGTCCAGTTCCGGACAAATCTTTGTGAGATTCCATGATAGTGACATGATGCAGAAGCCGCTTTTTCATAAACCTGAAATGACACCTGAATGACACCTTGGTTGAGAAGTTGAACTAACGCAGCAGTGTGTGGTGGCAGGAATTGCAATTTGACATTAAGTAGCTGGAATTTGGGATGACAAGTGGCGTTGTTAACAAACAGTATGATGTTGCGTCTTTCTCTTCATTTTCTCTCAAAACTTTGAAGCCATTCTTGGAAAATAGCTGTAGTCATCCATGCCATTTTATTGTTCTTATAAACTATCGGTAGTTTCTCATGCTGATGTCTCTAAAAATTCAAGGGTTGGCTGATTTCCAAATCAGTAAAGGCAGTTCGCACTCCCGCAACATGTTAGTTCACAGCATAACTGTGTTACGCTCCTTGCTTCTTTTCCTACCTGTACATTTCTCTCCTTTGACAAAATATGCTTTATCCAAAGTCCCTTTGAATAACAAACCAGTAGTATGTAAACTGAAAATGACTTGAGCTGCATAGCCAGACCATATTCGGGTAAATTTTTGTCCAGTCGGATGCAGCTCACATATCTGAGTCACCGCTTTCGCCCAGTTACTTACTAAACCCAAGCTTGTGTCTACTGACGAAAGCCTGTAGCCAACTGTTTGACGCTTTAAAGTCTGGGTTTTGCAATTCTTTTGTGAAGTACAATGCTCGTTCTTGAATCATAGGTCCAGATAAAGGGATTTTTCTCGCCAGTGCTGATTGGCACAGTTCCAAGCAACGCGTTTTTATCTCCGTTACCCGTTTTTCTACTATTCATTTTTTATTCTTTGTGCGTTATTTTCATTAATTCCAAAACTCGACTTTCCTCTTTAAAGTTAGAAGGATTTATGATTTTCCTACTCAGAAATTTTCCGCCAATGTTCGTGAACTTTTCCCTTCATGACTTTGTCGAACAACTGACATTCTTTCTTCAATTGTTAATTGCTGATTTGGAACTAACCATTTTGTCCTACGTAAGTAGCTACAAAAAGAACTGTACAAACGATCATGAATGATCAGTAAGGACATATCTCAAGAGTACCCGCTCAGTGTTGACAACCGACTGGTTACACAGTAACCAAATACCCACAGACAGTGATAGTCACAGTACTTGCGACTGTACAACAGTATCACAAAACCCAGAGTGCGCGAGGGGAGTCACACAGCTCTTTTGTTGGATAATATGGCTCTATTCGATTGGTTCACTGCACAGCCCATAGCGGGATACGTGCGTTAGTTACATAAGGTGATATCCATGGGGTAATGTTTTACTGGACAAATCTGGGGTGAAGGTAGTGTGACCTCTGGGGTGAGAATAAACCAGTGGTATTAGGGGAGTTACGCAACGTGAACTGGTCAATTGCGACAGCGGGGGTATTAACAAGCCTATGGGGAATCGAATAAGGAGACACAGAATGCGTGAACCTGGGCGATAATGAATCAGTACAGGGCATATGGTGTGGTTTCTGAGGCATTTATGACACACTGAACCGAAATCTAAGCTATCTGCGCGATACGGTGACAGATTTTCATGACATCTGCAGTCACAATCACAGCCAGGCGTGCTAATGGTGGCGCTAGAACACTTGAAGACAACAAAAGCATGGTCTCGGTTGCATTAGACGGGTGGACGCCATAGACAGGTTAAGACCAATGAGAAAGTATAGGAAAATCGTTGCGAATATTTTTGACTGGTCGCCATAGACAGGTGGTCACTATGACAGGTTGGATTAGATTTGGTGGCAAGGCAGTTAAACGCCTGTTCCTCTAGCCCTATGAGAGTTCCGTTTGATATGCTACTTAATTTCGTCCTGGAGATGAACATGTTTTCTAGCAGAAGAAATGGTCATGAAGGTTACCATCCTTTTGGTAAATGTACCAGCACACCTGATTAGCAAACCTACAGGTGCAGACACATGGGGCATGTTTTACAGTGTGTCTGCTTTGGATGTACCCTCGGAGCGCTCATCAACATGCTCTTAGCTATTCGACGCATACTGGAATGGTATCATGGTAGGCAAAACAGTAAGACCGCTCGTGAAGAGCAATCGCTATATTTGATCGGTATTTTCCTCTTTATGTGTAGAACACAAGATCGTGACCCAATATTGAATACGCAGACTAGGTCTAATAGTTTTGTCAGTAATGCACCCTTATTCTTCCTAAGTTTCTAGAAGGATCCCTATACCTGCTTTCATGGCGTAAGAAGCCAGAGTTTTGTCACTCACCCAATCGAGAGTAACAATGATTTCGCAATGAACTCGCAGTGTGTGAGCCCGACCACATATGCTGACACCCAGTGAATTCTACCCATTGTAGTGCTTCAGAGACAAGTATATGAAAACAGTGAGGCAGTGTAGACACATTTATTCCCGCTACTACTTCTCGCCGCTTCATATGTGCCGGGAAGCACTTAACAGTTGTCTGCTCCAATCACTGACTGTCTCCTCTATACCACTAATGCGCTAATTTTCTTTTGAAATCTCCCCCATTATGCGGTGCTGATAGTATGTTGGTTGTATTGCTATTCACACTTCCGATTTTAGTGTTCAGTATCCCTGAGCTCTTACATACAGGAAAATTACCGGAAATGACCATCCATCATTTGCCGACTGGGTGGAGCTAAAGAAACTGCTACAAGCCGTTTCAATTCGTATCCCCTGCGCTACTCTACGCGTGGGGAACCAACGGTTGGACTAGTTCATCTGTTTCGACTAGGACAGTCGAACCCAAATAGGACGTCAATAACCGAAGTAATCAACTGTAACTGACCCTCACCTGGCTCACGTTCTGAATTTCAACATTCACATTTGCCATTCCTTTCCACTTGGCGATCTCAAATTTAAGCAATAAACTTGAGCCTACCACTCAATTATCTTACTTCATACCAGCAATTCTTAGCTTTTCATCGGAATTAGATACATGGCCACCCGAAATTCTCAACTTCATGCCTAGAGCTATGATTCCACCCGTAGTTCGAGACCATTTGTCTGACATTTTCACATTTGCATTCCGTTATTTAAAATCATCACTCTGATAACCGCTGCGCTGAGTGCTTCACCATAAACACCACCTGATGCATGAACAACTCAGGATTTCCCCATCATGGCTCTTCCATTCCTCTTTTACTTCATTCGACTCTGTTTCAACGGTCTGGTTAATTATCTAAATAGTTGTAGACTTCACCCTTGCACTGCACCCCAAATTCTAGACTGAACGTTTTCAGGCTTGCAAGAATATTAGTTGGCGCTCAGCGATCGTTAACGACTACGGAAACAGTAAACAGGCCACGCCCCATTACACCATTACCCCCACTACGATTGATTAAAACTTTCATAGTTGAGGTAGAACACCAACTCTAATTGAGACATCTTGTACACCACACCGACGGAACAAAAATGTGGATTCCGTCCTTTAAGCTTATTGGCATTCGTTTAAACATAGATCTACTTCAACGCGCGACATTCAATACAATCAATGTGAACGAAATCTACCTGGTTGGCATGGATAATTACATCAGTTCTACCTGGTTGGCATGGATAATTACATCAGTTCTACCTGGTTAGCACGGATAATTACATCAGTTCTACCTGGTTAGCATGGGTAATTACATCAGTTCTTTCAGTACATCTCGATTTACTTCTGTCCATCTTCGTGTGTTGTGACTATGGTTAGTTATCACGTCTGGCGAGTACCGTGTAGCAGATACGACCCATCAACTACCATCATAGTAATTGTTTGTGTGTGAGATCCGCAATCGTTCAGTTTCCTTCCACACAGTAACATCAACAACCGAATAAGAAAGCCTTTTCAAACCTCATTTCTCAGAGGGGGTTTGGCACTCAAACTTGACTGCCCTGGTGCATTTGCAACTTGATACGTCACTGAATCGGAGTGTCAGCAACCCAATCATTATGTTTCATATTCGCTAACTGTGTGATCTGAAACACCGTCACAAAATTGCTTAGTACTGCATTTTTTTCTCGGGTTACTGTATGTCACTGATGGTGTCCCGGTAATTTAGTTTGCAACATCAGCATTGTGCACGTTCGTTCTAAATTAAATCCGAAAGGCAGTGTTTATTCATCGACCATGAGAACGTTATTCCGGTCGTTTGTTAGTCCACGATGTCACGATCTTTTTTCAGAGCCGGTTCGCGAAACCGCCGTTTTACAAACGGTACCGTTAACAGTGGCACGGCCGTTTAAAACAGTAGTGGTGTAGGAAGACAGCAACACCGAATACACTTCAGAAGTAATGCATTGATGACCGCCGCTCTGACCGGTAGGATTCGTCAACTACGCTGTGATCATCGTGATGTAATGTGTCGCGACAGCCGGTCCTTCAAGGATAAGCGCTTTATCCTGCCAAACTGAATCAGCAAGAGCAGATGAACACCTAGCTCTGGGAACACTTCAACATGTAAACGCTGTCTATCAGTGCTACAGCCGTAGGCATCACCATAGCAGTGACTGCGAATGCGTCCCCCTCTTCTCGACTTGAGTTATCAATCCACACTCCATCTACCTGTACGCACAAAATGATAACACATCCTCCGCATATCAGCGCAACATTCTTCCGTGACTGTCCGATTCATGCATCAGTCTAGGTCAGCCTTAAGCGGGATTGATTTTGATAATCGAGAATCCTACGTTGCACTTCTTACCCTTAGTTTGAGATCCCGGTAGTGATAAAATTGCCTTAAGTGTTTCTTAAATGTACCCCAGCGGTGGTGAGCACATACGAAGCATGAACATAAACACTACCTTTTATCCCTCTGTCACTCGGGCCCCGCTCGACACAATTCTCGGATACAGTGCTTTCATGGACATTTCCTTATGAAAAAGGGTCCCACATACTCGCAAAATTGATCCCAACGTTTCATTGCCCCTAACAAAACTACGAATCAATGAGTCCTTCATTGTGAAATATTAAGGGTGAACAAGGTGGCTGCGGACAGATTTGTACACATCAAGAGACAGAAAAGTATGCAGTGGGGAATAGCTTTGTTGACAATGAATATTATCACGAAGATATTGATACGTATTCTTTATAATTGTATTCACTGAAATCAACTTCGGCTTCAAAAATGGTTTCGATAAGATATCTCAGTCATCTACTTACTTGAATGCAGTAATCCGGTTCATATTAATCATTACTGTTAAATGGTGGATTTCAAAGAGTCTTTGATGTGATAGAGCGTTCACTGACTTCTCCCTGAATCATGTTACACACGTAGTGAAGCGATGGATCGGGGGCTGAGAAGGAAAACAGCAAACTGTTATGGGCTGTGAGGCTGTGAAAACTCGCAGCCATCCACCCCTGCGCCATTTGAGGTTTGTGTGACGGCTCCGAGTCTTTTTGAAGTGTACAATGTCTTCCATGACGTATACAGTCAATACAAAGCTAAAAGTAGTTTCCGGAATGTCAGCTTACGTGGTTGTTTTAGTTCTATGGCTTAAGGGAAGGAATTTAAGAGGAATAATGTGGCCTCCATCAGTGGTAATTTTCTTGACATTCATAAGAGATTTCGTGCGTATAACTTTCGAAACCTCAGCAACTTTGTTCGTTCAAATATTTATCGTATTCGAAGTTTGGGTTCTGAGCCTCAAAGTCTGTTATGGTTCGTTAAGTGTTTGAGTAAAGGATTCCCTTTTTGTGTTGCCTGCCCGAAAACACTGCACTCCACATTACGACCTTTTTTCATTCTCATCAGCTTGAGATAGCAGGAACTAAACCCGGAACCAATGGGGTGTTAGTTAGTACCTCTACCCCTTTAGCCGCCTGGTTAGGACAGGCAGCGCTTGTCGCAACGGTAAAAGAGGATCATTTTGAATCACTAGTAATGTGAATGGATTGCGACGCACGGTCTCAATGTGGACTGTGAGATTCGCATTGAAATGAGGCTCAGTCAGTTCGACCACTGGGACCGTAACTAATGAATTAGCTGAAAATCTAGTGTTGCTTACCTGGTCCACATTGAGATTGCGAGTCGCAGTTCATTCATTTAACGAATGTTTCAAAACGACCTTCAAGTTGCTTTTCTTTGGCTCTTTTTCGACACCAACTATCCTTTTCTCATCACAGAAACCTGATAACTTATGAATCTATGGACAACATACTTGGATCTTTCTACCTGGAAGTTGAGTTCTTCCGAAACTGGCCTCATCGCATTTCTTGGAGTTACATCAATGATCTTTTGAAATTGCTCCATGAATCTAAGTGCGCTGACTATATCAAATCGTTCTGATTGACTTCTCGTCTTTAGTTTTTTACTCCGCATTGTCTATGTAGATGAAAGATGCGGCGATTATGTAACTGGAAGTTGTTCTAATTTACTACAAATCAACCTTTAAAGTTGCAACCTCAGTATAATTTTTACTTGCTTGAGCAAGGTGAGCATCTAATCTTTTTATTGCATTCACCCAAAAATCACACGTATTATGACACAGATACAACAAGAAAAAGCATTTATTGAACTCGCCTATGCATCCTAAACTTTTAGGACATGTAAGTTTTCCGTGTTCACCGGAATGTTATTCTTTGTACGAAACCTGGAGGATTTGAAACTGCGTTTTTCCATTTATTTTAACGGCTTTACCGCAACTTGCGGATCCAGTTATATGACGACAATAAAATGTTTACCTAAACGTTCATCATGAAAACTGACATTTACTTGTTGGCATCCTATGCTTGCACGTGGAGAAAAACTTGTGCCTTTGCTATCTACTTTTCCTCCTTCATATACTTAGTCTTTCTCTTAAACGTTGGTGTTTGCGAACTTGGAAGTCACTTTTGAGAAACACTGGGCATCTGACTGCATTAACGTGTACTTGGGCACCAGAAAAGCAACCGCAGAGGGAGCTGAATTTCTCTGAAATTCAATGAACAATAAACACTGATTTATCACGGATAAAAAAGCAGTTGTATGACAAATCCAATAGAATTGCAGGAGTAAAACCACCATATCAAAACATACATAAGTTTTCTGTTTAAGCGCCTATGGAGCAAACGCGCCGCTGAGTAACAATAGTGCCGAATGAGAATTGGAAGCAAACAAAAAGATAACCTGGGGGCAATTATAGCTAATGTACTCCGTGAGCGCATTACCCCTCCTGAGGTCTATGTGACACCTAAATCCGGTTGGAAGGCATGATTAATATATTCCAAAGTAGCGCAGCTTTGGCAACAGAGTGATGGGGACGAAGGGCAAGATCCAATCGCTTTTTGGAAATATCCAAAATGGAGGAGGAAACAACTGATTATGGGAGAGAGTTCCAGGGTTGGCAAACCCGGAGAGCAAAATAATTCCGTCGGCATTCCAGTCGGTTGTATTGTTCACTCAGTTATATGCAGTTACCTCTGAGGTTGATGTTATGGCTGCGTTTGATCAAATGCCGGCATAGGTGATCAGATTCACTCAGTATTGGTAAACTAATATGAGATCGCCGCGCAGCCTTCCTTAGCGTCCGCTGAAAACTCCAAGTGATTTCAGTCTTTGATGATTAGACGGATTACGTAGACCTTTGACAATCGTTGTTGCTATGCGTTGTGGTATCTTAGCATCTCCAGATTACGCTTCAATTAGGGTTGCCAAGCTTGGATAGCGCATTTAATATGAGGGCGCATGTAGTTGTGCATCATCGGAAAGATGGATCGGTCAAAACTCCCGAATGCGCTCCGCAGCAAGCCGACGAGTTAGTTGCCTATTTTCGCAGCTGCCTCAGGCTGTTTTGTATAATTGAGGTCACTTTGTATGACCACACTAAGGTCTCGTTTCTTGGAAGTAGTTTGCAATATGTGTGACCCGAGCCAATATACATACTCATGTCTACGGCGTAGTTAAACAACGCAGCACGTGTCGAAATTGAATGGTAGGATATTTTGTACTGACCAGTTCGAAAACATGTTGAAGTCACGTTGGAGCTTTTCGTGGTCGTCCGGCTCACTAATCGCTAGCCATATCTTGATATCATCGAGGAATAGGAAATCGGAAGTGATTATCCCCGCTAGATCATTTATGAAAATTTAGAGTAGACGGGGTCCCCGCACCGAGTCTTGGTCTATACCAGACTCCATCCTAATTGCGTCGGATAAGGATTCTCGTATGCTCACTTTCAACTGACGTTTCTGCAACAAATTGCCTATCGGAAGCAGGATTGAGTCACAGTGCCATAGATTGACGGTTTATAGAGGATTATTCTTTGGTCTGAGCGATCAAACACTTTTTGAGAAATCCAGGTGGATGACATCGACTTCTGTTCCATCATCAGCTGATTCCGTTTAGCTACTGAGTCCAATTAACCTGTACAAATCGTATGAGCAGTTTTGTCGCAGACCATGTTGCTCCGGGGCTATTATACTGTGGTTTTCCAAATACTGCATCAGTGCACCCGCGATGATTGTTTCTATCAGTTTGGAAAGCACGGGAGGCAACGTTAGCGGACGGTAAATGGTTAGGTTAGTGCGGCTACCGCCTGTATGAATGGGTGTGATGACCCCTTGCTTTCATACTGCTGGCATTTGACTCCCGCCTGGACAGCGCTGATAGAAAATAGCCCAATGTTCCGCCAGATTATGAAGCTGAAATGACAATCGAATTTAATAACCTTTGAGCTACGATAGAAAATGTGTAAAGGATGTCACTGACTCTGTACTTATGACCGATCAGCAACCGGAAACCTAATTCATCTATCGAGATAGTTACGTACTTATTTATTTACCCACCAACTCAATCATTTACTTTCTTACTTATTTGCTTGTTTCCTTAAATATTTACTTTAGTTACCTGCTAACTTACCCGGTTGATTAATTAATTAATTAATGGAGTGATCTATCAGATAGGTAAATACAGATTACTCACTCGCTGACTTCTCTATCCCGTTATTTAGCAGTTTGCTATTTGTCTTCTTAGCTTAAGCTTTGTCGACTCGACCAGTATGTAATTTTTATTAGGTTGACTTTCTCACCAAATACTGATATACCGCACGCGTATGGCATTTGTTTGATACTTATCAGACTATATTTCACATTTAGTTGTATTTACAGAATATCTCTCACCTGTTTTATCGCCCCATAATAGATATTTTTGTGAGCTTTGTCTGGATCGCACACTGTATGCAAGGACGACTAGCAAACAGTCGAATGGTACAGTGTTTTGGGGTGAGAAGTTTGAGCTCAAGTGAGTCCCTCAGATGCCAAATTGCTTTGTAAAAGTATTTTCCGTTCTGTTGACAAATACCCATTATAATAAATGTAAAAATCCTCTAGCACCACACTTCTCTTTTAGGCTGGTCACTTGCAATGGAGAATACAATTTATGAAGTCTTGAATTATCAATACGGAAATATTTATCAATTTCCATTGTGTGTTAAGCCTAAACGTTACATTCAGATCAGCTGTTGATGCTTTCGCTTTCACCAGTTTCATAACCATTGATGTATATTCTAAGGATTCAACAATCATCACTGACAAGAGACAACTGGCTGTTTACTCCTCAAATTTGTCAACCCACCAGCATCTGAACACTTTTCGTGTTTTCACGCTGGTGGTACCCCAAAGTGCTTTGCCTAGTAATCGAAACTTTGCAATTCTGTCGCCGTACTTACCATTACTGGAAAGGTCAACTGTTAATACCTTTATCTCTTCTCCAGTAACCTTCCAGAAATATCGATTATTACCATTAATCTATATCGCCATGGGTCTGTTTCGTCAAAAGAGAAGCGCCAAAGATACAAAGATCAAAATCAATTTGTAGGTAAGTCCTGTGCTGTGCCGATACTGACGAGGTGTGTATTGTGTATTGTCTTATCACTTTGGCTTTATTTGAAGGAACGATATGTGCTACGCCGGATGCGAATACTAACAAGATGCCTACTATTCTGGAGCCGCCACATCGATTACAAGCTTCAACATACTACCAGCAGTCACCGGCAGCAATGTGTTCACATCCTGGCAAATAGGCTAAGCTCACTGACCTGGTCCTGCATACGCTGGATAGGGATAGCACTCATCCCCTATAATTTTAATTGTTGCTGTGCATACTGAACGAGTGTGAGTCGGCTCCGACCCAGCCGCTCGAATCTTTTATGTGTCTATTTCTTCCATTTTATTTAGGGAATGGGGTCCATGTGTATATTATGGGACTGACCTAGGTGGTCGGATTTACAGTTAGCCATCGGACGGACTTGTTTTTATTACTCTCCGCTATATCTGAACTGAACACCCCAATATGCCCCATCGTCGAACTATGCTTCGTTTGTTTATTCCTGAACCGACCTTACTTGAGCTACTCACTGGCACAATGTACGCGAGAGACATTCGACGTGTTGCTTTCTCCTTTGGCCAACACATCAACTCGCCATATCACACTATCGAGCAATGAAACTGCGCATCTTGGCTACTGTAACAACTGTACTGGATGCGTCTTCAGTCTACAAAGACACCTTCCTTCATTAAAAGCAGTATTCAAAAATCCGCAATAGCAAGGAATTCAAATTGACGTACGTACATACATAACAAATAATAATTATTAACTAATGTACATACATAAGCGTATTCAATGTACCACAATTGTCCGTGATGACACCGGCAGTGCATAAGAAGGTTTTCTATCAACAATGTGCCACTTTATGAACATTTGAACATACGCCGAAAGGTTAAGTGTGAAGTTCCTCCACTCGTATCCGAAGACGGACGTACTCAAAGCGCCGAGGATGCGAACAATGCTTTACGGTCATAATTCGCTGCATATTCCAAGGGGCTACAATCTCGCATCACATATTTTCCTTAGTTCCAAAAATGCAACGACTTACCCACGTCACCTTTAGTTCAGCAACTGTATTGCGGAAACTGCTACTATCGCGCATCCATAATTCCCCGTTGTTAGTAAAATTCTCCCTAGACCGCTGGACGTGGCCGCTGCGGGGTTAGTCCAGGCATTAGGTCGATTCTTTTAAAGTTGCTTGGATGAACAGCAAGTCTCTGCCATGTGGAAACTGCGTATCAGTATCCCGATTTGTAAGGGTGTTATCTGTTCAGGACCAGTAAAATACCGTCCTGTGATTCTCCTCCTGATGTTCCCAAAGATACTGGAAGCGCTCATTGTCGTGGTTTTCATGAGTTATTTAGAAGGATGTAGCATTATAGCATCGGAGCGAAAAGCTTCTATCGACAGCTTTTGCTAGTTGGAGCGAAAAAGCGAATACTAGAAACAAAACCGTTATTGTCTACATTGACTTTCCCACCTGGATCCCCGCATCCTTCTTCATAAGTTGTACAGCTACGGACCTAGGAACCCAGTCCATAGATGGCTCGAGAGCTTCCTTCTTCAGTAGCGGATGCAGTTGGGGACTTGGGGCTAATTATTTGATCCAACTGATGTGCAAAACAGTCTTCTCGTCATTGCTAACGACCTCATACGTCACCGAGTCAAATTTCTTGCTTTTCGCCGATGAACTTAGGATAATCAGGAATATCATGATTTGCACCAATGAGACTTAGACTGTGTTCCTGAATGTTAAAAGTTGAATTTACTCTCCTTTAGCGCGGTTAAGTGCAAAGTGCATCACCTACGCCATCAGCCAATTGGCACATATTTAGTGGAAGACCACATCTTTTAAGCCGCCGCACGACCTTGGCGTTGTAATTCGGGATGACCTAGGATGTTCAAAGCAGGTAGTAAATAGTCAAAAACCGGGAAGCAACACGTCGATCTCTTGCGAGGGGTGTTCGGGCAGCTCGACTCTTCTAGCTTCCCCCAACTATCATATTGTTACGTAATGTCCTATACGGAGGGCGAAATTCAAGCCTAGCAACCCTGGAAGAAACGTCATATGACGGAATGCTAGACCTTTCAACAAAGAAAACTAAGAATATGAAGGGCTGTTTTAACCTCCTTACTGATTGCGGCTGAAAGCCATACGAGTTCATAGCGTAGTCTGTCATTGTCTGCGATATGACTTCATTTCAACCCAACAGAATTCGTAATAAATCCGCACCCACATTTGGCACACGCTGGGTTATGCGAAACATCAGACTAAGAGGCACCACCCGAGGCTGGCCGCGCAATACAGTCGGTTGCTGAGTCGCCGGAATTCTTTCCACTCCGAATTTACCGGCCGTGGAGCGCTCTTCTGACTTACGTCATTTCTGTGCCCACCTCACCCATTTTAAACAAATGCTTAACAGTGCGCTTCACCAGTTGCAATAAGTGACACAAGGCGCGTCCTTCGAGTGACATTAAAACGTAAACCTCTGCCCCCCCAACCTTCATTAAATCAAGATAGGCGGATATAAATCCACGTAAATATGAATTGCAAGTTGAATTCACGGATAAGTAGTTTAACTTGGTGGGAGCGTTTTCCTTGATCTTCCGTATTTCACCCAAGTCATCTCATGGGACTTGTCACCCTCTACCTGTTTTACTTTGCTTCATCGTTCCACTGACTCGACGTACGAAATTATACCGTAGCTCGTTCAGTGTGCTTATTGTTTTTATACAACACCAGACCTCGATTTAATGGAAATTTAACAAAGGTTTCTTGTGGGAACACGATTCGCTACAACTCCCCTCTCGTAATTCAAATGACCTCGTGAATACCGAAGTAGCTACGTGGATTCTCGCTGACGAGTGATTGTCATAGCAGTATAAGCTCACAAAACAAAGGTGAACAAGGATTACTGCACGTGCTTTTGTCACGTTCATACTCAGCTATATAGTGACCACTCTCAGTGGAGGTGATGAGCGACTATTTCATGCTATCCACCCTCGTCGGCACCACTCACTTTCCTGGAACCCATCTAGATCCGGGCCATTGAATCTCTGAACTCATGCTACCGAAAGTGCAGTGAAGGTAATCGCTTGCTCGTCATGGTGCAATGCACCACATTTAACACTTTCGTTGATATTATCCGGTCAGTGGATGGGGTTGGACCATAGAGACATCGCGATTAACTTGTACCATTTAAGCTGCTCGGGCAGCTATTGCTTGGCACAGAATGATGTTTCTTGTATGAAAACGAATGGGATAGTTGTTTTCCCTCGTCCTCGCCATCCTCTAAGCATTGAAGCCGACATGACTGAATTACACTTCCGATGTAGAGCTCTCGACAGCACAACGTATGGGTGCTTGCATTTTGTATTAGTGTAATTTCACGTCCATCATTATTGGTGCCATCTGCTAGTTTTCACGTCGAGCCACTACAATATATAATGACCGGTCCAATCCGCAGATGAGAAACCTCGGTAGCTCAAAATGGTATACAGAATGTCTTCCCACTTGACGCAGACGACCAAGAATCGACGATATTCAATGCTCTTGGCTACTATCAGACCGAAAAGTAATCGAAAACTCTACATTTGCAAAATGGAGTGGACCAAAACTTCCACCACTTTAGCAAACTAACTAGAGGCAGAGCAGGTTACAATCAATCAATGTGCAGCCTGTATAGTCAATGCCAAACCTTCCTTAACATAGTTTGTGTGATGCTGACATGCTTATTGCTATGAAGCACTAGCCGCCGCTCCGCAAGGCTACGCACCCGCTAGTAATATCATTTCTTGTCGCCGGCATCAATACGTTGTTAATTAAACAGAACTTCCGTAATCAAATAATTAAACACTCACGGTGAATGGATATCTAAATGATTACTGAAGCGTCGCTTTGAATTAAACACCAGTTTAATACAAGGGCGCTAGCAAAATCCGTCTAATTTCGACAATTTTCAACAATTACCGACAGGTTTTCGTCGAATGTGCCAGTTGGGTTTCACCACAACAGCTATGAAAGAGGACAACAGCAGCGTTTGTATGCTACGCAAAGTTAACCCACCGAACTAATCCAGTCCTCCCCAGCCCCTCAAATCTGCCCTCACCTGGCCGAGTTCCGCTTCAAGAATTATCCTACTTATCCGGTCCTCACTCCTTAACTACCACGTAAGTGGCCTCACTCACACTAACCACGTCACTAGAGAAAAAGGAAAAACGGCATCAGCAATACCCGGCACACGGTATCGACACCGCTACCAAGCAACCACCATCAGTCATGCGTAACCTAGGTATACCGTGAAGTCGCCCGATCCAAAGCGGATTCATAGCGGTGACCTCCGCACTGCAAGGCAAGTGCGTGACCCTTTCGACCATAGACAGATCCCTTGCCATAAAAACTGCTTCGGATAGGGCTGATACAGCAAACTCGCATCTACTACTACTACTACTACTACTACTACTACTACTACTACCGGGTTTCGGATCTTTACGATCAAGGCACGCAACATGTCAGTTCTGAAGTCGACATTCAGTGGCCGACTTTGGGGGATTGTTAAATGTGCAGAGCCAATAAAAAGGCAGTATTTGACAACCCGAGTTCTGATTATCAAATTGATGGAGTACGCAGTCGGTGCCGTCCAACCACCTCATCGCTGGCTAATAAGCGCAACGCGTTCGAAACAATGCGCAGCGTTTAGAGAGTAAGGGCCTCCTCAACAACGTTCATGCATGGTTACCCCATTAGAACTAGTACCAACATCTCTCAGATAGTCAATGTTAACGAGTACAGTTAACGAAATAAGATCTGTCGGAAGGGTGCTATGTAAGGCAGCACAAAGTTACAAGTTAACCAGCTCCTCATGCTCTTGTGAAATGCATTGAAACACCTTTTTTCTCAACTGTTGTAAGTTTCGAATCTTTATCAACTGGAATGCGCAATATCAACTTAATAACTATTGCTAAAACACACTGTTACTGTTTTGGCGTCTCCTCAATGTCAGGATACCAAATGCTTCCTGGAACGTGCTGGACTCCATACAACCAGAGGTTGAGTTCATTGGAACTATTCGGTGGACCATATAGTTACTCACGCGATAATAATGACTTACTTGATCTCTCACAATCCAAATCATGTACACCACCTTTTGCCGTAACTCAGCAGTGACATTAGTCCGAAAGCTCACTTCCTGAGAGTGACGGTTTCCTCTTTGGGATAAAACAAAGTTGGACATTTGCTCTCTGCAAATCATTTACATCACTCCCGAAAAAATCTGGCTTTCGTTTGATTGGACAATAACTGCTAATATTCTGGCGGTCGCCACTTTTGTGCCTTGGTACATTTGCCTCACGTTTACAGGTGACAGGAAATTTGCTGCTTTTTATTTAGAGGTTTTGAACATTTGGGGAGAGGTGTGGTAGTTTAGGATCATGAAATATAAGTAAAACAGAAGGATCGGCATCTAGCAAAGATAACCCGAACACTGAGAGACCGAAGTACCCGAATTATCGTGTAACATTTAAAATCAATGATGTGCAACTTCCTTTCAGGGATCCTAGGCAACGTAGCAAGCATTGACGCGATAATAGTAACCCAATATCATTCACATTTTGCCCCAATGAATTAGACCATTTTTCCTGTAAACCTATGCCGATGTTCAACGTTCTGGACATGATTTACATGCCGAATACGCTGAATTGATTCACTGTATATCGGACCAAACCGATGTCAGACAAGCGGGGTTTTGTCTGCAAGCGTTGGGAAGCGTATACTGACAGCAAGAAAGATGTCAGCTATCGCTTATTGTTTGGCGATAACACGGCTGTTACTTGGTACCTATTGTGCGTGTTTCCACGGACGTACGCTTAATAGACTATTTGTTTATGATTAACTTCATACTGTTCAAATTGGTAACTGGCCTTTTCACTAGGCTGGTCGGTTCCCACTAGTTCCCCATTAGGTGACAGTGACCAAAAGACATATCATTTAGCCAGGGTAGATGTACGCATTGTTAATTGTGATTGGTCTCACTTGTTTTGCAGTTGTTGGTGTTGGTCTGATTGACATTTGCTGAACCTTGTCACTTCGGTCCTACCAAGCTTGAGTGACCGATGGTTTGAAATTTATCACCAATCATAATAGCATATCCGGCTACGCACACTTTGGTATTATCATTATTTAGATGTCATTCCTCCATTTGTTTTCTTAGCTTACCCTTCACTCTTTTACTTCACATAAACCGGCCTGGCAGGAACTGCTGGGCAAGAAAATGTGGGCAGTAATTGGTTAGACAGGGTGTGATGCGGTCTCTATTTTAGGCTTTTCAATATCTCAAGCAGACCTATCCATTCCCGCTCCGACGATAAGCAAAAGTAGGAACATTCACGAGCTTATCCTATCGTTCCAGTCCCAACTGAATTTGAACTTGCAATGTTTTGCTAGTTTGTCCTTGTGATGTAAGTGTTGATTATGGCACTCCGGATCAATTTTAAATTATGTCCGCATATCGCATTAGACACAATCGAACATGAACTAGAACGAGTCACCTTGACGCTACAAGCGAATGGGGATCCAGCGCGATTTATAACTCGACACGCAAAAGTACGATCCGGAGACAAACCACCAACCGATGTCCCAAAGAAAAAAGTATTCATTATACTGCCCTTCAAAGGAGATCAAGTTGACCGAAGATGCAGGCATCGCCTCCGTCAATCGATTAAGAAGTGTTACCATGCGGCTGAGCTAGTGGTATTGCATCAAGTCAGAAGGCTGCTCTGTAAATCCAACCTGGACAGACCAGACTCTCAAGTTACCGCCTCTTGCATTTACCTCTTTAATTGTACTTGCGGTAGCAAGTACGTAGGCCGAACTGAGAGAAGGCTGTCAGCGAGGATTGCAGAGCATGTTCCGCGAAGCATGATTGCTAAGGGTCCGAAGCTACCAACTAGCTCTGTTGCCCGCCACATACTAGACTGCCCTGAATGCCAGAACCCACGTGGCAATTTCAGGGTAGTTAGCAAACAGGCTAATCCCCGTTTACTACAGTTTGCGGAGGCGGCAGCAATTCGGCGGCTGAAGCCAAAGCTATGCAAGCAAACGGATTTCGTGACCATGCTAGCCCTACCCTGGTGAGGCTAGCGATTGCGTTTTCCTCGGAACAGGTCACGTGAGCCTGAAGACATTCGACTGCTTTGAATTTTTGCTGTTAACATCGCACTGTTTTCCACTCATTGTATGTAAACAGCTGAGGAGAATACGCGAAATTACTGAATTCAGTAAATTCTGTTATAATGTTGTTTCTTCTTGCTTTATTGAAATTCGTGAAGGGAAATGCCTGCATGAAATATCTCATAATCATATTTCACCAGAGCGGTGCGCGGGTAGGGCTGTTGACGGTACAACGCAAAACATCCTTTGCTCAGCCTACCGAACTTTCGCTCTCGTCCTAATGACGCAGCTTCTATAGAATATAATCTCTGATGTCATGCTTGATGCGGGAACTTCCGATTGCGGCACTGTTAATCGTCACTGCATCAGTCACTGGATGTCCGAGAAGTCGGTGAACCTGCTGGAATCCAGACGGAAACTCTCGGCTGGTTCTGAGCACAATGCGATTAAACGGACTATTTAGTGCGAACTAAAGCGGGGCCCGCATGCTGATAAGGAAGACTAGTGGATTAGTAGAGCTCATGGAATGGAGGGGGAGGGACCAGCAGGCAATTCTCACAAGCTCTTCTAACTGATCAGCATCACTGCTCCCAGCAAACCAGGTGACGGTGAGACAATCAGAGACAGCACAGGTGCTCTGATTCACAATAAGGAGCTCTTTATGGCTAGTTGGGCGGAGCATTTTTGAGATCAGTTCAGTTGGCTCCATGCTTTCCAACATCTTGCTACTCAGGTGGTGCAAGATGAGCCATGGACGGTTGGTTTAGAGGCCCTATCGGACAGTCTTGTTTTGTTTGCCAGATATAGGATGCTGCAAGGCTCGAGGTGGGCAAAAGTCAACGTGGCAGGAGGAAATGAAGTCATTCATTCCCAAACTCGGTGACGTTGGCCCGTCTCGCCTTCCAAGCTGGAGTGCGCGTCAGTACCCTTGTGCTTGTCTCGAGAGTTTACAGAACATAGTACGCAGTCGGTCCCAGTGGCGCATCTGCTGCCGCCTCCTAGTCGGACTGCCTGATTAACGTGTTTTTGACGCTGCGTTATCTGCGGAGTAATGTCTGGTTATGACACGGGACTGTGAAAGTCGCAATGAAGCCGTCTCACTGATGTCACCTTATCATTGTATGATAACCAGCTGCTTTTGACGGCGTGTTGTTGACACAAGGTGTAGTTGCCTTGATCCTGAATGTTTATTTAGTGCACAAATCTTTTACACTTTCTACCTCTTCTTTCCCTCTTCCTACTCTTCGTTCCGTAGGCCACTATGGTTACATTGCAGCTAATCATCAGTTTAAATAGCTGATGTATTTCCGACTATGACGAGGGTGATGATGATATAGGCACAGGTATTTCGTGATCGTTCGTAGTCATAGTTATAGGCAACTCTGGAAACGGATGTTTCTAATTAGCTCTAGCCAAATTAAACCATTGATTTATAATTGGCATAACGAATAGGTTCTCCTGTTAGATAGGTTTCATTGCGGTAGTTGTAGTTGACCGTTGTGTCGTCGCTATGACATTAGTACATATTAATGACGGAGAAAAATGAAGGAAATTTCTATTATTAAAACCTACAATGTGAACGAGTTGAGAGAAGGTACGAAATATTCAAATTGAAGATGCAAAATGTATGCGTCTAATTTTGGTGGTGCCACTAACTCGGTACCAGTCGTGTCAGATGGGGTCTATAACACCCAGAGGTCACGAAGTGAAACTTACTTAAATTACAAAAGCGCCTGATAATTTTGAATTAACCCAGAACAATAACGGAAGATCTGTTTTCAAACGTTGGTTGTCGTTCTTCAATATTGCACATCCGATGCCCTACAGATAAGAGCAATAGGCCGTAAGCACCGGTGACAAAACGAGATCAGCTTTGTGGTAGCACTAAAGATCGTTAGTTTGAGTCGGCTGTTGATTTGCTTACCGACTTGGGTAAATTGCTTGGAGGCGTTTCGACACCCGTAGGTACAGGATAATTGCTACCTAATCTTACTTGATTTGTTAGCGGTTACCGAGTTTCAAGCAAATCCGGGCAATGATGCTAGCGGCCACAGAATTGATCATTACGCCCATTTTAGGCCTTGGTAACCCAGTTCCATCGAGACTGTTTGTCTGTTGGGAGTAATCACTGACACCCGAAATATCCCACCGATTCAGACTAACTTCGCTACGACGTGAGGTGGATTCCTGCAATCCTCTGTAACGACAGCTAATAATGCTGAATACTGCGTTGTAGGTGTAAGGGGACAAATTAATCTTTGCAGGTCCATCAACAAATGAAGTAAAGTGAAAAATTATCTGTGGTCAGTCAATATCAAAATCGTTTTCCAAGTTTTACGTTTTATCCTAAAAATTCTATGACTCACGGTAACTTGGAAATCACAAACGTAACCTCATTACCAGTGGGTAACCGTACTCTGAGTTTAACAGCGGAGAAATGTAAATCCAACATTTTTGAAACTGCTGAGCTGTTTGCTTCCACTGTATACATTGATAGACTGTTCCAAACGATGCCGACTTGTCGTTCAAAGCACAGGAAGTGTGAAAATCGTTTTGCATCCCGTATCATAACCTTATGTTGGTGCCCATGTGTGTTGCAGGGTGTTTGCCATCTGAGCAGTGGATTCAGCATAAGGAAGTTCCCTAGAGGTAATATGCGGTAGGTGACTATGAGCTTGACTCGCAACTGACGATAAGACAATGTGTATAGTCCTATTTTCTCGTTAGGTAAACTCCCAAAACTGGGAATGATTATGTTAACGACGTGTTGTGCCCGATTGATCTTCTTTGCCTCACTTCGGGTGGTGTGACAGTAAGCGGGTTAGCTGTACCCTGGCATTGGCCTTATGATGGAGGAGAACTGGTGAATAGCAACCTCTTCCGACCAGATGCAGAAGCCGCGTTTGAGCTCCCAGGGCATGTGCAGTCCGTTTTGGTGTATCATTTTGTGTTGTCCAGTGACCGGAAATCGCAGTGTAAAAATTCACCTGGGTCCTTCACGGCAGACACTAGATGCACCGGTTGGCCGTCAAGGGTGTAAATTCGACCGTCACCACCTATTCCTAGCATCATGGATACCGATTTGGTTGCTTTGATCTGAAGGTGGAATCCTGCAAAGAAGTGGTTGAGGTCTTGCTAATCTCTGTGGCAGACGTCGGGGGCGCCAATCACTTATCTACTATTCGTCCACAAACTTGGCACAAGGCGACCGGGAAACACAGACAGATCGCTGATGTGGATCAGGAACAGAGTATTCCCCAAACTCTGTGTCAAGAAGTACACTACTTGTACATGGATACCAGTCAGTTAGATTGTCATCGACCTGTGCCTTCCACTTTCTTCCAACGAGGAACTCATGGATCCACTGGTGCAAAGGTCCACTAACACCGCAGACTCCCAGCCTGTGAAGGACTGCATGCCTAACTTTTTCGAATTCTTTACTAAAATCGATGTTGATTACCTTGACAGACCTCCTCTGCTACAGTATCTGTAACCATTCATGCTTCTTCACTAGAGGGTTGATAAGGTACTAAGTTTAAATACTGGTAATGCAAGATCAGCCTAGCATGACACGGCACTCTTCTAGCGTCGGTAGAGCTTTTGATTAGAGCGGCTGTAATGGACCCTTGTTAGCGATCGTCTCGACGACCATGGTAAAAATAAGTGTCAATCACATGGGTATATGGTCGTTCAGTTTACTGGGATCTCCGTCTTCCGGAATCGGCGTTACAACCAACCATTATCAACCGCTCGACAATGAACCTATGGGTAAGGAACTGTTGGACAGGTCAGTCAAGACAGACGAGATGTTGGTCGATAGGGACTTGAGAATCAGTGGGCGGATCCCGTTAAGCTCAGTAGATTTCGTGTCGTCAAAGTAGTAGTAGTTGACGCACCTATACAACGATGTAATCCAGACTGTCGGGTTCGGTAGGGGTTGCACGCTTTGAACTCGATGCAGACACCAGGTAATATGCGAAGTGTGCAGCCGATGCAAACTCCGTGCTCAAACTTAGAGATTGTCCATCCGAGTCATGTATTATCGGTAGGTCACCGCCAGCTTTAGGTACCACTCCACGTACGCAAACATTTTCTCTGGGGGGAGGTAAGCAGTGGTTGGAGGCTGTTCTTCGAAGTGCTGACATTTGCTCGTCTTGGCACTATTGCAAATATTCCGCAATCTTTTGCCTGTCTTGTGGTCGTCAACCGAGTCAGAGCAAAAATTAGTTCTAAAGTCTGCAACACCACCGAGTCAGACCTATACGCCCTGATCGACACTTGGGGACACAAACTGGTTACACAATGAGTTTACTCCATCTTTTATAACTGACCGGTGAGCTACAACAGGTGTTTTGGTTACAGAGACCAATCCATGTGGTTCATGGCTCGAGTTAAAGTACCCGAGTCCGTTTCCCAGTGGTTGTAAGCTAGATCCAGTATCTGGGAATAATGCAGCGACAGCTTCATGTTAGCATTGAGAATGGAGTAGTCACTTGTTGCCAGGGCCTCCATGATCTGGTTAACACCAAGTTTAGACACGATAAAGATGGGCGCGGTGAAATGTACGTTCCTAGACGGATGTGATGTACCGCTCCAGTTTCAAGTATCATTTAACCAACTTTGCTTCAGCCCACAATATCCGAGAACAAGTTGAACTTCGGGCCAGCGTATTGGAGGACAATTGAAATTGCCCAAGAGTAGAAAACGTGGCGACCCAGTGGGTCCCGGAGATGTGGCAGCCAAACCAATCAACTGGTCAGGCGAGTACGATAAGCTTCACCCGCGGGCACCTCACTGTAGCTAAGATGGATCGAACACCACAACTATCCACACAGACCATCGGTGTCTCTGTAGACGCTTAACAGTCTCTCACTCCGAGAAAACCAGATGTAAAGCGAGACATCATCACGAACGTGCGATTGTCTATCGCGGCGGAACACGAGTATTGAGTTCAACTTCTTGGGTGCTTACCTTCGAAATATCCACTTCTTTTCGAATACCATAACCACTGCCTGCTCAGAGGCAACTAAGCGACACAACTCATCACCCTCGTTCATAAGACTAGATGATGGTAAAGGCTACAGCCAGGTCGCAGCAAGAACCACCGCGTGCTGAAGAGTGAGCGGCAGTTTTATCCTAATTTGAGTTCGTATGCTGCCATTAGTATGTTTGTTTACCCATTATCAGTTCGCCGATTTAGCAGCAACTTGGAGCAAAGCGTACAGAACAACCTACTTAATCGTGTTCCCTGAACAACATGGCTGATATGCGAATGCAACTGCCAGGAGAAATCCTACGTCGTTTTGCGCTTCGCACCAGTTACTGCGAGGCGTTTAAGGAGTGGTAATTACTCCAGCAAACTGCCAGCATGGGTGAAGCGCTTTTACCAACGCATGAAATGTGGATTAAGCTCATTTCTATGGGCGAAAACTGCCTTACTCTAATTCATAAGAAGCCAAATAAGTGCTAGCAAACGATCTACTACTACTCACTGAAGATGTCCCATAGAACGGTGGTGAAACATCCACAACCGAATCTCCCGACTCGGCGAACAAATCAACACCTCCACAGTCACTTTCCTTATACCCTAAAAACTCAGCAATGACACTTTTTGCTTCTGTTGCATCACTTACCTACCTACTCTGCACCATTGTGCGCTAGCATGGCATATTAATCTGTGTGGGTATTCACCATCGCTGAATAACGCAGGACAGGCTGGTTAACGTACATTTGCATCCGCCTCTGCCTTTCCAAGAACCACTTAGTTTGAGAAGTACATAACAGTCCATTAGGCTGAAGAACAAGTAGCTTATGCCGGTTAATTTTTGATTACCCAGTCGAATTCTGTTGAGGTATCTGCTCAGTTTCCGGGTTTGCCAAGCCCTTGTAGGGGAGGAAATCATGTTGTGGTTTCAAACTGACATTGTGCTTTGGACACTTTTAGGTAGAACAGACGTTATCAGTGCAGGCTGAGTTTCATCTCGGATCACGCAGCATCTGGTGCTCATCTAATTGGAATCTGAAGTGTGATGTCTGTTACAGACTGCAATTCCTTCGCATCCAGGTAACCCTCACATGAGTGTCCTTCTCAAACTGCACTCCACAGTCGAGTTCGTCCTTACTTGGAGTTTTCTAGCAAATATGGGAAAAGGCCAAAAATGGCTGGCGAGTAAACGCTTTTCTAGCATGGTATAATTGATTGTGATGCCATGTTCTCATATTTTTTCACAACAACTTGGTTAATTTGGTACTCTATTGATCGATTTGAAACGCTACAAGGTACACTTGTATGAATTGTGGCGCTATCTGCATCATCACGCGCTCAGGTTCTCATGCTGTTTGCGTCTGAACTACCAATCCCCTAGCGGTTCCAAAACCAACCACTTCCTAAGGAGACCCGTGAGGCACATAATTTAATTGTGAGACCTGCCTTTCTATGATACTACTCATCTCGTGAGCTCAGGGTGATCCGAGTTGAGCTATATTCGCACTCCACTAACAAGTGTGGCGGGACCTTCAAATTCGGCTGCTGCTGTTCTAGTTGGATTATTTTACTCCAGAGTGCGGATTCTATATTTTATTTTTAACTTTGAAACAATTTGTTTTTCTGATCAGGTCTCAAGGTCAATGTTGTCCTTCTCCGTCAACCATTTGGAAACGTTATGTGTTACTGCCTTAAATCCGTGCCGTATAGAATAGGGCCATAAAGTCAGGAACACTTGCAAACGGATTACGAATAATTGTCTTGGAAAAAGGCACATGCATCGTGCTGGCTGGCAATCTGGACCCAGTCGTTTTTCTGTCGATAAAGCGCAAGCCCCCCTGATACTTTCCAGTAATGTTCGCTCGCTCCTTGGTAAAATCAGTGAACTCAGTGTCATTGTGCACCGAAATGACTATGTTAATACAGGAATCATTCTGTTACAAGGAAGCTGGTTGCATGCTGTGTGGAAAATGGGGTAATTCAACTCGATGGTTATATTCCCATCAGATCTGACCGTCCCGGAAAGCCCTAGTTTCGTGGTGATGACGTTACAACTAACATTAATCAAACTTGGTGCAACGCATTAATCATAATATTTACGTACTCAAAGATTTCTATAAGCTGTTATTTAGTTGAGTGCAAACTGAAGTTCCTAAGTGGTTTTCCATCAGTCATCGTTGGAAACGTATACATTGCTCCTGACACACCTACATCGGAGTTAGCTTTTTGAAGACAGACTTTCTCCAATGCTACGGCTTAAATTAGGTTGTTCTATCTGTGTCGTTGATGGGCGACTTCCATAGAAAGGATACAACATTCTTGAATACACTTTGCTTGGTAGACCTGGTGACTATTTCCACCAGACAAGATGCCCGGTTGGACGCTGTGTTCCCAAATAAACGACAGTTATTTGCCATACAAAGGCCGGCTCCTTTGATCTGCTCAGACCATTGTATTTTAATACCGTGTCCAGTCATCTACAGCAGGTCTAATTATTTCACGCTTACCAGACGTCCTTACAAGGTTATCAAACGACGAAATTGCTCCTTGGAAAATATCACGAGGCTACAGACGATGTTTTCTTTAACTGATTTTTCGATCTTCAACGACGAGGACCTGTCGCTCGAATGTGACCATCTTATGGACTACATCAAATATTGCTTTGACATGTATTGCCCTGTTGAAACGATCTATCTAAGAACAGATAGATTTTTCTCACCACTACTAAAGCGACTTCGAAGGGTGAAAGAATGGGCCTACAAGTGCAAGAATGCTACCCGTGTCATAAGTCTAACTATGGTAATTAAATCCGAGATAAAAAGACTAAACCAATTATACATTAAAGCAGTTCTACGCAACCGTAACTGTCGCGATCTATGGGGGCTTCTGAGGCAGTTCTGTTGTGAGAGCGTTTGCAGCCGGAGAGGTGAAGTGGAGCTGGATAAACTGAATTCGGAGGTTAGTTCCACCTCACTAAGCTCATATTCCTTGCCCTTCTTCATTAGCTGAAGTCCAGCCGCGTCCTTCGATCAAAGCAATGTCCACAAGAATCTCAAAAGAGTAAAGGCAACCAAAGCTTGTGGTCCGGATGCTCTCTCACCATTAGCTTTCATGGAGTGTGCTTATTCTCTCAAACTGCCTCTGACAGACCTCTTTAACAAATGCCTCACTACGGGTGTGGCCCCGGACATTTGGAGAACGGTCATTATCACTCCAGTACTGAAAACTGGATCACAAAAGTATCGCCCAATTGCATGTACAGTATTGGCCAAATTATTAGAAACTTTTTCGATCAGCAACTGTTTTCATATTTCATCACTTCTTGTAAGAATCAAATGATGTTACTTTAAAAACGTTATATTTACCAAGAATAACATATATCGAATAGAAAATTATCAAGGTTAGTATTTCGTAAATGATAGTTCGGCAATTTTCAAGGAGTTAACACGCAAAGGCACGCAGTGAATGTGTTTTTGCAAAGTGCGGTCATGCCTTCACTGCAAGCCCAGGTCACTACAGTTTGTTCACTGAGCAGTTGCTTGTTTGTAATAATTTTTTCTTCATCTCTGACTTTAGAACTGACTATAAATTCTCTATTGGGTTTACGTCATGGCTACTACCAGGCCATGGTAATACTTCTATAGCACAACCCTTAAGAAAAGGGGTGACTTCACACCCCTTGTGACATGGAGCACTGTCATGCATGAAAATGAAGTCTCCTGTCCCTGTAAATCCTTTTTCCTTTGACTATTCACACAGCTCAGGGATCAGTTGGTGATCCATTAGTTCTTTGTACTGCTGCTGATTCATGTTACTCTGGACGATGGAGAGCCGACCAGTTCCGTAGATGCTCACAGACCTCCATATCATGACCTGAGTGGGATGTTTGACTCGTTGAATCATGCAGTCTTCCCTTATCTGTTCGTCACGTAATCGACGGACATATGGAGATTGCTAGTCTGAGCACGGGATGATGCACTCATCGCTGAAAACCACCTAAAATGAAACAGAGGAAAACGCAGCAAACACAGCAAAAGTAACGTAGACACAATTTTTCTAGAAAATCCTTATGAACATAAACTTCCGCTTCTTACCCGCTCCCAGTCTTCTTTGGACCATTTTTGAAGCTGTTTGGCTCATTCCCGTCGTTTTTCTTTCATTTGTTTGGTCACCTTTTGTTTCTTCAGAGGCCTGCAAGCTCGAAGTCCAGAATCCAAAAGTCCTCTTCCTCCAGTTCTCGAACTAACTGCAACACCATGCTGTTCCAGCATCCCTTGTAGCTGTCTGCTAGATGCTTTGCGATTCTTTAGGCATTCCCTTAGTAGAAGTGCGTCGTCTCGAGCTGTTGTTTCTCTTCTCCGACTACATTTACCGGAACGCTTAGGGGAGAAAGGTAAATTCTTTTACAATTTCTTTCGAAGTCGACATACAGAAGCTGGGCTGACACCAGTCTTGGTTGCAATTTCTGCTCCTTTAACATCTTTCAACAAAATTTCAATTTGTGTACGCTTTCGAGGGGTTAGGTCACGTAATTTACCCATTAATATACCAACACCATCTAAAAACTGGCGATCAATACGGTGGTGTCATTACTTGGGAAGACACCTTGGAAAATAACAATAAAAGTAATTAAACATACCTATAAATTGATCCAAAACCAGACAAATGTAATCCTGAAATGTAGACTACAGCTGTAAATAACGAAGTATGATAAAAATGTAACCGTCCGTTTACATAACTATTGTACACGTCACCTCAACCAATTTGTCATCATTTACAAAACATCTCACATACTATGCCTCTGAGTGTTAACTCCTTGAAAATTACCAAGGGTCATTTACGAAATACAAACCTTGATGATTTTCTATTCGATATATGTTATTCTTGGCAATTATAACCATTTTACAGTTACATCATTTGATTCTTACGAGATGTGATGAAAGTTGAAAAAGTTGCTGATTGAAGAAAAATTTCTAATAATTTGGCCAATACTGTACACCTGTGCTCCTAAATGTTTTCGAATGACTGTTAATTCCACTGATTTTTTTCAGCCGCTCCTGAATACGAAATCTACCAGTTTGCCTATAGACCCCAGCGCTCCACATTGGATGCATTTGTTGTCCATTTTATACCCTTTGCATTAGATCAAAAATGTAAATACGTAAGGCTTCTCTTCCTGGATTAGCTGAATATCTTTGAAAGCCTAGATGGGTCAAGGTTGCTAATTCTGCTACCCGAAAATGGAGTTCAGCTTGGTGTATGTAATCTGTTACGTGACTACTTTACAGATCGTACTCACTTCACCAAGTTGAACGGTAAGTAATCCTCTGTCCTCAGTGCCGATTGTGATGTTCTACAGGGGGTCGATCCTATCACTTCTATTTTGCTTGTATGTTGAACATCTCCCTATACGAACCACATTTATAGGGTGTAAATATGCTGATGATGTTGTGCTGGGATGTATTTCCCACATTAACCAGGATTCCTCATCAATTCAACGTGAGTTGGAAAATCTGGCGGATCTCTTATGGTTAATGCTTCTAAATGCGTGGATGTAATATTTTCTTTTCTACTTGGCGATAAGTTGCAGTCCCTCATAGCTTTCTCCCCCACACTTACGGTGAATGAAAATCCCATACCCAGCTCTTCCACCGTCAAATATCTCGGCATTTTCTTCTCCCAGAACCTTTCTTGGTCCGCGCACGTCTGTAAAACTTTTCAGTCAGAAAATTTCTTTTTATGTCCTCAGACTTAAAGAATTTTCAGTAGCTCGTACTTTAACATTCAGTTTTGTGACCTTTTATATTATTCCCCTTTGATTATACTGCTCTCCTGTCATTTTCCCTGGACTGCTTCAGAAAGGCTACATCTTGGTGGTGCAATCCATAAAGCACATTGCTAGATGCAGCGGCTTGTCTAGAAATTCTTTAGTTGACTTGATCATTTCTAGACACCTTGCTACCTGCAATGATTTTTCTTCTAAGCTACTAACTGATCGATTTCATCCACTTCACAGTGATCTTTTCAACAAGCTCCCTTTCTCTCCTACTCGCTTGAAATTCAGAATTTTATTCTCCCGCACATCATCGTATCGTAATACTGTTTTGCCTTATCTCTCACGTTTGCTTGTTGACACAGCAAAAGTTACTAACATTCTGCACGAACGCTTGTTAGATTAACAGTTCTGTTTTTTCCCACCTTTCTACCTAAGCAAGTATATTGATACTATCATCCCGGTGTCCGCAGTGGTGGTGTAAATGCTGAAAATTGACCCATTAGGGTTTATAAAGCTTTTTTCAACTTGTTTTGAAGTGCTTGGAGACGTCGCATACAATCTGCACTTTGGACTAGCGTTTCAATCAAGCCTGGGTTATGTACAATAGAATGTGACCAGATATGACGAAACTTAGATCATGTGGTGTAGATTGACTGTATTTCTTAACTCATTAAAGACCCCGTGATGAAATCCTAGCTGTCGCTATAAGTTTTGGGTGCGATTCAGTGATGCATCGGTGAAGGTGTCTATAGGCGTCTATAGACACACATAAATGCATGTTTGACTCCTAATTCCATCATCTTTATCCGAAAAGTACAGACATGCATCAAGCCGATCGCGGAGTGCGCAGTGTTGCGTACGTGCAAAACTAGCATGTGACTGTCTCAGACACAGGCTCCAGTGCCCCAACTGACAGAGTTTCACCTCAGCGTCAGTTGCAGCCCAGACTGGAATCACGTGTTACCATCCAACCCGTGGCTCGGGGGCGTAGGTGCAAACTCTTCAATCGGGATTCCGAGTATTCTAGGTTCGATCGCTGTTCCACTAGCTCTAACTGATGAATGTAAACAAGTGCATTGCTGGGTGCGCATAAGACCGAACACGTGGCCCTGTCGAATGCGGTCTTTAGTGAACGAAACCGCCATGCTTTACTTCAAATTGGCTCAAGCGGTGTTAGAAACACGCGGCGAGTGCTCCAAAGACTCTATTAAGAAGGGCATGAAGGATTTCGGACACGTAAGACAATGAGAAATAGTAGCAAGTTTACACAGTTGGACAGATTCGGCCCATTCACGAAATCCCTATCTCTACTTACAAGCAGCCTGTGCGAACAGACGTAACACTTGAAAGACATCTGCTATGGAGACTTCATAGTGATCAGATAGTGTCTAGGATCGGTTGCACGGAGAAATGCCGCCAACGTCACCAAGGATAGTGGGACACTGTCCCAGTTTTTTCAATCAAGTTTAGGTTATGGTGGAACTCTCGGTGATCTATACATCTCACGGGTATTGTGCGTAGAATAGCATTTATGACTGGAGGTAGGAGATAGGCAATTCGGTTCCCACCCTTCATTATTTTCACCTGAAAGTAGGAACTAACTACCGGAAGGCGTGCGCTCTTCAAAACTGAATAATGATTAAATTTTAACTCTTTTGTCTCCCATGCAACATCTGTAGACGCCTCGAAATAAATTACCGTCCAAAATGAGACAGATTATCACAGCTTAACCACCTGGTTAGTACCCTAACTCCTGTAAGAAATTCCCAACTACTTTGATTTGCACTGTTTGCGGAATTGATCAACTTCGTGATCAAAGTGACCTGAATGCTACAGTCCCCAGAGTTCCAACTCCGGTCAGGTTTCCTATACTACGATAACACCTAGCGTAAAGGTCATATGCAGTTGAACAGCTAAGCCATAAACTACGGATCTTACTACACGGTGAGAAGCGTTCTATAACGTTTGCTGCGATGGTCTAGTGTGCACGTTAAAAGCATAAACACAGAAATTAATGCGTACACTCCGATGTGACTGACTTTTTTCGCCGACAACAAAAGCTCATAGCTCTGTAGGAACCCATAACTTTATGCTTCCACGGGTAGGCTCTTGGGCAAAATTTTTGGTACAGGGCAGCACCTGTGTACTATCATAAATTTGTTTATACTAATGGTTCATAATACATCTTTCCTCTAAGTGGTCTGTACGTATTTAGATGAGCTTAAAGGTATCTGCAGCTCACCAATAGCCTTATTGAACTCACTGACAACAGTGAGATCAGCTGCATGCGTAGTGTCGTGGAACTCGGTCCTTCAAGGGCAAACGGTTTATTCGGCAAAGCAAAGCTCAGCAAAAATAACAGTCTGACAAGCATGTAGGAACCTCGATATGAATAAATAACTCATTTCCATAACTAACGACGCTGCTTGATTCATGAGATTCTTCATTTGAATCAGTTAAACAGACTACCTCCAGTGAACTAATCAGCGCGTAGGCGACATATACGCAGGCGTCCAATAAACTGCCTGTTTGCTTGCGGCGCGCTTGCCGCTTGCTTGCACAATCCTATCGCATCCTTCCCTTTTTCGGGTTCAACTGCTTCGGTGTCGCCGAAGACTCCGTACTCTCTTCCGCTCCGCGTCGTCTTTGTTGCCTATCGTTGTGACTTCTCCGCAAGGCGTCAAATGTTTTGCTGCAGGTTCACCTTCGTTCCCCGTGTTGTTTCAGCTGCACTCAGTTCCTTCTGATTACCTTTCCTTCGGTACTGATTTCTTATGATATTTCTCCAACCTTCGCGGTCACCACACCTTTCTTACATGGTTCGCTGACACCCGGTATTGGTTGGATCCGCACTTTATCATTTGCTAGTAGCTCCGGAATCGCCCGGATCCCGCGGTCATTATACCGTTTCTGATATCCCATTCGTTTTCTTAAGCCCCTTTGCAGTTGCTCATGCGGTGGCGTAACAGCGTGCAAGAGTTCGGCAGACGCAGGTATTAGGGTTCTTGTCCTTCTGCTGTACAAACGTTTCACTGGATTGAGACCGATGTTCGGTAATGACGTATTGCGAATCTCCAACAACATTAGATACGAGTCCTCATGAATCGCTCTGGCTTTCGACAACAGCCTCTTGGCTTGTTTGACCGCTACGTCTGCTTTTCCGTTAGACTGACTGTGATACGGGCTCCTTTGTCAATGCGAAGATTCCTACTTGTTCGCGAAGGTCTGGGACGCAGCACTTGTCAATTGCGGGCCATTATCGGACATCAGTTCATCCTGTATTCCGTGTCTGGAGAACTGACCACTTAGCTTGTTGCTGACTGCTTACGTGGTGGTAGTGGTGAGTGGGTCGATCTCAAATTAGTCACTATAGTAGTACACAGTGGTTAAATAGTCTTTATCTTTGTCAAAGAACAATTCCACCACTACTTTCTGCAATGGTCGATCTAGAATCTCATGCCACATTATGGATCCCTTGTTTTGGTAAGCCTCGCGATACCGGCAGGCTCAACAGCTGAATATATGGTCTCGGATTTGACTTACCATCCCGGGCCAGAACATCAGTTCACGTGCTCTACTAATACTATAGCTGACACCCAAATGGGCTCGATGAGCGTGTACTAGCATTTCTTTGCAAATCGGCGGTGGGATTAAAATGCGATTTCCTTTAAACAGCAAACCATCATACACCGTTAGTTCATCCCCCAAGTTGAAGGACGGCCCTAATTCTTTCGGAATTTCATCCTATGTGTCTGGCCATCCCCACAAAATCATGTGGCGGAAATCCACGCACATCCCGTGTGCCTCCGCATGACGCTTCGTCTCTTTCAGGCGATCTGTCGTTACCGTCAGATATTGTACGAGATTCACTGTCTCAAGTTCTTCCTGTTGGTGTTAGACTATCGGAAGATGAGCTCTTGACAGAGCGTCCGCGATGAAAATTTGCGTCCTAGGAGTGTACACCAGATCCATGTCGTATTTTTTGAGCCGGATAAGTATGGTTGAAGACGTCGCGGGACACTGTACCAGTTTACTAGCTATTGACACGAGCGGTTTATGGTCGGTATACACTGTGGTTTTCATTTCAAATATGTAGTCGTTGAATCACTACATTGCGTAGACGACAACGAGCATCCCATTTTCGATCTGCGCATAGCACTTTTCCACCTCTGTGAGTACCTGACTGCGAAACTCCAAAGGTTTACCATCGTGCAGGAGAACGGCATCTATTCCGCTTTGGCTTCTGTCATACTGCACTTTCAGAGGTTGAGTTGGATCATAGTAACCAAGTGCTGGTGCACAGCTAATAAGACGCTTGATGGTTGTAAATGCGGGCTCCTGTTCTTCTCCCCAAATACACTGTGTCCCTTCGTGAGTCAGTCTAGGATCGGCGTCCTGATTTCAGCAAGTCTTGGCAAGAACCGGCTCAACTAATTCACCATGCCATTTAAACAACTAACAGCCTTGATGTTCTTATGTTGTGGTATCTCCTTCATTGCCTTGATTTTTCCGGGTTGGATCTTTATTCCCTCGGATGTCAGAACGTGCCCATGAAAATCACTTCCGGTTTCCAGAGCGCAATTTTCTCGCGTTTTAGCCTTATGTTCTCTTGCACACAACACTGTAAAAAGTGGTGCAGGTTGACGTGATGTTTCTTGTCTGTGTAGACAGAAATCAATATCTCGTCGGTTTTTCATGTTAGATCGTCTAGGTCACAAATAACGCAATAATCGTTTCTGAAAAATTTCTTTCGAGATCTTCGAACCAAGCCGTAATCTGAAGGGTGTGGCAACGCGTGTCACGAAACTGGATTCCTCATTTAGGACCGTGTGCCCGAACGCCGATGAGAGATCGACTTTGGTGAAATACTTTACCCTAGCCAAAAGCGGCAGGATTTCTTCTAACCTTGGCAGTGTGTAGTGTTCTCTACACAAAACTTCATTCAGCTTCTTAGGATCTATGCACAGACGTTAATCACCGTACTTTTTCGTAACAATCGCGACTTGGCTAACAGTCTGTCGTCTCGTCGACATTAGCGATTACGCCCAATTACATTAAGTTACTTAATTCGGTGGCGAAATTATCACTTTATGCAAACAGAACCCTTCGAGCTGGCAGCGTAATCGGTCGTATTGACGACTCTAGCGATAAATGAACGGAACATTCAAAACTTCCCAAACCTAGGTTAAACACGGACGGATACTGTTCATTAACATCTGTCTCTGCTCCATATACATGAACAAAACGGTCATGGTTAAAGTGAACAAAGCCAAGACATTGGATGGAATCAATGCCGAGAATTGGCGTGAGCTCTTCCTCCAAGACCACGAAATCCAACTGATGTGAAGTGCTGTCTTTGGGGTTGATCACTTCGATTGTGGCCAAACATTTCGGCTGGAGCTTGGAACCATTTCACATGCACTGGACTTCCTGATCAGGTCGCACACTAATTCCTGGGCACCGGTTCTCTGAAATTATGTTCATGATGGCACCCGAGTCCAACCGGAAACTCATAAGCTCATCACCGAGCAATAAACTTGCTTAGACGCACTTCTTTGCTCCGGTCCGCGACGCGTTGCTGACTGAATGTTCAGAGTCGGAGGGCCTTGTGTCACGGCTGAGTGCACTCACCTTCGAAGACTGACGACATGGAGCGAAATGATTCCGTCCGCCGCCTCTGGCGCAAATTCGGCCCCACGCCGGACAGCGATCGCGATCTTTCGAGTGTCGCGCAACACAGAATTTGCAAGTTTCGTGTGTCGTGGTAACTGGCTTCGTATTTTTGTCAGGTAAACTGGATACGACACATAGCTCTGCTTCAGTCGGTAATCGCATTTACTGGATGTGGTGTGCAGCTGAAGATTCACTGTGGCATATATCAAGACATTGTCTGAGCGATAACTGTCGTTGCCGCAACAGCCGCTTAGTGATGTTTTCATCATTGATCCCCAGCACGATTCTAGCTCGTATGAGACCGTCAGCTATACAATTGCCAAAGTTATAGGAACGAGCAAGGATCTACATCTCCGTAACGTAATTCTCGATAGATTCGTTTGCACGCCGGTTTCGGGTAAAAATTAGATACCGCTCATACGCACGTTAGCCTGACCTTGGCAGAAAGTACCGACAGTTTTCAGATCAGCGGGGTCTTCATCCTTTGCGTACTGCAACGTTTCCAAGACGCCATGTGCTTCATCTCAAATCGTATGTCTAAACATCGTCAATCGATAAGCTATCGGTTGTCCATTAAACCGCACCAGTACACAGAGATCGACAAACTTGGTTTTCCGGATCCTCCAATTATTAGCGTAATTCTATTCTTCCATGTTTAGTGTGACTGACGGTTGCACAGATGGTTGCGCTCTAATCACCAACTGAACGCCATTGCGTGACCTTGACTTTCTTTTCTCTGACATCATGTCGCAGAACTCGGTCCTTCAAGGGCAAACGGTTTATTCGACAAAGCAAAGCTCAGTAAAAATAACAGCCTGACAAACATGTAGGAACCTCGATATGAATAAATAACTCATTTCCATAACTAACGACGCCGCTTGATTCATGAGAATCTTCCTTTGAATCAGTTAAACAAACTAGGTTCAGTGAACTAATCAGCGCGTAGGCGAAATATGCGCAGGCATCAAATCAACTGCTTTGCTTGCTTACGGCACTGTAGCCGTTTGGCTGCGCAATCGTATCACAGTTAGCGGCATGTGTAACTTACTCAGTGACATCCCTTGGATTTTCTCGAATTGTGAAAAACACTAAACCTGGAAAAGTTGGAGCAAAATTACATTCTCCGAAAGGGAGTAGTCACAAGGTCAGAAACATGTGTCATTCGGCTTTAGTGCGGAAAGAACTGGCTCGCATGGACAGATAACTCGCGCCGCATGTCACCACAGTATATCACATCTATCACAGTTCACATGTGCCGCTAGAATTGGTTACATGATTGCAGTGTCCCTCGGTTGCGACACACAGTCTAAGTTTGGGCAGCGATTGCCACGATCGTTTTGGCCACGGGGACCAAATCTGAAACAGTTAAAATTTAGTGTTTACTTCCTCCCGGGACTCCACTCCAGTCACTATCATGCCTGTTCACACTATTCACAGTGTTATATTCGTAGCTGGAAGCGCGACCCTGAATTTTTTTGTCTGTTGATAGATGCTGTCACCAATGAATCCATGATCTATGCAGAATATGATGGCCTCAGCAATGTGGAGTTGATTGCTGTTTTATTAGATGCTCATTGCGTGCACAAATCGCAACACGCATTCTCTATTTAATTGGAAGCAAAATTCAGACGCCCCACCATCGGAACCTCGTCTACACTGGAAACTCGCTCCATGCTATTCTATTCTCACATACCGTCTCACGACCTGAGTTATCGCTACCTTGGATATTAAAGTTGAGGTATAGTAACAAAGAGTAGAACTCGGAATATAGTGTCTGATACTTGACGCAGTAAGGTACGAGAGCAATGCCGGAAGTATGCGTTGCTTAGATAGACGGAAAAGAGCTGTTGTAGTTGGAACCAAAATGTACCCGGGTGTGGGAGGCACTCAGTTCAATCCCCGAGTGATATTTGAGCCATTATGTATGATTCAATCTCAGCGCTTCTTTTGGTGATTCAGATAAACTCAGTTTCACTCTGGACTCGTACTATGAATGTGGAGTATGCAAGCACTCGCACGTTTCGTTAAACTATCAAGCTTCATGATCAAAACTTGTCAAAAGCGCTACAAATTCATTTAAAGGATTTAGTTCCCCTCGACGACTTGAAAAGCACAGTAAAAAAACAAATGTGATAACTGCAAGCATTTCATGCGGTCTCCTCATTGCCGTTATCGATAGGTGGACGCAAATGTGCACCTAACGTTGAAGGTGAGGAAAATGTATATCATTAGTTTAGCCCCTACGTCCATGGTAGCCTAAGTCTGACAAAAATGGTCTTTGAACACCCGGGGTTGGCTTTATCGTCTTTAATGCGACAGTGTCAGTGTAACGAACTGAGTGGAAGTAGCGTGTTGCCACACGACTTTAATCTTTGGGCCGAACTCTTTCCGGCAACGTGTTACCAGTAGGTGCTTACAATTTGAGGAAGCTGGCCGCCTGTGTGAGCACTGAAACTGTGAGGATAATTTCATGCTTAACCATTTATACAGATGTTTTATTATTCGGGAGTTGGAGTTCTGTCGGTTCTATCGGTGTAACTGGCTCCATGGTCATACTCGAATTGGTGCGCGCAATGTAACTTGGCTCCGATTGGATGAACTTTCCTTGCTGAAGACACCGGCAGATCACGAGTTCGGTTATTCACCATAACCTGAGCAGCATAGATGTTTCTCTCCTTAACAGCGATTGTACTTTTAATTCTATTCAGCATTGTGTGCATCCAGTTCCTTGGCCTTGGCAGTCAGCTGTGGTACTCTACAGATTTTCCGGAGTAGCGGTTCACCATACTCGGGGTTGTAGTTAACGCTGGCTCCTTGGCCTGACAGTCAGACGAGCAATTTCTTTTGGTGTAAAACTAGTGAAGTACGATAGCTGATAGTGCCAAGTTATTTTTCTGTGGACGCATCTCTCAGTATGTTCACCCCACCATGTGACTGATAAGCCGGATAAAATATACTAGACTGCTTATTTTGTCCTACTTCGCAGGTGACCCCTAAGTTAGTTTGTATACCGCTAAAGTCGTTTACCAACTGCATGAACTGCTGATCCGGTGTGTCAACGTCTGGGATGTCATCCATGTATCGTTTGTAGTAGAGCAACTCGGTCATTTATGTGGACATACCTCTTTCTAACATTAGTATGAAGAAATCGGTAAGTGCAAGACTTCGTGAAATGCCCTTTTTGACACTATCGACTTGACGATACTACATACTATGGAAGTGAAAGGGGATATTTTCAATACATCATAGCAGGGATTCCTTGAACAAATTGGGTGGAATCGGCCACGCACAACCCAAATGTTCAGCTAATTCTCACACACAGTCAACATTCTGATGTGCCGGAAACCTACTGAGGAAAGATTCAGCATCCAAGGAATACACGATCTTGTCAGAGCCTGAGTTCACCAGATTCACTGATAAGTTAAAAATATTCCCCAAGTCTCACCGATTATCACAACGAACATTACACTAGCTAACAGGACATTTCGTTCTGGGGCGCGTTTGTCATTGAGCAAATCGACCTGAGTGGCGCTTCACTCTTGTGCTTTTCGGTAATCCACATAACTGCCGAGTATTGCTATCACTCGGCTAAGATTACACTGTTAGTTCCTCCTTAACCCTTAACTATACTTGGTTGGCAACACATGACTCCAACGAATACCGCCAACTACTGTGAAGTATCTGTCAGCCCAGTCACTCGGCTGGTACCTGGCCAACTCGCTCATAACATCAGGCGAACAAATCATCGAAGTGTAAATGTCAGGCCGCACATAAATTGCACTGAGAGAGAAGTGGTGACAGTCGATTCCTAGACAGTGGAAATGGACAGAACTTATTGAGTCGCGCAGATGGAATTTGGGCTTTGTTCACTGTCAAGCAGTGAATGCAATTACTGAGAAACATCTTTCTTGCAACAGCATTTCAATAAGTGCAATACTGTCATCGAGTCAATAAAGTAGCATGCGGTAAGCATGAAAAAATTCGTTCTGGAAGAATTCCTGGCAAGCTGATAGATGCATAAAGTAAAAGAACCGTAGGGGTTGTGCGATTGGATTACGGTTGGAGGGTGAATTGAATTATCAGTATATGTTAGACAACAATCTGCAATGTTGAATCCCGGATGGTTCGAAAGTACCGTGCAACGCTGATGGGTACCAATTAGACGAACCGGCAGGAGGCCGCCTAATATAAGGCATCCGCCTTGCAGTTTAAAAGTCATGGTTCGAGTTCGCGCAGGTACTGACGACCCCATAGTATCCCTAGGCTGTGCATGACTAGTGGTGATCACGTGACATTGAAATGTCGGCACGACCTGCTAGAATACTCCCAGTGCTTTTTTCTCTGAACCAGCCATCTAGATTTTCCTGAGTGCAGACTGTGTGACTCGGTTTGGCTCTGACACAACTACTTGGACCCCTTCAATCCGTCTACTATTTGCTTAACTGCTCTGCTCGATCCGCTCAGATCACAAAATAGTTGGCGGCGAAATGTTGGAAGCTGTGACTCTGGAGGCTGGCCGTGTTTGCTCCACAGCATTGACACGCTTGGTAACCGCAGATGGGTCGTGTTGACTTTCGCTGCCGTCCATAGCCCAGTGGTATAAGCCGCTGACCCCGAGTTGGGTGGTCATATGTTCGAATACTGAGGGAATTTAGTGAAAAGCTTTGCCGACGCTTCCCATTCTCATTACTGATGGAGTGAACAAAATGGGACCCATGAATTACAACTGAACACACTGTGGATGAGATCAAGTGTGAGGGTGGTCCAACTCATTGCTTCTGTGTAGTACCTTTTTCGCTGTCTAGGTATGGACACTGAAACAACCATGTGGCCAGCACGATAAATGGATTGTACGTTGAAACTAGCTAACATAACGGCCAAGTTCCATGATTATCCCATCATCCTAACGAAAGAGGTCTTCTATCCTTACAAAATGTGCTGTAAACGGGCAGATGTACTGGTGGGGCAGTATAGTTATGGCAGGTGTTATACTAGATTCCTATCCATGCAAAGGAAGGTAGGCATCAGCAGTCACGAGAACTTTGTGCTGCTAGATAGTACGATGTAGTCGCAGTTGGTTGTTCGATAGTGCCCTTCGCAAGGTGACAATGTAGCAGTGAAGCGAAACGGTATTGGTCCCATGAAGCTAAATATCTGCCAACATCCTAGTTTTCTAGTGGTCTTGGTTACACATTTGGAATGTGAAAGAAAGATTGTCTCCCAATTCTTGCCGTTTGGCAGTTGTTGGACGCTCATTCTCTCCGCTGACCAGTGAGTCCCTCAGTGTTTTCAACTCGTTAGTCGCGAAGCCTCCTGATTCCATGGTGGAGAATTTAATATCAATTTGCTATTCTTCCTTACGCATTTATCTTTTCTGGCTGTATGTAGAAGAAGCTAACTGATTGTCCATGTTTCTTTACTGATCTTCCGAGCTGCCGCCCCTACCGTGTTTTCAATAGCTCTCAACTAGTTTACCCTTTTAATCACACTGTTTCTCAATGAACTTGCCTCGTGAAAGATGGAAAGTAGTTTAAATAGATAACCAGCACAACCATTGTCTGGAAATTGTATTCAAAACAATGCGCATTTGGTCTTGAGAAACCCAACTGTGGCACTCGAAACTGTTGGCAGCACACCAAATATGTCACAGTGGGTCTTGAGCATAAGCGACAATAAGTTAAAGAAAAATTGCGTAACCTATATTCCAGCAGGGCATTTCAAATGAGAAAACAAGACAAGATCTACAGTATTAGGGAACAGAATACCGAATGGTTAAACGAGATCATCATCATCATCATCATCATCATCATCATCATCACTACACATTAGCTGGAGGTGGAAAACACCTCAGCTATTGTGCCGCAATACAAACGACAAGAAAAGAAAAACAAACAATAGCATGCCCGCTGAGTCTCCAGTAACGGATGGACATCGTTCCGGAGAGCTAACAGCTGGCTGCCGTAAAAGAGAGTCCTATTATGCCTAACAAGTAAGATCGTGATTAGATGAGGATGCTAAACAGGAGGGGGATGGACAAAGGAACTCACAACACAAACGCCATTAGGGCCTGCTCTTCGCCATGTCAGCAAGTGTGTCCAACCAAACGTGTTCACCGTCCTTAGGACCCCAGCCAGGCAGTCGGGATGCACCAACCGACGCCAACTTCGAAGTGAGGGTTTTCATTTCTCTCGACCAAGTCATCACTTGGCCTCCCCTCCTCCTCTTCCAACCGCACCCACAACGCGCAAACAATGCACGTCGCGGGAGTCGGTGTTCTGGCATGCGCAACACGTGGCCCAGCCATCGGAGCCTGGTGCGTGATATAATGGTGCTGAGCGGTTCACTCGCTCTTCCTGCACCAAATACGCGACGTCGAACACGCTCATTGCTCATGCGGTGTTCCCACCAGACATGAGCTAAGCTGCGAAGGCAGCGATGATGGAATGTGACGAGCCTCTTCATGTCTGCCGACCTGATGGACCAGGTTTCACAACCATATAGGAGAGTTGAACGGACGACTGCGTTGTAAACTCTGCCCCTCAGGACGACAGTAATGTCGCGTCTGCGCCACAGGTGGCGGAGATTGGCAAATGCACCTCGAGCGTTTGCTATACGGTTCGTAACCTCATCTTCAATCCCACGGGTGCTAATATAGCTGCCCAGGTACTTGGATCCCTGAACGACTTCTAGCAGATCACCACCAAGCGTTAGCGCAGGGTTGGGTCCCTGCCAATCTTGGAGAAGTACTTTGCATTTCGATGGAGCAAAGCATAGCCCAAAACGATTGACAGCCAGCGCTAATCGGTGCAGGGCTATTTGGCATGTTTGGGAGCTGTCACAGATTAGGGCAATATCGTCCGCATACTCCAAGTCAAGAAGTCGCTCACCAGGAAGTACCTCCACACCTTCTAGGTCGTGTCCAACGAACGCTGTTTCCATAACTTCATCAATAGCGAAGTTGAAGAGGAAAGGTGACAGCGGGCATCCTTGTCTCACACCGCTGGTGATACTGAAGGGTGGCGAGAGTTTGCCATAAACCCTCACCCTGCCCGAACTATGTGCGTACAGCACTTTGATAATGTTTCCATATTTATCAGGCACACCTTTCCTCAGCAGACAGTCCCAAAGGGCACATCGATCGACTGCGTCGAAGGCACCTTTTATGTCAAGAAACACGACGACGGTGGGTCGCCAATAAACATGGCGGTGCTCCAACACTTGACGCAAGGTGAAGATGTGATCGATGCAGCACGGACCTCTACGAAACCCGGCTTGTTCTTCACGAATCTGTCACGAGTGCCAGTCAGTCTGTGGAGAATGACAGAGGCAAGCAATTTAGAGGCAATCGAAATCAGACTGATCCCTCTATGATTGCCGCATTCTAAACGGGAGCCTCCCTTGATAATTGGGACAATGACGGAGCGGTTCCAGTCTGTCGGGACTGTCTCCTGCTCCCAAAGTTTTACTAGCAACTCGTGTAGATCATCTACTAGAGCAGGTCCCCCGAATTTGAAGAGGGCTGAGGGAATTATATCTGCCCCTGCGGCCTTATGCAATTTCAACAGCCTGATCTCACGTTCGACTTCTGCGCGTGATGGCGGATCCAAGGAGACGGCGCAGGGAGAAGGGTGCTCAATGCCCGAAGAAGAAAGCAATAACTCAGGTTTGTTAAATTGCCTTGCAAAGTGTTCAACCCAACGCTCCAAGCGTTTTGACAAGCTGTGGATCGGCTGCCCACTCTCGTCGCGTATGGTCTCGCTAACACCAGGTCTCCTGCTGCCTGTTTCCCGTATCAGACGGAATAACTTACAATGATTACCAACGGCAGCGGCTGTTTCCATCTCAGAGGCACGATGAGACCACCAGATTTCGCGGTCCTTCTTAAGACAAGCACGTAGTTTTGCCCTGAGATTTTTGCGAGCCTCATTGTATTCGTTTCCAGCCGGAATACGTCGGCGAGCATCCATAAGTTCCAGAGATTGCGGAGAGACCTAATGTCCGGTTTGGCACATGAAGACATGCCTGCTAACAGCAACGCTTGACGAATATGCGACCAGTGATCTTCAACGGTGTTTAATGGGCGCTTACTCAGCCCAGATGTCAGCGCACTTTGGTACACATTCAGAACATCTGGCTTCGCCAGCTGGCTGGTGTCAATCCGTTCACATCGACGTTACGGACGCCCACCGAAACGCACCAGGAGGTCGGCACAGACAAGTGTGTGGTCAGAGTCCACGCTCGTGCTCCAAATAGAGCGACAGTTTTGGACACAGCCTCTCCAGCGGTAACTGATCGCGATATGATCGATTTGCGTCCATGGCTGGCCCGAGGCTGGTGGCTGCCAAGTCACACTTCTGCGGGTGCTGTGTCGAAAGTTAGTGCTCGCGAGAAAGAGGCGAGCATCTTCACACAGCTGTAGCAATCGCTCACTATTATAATTACGGGAGCCTACGGTTAGACGGGATACACCTCAATGATTTCCCAACTTCGCAATTCAATTCGGGATCCCACTGGATGAGCACACCAGAAGTAATTCACGATTGGCGACGACAGTTCACCATCACAGTCAAGATGGCGCTGTTGCTTACACGGCATCTGGACACGGGCGTCGCGCGAACGAACAACGAATGGTGCTCAACCAAACAGGTAATGACTAATCGCTGTCAGCTCAATGGGGATGCAATAGCTCATAGTCCAACAGTGGAACAAAGTCGCATGTGAAAAGAAATAGCAGCAACCTCCTTGTTCTTGAGTTGGTTGCACATTGTCGATTTCATTTGGGACCAACCTTTTATCGGTTGTCCGACTCCATGCAATCGTGCCTGTCTGTTTTCATCAGTGTCTGACGTGCTTGTGACATTTTATTTTTGCTGTTCTCACTGACTCCCGTGTTCCCGCCCTGCGAATACCGTCTGACGCCGGTAGAGGTCTTAACAAGCAGCAATCCACGATGAAACGGTCTACGGCTGGGAATCAGAACTGCAATACATTCATCCCATTACGATGATGGTTGATTGGCTGGTAGGCATCTATCTCACACTAGTCAACAGTCCATAAATATGCCTGGTGGCTTATGGCCCGATTTGAATTTACTGTCTCTTGACCCTTTCATGATACTGTAGCACTTTTTGTGCTCAAGCACTCTTGGATTCCACAAGCACCCAGCTGAGTGACATTCCTTCTGCCCGCACGTTGGTGGTGCTGTGTTTGGTGTACATGAAACCGCATCCCTGAGAAAATGACTTGGTAATACCATACGGTTGACAGTTGCAATAGCACAGGTGATAGTGGAAGTTCGGTTTTTGTTGCAGGTACTGTAGTCTTCTAAATCACGAAGGTGAATCAGAGTAGTTCCATGTGCAAAATTCCTTCGTCGCTTAGTTGGTAGTTTAGTCGGAGTCCCAACCTGGTTGTCTCTGTTTCATGCTTGTATATAGGCATGAGACTGACGATGAGAGGCAACGTTTAGAGCGGGAAAACAATCAGCATTCGCCTGCTTTGAGTAAAATTCCAGTGACCAAAATAACATCAGCCCCAGATGAGGTTGTGTCTCAAACTACAAACAACACGTCTCCATATCAACCGATAATCAGCCAGTACTAGGTGTGATATGCTTTCTCTGTGTAACTCCTTGATATGAAGGTTAAGTACTTATCTGGCAGTCACTATCTCCTTCGACCATATTGCAATTTGGTTATCTCTAACCAAACACTCAGAGTACATTCGAGACCAATGGACCGCAGAGAAGTGCAGAATGTAATCTGTTTCATTTACTAGTTAAACGATCGAAATGATCGGAGTCGGATTCTGGACGTATCGCGATGCAGGCTCCGGTTGCGTTTTGCTAACGCTGCACCCGCGTATTCCAACTATTCCGCAATGAATGATAGACCTTCTTTTTGGCTGATTTGCGAGTTTTCTAGTCCAGATTTGTTGAACTTTTCCGTCCGGCACTCACTTTCACGTCGGTTCACATGCCCGATAAAAGCTTCCATTCTGAAACATTTACTATCTACTTTTCGGACGGATAGACAGTGTGAGGCCAGGCATACAGACTCGCATTAGCGTATTATTACTAATTGCTTTCGCAAGCTATTCGCCCCAGTTTGACGAACGGGGTGTCAGAGATTCAGATCGAACAATTCATGCGCTGTGACCAGCCAGCGTGATGACCAACGGAGCGGAAATTGGCGTGATTGTATTCCCAGGGGAGACACTTCGTAGCAACTTGTGGCCACTCATAGAAAATAACAAGACCGTTTTTAATGAACACCTCTGCCCCGGTTTTGGTAACAAAAGGCAATTGTGCCATTCTTAGTACTCCGTGGCTTTTTTCCGTTCCTTCGCTGTCTTCAGTTCCACGTGAATAATTTTATGATCTTTGTTTCCGGTATGCTACTTTGGCACACATCTCCGATGGGAGGAAGGAATTTGTACATTAGTGTAGTTCTGATGTAACTATCGTAGAAACATGAAGAACAATTCCTCCATGAAGAGAAAATAGGTGTCATTGCGGTTGTCTACATGTACAGGCAGACTTTTCAACGCAGCTACTAAATGCACTCGTGACTGGGAGCAGGCTGTGGAGTATAGCACTAAAATGATATTGCCAGCAACGAACCGTTGCAACGTAGTGTACAAGCCGTATTGCTTGTTTCAGCCCGGCCGGCGCCTTTTAAATGTCATTACAACACAGGATTTTATTTTTTTCCTAACTGTGCCTGAGGGTAGAATTCAGTGAATCAAATATCGCGACAATTGCTTTCTCCCCCCCCCTCGCAGCCTTCGTCACCATACCACTGGCGGACTTACCCCCAACCGGAGCCAATCAGCAATGGCTTACGATGCAGTCGACAACCGTTAATCCCAACCTGACCCACCCATCTGCGGCGGATCGTTGGGGCCACACGGGTACCTCTCGCGATTGTGAATCTCGAAATATTGGATCACCGAGTGGAGTGCGTTTCCGCAAACGATCAATGCCCGTCACGTGCTTTCGCCATTCCACTTCGACAGCTGCCTTCGGAGTCTTGGGTGGATTGATGCGTGCACCGGACACTGGTGAAACTACCGATGGGAGCTACAAAAAGCGATCATGGACAAGTGGAACAGCGGAAACTACAGCGTCCCATCGTGGTACTGCTTCCGGTCCCAAAAGCGCTTCCGAGGCGACAACCACATCCCCTAATTATGATCCAAACCGACTCACCTTTTCATTGTCTGAGTGTTCACCGCCACAGATCCGAATTAGTGTGCAGTATGAGTCGGTCGATGTGCTGCCGCTGAACTACTACGCTGAACTTCGTGAGGTGAGCAATTTTTCAGGGATACACAAGATGACCTACTGAATGCTGAACACTGAAAATAAGGAAGATATACATCTGTGTTGCTCCTTCACTATGATATCACGCAGTCACGCGGGATAACCTCGTTCAGCACCGCACATTACCAGCATAGTTGGGCTGTGCAACATCCTATTCTAGTGCGATGCATACTCAAACTCTACCATTCGTTACTATTAGCACTACAAACGATTATTACATACTGCAAGGGTCTCGGCCCTTGGTAAAATTCCCACCGTGTGTACCCAAAGCTTGGGATACTCATCAGCACTAGTCGTAGGAATCGCCCTAGATGTAACTAATTCTTTGACCGTTAAGGTTGTTTGCAGGAACAGCTTTAGAGCTCTGTACCCACCAATATCTTGAAATGTCTCCCTATTTCTACCGGCCTAAGCCAACCGCGACTAGAAAACTGAATTCCATAGGGCTACAAATTGTTTGTCTGAAAACCTTTTCCCGCACAATCAAGTTAGACGGCTGCAAATTGTGTCACAATCATGACAAGCTTCTTATTCGTGACAGATGATTCGGCGATTTATCGATTTCACCGACTTACACCGTACCTTTCCCATAGTACTCTCAATAACTTCATAAGTGAGCGAATCTAGAAACTTTTATGACCCCTAATCCAAGGTGCTTTTGGGACTCTGCCTATCCTCTCTTGGTTTCTTGGCTTCGATATGGCACGATTGTTACTGTCTGGTGCTGCTCGAAAGATGAGTGTGGAAGGAGAACAAGTGTCAGATAAGTGATAAACTGCGGGTCAGCTGGTGGAATCGCTGGGGCAGCGATCGGTCCGCAGTCAACTGTCTTGCGTCTCCTGTATCAACGACAGCAAAGCAGTAATGACTGGACGGGACTATCACTAGTCAGTGCAACATGGTGCGAGCTTATTATTTCGTAGTTCGAAGATGCTCAATATCGAATACATTCGGTAAACACATGGGATTGTTTAATTGGATCTCCTGTAAATTTTGCCGGGCATTTATGGAAAACGCACCACTGGAATGCGACATATTCTCAGGTTAGGCGCTGTCCCCACCACGATGCCGTGGCTGTACTACAATAAACCTTTTCGGTTATCGACGGAGATGTAGGTTTCTTATCAGTGCAATAGACAAAGTCTTCGTCCTTTCACATGAAGGACTTTCAGTTTCCTCTGCTATGGTTTTCGTATGTATTTTCATTATAGATCCTAGGGAGATTTGGTTCAAGTACACAACCACTTTTAATTATATACCATCAACGAGGAAACAGTGTGCAAAAAGCTGAGACAGTTACAATTCAACGAAGTGTTCCGGAATACCTGGCTACTGATTCCTAGGCCAAGATCCATGTAAATTTATACACGGTGTGCACGAGTGAACCTAACATTACTATCTGATAGAGAGACGCTAGTACTGTGGCATTACCAAAGGAAGGAACAATCAAGTAGCAAACACTTGTTTGCAGTTCAGTGAATTCTAGGATTTTTGGTAGCACTATTCCTGATATTGCACTGGCTCAAGCCCGTCAGATGATGTTCTTTGGTTAATTTTCCATAACTTAGGTATGCAAAAAACTAGGTGGTCTGACCTGTGCTTTCGGAGCTGTCATCGTTAGACTGTAGTATAAATTTCATGCGAATCCGTTTGCTTGACTGAATCAACCCTTTTCGCTGTGTAAATGTTGAATTGTTTCTGAGAAATCTGCTTAAGTTTAGATTTTAACCTCAGGTTATCCATCTGTTGAATGTCTTTCACCAGACACGCACATGGTGAAAGTCCTTTGCCACATCTCTAACGCCGATGTTATTCAGGTGTCGATTGGGCTGCCATTCCTCTTCGGTAGTTGCTTCGGCTCAGTGCCTACCACTAAGGAAGCGATCTTACTGAAATATACAGATGATGTGTTCCTAGGTATCCATTATCCAACCTTGACCACAGTAGCCAAGCTACAAGCCTTTCTGAACGATCTTACATTGTAATCCGAAACATATAGTCTGTCACTTAATGCAATGGCGCTCTTTTCCCAATTTACCTAGGAACTCGTTATATGGAATCCCTCTCGGAGGCCCGTAAATTTCAGATCGATATCGATGTAATGCACTTCGCAACGTCAGCGAAGTACCTAGGTGCAAAAATACGCAGCCATTTATTTTGCTCACTTCATGCGGGTGAAATATTCACTGGAACACGGGGCCGTCGCTCTGTTTCGCATATAAAACGACTATTTCTCTAACTGATTTTTACTGCTATTTAGGGGCGTCTTTGTACTATCCAACTGGACCCAGAGGTCTACTGTGACATTTAGTGGTTTATTAGGTGATATTTGAAACGCAATTGACAGGTCGCCGATGCAACTGCCTCGATGCAACGGCATTCCAAAACCGAACGTAATCTACACTAGTGTGTCAGCTATTATCAGTTTAGCAAAAAACTTGCTTTAAAAGCACTCACGCAAACAAGTCGCCTTCTCCATAATGCATCATCCGCTCTTTTGGTTAGTTCATCAATGGGACGTGAGTGCAAACAGCACATGTGCCCACTTTTCATCCATCATTCCACACCTAGGTATCATTTGTAATACAAAACCATCCAGTTAAGAGTTAACTACCATACATCGATATTACATTTCTGTCCATGTCTTTTATAAGGCCATCATTTTCTATCCGCTTGTAGTAGGCCTTATTTGTTACGAAGCGAAGAACCTGCGTGTTATGGTGGCTTATTCACCCGTTCTGAGTGCATGGCTCACATTCTTGATTTAGCTTGACTTGAAACATGAGGCGAGTGAGTACATTCACTGCCAGTATCACCTTTAACATCTATTAGGTCTCAAGTGATTGCACCTAGGATCGGTTTTAGAGAAAGTAATTTGCACTGTTTGAAGAGTGAAGCAAATATAATGTACCCAAAACTTCTCGACCAGCTGCGCAATATGGCCAATACTAGATTGGTCGTCACAAACCTGTATGTTATGGCTTACTACTAAAAAGAATACTATTAAGGTGTTAATAAACTTCGTGCAGGTTTTGATCTTAAAATTTTAATGCGCACATCTTGTTGTAAACATAACATTCTAATCGAAATAAGAGCCACTTGAATTGGCACATCTCTGTCAACCAGAAACAAGTTTATTTATCCCGCATAAATAAAATTCCGGAGTTTTGGTGCCCATGAACTCGTCGAATGCGGTTTCAGCATCCCCTTGGGTTTTAAAGCATCTCTCTCGGAGGAAGATATTTAGGTGCTTTAAAAAGTAGTACTTGGTAATCAAGTGGTCAGGGGAGTGTGGTGGGTGAGGTAAAGTTCATAGTCCAGCGCGTCCAGCTTCCGTACGGTGTTTTGAGCGACTTATGGCATTATCGTGCAGAAGAATGGGATCGTTTCTGTTGACTACTGCCAGACACATGTCTTGAAATTTTCGGTGCATTTCAGCTATTTGTTGACAAAACGTCTCCACGGTAATGGTTTCGGCTGGATTCAGCAAATTGTGATGAATCAAACCAGCCGCAAATCACCAAACAGTTCCCATAACTCTTTTGGATGCGATTTGCACTCTGGGAAGTGTTGCGTAGTTTGATCGGGGTCCAACCACCGTAAAGTGCACCGTCGATTGTCATAAAGGATCCGCTTGTTATCGCATTTGATAATGCGGTTGAGAAACGGGTCGCTTTTGTTGTGCAGAATACTAGCAGACGATACTACGAAATGACGATTTCGTTGTTTTTCAATTAATTCATAAATTTTCGAAATATTTAACCACCATTCTGCTGTACGATGGCCTGATGTGCATTTGATGCCTGGACATAGTGAGGTTGAAGCAAAGTTCGTGGATTTGGTACTTGAAACTGGTGCATCGCCACACATATGCCAGCCAACACGCATATCAACACGTTCAACCCCGTCCTGTCTCGACCTGATGTTAACGAGCTACGAACAACGAGTGCGTGACGTTAGGATCCTGGAGCCCCTGGCTACGAGCGACCACTCAGTACTGATAGCTGATATGGAATTATCTTTGTCGTATTCACATCCGCTGCAACCAGCTCCCAACTACTGCAAAACGGACTTCGATGGTCTAGCGCGAGCCGCGAGCCAACTGGATTGGTCTCTGTCACAAACGGCATCTGTGGAGGATTGTTGGATGTTTATAAAAGAGAGATTGACATAATTGTGTTCCCAATTTGTGACATTGAAATGTAGAAAGGTTGGACCGATTAAGCCTCATTGGTTTGAAAAGGAGTATGGAAATCTGGCTCGGAGGCGGTGCAGAATGTGGGACAAATTCCTCCTCTCTGGCTCTGCCAATGATTGCGAAAGGGATAAATGTCAGCGGAACCTCTGCAACAGTGCGAAAAAGAATAATCTCCGACATTTCGAAGAGCAGCTCGCATTAGCCGCGAAGACCGCCCCAAAGAGAATCTGTGCATACGTGAAGCGAGGCCTGGAGCCGGCAGGTGATGTGCCAGTGCTGGATGGCACGGATGGACAGCCCCTAACCTCCAGCACTGAGCGTGCGTTCGCGTTGGCGGCGCACTTCGCTTCTGTATTTGCGAATGACCAGGTGTCTGTCCCGAGTTCGACGTGTACCGCTTTTACCGAACTCGATAGTCTGCATTGCGGCGTTGAAGAGGCAGCTCAACTACTCACCAAACTTGGCGGCACCAAACCTGCCGGACCTGATGGGCTTTACCCACTGCTTCTCAAGTCACTTTCAACCATCCTCTCTCCTATCGTGACCTACCTTTTCAACAGGTCGCTCTCCGAAGGTTTGTTGCCGGTTGACTGGAAATGTGCGGTGGTGAAGCCTATTCCGAAAGGCGGAGACCCTAGCAAAGTAGACAATTACAGGCCAATTTGTCTGACACCTATATTGGCAAAGGTTGCTGAGAAAATCGTGAAGAAGGGATTGCTGCAGTTGCTATAGTCAAACGAGGTCCTGACGCCCGCACAGCACGGTTTTATGTAAGGTCGCTCATGCATTACGAACCTGCTTGTGACGAAGCATGAGTGGTTGAAGGCAATAAGCAAGGGGAAGTCCGTCGACGTGGTATTCATCGATTTCAGTAAAGCGTTCGACAAGGTCAGTCATGAGGTTCTCATTCACAAACTCAGCATGTGTGGTGTCGGTGGCTCACTGCACCGGTGGATCCGCAACTTTCTTGTTGGACGAAAGTGGAGGGTACAGGTGGACGACTATCTAACTGACTGGTACCCCTCTACAAGTGGCGTGCCTCAAGGCACTGTGCTGAGGCCCACTCTGTTCCTGATCCACATCAACGATCTACCGCAGCTTCTCCGGTCGCCGTGTGCCTTGTTTGCGGACGACATGAAGATGTAGAGAGAAATCGACGCTCCCGATGACTGTGGCCTACTTCAGCATGACCTCAACCGCCTATCCACATGGTCTGCAGAAGTTCTTCTGCCGGTCAACCCAGCCAAGTCTGTATTTATGAGCCTGGGGAAGGGTGCAGACGGCCGAACCTACACCCTTGACGGCCAAACGCTATATCCCACACCCTCCGTAAACAACCTAGGTGTACTCTCACGCTGCGATTTGAAGTCCGTGGACAACACGAACAGGCTATGTCGTAACGGACTGCGCATGCTTTGGGCGCTCAAACGTAGCTTCGACACATGGTCTGAAGAGGTTGCCACTCGCCTCTTCTCTTCTATCATTAGACGAATGCTAGAGCACGGTTCGCCCGCCTACTTTCTGATTACTCGAGGCGTGGCACAAGAGATCGAACGGGTCCAACACGTTGCTACCAGGCTGATCCCGAGTTTACGTGGCTTTGGGTATGAAGACCGGTGCGAGAAACTAGGACTCTACACCTTGTCCTACCGTCGGGTACGAGTCGACCTCATTATGACCTACCGAATTCTACATCTCGGTGAGTTCCCCATGTTAAGGCCAATGCTGCACTTACGAGGGCCATGCAGCACACGCGGACACAGATACAAACTTGTCGTGCCGGATGTGAAATGTGTTCCCCACCCACTGTGCTTCGAACGGAGAGTGGTAAACATTTGGAACAGTTTGCCTGAACATGTGCTTGAGGCAACATCTGTGCAACAGTTTAAAACGTCGTTAGATTTGTATTTTGTCACTATTCGATTCAGAGAACGACTGCACACTTACGATGACATATCACATTTGTGAATCCTGAAATATCGTAAGTCGAATATTTTAAATATCACATGAGAACGACAACGATATTCACGGTTGACAACTTTTATAACGTTTTTCATCATATTTCGGAAGAGTTGTACAGAATTCATTTCTACTTGCTCTATAATACAGTATTCATTATTCAGAATAGTCGCATCCTATGAATATCATGTGGTTTTATGTTTAACAGCTCTTGCATGCAACCTAACTCTTGTCATTTTTTGGAAGGCTATTTTACGGACAGAACGTAAGTTCACAACCGACAAGACTACGTGTACAGACTTCGTGAACACAAATTGCAGGCAAATACAGAGGAACGCGGTTCCGATATGCTCATATGGGGCATGTTCGGTTGTTGCAAAACAGGATATATTCGCTGCTCCATCTAACTGATGCTGTTCATTACTTGCTTAGCACTCCCATCCTATACGCTATTCAAGCATGGCAAAGTTGGCGTCAACCTGATCATCCACCTTTCCGCAAATGCTGAACACATACGCGAGGCCCCACGTTGAATATGCGATCCAGGCCTGGCGTCCCTGGCGCAAGCGCGACACCAATGCACTTGAAGCTTCAAAACCTAGAGCAACCAAACTCGTAAGAGGATTGTTTCATCTCTCCTACCAGCGCAGACTGTAGTCCCTGAGATGGTACAGTGGTGAATATCGGCGTCAGCGAGGAGACCTCATCATGGTTTACTTACTACTGACGAACCCAATTCACCCTTGCCGCAGTCTGTTGCAGCTAAACTAATACCAACCTGAGAGGCCATCGGTTTAAACTGGTTACACACTGCAGTTGACTTGACTGTCGACGAAATGTTTTCTCCTTCCGTATGTCCCGTGCCTAAAACACACTTCTGACTCACGTTATGCTTGCTCATACATCAACGCTATTCAAAAACCCCTTGATGACACGCTATCCAACTTGCATTATTTGACGAAAAAACACAAATAAAATCGTGTGCCTAATGGACCTCTCAGTAACGTCGTGAGGAAGATACTTGCAGTAGATCCTTGTGAATAGCATGGATGTATCTAAACTGGATTAATTTGACGCAGCTGTCAAATGAAGCAACACAGGAGTGAGCGTTGTCGTTTTCTTGTTTATTCCTCACGCACTTACTGAACTATAACAGCTCTTTATACTATTTTGTATGTGCACATCTCATTCCCACTTCAAACTATCATTATGCAGTAGTGAATTTCAATCGGTAGACGCTTAAAATAACGATTACTTATTCGTTGCTCCTTTCAATTTCATTTTCTACTCCAACTATCCTTCGGGAGTTGTCATGCACACGCTTTTTTACCCGTGATAAATCCCAGTTCATTGTTCATGCTGGCTGTGTTCAGATTGTTCACTGGATACTACTGGCCGCTTTATTGTGAACACGTAATGGTGTGTCAGTGTTGTAACGCTGCCCTCCCTCTGCTCACTGCACTGCCAACACAGCCGGGGAGGAAAACATAACACCGAAGCCACCTAGACCAAAATGTATTTGGCACAGAACACGGTTCGTTTTATAGATCACAATCCATTATCTCCTGTTGTAAGTTCCTGTGCTGAATCAACCCACTTGCTCTGGACAGACTTCAAACCTGCTCGCGGTCCGCCCTGTCACGTAGCAACCTGTTTCATGTTGACTGTCTGATTTCATCAGCTTCCCGCGTGACTTAGCCGTGTTACCGTCGGTCGGGTAGCAATTCCTGTCCTGATGATAGACGTCTCGAAACCGTGTCACGTTCTTAGGCTTCGGCGTTCGATTAGTCAGATACTGAGTGGTCATGGTTGTGTAGACCACGAACTACAAAGTAATCGGCTGAAACGAAGTTTACCTTGGACCGCTATGGAATGCATTCGCAACTAACATCCATTCGGGGCTATCAGAAATCTGGTTATCTGTCATGGTCAATTATTTTCAAGCAACAGACGGGTGTTACCTGCATCATAACACCATGTCACCTCGGAGCAAGAACTATGGACTATTCCTTTATGATCTACCCTGATGGGACGTATCAAAGGACGCTGATTCGCGACAGCAGTGAAACGCGCGAGTGTGGTCATTTTCCTTATAGCTGATTTATAGGCTGGGATTCATTTCAAAACCCCGTCGTTCATTGAGAGGTGTGAAAAGCGTTTTTTCACTTTACTTCCAGTGTACCATCATTTCACCGTTTCGGTTCCCTTACCTGGGGGCGACAACCGCTTACGCATTCTGTTGAATAGTCTGCATCGCATACTTCCTGAGATCGTACTCATTAGGGAGTCCACTGGTCTATGCTCTCTATCATTAAACCTCATTGTGGGTCTATGAAACGCCAGACACCGTACATGAAGCACATTGTGTTGGTGTTATTTTGAACCCCTGCGATGGGATGCTGAGGATTTCCTCTGTAACGTTAAGTGAAAGACGCAGTTTCTACAGCAAGTAGTGTCAGAGGTATCAGTTTGCTTGGCACAACTTTACCGTCAACAAATAATGCAGCATGTGGGAAGGGATTACGTACGTGTTTTGATGTTCAGGGAACTACAGATCACTTCCATATAACTAACGGAGCTGTGTGTGAATTGAGCTGACCTTGAGATGTTGGTTTGCTCGCCCAGCTGAGCAAGCCAACTAGCGAGCAAACACGCATCCCAAGACCCAATCCGAGTTACCAATATTTCGACTGAGTTGGCATCTTCATTTCAATATGGGTTGCGCCTCTTACAAATTCCACTAGGTCGATATAGATCCTCGTTCAGAGATGAATCATGGTGTTCAGGCACAGTTGGTGTCCGAAGGAATTTGGCATAGACAATCTACGATGACGATTGCGAGTAGACCCTTAGTGATCCTGATGATTGTGACACTCAGCACGACAGTCAGTTAGCATTGGTAACCAATCACCAAAATTTGTGAGTGCTTGACGAGTAGGCTGATGAGGAGCTGCATGCAATAGATGCAGCAAACAAGAATTTTGTAAACAAAAATTGAGAAAATATTTTGCTTATTTTTGGTTTGGCCAAGCTATTGCAGGTGGCCTACCTTTGCATCATATTTCGAACTAGATATCAGTGCACAAGATCCGCGGTAGTGAAATAATTAGTAATGATGTTACCGATGGAAGAAGCGGTAGGTGGCTGTTATTTACAGTCGAGCACATCAAGTGGTTGTGATGTGCACAATCGCTGCAGCAAATAATGTGGGCTCATATGAGTGCTACAGCTTGAGTCGTTCGCTAAGCGTAGTTATGGAACTGCTGTGCTGTTTGAGTGAGCGATAACCGTTCATTTAACATACGCATCCATCGTTGCAAGTCCCTAAGCATTAATCAGTGCAAACTGCCATTAATCCTTTCCTCATTTCAACTGGATATGGGTATTGCGTCTCATAAGGCGTCAAAATAGGCTTTATACACCCAAATGGGTGTGTTCTCAGCATTTATAACATGCTATACTCAACCTGCACGCGGGCACGGACAGGATATCATAGTTATCGAACTGTGCACGACCTGTTGACCTCCGACGCGGTGACTATCTGCGGAGAAACCAACATTGGGTCCTCGCGTTACCGGCTGCTTTAAGGTCGGACTGCGCTGATTGGGAGGCCACGGATACAACCGAGTGGAACCGGAACACTTCATCCAATGTGCGTCGTTAGTGCTCAGTTGCCCACACTTGTGACTTATTCAGCCTAGCTAAGGTCAGTCAGTGCACTGATGTCATGGAGCTTACCAGACTGTGCAGTACGAGGCAACTGTAACACATAAGAACAAGCCCTCACGAGCTCTGGCGTTAAATTTAGTCCCTGCCCAGTCCGGCGCACTGGGACCATTGATTTTTTCACCACCGAGCGCATGTACTAGCACTGTGCGTCACATAGATGCTCCCGATCTTGCTTTGACGACCTTGGGCATCAATTCGCGAACGACTCGCGTTTCGCGAGCCATGTGGTCTGCATGCATGTGCTGACCGGTACAACCATACGCATACGTGCACAATAAGAGGTACGCACTCATATATCTTCTCGGTTGGACGTCTAGTCTCGCCAAGCACAAAGAAAGCTGATCGCCTTACGGAGGATTTACTTGACTGGGAAGGGGTGTATGTTGTATGATTGACGAGCTGTTTAAATCCATCAATGTTTTAGCCTGTTTCGGTGAGTATACAGACTAGAAAATTGAAACAGTGGTCACCGAGTGTCACGGGGTCTTCAGGGACTACCTCTATCGTCTACGTTGATCTACGCAGTGACTTCATTCAACTGGTAAGATCTGGGTCATCTGTACTTCCTGCTCATCTCGAGCTCACGCCCGCTGCGCTTTGCTGAGTGTACTCGGAGTAAGTAGTCTATATTGAAGTTAAGGCAGTTGACCTTGTCAGACACTACAATCAGCCGACGGTTCCTCGGACTACAGTCTGCGCTTCTTTTGGGGGACTCATCGGCAGTCATGGACACTCAGGTGACTCGCAAATCTACTCGTATGCGGCGGAAGCGGGATCTTTCGAAGTAATATGGCGCCCGACGGCCGGATGGTGAGCTTCCTGTGAGTCATTCAGCACTGTTATCACTGTCCGTATCTGTAGACTGCTGTTTCAAGTGGGGTTTACTTGTATTACCACTTCTATGTTGTTATTGCTAAAGAAGTGTTCTGAATATACTTTGGTCAAGTTCCGGTTCAGATTGGACTGGAACGATAGGAGAATCCCGTGAGTGTTCATTCTTGAGCGGATCGATAAACGAGAAATTGATAAGATACTCTGAACTGTTGATGGATCTGAAATGAGACAGCCGAACAACACCTTGGTCAACCAGTTACTGCTTACGTTTTCTACACTAACATTCCCTGTCGTGCCAATCACATGAAGTAATCAAGATATAAGAAAATAAATCGAAGATAAATCGAAGATAAAGAAGAGTGCAAATCCTTTGAATGAAGAATACTACCAATGTGTGAAGGAATACACAGAAAATAAAATCGAAATAGGAATATAGGAATTAATGAGGAAAACGGAAAGGTCCTTTATCGTCACCTAAGGGTGTCCGACTGACGCTTATAGCCCTACGTAGGGTGAATGCAAAGTTCGTACCCCAACAAATCAAACAGGTTACAGAGCCTTCGATGCCTTATTTTTCAGCACAATCACTCTCAAGCGCAACACACATCTCTAGGGGTGCTGAAGCGGCTTTATCCAAGTGGAAAGGAACTCTTCAGGCTGTAAGTCTAAAACGCTTCTACGGCTTCAATGACGTCACTGTCGTTGGGAAATTGTTTACTAACTAAAGCTTTTACAAGTTTGAAAATAGGTGGAAGTCAGAGGGAGTCAAATCTGGTGAATAGAGAGTGACTGAGTGAGAAACTCAAAGCTGCAGTCATAACTTGTTTTCTGAGCCATGGAAGCGGTGTGAGCTGGAAAGTTGTCACCGTGGAAAACGACCACTCTTATCAACATTTCTGGTCTCTTTTCTCAATATTTTTGTCTGAGAACTCTCATAGGCTCATAGTAATACATTCCGATGATGATCCTAATTCCTTCAAGGAAACTAGTTAGCATCACACCTCGGGAATCCAAAAAAACAGATACCATCACCATGCCATCTGACGGCGTAATTTTGGTCCTCTTTGGCCTAGGACATAATGCATGCTTCCATTGCTCTGATTGTTCTTTTCTTTCTGCTTAAACGTGGTGAACTCAGCACTCATCCACAGTGAGGAATCGTGAGAGAAAATTATCGGCATCTGCCTCAAGCAGCTCCAAATTTTTCCTTGATATCTCATGTGGAATGCGCTACTTCTCAGCGTCAGACATGCCACTCATTGACCGACAACTCTTGTATAACCTAACTCCTCCATCAGAATATTACCTGCACCCTCGTGGGAGCCGATAAACCTCTGCCATCTGACGAGTTGTTAGTCGGCTATCTTACATGATCATATTCACTGTTAGTTCAAGATTTTCTCTGGTGGTGTCTTTTGATTAGTCTTCATGATCTGGACTCCAACTTTGATACTCTTCCTGCCGCACTTGAATTCTTGCACCCAACGTTTAACTGGAGCATATGAAGGAGCAATATCATGCAATGTATTGAGCATATCGTAGCGGATTTCAGATGCTGACACTCCATTGACGTAGACTGTAGCTTCCCTGAAAACATTCTCTGGAACCGAGTTCTAGCGCTAGATTAATCGGTGCGATAACTGAGCGCAGTTCCTTCAGCTTCATGGAATGCTCTCGGAGACCAGACAATCTAGCGGGACTAAATAACCAAGACAAATCCGGGCCAACATTCCTAGTTGAAATACGGTAGCTTAGGATTAGGTCTCATTCAAGTCTTCGGTAGTGTATTGAATGCATCTCAAAACTAAGGAAGCGCTCTGGGTACCTTTGTTCCTGTAATCCTACAACCAACCTAGTGCCAACTGGAAAGACCATCTGCAGCTCTATTTTGTCCCGGGCGAGACAGGACGGACAACCCTGAGAGCAGTATTCTAGATGGGGCCGAATAAACACCGAATACAGTTTCGGAAGGATATCAGCCATCAAGAATCCGGAGGAATGGTGTAGTAATTACAACATACGAAATCCTCTGCCTGCGGCCTTCTTCCAGTTGCCACCTGAGTGTAAAGTCGAAGAGTTTATGACACCTAGCTTAACCTGGCTTAATACACGAGGAACTGCGACCCCAAAGACCAACCAAGTACCTGGAAGGGTGACAACCTGCTCTAATTCGCAAAACGGAACACTTTGTCTGATTTATAGGCAGTAGCCATTAAGTAAACTAGTCCAAAAGCTTATACCTGGCACAATGAATGTCTTCAAGACCCGCACGAACATCAACAATACTACACAGCTTTAGGTCATTATCAAATGCTAGCGATAGTATCTCAAGCTCTGCAGGTAGATCACCCGCATAGACGGAGAACAGCAGTGGTCCAAGGACCGAGTTTTGCGACATGCCGCTAGGGACAGACTGTCCAAACAATAGGTTGCAGTCCACCACTACAGGCTGCTGTCTACCAACTAGCAAAGTAGACATACAATGAAAACCTCAACCGTATATACCGCGAGAATTTAGCTTTTGCGAAAGCCTTAAGTGGGGTACCGTGTCAAATGTCGTCGAAAAATCGACTAAGAACGCGTCTAGTGTGTGATCGTTATCCACTGTATCAACCCAACTTCCTCGACCTTCTAGTAGTTTCGTCAGACACGAAAACCCCCCTTCGGAATCTGTGCTGTGCACTGCTGCGTAGATTAAATCTATGCATATGACTCCACAGTGCATTGATCATCGGTTTCTCGAGGAATTAGACTACTAAACTCGTCAGACTAACTGGACTGTAATTAACAGGCAGATTCCTGTTGCCATTTTTAAAGTCTGTGAAGATGACGGCTTTATTCCATTCAGAAGTTAATGCACAACTGTCAAATGATTTCTGGAAGACAACAGAGATCCTTCCACTTAGTTCCGCGGGCGACTTACATAACAGGTTCGGATGAATTACATCAGGACCAGATGACTTAGAGGGGTTTAGCCCTTGTAGAGGCAGTCTCCGCTACACTCAATCCAGTTAGCCACGGACCATCTGAGATTCTGGAAACCAGTCCAGTGCATGTCAACGAGATTTCTATTACAATCGCTCCTGTTCAGTGCCTACCAACTACATAGGCTTTGTCATAGCACGTATGCGCATGAGTAAAGTCGGATCGCTTCAACACTGGAATTGACGAGTTCGAACCGCAGCTCCTTTTGACATATACAAAAAACTTTTCGGATTATCCGAGTCTCCATATGCATGACACTTTTCACACATGAGTCGAACATGACTTAGACGTTGCTTGCACCTATTTCTGGTCTCCCTGTACCTGTCATAAGTATCGGTTGGTGGAACGTATCGGTAGGTCCGCAGGTATCTAGGTCGCTTGTTGAGCAAATACCTGTCAGTTAAATCTTTCCACGGCGTCTGTGCTCGTGTCACCTCACTGCTTGTGACGGGATGTAGGAGGCAGTGACGTCTACGAGGTAAGACTCGAATTTTTCCCGGGCTACTGGACATTATCGTCCCGCGAGATTTCATAATGCAAATCTGAAACCTTGTCTTACATTGAATGATAGTTCACGTACCATATGTTTGGATGTGATTCGACGATACCCTAGTGATGTCTAGACAGAGTACAATTGAAGAGAAAATAAACATGATCATTATCACCCAGAGGATGGCCGTAAGTAATGTCACCTACGAAATAGGGAGATTTCACAGACACCATGTTTTGCAGAACTCAGTCCTTCAGGGACAAGCTCTTATTCAGCAAAGTCAAGACGGCGAAAAATACAGCATGCATGGCAAACCAAACTCCCCGATATAAGTTACAGGTTCAAATCCATAACTAATGACCCTTCTGAGTCGATGAAGTTCCTCCTTTGCATCAGTTAACCAAACGGTGAATCACTCACAGGAATATCGTCCAGTCTGAGTCCAGTAATCGAATCCGTTACGCTCTCATCCCATTGGCTCTCTGGCTCGCTCGGTTTGTCCATTCGTTCACTCTGATCTGACGCTCTCAACCCATCCGCCTTCTTCGTGTTGTTGCGCCTCCATATTGCTCTTCACTCCGTACACTTTGCCACTCCGCGTCGTGTTCGCTGTATCTGCGGCCGTGGTCTCCTTACCCCACCACATATGGCACTCCAATCCCAATCCACAATGTTGTCTCCGGTGTCGTCTCAAATGCACACGATTTCTTCTGAACCTTTCCCTACAACATTTATTTCGTATGACTTGGCACCGACCCTCGAGATTACCACAACTTTTTCCATCGTTCTTGACTATCAGGTACTGGTTGTACCCACACGTCCTTCCATACTATTAGCTCAGTACCGATGCACCGCGATCGTAGTTCCGTTTCTGTATGGTCATTTGTCATTTCAGATTATTCTGCAATCGCTCATGTTGTGGCGAAATTTGGCGAAAAAGTGTGGCATGTGCCAGCATCAGAGTTCTAGTCCTTCGGCTGTATAGGAGCTGCACTGAGCGCAAACCGACAATCGTTGAGGTACGGGTGCTCACCAGTTGCTATAACCTTTGATAACAGTCGCTTGCCCTGCTTCGCTGCTGATCCCGCCTTTCCTTTCGATCGGTTGGGATATGGTCTGGTTTGCTGGTACACGAATTCCCACTTGTTTGCGGAGACCAGCTCCTCCGGTATACTGTGCCGCGCGAACTGACATCTGAGCGTGTTGATTACTGCCTCTGTGGTCGTAGTGGCGAGTAAATTGACTTCAGAATAATCATTATAATGATCCACCGGAAGTAAGTAATCCTTGCCGTTATCAACCAATAAATCCACCGCCACCTTCTGCCACGGTCGTTCAGGGACATCACGCAGTATCATTGGTTCCCTCGTCTAGTGGATTTCGTGTGAAAAACACCCCTCATAATTCAATACACCTTGACTTATTTGATTCGTCATTCCTGGCCAGAGATCAATTCTCTTGCTCGGTTAATGGATAGTTGACACACAGGTGAGTGAGATGCACGTATCTCACCATCTCTCCTCGGAGTGATGACGGAACCAGAATATGACTCCCTTGAACAGTAAACCATCGTAGACAGAGAGTTCATCCCGAAAATTAAAGTAGGATGTTAGTTACTTTAGTAGCTACTTCTTTATCTCTGGATACTCATTTAGAATACCATATCGCAAACATAAAATCGTCGCATCTTCCTCTGTGTGGCGTCATACTTCTTTTAGACGGGCTTCCGTGTTTGTCAGGTGCTGTACTGGGTTCACTGCCGACCACTTCCAGATTATGCTCGGCTACCGGCAGATGAGCTCTTGACAGCGTATCCGCGATGAAGATTTGTGCGCCGGGCGTATACAAAATATCCACGTCATACTTTTGAAGCCGGGTAAGCACACGCTGAAGACGAAGAGGAAGGATGTGCAGCGGTCTGCGGATTATCAACACAAGCGGTTTGTGATCGGTATACACAACTGTCTTCCTTCCGAAGGTATAATCGTTGAAACGGTCCACGGCATAGATTACCGCGGGCATTTCCTTCTCAATCTGCAAATATCGCTGCTCGGTCACGGTCTGTGCTTGACTGCGGACATCCGAAGGTTTTCCATTCCATAAAAGAAAATCACCTATTCCTTGGATACTGTCACACTGTACCTGCAAAACCTGAGCTGCATCGCAATACCCGAGTACAAGTGCGTTGCTGATGAGGTATTTAACAGTTTCGAATGCGGTTTTCTGTTCATTTCCCCAACTCCACTTTACTGCTTTGTGAGTTAACTTCCTTTATCAGCGTCATGATACCAGGGCGTCTTGGCATGAAACGGCTCAAGTAATTCACCATACCGTTTAAGCAATGGATTCCCTTCACGTGGTTTGAGGGCGGCATCTCTCGAATTGCCTTAATTTTTCCTGGATCGTCCAGGATTCCTTGGGTTGTTAGCAAATGCCCATGGGAAATCACCTCGTTTTTCCGAAGCTCAATTTTCTCTCGTTTAAGCTTCTTCTTTTGCACACAACGCTGCAATAAAAAGTGGAGATTGATATCATGCTATTCCTCCGCCGAGCAGTAGATCAACACATCGTCTGCCACACATGTCACACCACTTAAATCTTCTACTGCTTGCACCATTTACTTCTGACAAATTTCGCCCGACACCTTCAAACCAGACGGTAAAAGCAGCCAACGATAACGCCCGAACGGTGTGGCAAAGGTAGTAATGAAACTAGATTCTTCATGTAAAACTACGTGCCGAAATGCGGAAGACAGGTCTAACTTCCTGTACTATTTAGCCTTGGCCAAACGCGGCAAAATGCTTTCTAGGTTAGATAGCGCATAATGCCCTCTACGCATGGCCTCGTTCAACGGTTTCGGGTCAATGCACACGCGCAATTCGCCCGTCTTCTTCGTAAGGATTGCGACCTGGCTAACCCAGTCGGTTGGCTCGTCGACTTTGGCCATCACACCCTCCCTCACTAGATTGCTCAATTCAGCAGAGAAGCTGTCACGCAGCCCGAATGGAACTCTCCTAGCCGGTAGCGCAGTTGATAGTACCATAGGATCTAAGGACAAGTGCGCGGTTCCCTCAAACTTTCCCAAACCTGGGCTAAACACAGACGGATACTGGTCACTAATATCGGTTTCTCCCTGGCAAATATGCATAAAACCAGCATGATTATAAACAAAATAACCGAGAGACTGGATCGAATCAATGCTGAGAATCGGCGTGAACATCCTCACGATCACAAACTCCAGTCAGTTTGAGGCTCCGTCTCTTGCGTTAACCACTTCAATTGTAGCTGAGCCCTTCGAATGAAGTCTGGAACCATTACACACGCGCAGGAAATCCTGATTGGATTGGATGCACACTCCGGGACAGTGCTTCTTTGGAAGAATCTCGACTGTATCATCCGTGTCTAACTGGAATCGTACGGCTTTGCCTTTGATCAAAAGGCATGTGTTTGTGAAAACCCTCGACAGACGTCGCCAATTGAATGTTCTGCGTCTGTGGGTGACTTGTCACGAACGAACGAATTCACATTGGTTGAGTGGCAGCAACGAGCATAGTGGTTCCTTTTTCCATATTTGGCACATCTCCGACCCCATACCGGACACTGTTTGTGCGTGCTCGGGTGTCGAGCACGTAAAACTTGCAGATATCATGTCTCACCTTAGTTGCCTTCGTTGTTTTGCCTCTGTAAACGGCACACAATGCTGCGTCAGCTGCGAGGTTCATTTGTTAGTAATGATAGCTAGTCGAGGACTCACTGTTGAAATATCGATGCACTGCTGGAGTGTTAAGTTGCTTTGCAGCAAAAGCGGATTTGTCGTACCTTCATCATTGATTCCTAGGACAATCCGATCGCGCATGAGACTGTCGCCCGTGCATTTACAGAACATTCAGGACCGGGTCAAAATCTTTAACGCAGTGCTGCATGCATCCATGGATTCAGTTGGGCCTCTGCTTCGCATAAAGAAAAGGTACCGCTGGTACGTCTCGTTGGTTTGGCCTTCGCAGAATTCACTGAAATTTTCCTGGATCGTTTTTAAATCTTTAGGATCTTTGTCTGTCGTAGTGCCGTGTCTCTAGAATACGGCGTGCATCATCCCCGGTTGTTTGTCGAAACATGGCCGAGTGATATGCCATCGGTTGCTGGTCTAAACGAACTAAAGTGCATTAATGCATCCACTTGCTCCTCCATAGACGCCAATGGTTTGCCAAGTTTTGTTCATCCATGTTTAACGGGGCAGGTGTTTGAATTGCCGGTGTTGACCCAATAGGCATCTGAGTGTGGGTCGGTGGGGCTAGTCTTATATACTCTGACACCATGTTGCGGAACTCAGTTCTTCAGGGACAAGCGATTATTCAGCAAAGTCAAGTCGGCGAAAATTACAGCATGCATGGCAAACCAAACTCCCCGATATAAGTCACAGGTTCAAATCCATAACTAATGACCCTTCTGAGTCGATGAAGTTCCTCCTTTGCATCAGTTAACCAAACGGTGAATCACTCACAGTAATATCGTCCAATCTGAGTCCAGTAATCGAATCCGTTACGCCTGCCTCCCATTGGCTATCTGGCTCGCTCGGTTGGTCCATTCGTTCACTCTGATCTGACACTCCCATCACACCGTGTCAGAAATACCGGGTAACTAGGCTTTCATGTATCTAGTGAGAATGTCCACAAATTGATGTAATGGTACTTTTAGCGCGAACTGCACCGAAAGTACCTGTCGATGAGTTGTAAGTAGGATCTGCCAAGCAAACCTCCGGTAAACTGAAGTCACCAATCATCAGACAATTGTTGGCGAACTGAGAGCAAATAAATTCAAGCATCCTCTTGGATGCACTCCCAGGCCTTCTGTAAACAAATACGACTGTAAACTGGACAGAGAAAAAGCTAATCATCGCCCACAGATCTTCAACAGTTTAGTCTACCAACTAAACCAAGCAGACCTTCGAAACGCCAAATTTAAACTAACATAAAGACCGACGCCTTCACTCTGCAGGCTAAGGTTGCGATCGCTTCTAAGTAGTGCGTAGCCAGAGAAATGTAATTCACCGTCCACGATGTCCTAAGACATTCACCCCCAATGAATGTAAGTATCTCTGGATAAGACCCAACTACAAGCAGACCTAACTCGTATACCTTATTCCTTAGGATACGGGCATTGCTGAGTACCATCTGAAGGAATTCTCAATAACCAACCCTAGACAGTGCGCTACCAGAAGGGGCACCGACAGCGCGGAAATGGATCACTAGCTGACCACCTGAAAATCCAATGACCAAAGACCCTGCTGGCCGAGCGCTAGTTCACTTTTGAGGTCATTGATGGCTTTCTTTAGCTTCCTATCCGCTAGCGGAAGGTCTGACTGAACACTAACATCAGTACCGTTAGTTTCAAACAATCCACAACGTCGCTTTGCGTTCCTCCGGGGTAGAGAGGATCACACGAAGTAGGCGTGGTTGGGGGTTTGGCGGACCAACTAGGACGGCCCCCATTTTAGACAGCTTCCTGAGAACAACACCTGGAAAACCACGGAAGGAGTTTATTACGCACATTTTTAACCACTGGAGGTGTTGCAACACGCTTTTAGTAGGAAGAACGGCAGTGGATTTCATCGTGTTACGGTACATAAGGCTACAAAGGTGGATCAAAAGTTATCGGTCCGACATAGAAAGAACCCAGCTATCCGAGGTATCCTTTATTACTATTCAGTGTAATATCCCAAAAGTTGTATGCACTTGGTCCAGCGGTATTCAAGCATTGCTATCCCTCTGTGGAAGGTCGAAGACTGTTCCTCTAAAAACAGCGCCACAGCACTGATCAACCTTTCATCGCCGGCAAATTTGTGACTCGGAGGTGGGATTTTAGTTTGGGGAACAGTGAGAAGTCTGATGGAGTCAGATCTGGTGAACGTGCAGGATGTGGCAGCAATTCAAATCCACATTTGGCTGCTTCTGACACGGCCACTTGAGAAGTATGAACGGGTGCGCTGTCATCCAAAAAAGGACTCCTGCTGCGAGCTTCCTCCTCCGCGTTTCTCTGACCAATTGTTACATTTGGCATAGTTATGAAGCCTAGTACTCGACGTGATTGTCTGACTCCACAGCAAGAAGTCTATCATGATAACGCCTTCGCTGTCCCAGAGGACAGAGACCATTACCTTTCCTGCGGACGTTACTTGACGGAACTTCTTTAAGGGCGAAGAATCACGGTGCTTCCACTGTTTACTTCGAATCTTTAACTCTGTTTCAAAGTGATGAACTAATGTTTCAACATTGGTAACAAATCTTTTGAAAGTTGCGGGATTTGCCCTGAAACAAGTCAAAAGTTTCCTCTACTCTTCCAGCCTGTTCAATTTCTGATAGGGTGTCAACATATTTGGCAACCATCTTGCAGTCAGCTTTCTCATTCTAAAGATATTTGTTACGACAGCAGGCACTTAACCATAACTGCTACACATAGTCTTAGCTATTTGAGAAATAGATAATATTCCATCATTCAATATCATTCGGTGAATTGCTTCCCCTTACTCACTTCACGCCGAAGATTTTGGGCGTCCAGACCGTGGCTCCTCTTCAGTGCACTACCTGCCTGTCTTTATATTCACAGCCCACAGTGGAATAAGAAGGGGAGCCCTCACCAAGTGTCTCAACCATAGCAGCATGGATTTCCTTGAGAGTCATATCCTTTTTCTGAAGACACAGTGTCACAGCTCGACTTTCAAATTTGTTCATTTTTAGAAATTTAGAACCAAGGTCAGTTCAATGAATCCACATGTGCCAATAATTAAAGCTGGAAACTTGAGACTTGGCAGTGACACTTGCAGCATATGATACTTTTATAAATTAATCTTTTCTCTTAGTTCATTTACTTCTTGATCAGGTCGAGAACATTTTTATCCACCCTTTTAATGTCCTTGAAAGAATCACAACAACGGAGTGTGGTCATCTCACTAGTCTTTGATTCAATATTTACACCACATGGCTTCACCGCTGGTGATGTGATTGTCGTTGTCTTCTCAAAACATGTTGAAGCAACCGAAACTTGCATATTTATGCTTCAATGATGGCGCTTTATCGTTTTTCGGATCTTCGAACCCGCCCGAAGTCTCACGGGCATCTCTAGTCCGTTTTCTCTTCTGGCTAACGGGAGCAGGGGGAAATGACTCTACCTCACTTTGAATAGAGTCTAACTTGCTACCAAAACTATGTCGTCGGTGACAACCGAGACGGTCAACACATTCAACTGGCAAGTAGTGTGGGTTTTTTCTTTCATACAAATATGAAGTGGTTTAACAACTGATGACCATATTTGTTTTCTTTCCCTGGTGCCAAGAAGACTATAACTCTTGGTTTTGCGGAAGGATTATGGAATTTCCTGTCCCTCATGCGTTTTACTCTATTGGGCCAATGAACCAGATATTTGGTGTGGCTCATGACAGGGGTAAATACACTGCCCGAAGTAGCTTCGTTTATGCACTCCACATCAACCGGGATGGGTAACACAATGGTTGATATCATAAGTTGATCTCCAGAGCAATGATACACATCGCAGTTGATCGGATCTGCATCGCTGGAGACCGAAAGTCATGTCAACCTTGTGGAGAAGTACTTCAGACATTAGGTGTGAATTCACCACTCGTTGCATCAATATCTCCCTCCTTATTTTGCGACCTACCGGGTAATCTTACCGGCATGTACAACAACTGACACAGCTGAAAAGCAAGGTGTTACCAGTTGCCAGCATTGCGTACTGCTCTGTAGTCAGACCTGTACAAAGCTGGCGGCAACAGTGGTGGCAGACATCTCATTGCATGCCGCCGGATTCGTCAGTTACTGGCGTAGTACAGCTTGAACTTCCACACACTACGCTAGCCTCATATCCCAAGTCACCAAAAACAACAACAACAACAACAACAACAATAACAACAACGTCGATACCTTGTGACACCAACATAATGGAAAGCAGTGGTTGAGAAAACAGTCCTATGGAATACCGAACAGTAACTGCTTGCAAAGCAGACAACGGAAACAATGACCGAATTCAAAAGAATGTAACACGGATTAGCGAAACAAAAAATATCAAACGATGACAGCCCAGGACTGACAGCGACGGGCGAAACGCTTGATTCAGTACCACTTTTCTCGATTCAAGTTGCATTGGATTTGAGAAAAATATTGACAAGTCCATTGTTATTGTACGTGTTTATGCAAACGCTGTTTTCCCCGGTGTTTCAACTAAAAGATCGAGTTACCGCCTCAGTCAATTGCAAATGTATCCTTAATCTGGCCTAATCTTGCTTGGAGGATGTTGAAGTAGCCCTCCGAAAATCAAACCGAAGACTGGGCAGCAATCAGTTCCAAGCAACTATCACGGGTCATTTTGAACTACTCCTTGCGTGAATGGATTGCGACGTACAATCTCAGTGTGGACCACCAATAGCATTGGAGTGAACCTCTGGCGAACAGCGCACAATATCCATCTGGTTTGACCACAGTTGACTGGTCTAACAGCAGACACTACAGGTCGGTGTTAAGTTAGTAACAGGATGATAGTGTGGCGTTAGCCTGCGTAACTAGTAGTTACTTGGCCACAACTGTGAGACCGATCTTCTTCTGGCCTTCTTATTTATTAGGTACTGGTTGAGTGGTTTTGCACGACTAAGTTTATCATGAGCTATCAGGTACCACAATACCATCTCGCTTGCATAACAATATCCGACAGCTAATGTTGTTACACCATAGCTAATCCTGGCTGTAACGTTTGACCAAAGGTTGGGCGGCCATAACTCCACCTCAGCCAGGCTATCAGTCCGATAAAAGATTATAATGGTTTGCATGTTGATCCATTGGCAAGAACATGGCTAACTTGATCTCTGTAGCAACTGAGCGCGACAACTTTAAGTTACTTTATACCCTAATTACTAGCATGTGTTACGATCGATGAATGTCATGCAGTTTACACGTTTGTGACTACATAGTATGCGTGGTATGCAAACCATCGATTCGAATGTCTTCAGTGGCTGCACCAGTGCACATTCTCTCTGTCAGTCGGAACCTACAAGGTGTCAATCAACGGTGCATGAATGTCTCTCGCAGTTAACTTTAAGCGCAGTTGTTCGCAACAAACACACTTATATCGATTAATCCATCTTGCATGCATGATATTCTAACTGGAAAAAGAATACGCAAAATTTGTCCGACCCGAATCGACTGATCACCGAGGCTGCTGGACTCGGAGTGTCCATAAGTTGTGGCTGATTCGAACAGAGTCCCATCACTTTGTAATCGAGGACGGAACATTCACCCTTCTGGCTTTTGGCTGATGTTATTAGCCTCTGTGTGGAATGGGATTAGTAGTGTCATAGTGGTCAGATGATATGGTCGTCATGATGTATTAAGCGCGAGCCATAGCACTGAAGTGTTCTGAATACTTGAGATGGCTTGTACTGTTTGTGTGTCTGTTCGCTTATCGACAAGCCACCTCAGTCGCACAGCCGGCTGGTCACTCGTTCTTCAAAAACATACGTGATTGCTGCGTGGTGACAACAAATGCACTAAGGAACACCAGACGTGTTAATTAGGATGCAGCTGACTTGAATCCTGATCCGTCATACTAGATTCTTCTCGGTACACGATCAATTGATTTCATTTAACTATGCACCTGTTGCCGTATGTATCGTTGGCATTTCTAAGTGTCAGCGATATGGCTGAGCTCCATTCGTTCACTTCCTGACTAATCATGTGTCAGAATAGCTGTTCACGTGATTGTGATAGGCTGTTTGCTTCGCTGCTCAACGCACTGTATCTTCCCCAGCGGTAGGTTGTTCTGTAGCTTTGCGCTAGTTTTACTAACGCGATACCCCAGTCACCCCCTCACAGATGTGGTTCCCTGAGCGATCCGGGAAAACAGGATCAGTAAGAAAGGCGTGCACAGTAGATCACTGTTCATAAAAGTGTGCTATTCAGGCGACACATGTGTACTTTCTGCTAGTGTCGAACATGATCCAGACACTTGCTGCTTTACTCTTAATCGGATTAGGCATAAATAACCCACTACTATTACTACTACTACTATTACTACTACTAATATTACTACTACTACTGCTGCTGCTGCTACTACCACTACTACTATTACTACTACTACTACTACTACTACTACTACTACTACTGCTACTACTACTGCTACTACTACTACTACTACTACTACTACTACTACTACTACTACTACTACTACTACTACTACTACCATGCGTGCTGTGTTGTGTAGCCTATGTATCTAAGACAGTAAACTTGTTGAGCTAATGTCAGCCAGCGAAATCGTTGCGTGCGCCATCGTGGGACCTAATTTTATGGATGTATTACTTTTACCACTTCTTCATTCTACTCACCGGTTGATGGCTCGCTGCCCAAACATCCAAAAGGTCGTCATTGACACGTCCACATATTTTCCCTCCGCAACGACTTACCAATGGTGGACGGTGGTTGTGTGATCGCTTGGCTGGCTCCTTTACTAGGTAACGGTACAAAAGTGCAACCCACCTGTTAGTTCCGGCTGTGCTTCAATGGAAATTCGGTTTTCAAAAACCGAACTAGTGGGCCACAATGGCTGTTAGATTTCTACTTTCGCCAACTAACCATGCCCAGTCATACCATAATGTGCGGTATCTTTTCACCAAGACGTGTGTGGCCACGTACTGGAATTGCTCGCTTTCAGACGCATTTCGTAATATAGGTTTTCATCCCGCAAATAGATAGAAAACGGTTTAGAAGTCGGTGTTTCAGGAAGTGGATGCCATGTCAAACAACATTACTTATTAATAAGTCAGCGATGCTTTTGTTCGAATTTTACTCCGGAGTTTGCTGGGGAACACAGTCATCAAAGCAACAAGGCTAAACAACGCAATAAGTTCGTTTCGGTGACTGTGTTTAGCTGCTTTGCCGTCACACAAACCAAAAATGTATTGTTCATGTCTTCCGAGAAATACTGACTCCGTAATTACCGGGGCCACTGCAGATATCAAGCGGACCATTTTCATTCCTGCTTTGCTGAATAACAAACGTTCCACGGTTCCGGTCCACATTTCTCGAGTGCTGACAAAAGCGAGACAGCTAAAGATGACTTCCCAGGGATATTCGAACACATATGATTGTACACTTGATATAAACGCTATTAAAGCTTTTTGTTTTTTGTATTATCTAAAACTTCAAGACTTAGCCATCAAAATTCTCTATCCCTGACTTTCTTGTGACAGTTTCTCAGATCGCACTCCGCCCTCTTGGTACGAACACTGGAGCCTATTCTGTCGGCGAAGCAGAAAGAAGAACTGGCTAGCTGCCTTGTGAATATACACGAGAAACTACCCCATTTCAGTGTTGCGACATTTCTGGCTCAGCTACTCGAAGAAGACATCAGGCAAAATGGTGAGTCCATTGTTGGCTTTTAGAGCGAATCGATTGTTCTTTACGGTCAAACAAATTTTGATTAACTTTTGTTGATGTCTTAACTAGTGTTTGTTTCGGGAGATTGCAAGCGTTCAGTTCAACCTCGAGGTATTGAATCCGCAAGTCCCCACACGGTTGGACTTATCGCTGACGGGAATCTACTGCTCACCATACCACGTGATTGTCTCACAATCAAGTGCCAAGCTTGTCACTACTCACTCGAGGCGTACATTGTCAATTTTGGACGTGGGAAATTAGGATCCATTCAATCCATCTGGAGATTTTGCGAGTGGACGCCCGGCATCAAGACGTCACTTGTCATTTCACTTGACGTTCAATTTAAGCAGATCCGCCGACATCCACTATCAATGAGGCTGGCTGATGGCCGTTGCGTGACGGAAACAATTTGGAGTTATCCGCCGTTAAATTAGGACTGGTAGTCTAGTTCTGCGCTGTTGTGAGGACTCTGAACAGCATTTTATACAACCATCAATTGCTTATAGTTTCATGGAAAAAATACACCGGGGGCCAGTTTGAGTCGTAATATCCGTAATACATTATATTGTAATGGGATAGTAATAGGATAGTAATAGGATTGCACCAAGCAGACATGGTCGAATATACTTACTCTTTATTTTCTTAGTCGATCGCGCGTGCATTCTAGCAACGTACATAGGAAATGTGTGACGTTGAAGCATTCCGTTTCGTAGGCCCTCCGACATCGCACAAAACAGATTTCGAGTCGCAACACAATGCGTGCTTCGAAATGACTCTTCGAGTCAGTCATTACTCGTTATGAGAGGCGTTGCCCAAGGCGACTCGGTGGCTTAGACGTAGTCGCTTGGACTGACATTCCAAGGTCCCGAGTTCTAGTCGAGGTCCTGCAATCTTCACCTGATAAATGCAACCGAGTACGAAACCGCTCTTGGAGTGTAGTGTTTTCGGGAGGGCAACACCCAATGTTCAGTAGATGGGACCGTCCTTTAAGCTTGCTATGTGACGATAGCCAAATGACTATTGAATCCTGAAGCGCACAGTTAATAATAATATTGTTAATAATAATATTTCACCCAGCATCTAAACACCGTGCACACAAAGAAACGGATAGAATCTACATTTGCAGCGGTTAGCTTGTGCACAACGTTAATCGTTCACCCTGTTTTTGCGTCCGGGCTTAGAAATATGCCTTTGAACGGCCTTCCCAGCTACAGTGATTTCTCGACAAATCATTTACGAAAAGACACCGATAAACCCGTTGATAATCACTAATTTGGAATCACTTTGTAGTGGATTGCGACACGCAATCTCAATGTTGACCTCGATTCCCATTGAAGTGAACCTTGGTCTTTCGATCACGAGGACCGTAGCTGCTGCCAATAGAAATTAGGTGTTGCCCGCCCGTGTGCTTCAAAATGACCCTCAACCTCGTTCATTAACCCGTTGTGCCAAGTGTTGCCCGTCGTGACCCGGTGGCTTAGGGGTTGCCGTCACAACGAACATCCCCATGGTCCCGAGTTCGGTGCCTGCTAACTCTATCTGATGAGATGTTATAACTTCGAAACGTGTCATGGTAGTGCAGTGTTTTGGGGCGCTCAACACCCAATTTCTATTTGTAATGTAAAACAGTTTGCAGACACCATCTTTCACGGCCAACTTTTAATTTTATGCTGCAACTGGTTACTTGCTTGTAACAGCTGTTCAAGTAGAGGTAGCCGAATCCGTTAATGCAGCGGTTGCTATCAGATCTCTTTGACCCTACACCACCATGTTTCCTGGGTTGGGTTTTTTGCCAAGTTATGGACCTGCTGCTATTTTGTTTGAAGCACACGTTACGCTATTGGATTCCAACACAGCCTCCGCGTGGATCATCATTTGCCTCGTTCAACTCGATCACTGAGACAATGGCTGACGCAGGTGGGTGTTTTGCATCCGAGACAGTGCGCACTCCACGATAGGTTTATACTTTCTTATACCCTCCACGTTGGGAGAGCCAGTGAAGCTAGAAGTCGAAACCACCGACTTTGATATTCCCAAACAGACACACTCACTCTGCTAGGAATATTTGTCATAAAGATTAGCAATTTGTTGTTGGATTCTGTCACTTTCTCCGACAAATTTGTGCTACGTGCTCTAGCCTGTGACCGTCAAGTGACACCCTAGCGCAGAACAAACGGTGAATTATATCAAGTATTCTTTAAACTCCAGGAAAGACTAACCATATTCGTTCTACTGCAAGCCTCTTGTTGAACCATGTAATTTGCGCCTTCTTTTAATAACGGTGTTTTTATCTTGTAATTTTCAACCTAACCATCCTACGGGGATTTGTTTTTGTACCCGTTATAAACCATTTTCCGATTAATTGTCAATTCCTTGTGCGCGGTCGGCAAATCAAGTTCCACGTGCGGCTAACTCAAGCCCATAATTCCCTCGGGAATCCCAGTTGAACGGTTCTGTCTCTCTTCGCCTGATTCCCACAACCCCAAACATTTCACTTGGGTTAAAACTTCTACGTGCTCTAATAACCACCAGATCCGCTTGTCGAATGTCGCGATTCGTCCGCACTTTCATGTCTGAGCGGAGGTTGGCCAGTAAATAGCACGCACGCTTTCAGACATCTTGAAAAACGCAAATCTCATTACAACTGCTTGCGTAGTTCATTGCTTGATTACGTAATCTGCCATTTTCGTGATCCGCTCTCGAGTGGACACTTTTTCGCCTTGCTTTCCGTAGTGACGCACAAGTCTGCATTATTTTTTCCATGTTGGATCAATAAGTCTGCCCTGGGAAGCAGCCGGATTGCCTTAACAGTCGAGCAGCTTAGCAAACCGACGGAGTGATTCACCAACGTACTAGCATAAGCCTTATACCACGGATATCGATTTGAACTAAATATCAACCTCATTGGGATGATGGAAAGATGATACTGGGATGGGCGAATTCCTTGTGTTATTTGTCACATGTGATAGTGCGTGTGTCCTCTTACTTAAGCTGCAGCAACTCGCTTGGAGCGAAGAGGCCGGGCTAAGTTCGCGTGCTGCGTAAGATTGTTCGAAATGAATGCTCCGGTCAACCAGGGAAGTGGGGGAGCAGAGATCGTGATGTCCTTTGTTTGTTGTGACAATTTTCGCATAGCCAGCACTGATTATTTGAAGCGGGGGGTTGTAGATGGCATTTTATTTTTGTCCTCTTACTGTTAGTAGCACAATTGACTGACTGTTTTTTCTTCTCCTTTCTCTGCCCATAGCGGATGGAGCCATGTTACTTCGCTCAAATTCCACCGCCTCTAAGGCAGTCGAGTGTTACATCAAGCTCGTTGGCTCAGAGGTATGACAAACACAACATCTGCCTGCGGCTGTTGTTTTTACTTTCTAAGGCACAATTTGTTCGGTTTTGCTTAAAATTGTATCCCATTTTCGATGGACTGCAACTAGTTGAACTTCCGCTTAATGAGTTTAGGAAGTATAATTTTCGCATTTCGTACCTTCGTATTCGTAACTGTGTGACTTCCTACTTTGTCTGAGCATGAGAGATCAACTGAACATTATCAGCTTTAATGTTCACCGATTCCCTAAGTTGGATTCACTTTGAAAGCCTTCAACTAACCTTCCCAGGGGGTTGGAATAGACGCGACTTGCGTAGCACTACCCGGCATCCCTGGTGGCGGATCAGTGTGTTACTTTAATCTCCTTTCCAACGATCAGATCTCTGCCACGGAAGTTCTATCGTCAAGTGGTTGTATGTGTGTTTGCTTAATTTCACCGTGCACCGCCGTGCGTCAGAATTTACAGCAACACTTTTCTGACTTGGAACTAAGCGGTGCTACTTAACCAACTGAACGATTAGCTCACGGTGGCTCTAAGTTGACCTACTCTCAGCTTGCGGTTTTAGTGATAACCACCCGGACACATGTGTACCATCTGCCGGATAGTTAGTGCTCTCAACCTCAGCAAACTACGTTGCGGCGGCTGAGTGGTGAAATTGTCTACCGATGTTCTTCAACCCGGAGTTTCACTGCCCCCCCTGACAAGTAAACACAATAACGAATTTGGTCGTGGATCAAAGAACCCAAATCGAAGCATTAATCTACTGGAGACCGCGGTTTGAATCTTACTTGCATGTGATGGTTCAATGGTGTATGATGGGATAAAAAGCATAACTTTACAAGACCCACATGATGATGCATTCACACACTAGGTGCTCTTAACGAATAATCCAACCTCATCCACCTTCAATTTGAGACAATCTTAGAACCGTGCAACATCTTAATTGGGTCCCAACTGGCACAGGGTTTCGCACACCATCGGGATCAAATTAGCTGTCTCTGGGCGCATCGTTTCGGTGGATCACATCGCGACTCAATAGTTAAACTCCAAGCATAACTTGCTCCCACCACCCCGTGACGCAACCTGTTGGATCAGTGGCCAGAGAAGAATGCCTTTGACCAAACTTCTGTCAGAACGGGTGATCGAAAAGAATGATCCATCAACGTAACCCCACCAACAATGGTCCATATTCTTTCTCTCCCCATTTTTGTTCCATGTGTCCCGTTCCCAGGTTAACTCGCAAGTAGCCGCACGAGAAAGAAAGTTAGGGAACCTTTCATACCTTAGATGCAATTCCCCAATGAATTCTCTAAAATCGACGTAATGTTTTTAGTCGGCCAACGGGCAATGTTTGTTATGGATTCGAATTTCTCAGCGATTGTGGTGCGCTGCGTCTCCCGAAGCACGGATGCTAGTCAGTATCGTGGTGATACATCCGAAGCCACGGAACTCAGAGTTCAGTGGCGACTCTAATGATTCAAGAGCAATAATGTCGTTTACAACATAACAGCCGACAGTGCGTATAGTGCACCTTGTCGCTTGCACGCTGAACATGTGTTGTGCTTGTTGTGATTCCCCAATTCATTGTATAACAGAACTGGCTTTACCAAGAACAAATGACGTTACGGTGCCTATTTTCGGATGTCAACACACTGAGTACGGACTTCAAGGGCTTTAATTGCTTTTCACTATTGGAGTAAGGGGACTATTCACCAAGTTAAAATTACTAGTCTTAGAATGACTCTATCATGGAACGGATAGCTACCCAACCATCACCGAGTGCACACAAATGTTCGTTAGTTCTATAGAAGCGGGCGATTGTCCACCGCTGATCCACAAGGGCCAAGGTTCACAAACTTTACTTGCACCTTCCTTTTGTGCGTTGCAATCATGATCCGGTGTGATTGCGAGGCGTCACGTAACATCGACCGGTATGGGTGAGCTAAAGCACTGTAGACTGATTTTCCAGTCCATCGTGATCCTTCTCTAGTGTCACTTCTTCCATACAGCACTAGATACCAGGTGCTTGACTAGAGGCGCTAGGAGGTGTAACTCAGGTTGCCTTTGGTCTGCCTGTTCTCGCAGATGTTTTCTAGTCATTTGGGTCAAGGATCCAGGAAAAACTTGATTCGGACGAAGTCAACCTTACCTTTACTTAGAAGTCAACATACGTGATAGCACTCCGTTGTTTTCCCGTATCTGGAGGACATGACTTCAAGTTATTTGCGTGAGGGCTTCATTTTCCCCCTTTTGAACATTCACTACGTTGATTCCTGTTAACTTTAGTTATGACGGGCGTGCTCCTGGGTCATTTTGATTATTCCTCTCTATCCTTTCGCAGCGTAGTCACCGCGCGCTCATTCGAACCGGATTTACCAGCCCCACAGTGTGATCCATCATACGTGGAATAATCTCTTACGATTAAACCCCTCACCAACACTAACTGTTTTAACTGTCATTCGTGATTAAGCGCAAGCGGATAATTCAATCACATTGAGTCGATAGCCTCTCTGTGTGACCCCCTTCGACACAGAATACTTGAGACACTCCGAAAAGATTAAGCCTATTCCAATCCGATGTTTCTCAACATCGTTGTGGCGGAATTTGTGATCTTTCAGTCTGTGTTCAGCCTTGTGCTCAGATTTTGTCAACAGGTCCCAGTCACTCACCATTCTTTGTAACCTTGACAGCCAGTGCGTTTGCATAACCCGTTAAACGGGCCGCGCGACTACGCAGCCCGCCCCTTTGACCTTGTAACCACAAGGTTGGCCTGACCGATGTGTGCCGGTCTCAAAGCTGAAAGAATAAAGAAAGCCAATCAACCCACTGGATCAAGCAACGACACCACGTCGAACAGCGGAAATGCGAATCTAAAAGGGCTCCATACGAAGGGTATTTGCGGGTTAGGAGAATGTCATCGATTAGTTGAAATAGGTTGTGCTTGCTCTTATTCTTTGGAATGATATCATCCGAAGTGTGCAAATGTGTCCCAACAACAGGTACAAGAGCGAAATAGCTCCCAAGGTGTCCTTTGGTTCTGTACTGAGTGCTCGGCCATCCCGCTCGTTAAGTGTATACTTATCCTAGTTCGGAAGTGCGACTGGTTAACCGCGGAAGCCGAGCATAAGAAGAATGATAAGATTACTACCATGAAAGCGAGAATGCAGCAGGGAAGCGTAGTGGCCTCTAAGCAACGGAATGCTGCACAATTTGCTTTCCCCCGAACCGCAATCAGCCACGAGCCCCTTCTGTTATCTTCTGCAATTTTGTTAGAACGTCTGGCGAAAACTGATTGTAGCTACGACAGTCAAGCAGTACTCACGGCAACGAAAGTCAGGAACCACCCGAAACGTCTGGTTAAGCAAATTCCTTTTCCACCACACTATTCTGTCAGTGAGACTAGTCACAAACTAATTTCCATTTGCGATCGTCACACTCACATATGCGCTTTCTTACTACCATCAACTCTTGCTTTGTCCTCAGTCACACCTTAAAAATCCCGCTTTGTATTTCTTACAACGTACCCCAAAATTGATCCCTTACAACCTTTGGTGTAAAAACCCTATGTGATGATATGTGTCTCTTCTCTGTCAAACGTCAGTTGCTGCAGAATACTACTACGCAGCTTGAGTGCTCTGTGTATCGCTGGAATCAACCAGTCATTTCTAGTCTCATGTATTTTATAGGATGCAATGTTGTCGGATCAAGATTTTGTAGGCTTCCTAGACCATGCGTCTGTTTTCCCGTATTCACTTCCTTCAGCAAAACTGCCAAATTAAGGAGCTTGCAACCATTTTGTTAGGTTCCACTGTAACACCCACGACTATTTTCTGCTACGCATCAACGCAGTGACGACGTTATTTAGATTAGTGACGAAACGTTAGCAGCAATGTTGCCAAACTCAGCTAGAGCAGTTCGATTAACAAACGCGGTAACCACTTTAGCCATACTTTTAGGATGTCAAGTTTTTCCTAGTGTGTGAAGTTAGTGTTTGCTGTATTCACATTGTAAATAAATAAATAAATAAATAGTATATTCTTCGACGAGGCGAGGAGCTGTTCCCTAGAAACAACAGATCAAATAATGGTACAACTTTTCCATGACATTTCCTTAATATATTTTCAGAGATAAACATGAGCGCAATCGCAAATTAGGTTACACAGTAATCAGAATCGTTCTGCTATTTTTTTCCTGCCATTGAATCAGGATTCTTCACAATCACCTGACAGATATTTGGGCCGAGAAAAAAATGTAATGAAAGGGGCTGTTGTCCGAAATGTTATGTATATGTGCTTCGGAAATTTATTTAGACACCATGGATACCATGTCATGGATATAGTCGTAGGTGCTGTACATCGTTCGGTGTACGGGAATCCGATGTGGAGTGGAATCCGGTTGAAACGATTTGTTTAGATGGTCTGTTTATGAAAAATCGCAGCGCAGTCGGTCAAGCCCGAGAAAAGACCTGCAGGAATGACATTCTCCTGGTTCACATAATCTACGGCCAAATCTGTCACAACCCATAACTCCTGGTGGGGACTAATATTTCTGCAACTACCTCAAAGGTCGTGAATATCAATACAGGTTGTAAACATCTAAAATGCAAATTCAGTTCACATGAAACCCATCTGTCTTGACTACAGAGTAATAAAACATCAGTTGTATGCATTCTTGTTGTTGGTTTTGTTCCCGTGATTGGTCCTTGTGTGCGAACTAAGAATTGACTCTCGGATCTCTTTAGAGCACTTTATTTTATAACTAATAGCTAACTCGTCATGCACTTCTATGAAGTGAGGCTAACACTTATACAAAATCCGACTTCTGATTAATCGGACATGAGCTCATAGGGTAGGTTTTCTTCTTAACTGAATTTGTCGGGAAAAACAAGTTGATTGTTGGTTGTTTTAAGTAAACCATTCACATGTTCATTCGTACTTAGATTTTTAATTGTTTTGCATCTTTCACCAAGAACGGAAAATTTTTCCGCATCAGGATGGAGTAAATGACAATTCTATTATAGTGATAAGTAAAGGAGTTTCAATGTAATTAGTTCTGTCAACCTGACGATGAAGTGCACCATTAGTTGCTTTACCGTAAGCGGTGATTTGTCGAAGTGATTTCAGTGTAGCGTTTTTCACGCTGTCCACTCGGGGATATTATACGTATCAATGCAAACACTTTCAATCTAGACAGAAGACGTCTGCTTGACCGTTTGGATTCCACTACAAATCTTTTACACACTAGCGAGTACATGAAAGTCGTCCTCCCGCTGACCTCTTCGTTTGTGTGATATTTTCGGCTGTGATATATTATGTCATTTTCACTTACCGTAGTACATGATGGTGTTAAGCTACATAGTTTCATGGGGTTCAAATTTTGGTTTCCTTGACCACAACACAGCCCCGCTCTTTCTGTACTAGTTCTTGAAATTTAATGAATGTCAGAATTCCCCTGCTACCACTTCCTCCATTCCTCACAGTATTTGCAAAGAGTGTTGAAAAGCTTCATTGATCAGCTATTGGCTTCAACCGAAGATTTTGAAATCGATCCGTCACGTTTGAAGGCAATCGATTCCAGTGCATCTTCCGGGAAGAACGACTTCTCCGCCCAGATGGGGAAAAACTGCTTCTCTCTGCTAAAACACCTGACGATCATCTGGAGGAGGATCGTCGAAACCAGTGGCAGTTTACCAATGTAAGCAACCTATTTTTCCACTGGTTTTGATGTTGCTTAGAGAGAGCCCTTTACCGGTGCACAGAATCACGATCACACATCACTCCAAGCAATGTCTACATAAAAGAGGGGCAGACAATGCATGCCCTTAGCTCCTCGATCGCCGTTGATTAGATACTTCATCACCCTGCCAGTTACTTTACGACTAAAACACCGGCGCGAAATCAACACCAAATGACCCCTGTTGACTCGTTGGGCAGTGGCGCTTTCGGGAACATTTCTGTTGTTCCTTTGCACCCGGAGTGTTTTGCGCTCAGGCTTGTTATGTCGAACCACAATCTGTTCGTCGCATACTTTATCCGAGGCGTAGATACAAAATGTGCTCCTTGTCCTCAACCGTTTTCACCGTCCGGTCCGTGTTCTCATCTATCCTCTCTTATTAAGCGTAGGGACAAAATCACCTTAACCAGCCATCATATAGTATCAGGTTTGGAAGTAGGAGACCGTCCATGTCAATCGGTCGAATTGACCGCAATGTATACTTTCAGATCGGGTAAGCGAAATTTTTATTTTAACCTTCAGGAGCTTAGTCTCCGCACCGGTAGTGATGATGTTACTGACCTCTAGTTTCCTTCACCGATTTAGTGGGGGACAAGCATCCCGGTTGAAAGAGACAGACAAGTTTTCGATCAAAACGGGATTGGAGAATTTCGGAACTGCTCCCCTTCAATACTGCACTTCACATAACCGGATTGCATGAATTAGATTTACTTGACGGCAGATGTTCAAGCGGCGTTCTACGTACCGCTAGTTAACCACATTTCCTTCAACTTTAACAGGGCATTCGATTTTGTCGACTGCTCATTTCCGTTGATATACCTGGTGGGAAAGATGTTTCATGAACTTTGCTATTATTTCGAGTTCCACATAATCTAATATCACAGGTTGCATCGTTTCTGTGGCGGATTATCGGATACCTTCCTGTTAACAAACATCCTCCCTTTGAGTTGTCCTATTCCTCCGTTTCTATTCAATTTTGTCTGGGACTCCATCGTTGTGTAATACTTTCAGTCATGGAAGAAGCTGGTTAATCCAAACCAGGTAGACGACATCGCGAGGCTACACAGCCAACCGTGGACAAAATCTCTAGTGTGATCCCGTCCCTTGTAATGTGATTCGCACCTCAAACATACTACCTGATGTACTAGGATCACAAGGCACTTGCCATTCCCTTGAACTTCGTTGATGAAGAATTTGGGGTACTTGGTCAACCCAGTTGTCTTGGAAGCTGCATTACCAGTTACGGGTGCATAACGGTGGAAGATAGTTCACGCACTTCGGAAGCCAGAACAGTTTTCATGAATTTGCGGCAGTTCTGACTCAAGAAAGGAATCTCTCTTGATCTTGACCATTGTGTCTGCAGAAGTCCAGCATAGTCGATATCGTCTAAACCAAATAAACAGTCCATTCGATTTAGGAAACTTATGTAGCCTCAGCTGCTCGGACATCGTTCCCTACAGGGGATTGCCACTGTCGGGTGGCTTCAACATATCCGCAGTGATGAAACATGCAGACGAGTGCTACGTAGTGGTGATCGGATCTGTCCATGCGGGCGACAAATAACACTAAACAGTTTAATCGGAGTTGTACGCTGCCCGAGGCGTCTCCAGGTTGCGGATTAGGGAATGCCTTCCTTGTGGAGGTAACTGCGAACGAGTCTCGTCTACCTTGAAGGCTAGATGATTAAGCTGTCGCGGACAATCAGCGACAGCTTTTCAGAGTGTGGGGAGTTCTGGGCTGATCACCTAGTTCTCCATCAAATACTACAAGAGCTCCTACGGCACTGTGCCAAAGCCAATTTGATCGGCTGTAGAGTCATTGATCACTCGCGTCTGTAACTGGAAGTGAGCATTTAATGGAGTGCGGATGAACAACCTTGCTGAACACCGGCTTCTCTGTGGACTGCAACCGAACACAAAGCAGAGAAATGATCCACCTGGCTGGCAATGGTCTTCACCCAGCTGCCTTGCGGGCCAACAATTTAAGACCAAAGGCTCGGGCTAGGGTGCCTTAAATCAATCATTTCCTGGGTCTGGGCGACCGGGAAGCTCTATGCCCACACCACACATGGACCGTCGCATCCCTTGCCCTGACTTTCTCCTTCCATTACGTTGTTGTTACTCATGTGTTGTGGCAATTTGCCAAATGTTTGTAGATATATATATATATATGCATAGTCGTATTTTTATTTATATGTACATACATATATATTTCGTTGGCGGCATCCGGTTTCGGATTTGCCTGTCACTGTGGCCTCCACAGAACGTCTGCGCCTACAGAGGGACCATGGGTGGCTTGCGCTGCACCGCCCACAGCTCCAATCACACACCCATATCCAGTGTAAATCCGAAGAAATAAGACCGGGAGGCATGTGGATGGGAGCCACGTTTCATCAACGGAGCTGGCCCACGCTCCTTCACAGGCAAACACAAACACGCTGTATTTGGGAATCAATCGCACACAAGGCGGTGGCTAGACCGTAGTCTGCTCCACACACAAAATGTGTGCATGGAACCACTCTTCGAGCTTAACCCAGCCACGAAGATCGTTCACCCCGTCCCCACCAGCAACGACCAAGTGTCACCTGGAACCAGTATGGACGAGGTAGTGGATAATGGACAGGTAGGCACCTTGTCCCCATGCACGTCAAGCGCAACCATACCGGGGATGTCAAGCAGCGGCCAATCACACGAAACGTAATAACCAATAAAATAGATCGAAAACACCATACGGATTTATCGATAAATTAACATGATATAAATGGCTTAGCAACATACACCCGATACTTTGAAGATGACAGATAAACAGATCAAAAACGTTAGCAGAATAGAGAAAACAAAACGAAGTTAAGCAACTTTCGTTTAAGCGACATTCGCAATTTAATAGATTCTTTAGTCACATTAAAATGAAGTAAAATACGCATTAAGAAAAGGTAGCATACCTATTGCCTGAAATAATGCAACTCAACACTCAAGCGCGCGGTTAGGAAATCGAATGCAGCGTACCTACCAACGCCGCGCCGGTTCCGCTTACGTTCTCAGCACGACCCGTCGTCGTTTCGATGTTTGTCCCGAGTGGCCTCGCTCGTGGATAACTAGGCCTGCCTGACTCAGGCACTCGTAACCGCATGTGCTACAACACCATGCACTCGAGGTCGATGGAGTACAACCCATGGGCGACTGTCGCTTCCGCACTTGCCACTTCTTCTCCGCATGCACGCCGGCTTTCTCTTGCGCCTCGGCAACTGCCTTCGTGATCCGATCGCGCCATGCACGCCGATCAACCGCAATCGATTCCCAACAACTGAAATCAACATTAGAACGTGAGAGGCTCGCTTTGATCATGTCCTGGTAACAAAGCTTTGGTTTCCCCACATGCCGCTTCCCCAAACTCAGCTGACCATATAACAGCTGCTTCGGTATCCGGTTCGAATCCACACGCCACACATGACCGAACCACCTCAAGTGTCAGCAAAAGTATGTAGTGCACTGCATACGTTCTACTTCGGCGCAGCACCGTGACTGCAACTGTCGCACCAACAGATGCGCAGAATCCGTCGCAGACACTGTTGCTAAAACTGCTCGAGATATCTCACATCTCACCGTTACGTCGTCTACGTTTCGTTGTCGTACAGAAGAACGGACAGCACCATGTGTTTGCAGACCATCAAATTCGTGCCGAAGGTAAGCTGATGCATTTTCCACACTCGGTACTCAAGATTCTCGAATGCCGCCGCTGCTTTCGATACGCGGATACGCAACTCACTGTGTCCCTGCTAGTCACACGAAATCACCCTCCCCAGGTGGCAGAAGTGGGAGGTGGTTTCCAATACTACAACACCAATGCTGATTCGCGGTAATATTGAAGCTTGCAGCTCCGGTGAAGGTTGAAAGAGACAGACAGTTTTGCTTGTGTTGGTGGTGAGCCTGAATTTGGCCGCTGTCGAAGCCAGAGCACTAGTCATGTGTTGCAACTCATCCGCGCTGTGTGCAAACAACGCACAGTGGTCAGCAAACAGCAACATACGGATAGTTGTCTCACAGATTAGAGTTCTCGCACCGAAACGACGGATGTTCAGCAATCCACCATCAATGCGCTGCTCCACACGAACACCGTAAGCACCAGCGGCATCAAAAGCACAGGACAACATTGCATGAAGACATATATTAAACAGGGCAGGAGCTAAGACACAGTCTTGCTTTACACCAGAGATAACTGTAAAGTCATCCGAAGTCTATCCACAAAGCTGCACCCTGGCCTGCATACCCACTGTGCAAACATACAATTAAATTTACAAAATTACTGGCAACCGAACTTACTCGACACTAGTCGCAAACGCCTGGTGGTTCAACGTATCAAATGATTCGGTGAGATCAACAAGCAGTGGGTACAACGGCTGGTGTCGTTCTCTGCACTTCTCCTGCAACTGACGAGCCGCAAACACCATATCTATAGTGCTGCGAAACGAACGGAATCCACACTGCTGTTCCGTCACCTTCGGTTCCACAACCTGACTGACGAGGCGGTTGAGCAGGATTCGGGCAATCACCTTACACACACAACTCAGCAAGTGGATGCTACGGTAATTCGCGACACATTGCTTGCTACCTTTGCCCTGGTACAGTGGTAGCACAAGGGCATCCTTCAGCTTAGCAGGCACCTCCTCCTCAATCCATACGCGTTGCACCAAGTGGTGCAGCGCAGTCACGAACGCAGGTCCGCCATGTTTCAACACTTCAGGTGGGAACCCGTCGGCACCGGCACATTTGCCGTTTCGCAGCAGAACAAGTACTTTCTGCGTCTCATCCAGTGTCGGCATGTTCACCAGACTTGCCTTAACATCGTGGTGCTACAGGCCGTTCAATGTAGGGCAGTCGATCTCTGCACTGTTGTTCAAGATACAGTCAAAGTTTTTGCCAGATCTGCGTTATGTCTGCAGTCTGGGTGCAGGTAGCGCCTGAACTATCATCGATCAGCGCCCTTAGTGGATCCAATCTCGGTCCATCCACCGCCTTCAAGGAGTCAAGGTATTCCTTGTGTTTGCGGCGTTCAGCTTATTATTCCATCTGCTTCACCTTCCCCTACCACCACGCATTTTTAATGCGACGGAGCTCTAGGGACAGTCGTCGTCGAATTCTGTCAAACTTACGCTTCTTCCCCAAGTCACTGGGGTCTGCCCCATGTGCAGCAAATGTTGCATTCTTCTCCGACACCAATACGCCAATTGTCTCATTGTTATCATCAAAGCAATCAGGACGCTTACAGTTTGCGCGCCTGCTCGTCTCCTCAGCAGCAGCTGTAGCTGCTCGCGAATGTGGTGTCACAGGTCGCCCACTATAGCTATGCAGCCCACATCACACAGGCATGCAGCCATCGTCTCCTCCAGCTCAATACGTTTCTCCACTGTACCGAGGGAGAGAATGTTAAAGTTACGCCGATTCACGGTTGGAGTGCAATACGTAGATTTACGAAAATATATGGACAGTTTGCTCCGCACCCATTTGTGATCAGTGCCACACACAGCTCCAGGCAGTACACGTGTCATGCGCACTGCACGCATATCAAGTTGACGTACGTTGACATAGTCGAGCAGGTCAGCGTGACCATTCCGTGGGTGCGTCCAAGTTGCTATATCACTCCTACTCAATGCAAAGTGAGTTTTCGTGACCGTCAGGCCGTGGATAGCACACAGTGAGAGTAGCCTGTCATCGTTCACATTCGCTGAACCAATGCCATGAGGACCGATAACATCTGTCCACAGCGATACATCACTCCAAACGCACGCGTTGAAATCACCCAGCAGAAATAGTCGGTCGCTCCTCGGCACAGACCGCATTACGGGGGATAGTTAAGTGTAGAATTGATCACACGTGTCATCAGGATATCACATTATTGGATTGTATGTGTTGATAAGCGTGACAAACTTACGTCTTCTGACTCGCATGCGAGCATTCACCAGTCGCCCGTTGACGTCAGTAGGGGCACCCACCAGCTGACCATTTAGGCGATCGGATATTGCAAATCCGACCCCATTAACACGTGGTGCTGTGGCGTTTCCCACCCAGTAGAGCGCATAGCCAGCTCCACCTTCATGCAACTTACCTTGCTCAGCAAGCCTGGCCACACTGAGCGCCGCAATATCGATGTTGGAATGCGCCAGTTCCATCGCAATCAGTGCGGTGCATCGCTCGCCGGGCTCACTCGAGTTTCGTTCCAGTGGTGTGCGCACGTTTCAGCACCCGATATTGAGTGTTTTGCGGGCATGCATACAATTGCATTGGTGGGCAATCGCACGCGTGGTGGTGATTGTGCTTCCGAGGTTTGCTTGAGGGATTCTACCGGTAGCCTTTGGCTCAATAACCTGACCCACAAGCAGTGGGGAGCAGATCCAGTTTGGGAATGTCATTGTAGAGAGAGATGGGGATCTGCTTGAGGTCCGTCACACGCTGCTTTTGATGTTCTGGATCAGTTCATTTGAGTTATGCTGCCGTAGTAAGATACGCATCTGCGACCACGGCCAGACGCAGGTTTTGGCGAGTTTGCACCGATTTGACTAGAGGTTACCTGGCTTGAGGTGGGCGGTAACAAACCACTGCGCACCACAAGGTGCGTTCCCAACATCAGAGACAATGCGTGGCGCTCATGCTCTACGCCAGTTGAGCGGTGAGCTTATAACCCGTGAACCTGTTGTCTTTCTTGTCTAAGTTTTACGGGAAGAGGGCCATCGAACACTTCCTAGCCTCTGAAGAGCATAGGGTTTCGACTAGGATGCTGGCGGCGCGTGCACACCTGACAGAAGAGCAACCCGGATCCTCAACCAAAGCCTTCGATTCAGTGTACACTCGAGAGGCAGCAGCTCTAGCATATGGTCTGTTCACTGGCTCATGCGGATTGGTGTCCTAGCTGTTAGCTAGTAGAAGGGCGTAACCCAGCTTCCACTCATCTGTCGCCACGAACACGCGTCCAGGACATGATCCCACGGCACAACCGTAGCAGTAGTGGCTAGACCATCGGTCAGGATCTAGGCAACGCAAGCCTGTGCGCACCATACGCTCGTCTGCCGTAGATACATATGGGGTGGCGTACGAAAATTATACAATTTGCTTTGTTCATTACACATGTATTTCTCATCACTATTGAAAATTGGTGCAGGATTAATTGTATGAGCATGGAAATTTAGTTCGATTTAGTATGTGTTCAATGTGATCACTATTTTGTCTCACAACATCTTGCAGGCTTCCATCTTTTCAGGGTTGCGGACACTTTGTCTGCTCCTTCGATTCTTCTCCACCACAGAGCCAGTTGTTACAAATTGTCGATACAGTCTGAATAGTCTGATTGCGTGGGGCCCATTTTGTGAGAAAGTGTGCACGAAAACGTCTTTGGGTCGCTAAAAATTCCTCTTTTCTGTGCAAACGTTACAAATTTCAACTTCTGCTCAACACTCAAGCTGCTCTTATGCGTCATTTAGAAAGTTGTGTTTCGCGCCAAGAAAATATTCCAATCAAACTTCTTGTGACATCTGCCAGATTTCCCATAAACCAAAGTGCACGAACACGAGTTTTCAACGTTACAACAATAATATCACATGTGCCATGAACAAAACAAATGGTATCATATATATGAATGACGGCATCCGGTTTCGGATTTGCCTGTCAATATGCTCAGCCACAGGACGCCTGCGCCTACAAAGGGACCATGGGTGGTTTGCGCTGCACCACACACAGCTCTATCCACACACCCCATATCCAGCGTAAACCCGAAGGAATAAGACCGGGAGGCATGTGGATGGGAGCCACGTTTCATCAACGAAGCCGGCCCACACTCCTTCACAGGCAAACACAAACATGCTGCATTTGGGAAATCAAGCGTACACAAGGCGGTGGCTGGACCGTAGTCTACTCCACACAGAGTGCATGGAATCACTTCGAGCCTAGGAGGACCACAAGGACCGTGCACCCCGTCCCCTCCAGCAACGACCAACTGTCTCATAGAGCCAGTATGGACGAGGTAGTGGGTAATAGACAGGTAGGCACTTGTCCCCATGCACATCAAGCGCAACCATACCGGGATGTCAAAAAACAGCCAGTCACTTCAAATCACTTTATCAAATAAATATATCTGTTAAAGAATACAGCTATGCGGACATAACTCTTCCCTAAATTAGCATATGAAGTAAGTTGGTTAGCAACGAATCCGCGATAAGTACAAAATGTCCGGAAGTTAGTCAAATAATGCTACAAAGGCAATAAAGTTAAGGAAGAAAACCACAATTAGCGTAAGCAACGTGGCCAGTTAATAGAACATTAATCAGGTAGACAGAACAAACCAAATAAAGTGGAATGAAAGTTATCCAGCTTAAAAAGACCTAGTTTAAGTGTAAGTTGGTTTAGCCCAACTGCGGTGAAGAAGCATCATGAATGCAACATCAGCCTCAACATAGGGCACGGTATCAAATATATATATATATATATATATATATATATATATATAACGGCCATGTGAGTGGCTGTTGCTTGATATGCATGTGGACAAGGTGCCTACCTGTCTATTATCCACTACCTCGTCCATACTGGCTCTATGAGACAGTTGGTCGTTGCTGGAGGGGACGGGGTGCACGGTCCTTGTGGTCCTCCTAGGCTCGAAGTGATTCCATGCACTCTGTGTGGAGTAGACTACGGTCCAGCCACCGCCTTGTGTGCGCTTGATTTCCCAAATGCAGCATGTTTGTGTTTGCCTGTGAAGGAGTGTGGGTGGGCTCTGTTGATGAAACGTGGCTCCCATCCACATGCCTCCCGGTCTTATTTCTTCGGAATTACACTGGATATGGGGTGTGTAGTTGGAGCTGTGAGTGGTGCAGCGCAAGCCACCTATGGTCCTTCTGTAGACGCAGAAGTCCTGTGGCTGGCCACAGTGACAGGCAAATACGAAACCGGGATGCCGCCAACCATGTTTGGGCATGCGGTCACAGTGATCACCAAAATGCCCTATTTACCGGCGGGATTTTGACTACTTGGGTAGCGCTTGACCTAAAACCAGAAAATGAAGCCAATGTCCACCGTACTGTGTTCTACCACTCCGTTCGGACTTCCATTTAGGGGTTCACGTTATTCCCGGTGCACTTAGTTCATGATGTTAATAGCTGTGGATCGCAACAGACGCTATCTGCATAGTCGCTGTTTTTACCTGACCTACCTGTCCGTCCAAATTGTGTCCGACGCTGATTTATTTTTGGGTTAACATGCTCATGGTATCTGGGTGGTGAAAAGCACAAGGAAGCTGTCTTACCGATGACGTCTTAGGATTGGATGGTACCCAGTTTTTTTAATCCTGTTCTGCTGGTGAGGTATGAGCGATTCTACTCTGAATGCTGGTACAACGGCACATAGGTCTCTCCTCAATCTTCTCATTCCACTGCATATTTCAAACTATTGTATCAAATGTGCTTGTACGTACTTAAAACATCAGTCCGAAGTATTTTCTTGCTGTGAATTATGAGGATGTTTTAGAGAAGGCGCTGCCTCCGCACCTTCTTTGTTACCTAGCGTCCTGAGCCAACTGTTGCAGATCTTAAGTACACCTGCTAGATAAAAATGATCCAATAGTTTTTTGCGGTTTCTACCGATTACTTGAGTATACAACTCTTCATGTTAGGGATGGGTTACGATACGACGATTTGATTCCCTGGGCTAAGCGTAGTGTCCTCGAGTACTGTAATTGTGCCGACAAACCTGTGTTGTCACCTTTTTAAAAACACGGAGCGCTTGGCACAGAGGTTTTACCTTTGTCCCATTATTGATCTTATTCAACGAACCCAATGGCACCTCTAACAAAGTAGTTATTATTACTTTACACCAAGACGTCCAAAAATATGCTAGTCCAACAATGTGAGTCCTTCGTTTACAACCACCTGTTGTTTGTGTTATTGGACCAATCGGATGGTCAACAGGCAAACTGTCTCCCTTCATAGAGAACTTTTCTCTCTACTCAAATGCACACCCATAAAAGGTAAGTGCTACGGGTTTTGACTAAAACAATGATCGTAGCTGTAAACAAGGTGTTCGGCAAAGCCGCGCGCTCGAATTTATCCACCTTCGTAACGAGTAGTAGAGGAATTTGCAATGCTTTTGAGAAAATTCATCGTGGCCGGACTCAGACTTGACAACGCTTTCCTGGATGTGTGGGGGCTGGCTTTCTCCAGCCGAAAGGAAGTGACTAGATTCCTTTTCTTGCATGAGCCAAACCCGAATTCACCCACGGTGCGGAGAATGCACAGAATACGAGATTCGAGTGCACCGGGCCACACATTATGTTACAACCTCCTTTACCCCTAGCGAACCAGACCACGTGTGGCAGTTTCATAGAAAAGAAGTGATTCCTGCCGATTCATTAGGGCTATTCGGATTCACCTTCATAGTGGCAGCGGCAGATGGATATATTTTATTTTGGGTATCCAATGTTTTATCATTCTTAGCCGCGTTGTGGAAAGTTCAGCAGCATTGAACTGGATCGGCGCGGCCGACTTTCCAGGAGACCCGGTGCCATGTACAGAACGTATCTGATTAAGTACCCGACCAGTTTGTGTGCAACTGGTCCTTTGTGTTGGATGTACGTACCACACCGGTCGAACATATACCTGATGATTAAATAAGCGACCTCAGAGCCGTTTAATTACTTAAGCACACGACCAGATTCTATTTCTTCCAAAAAATCTCTTGGTTACCATTCATTGGGTTCGCAACAGTACCACGGGGCTCCGGGCGGTAGTTCGATAACGGATACAGATAATTGTTTACTAATGACATTGTGCGACAATAATAACGGAGTACACAGAAAAGTGTACGGTTGTTATTGCTACAGTGTTCGACGTCGAGTCGACCAGGACGGACAACTTTAAGATAGCATTTTTATCGATGCTAATTGCGATACTGATCACGGTTTAATGTGTGAACAGATGTCAACTTACGGGCCAGACAGGTTAGTAATACGGATTCAGATTAAGGTTTTTTATCCTGATGCAGGAGTCGGAGCTCAACCGTCCAAATGAATATCTCTGCATGTTGATCCGATCTGCGGTCGAAACATTTTCGTCACATTCGATAAGCATCTTTCAGTGGAGTATTCAGGTGGGAAGCGGCAGTTGAAAGCAGATAGTACCTTGGGTGCTAATTCGCATCGTTGCTCCCTAGCTTTCTCCACTACATTTGTTTGGCATCTTCTCACAAATGCCAATTTGCACTCGTTCACACACCCTCTCATCATCGGTTATTGTGAATTTATAGGCAACACCTTTTCTCGAATTCATGTCCATTCAAGCACATCTGCCATATATTTCGCAATATTTAGATTGTATGTGCTTCTAAGAGAAGCAACGGTGCAAAAGTTGTTCAGCTTGAACCACGATTGACAAGATCCCCATTGCGTAAGCTAGTTTAATTTTGGAGGAACGCCAAACGAAAACAGATTGTAGCTTTGATAGACCAACGGTACTCAGGACCACGAACATCAGGCACCAACCGAAACGTGTGATCGATCAAATTCAGCTGGTCTTGACAAGTTGTATCATTAACAAGGATGGGACAGCCGAACCCGAGTCTCTGGTTGCGTTCCAATCCCCCGGGACTTCAGTTACATATGTGGGGATCGCTGCAAAAGTCCCTCGGGATGCTACATTTGGTGTCACCTATGTTGCAAACCCCGCTAACGCGAATAGAGTGATAAACAGTAGAATATCATCACTTGGCAAAAAGCCAGGCCTAAGGATCGCCCGACCATGCAGTTCAACAAGAATGGACTGCAACCATAACGTTGTGACTGTCATGTGAACAAATGTCCTCGAATCTATCGCCATCACATTGCGGGGTAAATTGTCTTAAGACCAAGACAAGTGGAACTCAGTGTGCATTTTGATGAATGTAAAAAGCCAAACCCACAAATCTAGTGACAGTTACTTGTCACCCGAACTCTGCGCACTATGGCGAACTCAGAAGTATTAGAGTACCACTAGAATCGGCCCTTGATGTAGAAAACTTTTTACTCACTGCAAGTGCGCAACAATACGGGCCTTGTAAGGTACGCATTTATCCTGAGGACGCTTGGAGCACGCGATAATCGAAAAAACATCACAGATGGACATAGAAAGCTGGGTTATCTAAGCACAGTCTTTATTTGTGGTGTGCCAGAACTTCCTTCCCCCGATAGTCATGAGGCCGGTAAGCACAATATGGAACAGTGGCGGTTCGTTCGTGAGATACTTCCCATGGTTAACTTTGCGGGACCATCACTCAAAAAGCTACCTCTCTCACCAAATTATAGAGGAAGCGGATCAAGAATCCAAAAACCCTCGGTTCAGTCAAAGCAGACAGTCATTGTAGTGTTAGCACGTTGATAACGACATCGTAAAAGCCTTCCATCTGAACTACGGTTAAAAGCTGCTGAAGTCCTGCGGAGATCAGACATGAGCCTAACTGAAAAAACAAACCTACCGGCGATAGCGCATGAGCATCACTTTATCGCTGGGTCACGCAATTCTGCAGTATGTCCGGACGAGGAATGCGACATACCTTGGCCAAATGAAGTCGCGAACGACGTGTTATCCTCATCGCATTAAAAACGAATAACAGCCGAGCTCGCATCGGTCGACATTACACCAAACTTGACTTTTTTGGCTCCCTGTAGTCTCTTAGAGACTGAGAAACTATCCTGACTTTATCCAAATGCCCAAGACCTTTTCAATAAACTGGCCGAACTGAAAGATCGCCAAATTTCGAAGCCATGCAATATCATCGGTGTCACGGAGACATGGTTGCATACTGGAATGATAAACACTAAAGTTTCGTTGCCGGACATGTCACTCATATGAAACGACAGGCTTACGAAAAAAGGAGGAGTAATTCCTTATTACCAAAGTCATATACGTGTTAGGTCCTTAAGGATTCTGCATTATCGTTCGCGGATTCTCTTTGGTGCCGCCAATAATTACATGACAGAGACACCTGCCTTATAGCTTTGGTGTACCGCCCCCAATCTCTACACCGAAAATGGTTTGACCACCTTGCGACAGATTTAAGATGCAGTCTAAAGCGAAAGCATGCTCAATGTCTTATCATGGGTGATTTCAACGTATACCGTTTAGAAACCCTTGCAACAATCGGGGATCCATTCAAAGCAGATCTGCAAGAGCTTATAATCTGTGTTCCACTTTACAATCGCGTCTTTTTGCCCACTTGTTTCAGAGCAGATAATAGTCCATCTCTACTGGATCCTGTGTTCACCAGCGAGGAACATATGATTGATGTATTGATTGGTTCACAGTGCTCATGCAGTCATCAGCTTAGACTTCGTCTGCTATGCTGAATATCGCCACCGTAACACTGAGATGGTGTGCACCATTACACGCTACTACCGTTTAGCCCAGCTGGTCAGTGCCACAATCTGGTTTTCCTCGCTGAAGACCACCCGGAAGTCGCTTGGCTTGAATTCATCAACAAATACCATCAAGTGGTTACGGATGACTCAGAGACAGGGGTTCGCAATGGTCCTAAAACCGTTTATTTCGTTAGGAGCATAACTAGAAAATGGATGACTGTACACAACGCCGCCTGTCGAGAGTACAGATCATCACCAACGCCAGATACTTGGGACAACTAGGTATCCCAACGTAACCACTGTACTCGACTGCTCAAAGATGAAAAAGTCGCATAACAGCAGCCTATGGCGAAAACTTTCAACGCTAACCACAAACTGTTATACACGTATCTCACTGGCCGTCGTAAGGTGAGGCAGGGAATTCCTCCGCTCCGGACGACTGATGGTCTAACTAGAACAGCCATAGAGGTAGAGAAAACGTTGCGGACGCAATATGCTTTCACATTTCAGAGGTTTTTAAAATCAGGACATCTGCCAACTTTTGTTTTCCTGCCTCCAGGATTCACAAGCATCTCTTTTAGTGCCGAAGTTGTATTGCAGAAGCTGACGTCTATGCGCAGCCACAGCTCCCCGGGATTCGATACCATTCGCCCAGAGTCACTGGGAGTAGCAGCAAGACTGACAAAACCGTTATCCCAGTACTTTCAGTGCCGCTTAAACCAAAACCAGATTCTTGCGATGTATAAACTTAGAATAATAACTCCAGTTTACAAAGGCGGAAGCAGGACTGAGCCCTCAAACTGCCGCCCAGTGTCGCTTCTCTCTACTGTCCAAAGTCATGTAATCCATCGTTGCCCATACGTTGGTGTTTTAGCTAGAAATTTGTAACCTTATTGCTCGCAAGCAACACGCTTTCTTTTACAGCGCTCATGCACAGCGAAAGTATTAAGCGCACATAGTAGCTGGACCGAATCAGCTGACGCTGGAGAGGCCGTTGATGTGATCGACTTAGATTTTCCGAAGGCATTCGATCGTTTAGCCCAGCCATTCTCATCGGGGGCCATATGGCCTCCCTGGGGTCTATAGAAAATTCCAGGAGGGACCTGGGGTGAGAAAAGTTCTTAGGGTGCCATAGAGAGCCATGCTGTGAAAAGTGGGTTGTGCTTACCCAAAGAACAAAAATCGAGTATAACATTTTCTGGTAATTTTTCTCCGCGCACTAATCTCCTCTAATAATTATCGGTCAGTAAAGTAGATTACGTGCGCGCAACTGGCTGTTTACGAAAGTATGAAAGCAGACCGGGAAGATTTTCTGTTGCGCTGTTCCGCAAAACTTGTGCAGATTTCGCCGGGCTTACCTCACCTGCAATCACTATTCGGCGACTCAGATTGCGCAATTAACAACCGACTCGTCCTCAGGACATTGCTGCCTATCCATGGGGAACCAACAGAGCTCTACTTAGGACCTTTATGCATCTATTGTGCGAGCCACACTGAACCTAGCGACCTCTCGTCAACACACTACAGCAGTTACCGCACAAATCCGCCATAACACCGACTTTTTCTCAAGACAATGCCACTGTGTGACGACTCATGTGCGGGTCAGTCTTCCTCGTTCGAGTCTCAGTGCGGTAGCGCCAGGTTACGCGTTTTTCGTCTTTTGTCACAGCTCGAGTGTACATCTGGCGCCTACGTCACGTAAGCCCACAACTTTCCGCATTCGAGTGGGGATACCATTTCCGATGAACGTTCCGACCTAGAGTCGAGACGGCTAGGACGCGTTATAACGCTTCCTTAACATTCGGTTCAGCGGAAGCTTTCAAATACAGGTGGACATTCGGTTTCTTTGATAAGTACATGTAACCTACTGTGTACAACTACTCATAATAATCAAATGCCTTGCCAACACGCATTGGGCGTCATGTTTGGCAATAGCTGACGTACGTTATTAGTTTCGTTGTTGACTTTCCCCTGCCAGTTTCTTGAACTATCTGGCATTTTGTTCCGTGTTTGTCTTTTTTGTCCTTTTTTTACCTATTCTCACTGTTTGCTACAACTTCTCTGTAATACTTGTGTGTCCAGAAATCATTGTCGTTTTTTGTATTCCATTTCTTTCCTTCAATGGCTTTTGACCGAGAAATTTTCCTCAGTTATTTTAGCTATGCACGGTATTCTCAAAGTCATTCTCAGAAACCACCTTTATCCTACTTCAAACAATGTTTCTACACCTTTATATTTTAGCATTGTAGCAACCAGCAGATGTTACAAGTGTGCTTACCAAACGTCCCGTATAATCTCACAGTCAAACAAGAATACATTTAGTGCAACCAATCATTTATACTACATGGGTGTTCCGCCTTATCGAATGATGCTGTTTAATGCCCATGATATAACCGTGTAAGTATATTAAAACAGAAGCAGTGTATCCATATATTACATATTACCAATTTACAATGACATATTTCAGTAATAATTTCCTCAGCAGTGCTCCGTTGAATTTATCGTATCGCCCCAAAACCCAACTCTGTGTTCAGTTTGCCAGAACACTCATTCAAATGAAAGTAGGCGACAAAGTAAACTGAAAAATCATTCGGAAAATGTTCATAAGGAAGAAAAAGGAAAGTCTGGCTTTTCTCAGAAAGCTCCGAAGAAATACCAACTTTCAGACAAGTTTGAAAACAACCCGTTGGCATAGTTTGTGGGCAAAGTTTCGCTTTTGACACAAAAGCTTCGTCAGACCGAATGAACCAGTCGTGGATTGTTCTAGCACCTATAGCAAATTGGGATGATAATCGCAACGAATGGGATGTAGGAAAAAAGGTCAATCGCGTTACTGATCAACGCATCACTACAAATAGTGCATGGAACAGTCACAAGTGGTCCGAGTTACGAGGTCACACATATAAGCCTTGTTAACAACGGGTGCGGGGATGGTGTGTTGTCCATTATCTGCCTCGAATCCGTCCGCCGGCGCTCCTCAGACTGGTCGGGTTAAGACAGTTGGCCACACGTTCCAAAGCCCTTCCCCATCTATTCTGTTTCCGCATCTGTTCACCTTGCTACTCTCCACCGCCTCAGCACTTAGACTTTGGGGCGTTGATCGTAACCACTTTCAAACGATTTTGACGTTCTCCAAATCGATAGCATAACCTGTATCTGTCGCGTGCATCGCTACTGCCGAATCCCTTAGTAGAGCCCTGTGTTTAAGCCCATTTATCGATGGTCGTGTTATGCGTCTCTTGTGTTCTGCTATCCATGTGCATAGCTCTCTCGCGGTTTGACCGATGTACACGTGTGCGCAGTCCTTGCAACTAATTTTGTAGACGCGATAATTTGTCCTATCTGCGGGAAGTGGATCTTTTAAGTGCACCAGTGCAGAGCGGAGTGTTTGGCCTTTCTGGAACTTGACCATCATTTCATCCGACTCAGTCTCAAGACCCGATACCTTTCAAGCGAAGTCAGAAGAGTTCATTACAAACGTATTCGTTTGCCCTATCAACGGTCGCAATATGCTAGGCAAATATCTAGCTAGTTCCCGCGTCGGGGAACCTATGCTACAAACAGTTGGTCGAATGGGTACATCGGGCTTATGTATCTTCTGTAAGCTATACAAGAAAAAGTTTCTGACAGGGCGAAAGTATGTCGAATAGACTTACAGCATTTTGTGAAATTTGCAAGTTGGTTGCCAAAATTTTTAGTCCACATAATTTTGGAGAAATTATTATTTTGCCTTCAGTATCAATAATACTGTCTGACCTGATGCATATGAATCCACAAGAAGCACTTCAAGCCACTGCGCTTAGCAATTCGACTGCAACTAGGCGAATAGATGAGATAGCCCAGGACATAGAAAGTACGTTATTGACATTACTTCATTCCAGGAAATTTTCGTTACTAGTAGATAAATCTACTTTATCTAGTAACCATGTTCTTCTCGCGGCGTACATCCGATATTTGGATAGACATGAATTAGTGGAAGAGATGCTGCTTGCAGAGAAAATTAAAACTCATACAAAATGCCAGTTTATATTTGACGTAGTCATTATTTGAAACGTTTGGGAGTATTCAGCGGGCGATATGGCCGACTACGAGGCGACTTGATTATAGCGTACTTGCTTGTACACAATCCAAATCATGTGTGTCGCTCTTAACTGCAACTCAGCAGTAACACCAAGCTTAGAGATCACTCCTTGCAATTAGCAGAATAACACAGCCTTCTGGCCTGCCCTAGAAATTTCTTTTCCATTCGTGTGTGTCAATCGTGGAACGCTCACTCCGAATCGGTTGTTTCTGCACCCACGCTTGCCATATTTAAAAGTAGGTTGAATGACGCACTCCACCACTTTCATTTTGTTAATTGACGCTATTCTCCAGCCTACTCCCTGCAACTTACTTGGATTTATTTGTTCCCCTATTAAAGCTACGGAAACACTTGGTGTAGCGCTACTGCATTACATACGATAAGTTCATTCTTTTGACAGTAGAGCTACTAACTGCGCTTTTTTCATTAACCTTTTCCGACAACTCACCAGACTGCCCAACGGGGCTTGTAAAACAGTGCTTCTTAAACCAAATCAAATCATTGTCCATTGTTCATTATTGTTCAAATTGTATAGAAACAGTTCAATGTAGGCACCGAGACTTCCGGATAATTGTTTCCAATGTTTCGTCCCCACTAATTTATGCGTATCCAGCAGCTCAAGAGATTAGCTAGCAAGAAACAGATTGGTTTTATTTCAGGCCGAGTTTCTATCGATCACTACTAGAATGTGCATAAAATTCGTAAATATCCTCATTCAGACTGAAGGACAGGAATCGTATTGATCTGGGACTTTCTGACAATTTTCGATTCAGTGCAAATCTGAGAAGTTTATCTGAATCACAGGCAAAGCTACTCTTCAACAAAGTAAATATTCTCGCTTCAGCAGTAAACATGAAGACCTTGAGTGAGTACTAGGTTGAGGTTTCTTTTCGCGTAAACTCGCATCAAGTCTGAACACTTACATGGCTGGAGTTCCGGTCCAGTAGTATGCGCACGTTCCAGCACCCGATGCTGAGTGCTTTGCGCGCAGGCATACGATTGCATTGGTGGGCAATCGCACGCGAGGTGGTCGTTGTGCTTCGGAGGTTTGCTTGAGGGACTCCACCCGGAGCCTTTGGCTCAATAGCCTGACCCACAAGGCAGTGGAGAGCAGATCCAGCTCGGGAATGTGATTGCAGAGACAGATTGGGATCTGCTTGACGGCCGTCACACGCAGCCTTTGAGGTTCTGGAACAGTTATCATATGTTTTGCGACCGTAATTGGATACGCACCTGCGACCACGGCCAGACGCAGGTGGGTTTTTGGCGGGTTTGCACCTATTTGACCAGGGGCTGCCTGGCTTGAGGCGGGCAGTAGCAAACCATTGAACACCCGGAGGTGTCCTCCCACCGTCAGAGACAATGCGTGGCACTCGTGCTCTACGCCAATCGAGCATTGAGAATATCACCCGTAACCTTTTGTCTCCCATGGCTAGGTTTTACGGGAAGTGGGCCATCGACCACTTCCTAACCTCCGGAGAGGATGGACTAGGATACTGCCAGGGCGCCCAATCCTGACAGGAGAACGACTCGGGTCCTCAGCCAAAGCCTTCGATTAAAGGAACACCCGAAAGGCAGCGGGTCTAGCACATGGTCAGTTAGCTGGCTCATGCGGATTGGTGTCCTGGATCTTAGCAGAGAGAAGGGCGAAACCTAACTCCCACCCAGCGGTCGCCACGTGGAGGCGCCCAGGACATGAGACTATGGCGCAGCAGTAGCAGCAGTGGGTAGACCATCTGTCAGGATCTAGCCACCACCAGCCTCAGCGCACCATAGGCTCTCCCGCCCATGTTTATATTAATATATATACTTGAAACATATCATAATCACCATTATACCCATACCTCCTAATTACTTCCCCTATCTTCCCTATCGGCATATCCTGCCCCGATTGACACACCCCTCTCTGCTAACATATTATCATTTATCTATCGCTCCTCCAATGGACGTGCACCAACATTCACCCCTCACGTACTACACATGACATTTCCGGAGGATGCGATAAACCGCCCGTATGTCACTGTAACCTCGCCTCACACCTGCGTACACTCCCCCTACGGATGCACTTGACTCAGAGGACTGCAAGACGCACCCTTTGTGCACATCTCTGGGTCTTCGTCTCGATCTATGTCGCTTCCTGTCTTCTGCAACAGACACACCGTCACTCCCAACACATTCACCACAAGATTAACTTCGGACACACATGGTGCACAGACATACACATGTTGCAAACAATGCCGGTATATCGCTGACGCCAACTGTCGTAACTAGTTTACAGGAAGCAGGTTGTCGGCTATCTAACCACATTCTACATGAGGTCGTCGGTGTAACGCCCCGCACCTCAAGTCAACACACTTTGTGCCAACATGCGGCGGTTCGGATTTGCAATATCCGATCGCCTGAATGGCCAGCTGGTGGGTGAACCAACGGGCATCAGCGCGCGACTGATGACTGTTCGCCTACGACTCGGAAGAGGTAAGTTTGCTACTTTTATAAGCACGTACGGTCCGACCATGTGTTATCCTGATGACACGCGTGATCAGTTCTACACTGAGCTATCCTCCGTGATACGGTCTGTGCCGAGGAGCGACCGACTATTTCTGCTGGGTGATTTCAACGCGCGCGTTGGGCGTGATGCATCAGCGTGGACAGATGTTATCGGTGCGCATGGCATTGGTTCAGCGAATGCGAACGGTGACAGGCTGCTCTCACTGTGTGCCACTCACGGCCTGACGATCACGAACACTCGGTTTGCACTGAGTGCGAGTGATATAGCAACTTGGACGCACCCACGGAGTGGTCACGCTCACCTGCTCGACTATGTCATCGTACGTCAGCGTGATATGCGTGAAGTGCGCATGACACGTGTACTGCGTGGAGCTGAGTGTGGCACTGATCACAAATTGGTTCGGACCAAACTGTACATATATTTTCGTAAATCGATGTATTGCACTCCCGCCGTGAATCGGCGTAAATTTAACATTCTCTCCCTCGGTACTGTGGCGAAACGTACTGAGCTGGAGAAGGCGATGGCTGCACGCCTGTGTGTGATGTGGACTGCATAGCCACAGTGGGCGACCTGTGGCACCACATTCGCGACCAGGTGACAGCTGCTGCCGAGGAGACCATCGGGCGCGCAAACTGTAAGCGGCCTGATTGGTTTGATGACAACAATGTGACGATTGGCGCATTGGTGTCAGAGAAGAATGCAGCATTTGCTGCACATGTTGCAGACCCCAGTGACTTGGGGAAGAGTAGTCAGTTTCGCAAACTTCGACGGCGACTGACCCGAGAGCTCCGTCGCATTAAAAATGCATGGTGGACGGAGAAGGCGAAGCAGATGGAATGCTACGCCGAACGCCGTCAACACAAGGAATTCTTTGACTCCTTGAAGGCGGTGTATGGACCGAGATTGGAGCCGCTGAGGACACTGATCGATGGTAGTTCAGGCGCTACCTGCACCCAGACTGCAGACATAATGCAGGTCTGGCGGAAACACTTTGACTGTCTCTTGAACAACCGTTCAGAGATCGACTGGCCTACATTGAACGGCCTGAAGCAGCACGATGTGAAGGCGGATCTGGCGGATACGCCGACACTGGATGAGACGCAGAGAGCACTTGCTCAGCTGCGAAACGGCAAATGTGCCGGAGGTGACGGGATCCCACCTGAAGTATTGAAACACGGTGGACCCGCGTTGTTGACTGCGCTGCACCACTTGGTGCAACGCGTGTGGATTGAGGAGGAGGTGCCTCCTGAGCTGAAGGATGCCCTTGTGCTACCACTGTACAAGGGCAAAGGTAGCAAGCAATGTTGCACGAATTATCGTGGCATCAACTTGCTGAGTTGTGTGGGCAAGGTGATTGCCCGAATCCTGCTCAATCGCCTCGTCAGTCAGATTGTGGAACCAAACGTGGCGGAAGAGCAATGTGGATTCCGTTCGGGTCGCAGCACTATAGATATGGTGTTTGCGGCTCGTCAGTTGCAAGAGAAGTGCAGAGAACGACACCAGCCATTGTACTCGCTTTTTGTTGATTTCACCAAGGCATTTGATACGGTGAACCGCGAGGCATTGTGGCTGGTGTTGGGTAAGTTTGGTTGCCCGCGTAAGTTTGTAAGTTTAATTGAATGTCTGCACAGTGGTATGCGAGCGAGGGTGCAGCTGAGTGGAGAGACCTCGGATGACTTTGCAGTTGTCTCTGGTGTGAAGCAAGGCTGTGTCTTAGCTCCTGCCCTGTTTAATATCTATCTTCATGCAATGTTGTCTTGTGCTTTTGATGCGGCTTGTGCTTACGGTGTTCGTGTGGAGCACCGTATTGATGGTGGGTTGCTGAACATCCGTCGTTTCGGTGCGAGAACTCTAGTCTGTGAGATGC
>OX104063.1:168474509-168539445 GCA_944474145.2 Dicrocoelium dendriticum | reverse complement strand
ATGCAACTGTTGTATTTATTTTCCTTTTTAATTTATGTGTTGCGGCACAGTAGCTGAGGTGTTTCCCACCTCTAGCTGACGTGTATAATGAATGAATGAAGGAAAGCCGATCTTACTGCACAGCTCAGACACCTGGCCAGGTAGTGGCCAAGACCTGAAACGCTTGGACGTGTTTGACCACCGATGTTTGCGAAGTATTTCTCACTTCTGATGGAAACACCGGGTGAGCAATGCCGAGTTTGCCAAATGGTTTTTGGCAATAAATTTTCTGGTGCCTTACTCAAGTGTTTACTGTATATTAATCCCCTACGTTGGCTAGGTCACGTCCTCTGTAGGCCCGTTCCCCACCAACTAAGGTTAAACCGCAAGGTAGCCAGTCCATGGCTAGGCGTAGTGGCATGAAGGAATCGAAATACTTGGTTAAGCTGCAGCTTGCCGTTTTCCTGGATGGAGGCCTCGGAATGGTCCAAACCAATGGATGGAGACCCGTATCAGGCATGGCGCGTCACGCAGTCAGTGGCGTTCTTTTATTCCACTTCTTGCAGCTGGTTGTTAATTTACTTACATTCTGAGTAGTTTAACGCATTTCCTCGTTGCTTGCATTTTCTTTACCTTCCAGTTGCTTTTACCACCACGAGCTTGCCGTTGTTAGTTGTTGTTCTTACGATGTGTCGTGACAACTGGATCAGCCGCTTTGGTGTTCGGACCATAGTTTTTAACGGAACTGACCTGAATCGTAGGATCATGCATATTCAGGTAGACGGGGTATCAGTATCGTGGTGGAGATTACAACATCGTTTGTGATGCCTGGTAAAGATCGCGGTCTGCGATTAAATGGCTATTGAACACAGCTCCATCTGAATTTCAGATATAGAAAGCCCCACGGTTTCACTTGAAGACGTGATGGTCTTTAACACTCTGGCTTGGGTTGATCCCTACTTAGTCTCCTTCACTTCCTCATAGGTTGTCCGGTGGGAATAGCCATAGTGTAGTGACAATTACTTGTCCAGTTGAGTTGACCGTATCCGTCCTCTTATACATTCTCTTTGCATCCAGAAGGAGTGCTTTTGGCATCGTGTACGCGATTTACCTTTCAGATACAGGCATACAGGGGATATAGAGAGTGTACTTCTGAAAGCTAATAAGTATCCTTTGAAAAAGGCGTGATGCAAAGTGAATTGGCTCTTCGAGAATCGGTACCAGGAAGTTACGCTTCGTGGACGTAAGTGCAAAGGCTGTCAGGAGCGGTCAAAGTTCATCTGAAATCGACTGGCATTCCGCTTAGACTTTTGATGTCCACAATTTACACAAGGATGGCTAGATTTTCTGAAGGAAAAATATGTCGGGCTATATTCAACCTGACATTTAGATAATAACCAATAATGACATGTTGTAACGTTTTTCTTGCGAGCTTTTCTTGTGTACGGTGAAGCTGAGATGTTGACTGCAGTAAACTGGTCAGCTCAGGCTCAAAGGCACTGGTTTTGATACGCAAACTATCATGTAGGTGAGGATCAGTTAGTCTCTTCGTCACTCGGTTCTTGTTAACATTAAAACTGTGAATGTCTGTCCACACAAATATGCTGAGCCAAACAAGCTGAGCATTTTCTTAGCAAATGTTTGAATTTTTTAGGATCTGTCCCTATCCAACTTGTAGTAAGCTTGATGAGAGAGAGAGAGAGACTTTTGGCACTGACTGCGACATTCAACATCACTACGCAACTCCATGAGCTCCAGTTGCAGGTGACCTGGAATAGTGTCAGGGTAAGCTGAGAAAGGCGGAGAGAAAAGTCCGATCTCATTTCCAATGCTCGCAAATTCCTGAAAGCGCATTTGCAGCCCTTTAGCCAGAGAGAGAAATATCTGCGACACACATCTGCATTAATGTAGCAGTTAAGTAAAATACATGGTATTAGGCTGCGTTTAAGACACTTATCTTTAAAAAGGTTGCAGCTTATTCCTTAAGGCTTTGATGTGTGAGTACAATTGGCTTACCACTGCATTTTGACTCTGAAGACTTGTGTTCAACACGTTCATGTGCTGTGTAAAGTCGAGCAAAAGCAGCCAGTCAAGCCGAATCAGATAGTTCTGGCATCGACTGTCTGTCATTTCCATGAATCGTCCAAATACTTTTCTAAGCGAGTAGAGGCGACGAAGTGCAGTCCGTTGACTGAGCCACCTTACATCATTGTGGAACACATCTCCGTATTCTCCCCGGAGGTTGAGTAGAAATTGCTGAAATTGACGATAAAACAGGGCTTTAGAGCGAAGACAGTTGATAGCTTTTATCACTGGTTTCATAACATGATCACACCTAGGAAGTTTGGCACAAATATTTTGTTGGCGAATATATATATATATATATATATATATATATATATAGCTCTACTCTATTCCATTAAACTGCACACCTCGCTTAAGCCAGTTGTATTCGATTTCCGTAGCATTTTTGTGTTCGTGGCATTCCGTAAAGTATACTTTCTAACCACATGAACTTATCTAGGATTCGTTTGTAAACAACTTATTTCATATGCTCATTAACTTAAGGTTTATGTCACCGGTTCCTTATGCGTTAATCGAGTTATTTTCTTCGGCTCTCTCTCAAGTGATTGGCTGTTGTTTGATATCCCCGGTGTGGCTGCGCTTGATGTGCATGTTGACAAGGTGCCTACCTGTCTATTACCCGCTACCTCGTTCATACTGGCTCCAAGAGACAGTTGGTCGTTGCTGGAGGGGACGGAGTGTACGGACCCTGTGGCCGTGTTAGGCTTGAAGAGTGGTTCCATGCATTCAGTATGGAGCGGACTACGGTCCAGCCACCGTCTTGTGTGCGCTTGATTCCCAAATACAGTGTGCATGTGTTTGCTGTGAAGGAGTGTGGGCCGGCTTCGTTGATGAAACGTGGTTCCCATCTGCATGCCTCCCTGTCTTATTCCTTCGGGTTTACACTGGATATGGGGTGTGTGGATGGAGCTGTGTGGTGCAGCGCAAGCCACCCATGGTCCCTCTGTAGGCGCATGGGTCCTGTTGCTTGCCACCGTGACAGGCAAATCCGAAACCGGATGCCACCAACCATATATATATATATATATATATATATATATATATATATATATATATATATATATATCTATTTATATATATATATATATATATATATATATATATATATATATATATATATATATGCATAGGTCTACGAATAGACATAAAGTCATCAGAAACCATGGGATCCAAAAGAAGATACAGAAATAATAAAAGAAAACACAACACAACACAACAATGCCCATGGTTTCTTCAGGGGGCGAGATACTAACCGGTTGCCCAAGCCGAAGTAGGGTGTTGGCTTAAGGGACACAACCCCGAGCCTTTGGCTGAATAGCCTGCCCGCAAGGCAGCGGAGTGAATTCAGGGAATCGCACCCATTGGTAACCGGTGACTGATTGCTCAGTTCGTACGCCTTTCGTTTGTTCCTTTGTCAAACAGAGGCCCAAACCTCCCCGGAATTACAGCATTTCGTTGCTGGGATACGATGTTTCGCCAGGATGAAGCAAGCGGCAGTGACTTTATTTAGTGGCGAGTCACATCCGCCACGTAACAGTGTTGTTAAACGGACATATGTGGCTTTTTATAGGGAGAAGGCTTGCCAGGCGAAAACCCACCACGTCTTTGAACACTGCCGCCGAACCATTCGCTGGAAAAGTATAATCCCGAACCACCCAGCTGGCACCACGAGGAGGGTGTACGGAAAGCCAGACAAGTGTTGCTAATCCACAGTGCTCGTCAATCATGGCTGGGGTAATGTCAATAATAATTTCAGAGCATTTTTTGCACAATAGTCTAATGTCGCTGATTGCAAAAGAAACAGTATGAAATAAAACTTTTCCTCCTGCTTGGTCCTTAAGACCCTGCATGTCAAGTAATTCCTCACTCACACACGTCATCGTTAACTTCTTACAAACAATTAGAAGTGCTTTCATCACAGGCCATTAAAAAAGATCAACTTTTGCTCCTTTTGCTTCCAACCGTCTTACTATCAGTGTATATGTTTTCGGTACTGCGAAATACAAGATGTTGCGCATCAGACATACATTGGCAATCACTTGCTTTTGCCCAGGACAGATATTTTCTACAATTTTCATCTTACATTCTTTGACAAATGCACCTACAGTAAATGCTTTGCTGCATTTCGCTAGTATTTGTGCCACATCCTAATCTGCTTCTGTAGCATTTTCATTCGACTGACCAACGCTTGAAAGAGAGTTTGCTGTGAAGTTATTCTAGCTTACATTTCTCAACTTGTTCATCTGTAGTCACTTTGTCAAAGTAAGCGTGCATGGTTTGGTAGTGCCTCTTGATATTGAATTGCATTAAAACAGCCACACTATCGCGAAAATTACGCACACTCACTTGTTCAGCCGCTCAGTAAAATATACTTGTTTTCACTTTTCTTGGATGCGGTGCCGTTGGTCATAAAAATTCCTTCTTCTGCCGCATTCGCCATGCTAGAACAGCATTGACAATCATATAAATAGAAGGTTAACAATTCCCTCATTTTCTGTTTTCTGGGTTTAGTTAAAACTCCTTCAACATAGGGGTTGGGAAAGCAAATTAAAAAAACTTTTCCATTTTATAACAGTTATTAATCAGAAAGATGAGAGTGTTGTGGCTAAGAAAGTACTTTAAATTATGCCACAACAAAAATTTGAAGACTGAGATAACCTATAAAACAAAATACCCGTTCTCAGAACGGACTAGCTTTATCTAGTCATATAGGTAAAAATGCATGAACCCATCTTAGTTCATTTGTTGATTTAGTTAGGACCCATTTTGTAAAAGCACGCGATTGACTTTTCCTAGATGGGTAAAAACAGACAATAAGACGTCATGGATTTTTATCAGCATCTGACGCCATTGAGGTTTGTACTCTTAACGACTTTAATTTTTGTAATCTAATAATGTCGTCTGTATGGAAAATTTCCAAGCTTGATTTTCTTATTTCATGAGGAGGCGGGCCAGTTGAAATGTTAACGCGGGCCACATTTGGCCCGCGGGCCGGACTTGGGACATCGCTAGCTTAGGAGAATGAGACCACCATCCTCACCAACGTAAGGTGATAATAGCGACGAACTATTTGCCAGCCTCACCTTGTCTTGGTGAGAGTGGTGACAGAATTCCTCTAAGTGTGAGATCACAGAACGAAACTAAGTTAGAGTGTGCCGTTTCTCCAATGGGTCCGTATTGCTTACGTGCTTGTGTAGTTTATACCGCAGCGTGCAAGTCCTTCGTGGCAAGAACCGCTAGTATCAGGGTTTAATTTGACGAGTCATACAAAAGTCCTAACACACATGTCGTGTACATATAAGTATTACGTAGCAAAAATTAAAATCCAGTCAATATCACCACGGTAAATCTAGTGGCGATGAAAGTGCTATTGAGGCAAGGAACAGCTACCGGTTACACTAGGCCTGAAATTTCAAGCAGTCAACTACTGCAAAGCTTCGATACCAATATCTTCCCTGAAGATTTGTGGTGCACTCTTTCTCGAAGCCTTCTACACAAAGTAGGTCCATGGTTCTTCATGTGCTACACACGTGCTGTGCGTCTTGAAACAAAATGTTAGCAGGGCCCATGGCCGGTTCTCAAAAGAATTACTCGTTTGTTCTATATCACTTAACCCTACTGCGGTAACGCTTACCTTGATGTGATGTGCCTTGAAAAGACCGGGGAGACTTCATGGATCCTTTTCAGCACACAATAATAGAACCATTTTCTAATTATTTCACCTCATGATTTTCATCACAAATTGTATGTCCATGATGCAAGCATAATGGAACCCCGGAAGGAACATAATAGGGCTGTTGAATTTGTATTTACGAAAATATCTTAGAGAAGATCAAAGAACAGCGTCAAACATGGGAACAAGGAATTTGGGTGGCAGTCAGGAATGAAAGTAAATTACGCAAATATGAATGTAATTCACGATGAGACAGTGTGAACGAACGAGTACCAATGTAAATATGAAAACTTATTGGGAGTTAGGCAGACTGAAACCGAGTGCTTCCGTTGACGATCACACATTCGTGGTCACGAATATTTTTTACGGAAGTATATCCATTTAATACATTACACGTGATGGTAGCGCGATTAATTTTTCAAGAACTCCGTTAACTGAAGCTGAGCCCTTTGGTTAGTGGGCATAAAGGACGAATTATTCTTGTGTGATTTCAGTGTTATGTATGCTTATTTAGGAACTTCCAATACACCACATCAAAGCGAACCAAGCGGGTGTCCAACAAGTTGCGCCCTATGTAAACAATTAGGGCGTGGTCGATTCTGCAGTTTTTTAATGTACACTCTCTCCGTTGAGCAGGATAGGTCAAGCAGAATACTTTCTTGAGCGCAGTTATTTTCATGAGTTTGTGCAAATGGCGGCTGAGCTGATATTCTTCGTTTGGACGGCGGCGTTGCAGTTGCTGAGACACATGACATTCCGTATCGTCTCACTCGGAGGACCGACATGTGTTCAGTAATAAAGAGGGGCGATATAGCATGTCTAGCTGCATTATGTTCGAATATGAACATACAGCCTGCCATGCGATGCAATCTCCTGGGTTACTGAGACCTGGGAGCGGTTATTCATTTCTGGGCCGGTCTAGATGCAGTCAGCTTGACTATGTTTGACTAACATAATTATTCCTGTGCGCATCGGCTTTCGGTCGGGTCACGATCTAGACAAAGCATAGCTCGCATTTCACCCCAAATCCTGCAATGATTCGAACTATCTGTAGCTACTGAATTACTCAGCTCGGAGAACCAATCAAAACTTTAACTTCCCTAAATTCTACTACGCACGTGCGCAGATTGCAGGAATGTGGGCCGGTGGAGTATCAATATTGTCCCCAGAGTTTTGAATGAAGTGCAAGGGACCGAAACGATTAAATTATACTCAAAAGTTACTCAAAGGTCTTCAGTGAGAGTTAATCCTATAGTCCCAAAATATAATATATACTCCAGGACCTAAATGTGAGCTCCCGATGTCTATGAGAGCAATTCTTAGAGTGCATGGTTTTTATGTGGGTAAGTCATAAACCACCATCACTATCATCACCATCATCACCACCACCACCACTACCAACCCACTTGTTTGTCTGTAAAGATTAAATCATATAGGAATTTCTCAGAATAACCCATTTTGCTGTGTGATAAGGATTTGATTAGCCTTAAAGTTAGTGAGATGACTGGCGTACATTCAAGAGCCCGGGCTACTCCACGTCTTCCGGGTGCATTCAGTCGCACATCAAGCAGATCAGCAGATCTGGGTAAGTCCATCACCCTTGAAACACATCACAGCGACAATCGCATTGAAGCTGTCAAGTCGTTTCCTTCTGAACTTAATCATAAAAGAGAGCATTTCATGGACAGGCCAGGTTGAGCATTACGAACAACGTAAACAGACCCAGCTGTGTTCATCTGCTACTACATTTATCTGTTGTACAGCCTAATGTTTTATTGTGATGCAACACCACAGCATTGCGAAGCGTTATTTGTCATCTGGCAGACTCGGGGATCAATCTGGAGGAATTTGTTTGTTCACCTTTTCGAATCAACCCCATTACTTTTCACTTCTATACTACTTGGTTGTTAGAAAGTAGTGTGGTAAGCCGCCATCGCAACCGTGTGGCAGAATTGATCGTCGACAATACACCGCACATAATGTTCGACAGAGTAAAAGAGTTTTCACCCCAGCTCGACACAATGCTTAATGCATGCAACTGGCAGTCGCTTCAGCCACCATGTAGAGTATTTCTATCTGACGAGTGCACACACGAACAAAAGTAATTTTCATGGTATCATGTTGGAGCTTGCGATATAACAGGGGACGTCTGTTGACTCCTGGAACCAACTTAACTTCCACTCAGAAACTAACGGCTTCAACTGGCACAAATAATGAAGCACAAAGTGCATGAAAATTGCAGCTTCGATTCCGGAGAAAAACACTGGGGGTAGTAACAAGAGCGCTTGAATACGCCATTCGGAAATGGTTGGATACAGACTGAGACACGGGCTGTTGGGTATAATTTCTATCGGGATGATTACCAAAAAATGCGCTTCTGTAGTACTAGTATAAATTGGGATAACGCAAGGCTCTACCCGAAGCTAGCTACGAAATAAAGGGAAAACTACCGAATTGTAATTTAGAATCACGAGGCCAATAGTACATGGGATCATAGGCAATTCAATATAAGAAATGCCAAGTAGGAAAATATTTATAATAACTACATCCATCGCGGCTCGAATGCAACTCGGAGTTGCTGTAATTCCTCTGAGGTTCATTTTGAAGTTGTTGTGATTTTCGAAGTAGATTCTCATCTTCGATATCTGGGATGGAATCTGGAAAAGGTACGGTAGTACTAATCTCAGAATCATTAGAATTATCTGTCGACTAACCTGGGTCTCTGAATGGTAGCTGGTTCTCATACCGTTTGTGTACAGACAAGTCATTCTGGTCCAATATCCGCACCATAAGTCTTCCGAGATTACTCACCAAAATTCCAGAGCTAGGTCGGAACTCACTGACGCTGAAATAGGACATCTCGGCAGCCCTCAACCGGAGCATATGGGAACGAAGTGCTCGGGAATTGCATAGTTTAGCAGGTATCTATTCAGTGGTAGATTGAACACAGTTACGATATTAGAGTAAACAGTTATCAACGAATCGATTGAGTTCATCAACTGGTGTTGTAACCCATATGTACCTGTATGTTTCAAAGTACCAACAAAGATTTTAGGCTTTCCTTTATATAAAGCACGTCTGGGGACGGTAAAAACCAATGCTTCGTAACAAATCAGAAGCACACGATGAAGTGATATGTGAACCATTATCACTCACAATAGCCCAAGGTACACCTTCACAAATAAACACTTTGCTTAAGGCAGGAATAAGAAAATTGGCATTTGGTATATGTAAGCGTTAAAACGCTTAGAAACTTTGAACGATACGCGCAGCTATCGGTTCTCCAAATCCAAGCCTGGAACGGATCCGCAATATCAGGGATAAGTCAAAAACTCAACGCCGGTGTAACTGGCGCTATTGAATAATAACAATAAATGTCAAAGGTGACAAACTTCAAACGGTTTCCACACACACAAACGCAATAAAAACTTCGGTGGATAACGCAAAACACCGATCCAAAAGCTCAGCAAAGACAAGCACGAAATGCAAACAAGTGGGCGAAGTCGTAACCGAGCAGCACCGTTTCGAAGTAAGCCATACACCAACTGACTGTCTAAACGTATAGACATATGCCGAGCAATCAAACGCGCTTGCTGCAGAATGATTGATAGGGCAAAATACACCAATAGCATAGCTTGGAAGATCGATTGGATGTGAAGATAGACAGGTTCAGAGCAGTTGAGTGGCAGAGTGTCTGTCATGTGCAGACTATGGTGAGGCTCCCTGCGGCGTCTGCGATGGGTTAGTGGTAATAAGCACATTAAACGATGAAGGGCGTAAAAGCAAAATCAGTAAGTCGGGTTTGAGTAACCATAGAGGGTGGGCTAGATGAGCGAAGTCGAATGTTTTATTAACGTTCAAGAGGTGGGTAAAACATGCAGCCGGGGTTCTGGCACATGGAAAGGGAAATTGGCTGTCCATGATAAGGTGCCGTGGGGGAACGATGGAGGTGAGCGTTCCAACTCGACTAGACGAATTGATCCCTCCGACATATCCCGCTAAATTCGGTCAGGATTTTCCAAGGATGGTGATGTCTTCCACTCTGGAACGCCTAACCCCCCGCTCCATCCACATTGGGAGGCCAAAGGACTAGTACGCCAGAGGCCTCTTACTTCGACTTTTGGGCTCAGCGATCCTCTCTGGAGCGGCAGATCTGAAGACCCGCCGCCCACCTACGGAGAGCCGGAACCGGGACTAAACCCACTTCGGAGTATGTACCCACTAACAATCAGATTTTCCTCATGTCCCTCTTAACAAAACCCGCCTTTTTGGCAATCACGGTCCTGAGTAGCCCATCTTCCGATGTGACGCAGCTTTCAACTAGGCCTAAAGACAACGTACTGCGCGCGATGGCTTCAGAAGCGACTAACACTACGTCTCCTGGCCTGAAATCCCGACACGGATACAGCCATTTCTGCATAGATTGCAACAACAGCAGATATTCTCTAACCCAACTTTTCCAAAACAGAGCAGTTATGTAATGTACTTGTCGCCAACAACGATTGTATGCATTGGGTAAATACTCAGCCAATAAGTCCGAGACGCCGGGTCGTAGTATCAACAAATCCTTTGGAGTTATAGCTGGCCGATTGGTCCGGTCCGAAGTAAGAGGTACCAGCGGTCTAAAGTTGGTGATACGCTCGGCCTCAAATAACAGAGTACGCAATGGCTCTTCACCCAAGACTTGTTGCGTGGTGACTGACAGTAAAACTCGTCTAACTAATCGTACAATACGTTCCCACACTCCACCCTTATGGCTGGCTGCCGGTGGGTTTAAATGCCACGGCATGCCGAGGCATAGCAGTTTAGCATTGATTGGTTTTTGTGACCAGTCCTTTGTGGCAGCCCACAGTCCCACAACCGCTCGCACAAAATTGTCTCCACTGTCATTAAATAGTTCAGCTGGGGTACCTCTGCGGGCAATGAATCGCATCGAAGCTATGATAAAGGAGACGGTATTCAAGATACTGGATAACTTAAGGTGAACGGCTCGAGTCTGCAGGCACGTGAATAGACATCCATACCGTTTCTCTCGTTTTCTTTCGTGCATGCCCATAAATGGCCCAAATTAATCAATGCCAACAAACTTGAAAGGATACCATCTCTTTTTATCCAAGATAACGGCGGCAGTGCCATCACCTGCTGACCAGTAGTAACGAGCCGTCTTCTAGATGTCTAGCAACTCCCTGTCAACCGTTTTACGGCAGAGAGGCCAATTACGATTTAGTACTTGCGGCGTAGACTCGCCAACACTTGTGAAGCGCCCGCATGACCTTCAAGCAGGTGATAAAATCTGATTAACATCGAAGTCACTGGGTGCATGGGAAGTAATATTACAGTGAACTTTAGAGCATGTTCGTATTTCGAGTACGCCAATCTTCCTCTCAGACACAGCAACCCTCCAAGTAGTGTGGGACAAAGTCGCGTCAGACACACTCGGCGCGCTTTCTCCCTAGGAAGTAATGTTCCTTCGTTCACCTCTTCAAATGGTTTTAATTCAGCTCCGTAAACTTCTTTCTCAACGATTCGATGAAGAGTGCCCAGATCCAAGACCACAGACGGTGCCATTCTATTAACGTAGCACCTAGTGTGTTCTCGCCAAGACTCGGCCATGGTGGCACGCCGTGTTTCAATACGAATGGACGGACGGGCCAACCAACATGCAACAAACAGTTCGTAAGCTCAACGAATTCGATGCGGGGTTTCGGAATGAATTCGGTGCTCTGCATTTTTGTTGTTTCCCATATGACTATCGCAAACGATGTTGATACTGGATGACTGAACGCGGCTTGTAACGAAAGGTGGCTGTAATTCACACGCGGGGTGCACACTGATTACATGGGACGCTTCGGGAGAGTGCACACGCTCTTCAGGTTCGATAGTCCGGAGTTTCACCACTGACAGTCTCGACCCATTATCCTTCACCTTCTAAGTTCGTTTACGCAACGAATTCTCGGATGAGAATGGTACACATCTCGCATTTCTGTTTCTCTAAGCTTCAGCCACCTCCCAATACCCTACAATCCGCAAGGAGGGCTTCGTTTTCGACAGCACAGTGCTTTCTTCAGCGGAAAGCGCGCGGTTGTTCGAACCAACATCCTCGAACACTTCGTCATATAAAACCGTCAATTTCTTTCCTAGAGATAGCTCGTTCTCTTGCATGTAGTTTACCGACACGTAAGCTTGGCGGCTCCCATCTAGCGGCCCCAGCATTATCAATCCGAGTAGTGCCTTTGCAGCGAAGGGCTGACCCCGACCTCCAAGTCGCTGTTCTATCTGCCAATGTGTCTCTAGAACGTCAGCACCCAAAAGTATTCTAACCCGGGAATCCTTCAGACCTTGAAATTCAACGTCCGATAACTGTGACCTTCGAGCTGCTACATGACCAACAGGTTCTTTTATTGGGAATAACGGTAAACGGGTTAGGCAATAAACACGTCGCACGTCCATTAGCTCGCTACCGCTCAACGACGTCAAATGAAACTGGTGATGCCTGATTCCAGACAACTAAGACCGCTCACTTTTTGCATTTTCATTGAAACAGGATTTATCTCAACACCAGCTTCTCGCAGTAGATCTTCGTGAAACAGGCGGACGTCCGAGCCGCTTTCCGCGTCTTCCGCTTGTCTTTCACTGCGAAACAACATGGGAAATAATCATACTTCGCATTCCAATGCAAACCGAAGGTTCGAAGTACTGGGCATCCCGGTACGTTTATTGCCTTGATCTCTGCTGCAACGTTTGATGGCAGTAGGGCATCATATATATGAGGATACTTGGAAACCCATTTTCTCAGTACGAATCCTGTCCGAAGGAGCATCTGTCAAATTTGTGTGCCAAATTGTATAGCCTCCTCTGCAGACGATAGAGAAATCAAACAATCGTCAACGTAAAAGTTACGCTACACGGCGTCCCTCACTACCTTATTGTATTGATTTCCCCATATCTCGAAGGTCCTATGCAACGCGAAATTGGCACAAAAAGGAGACGAAGTCGCTCCAAAAGGATGGGCAGCCATCTAATACTCCATAAAATCTTCGGCAATGTCTCGGTTTTGCTACCATAGAAAACGTAATGCGCCTCTGTCTTTCGCTGGTACCCATACTTGCATGAACATTTCTCGATGTCAGCAGCTATGGTTATTCTCTCGTCTCTGAAAGAACTTCTGAAAGAACTGCTACCAAAATGGTGTTGACGTCCGGACCTTTGGTAGAAGTTCATATGCGTTTCAGATACGCATAAGAACTGGCTCCACAGCCGGATATCTAACCCGGGCCTTTACACCTTTCACCTTGTTTTTCGCTGAAGTCTCTTCCCGGATACACGGGAAGCTGGTTAAGTGACAATATAAAGGTTAACTTTGTGGTCATGCTACAACCGATTGTTTCAGAGTTTGTAAGCATATTATCCACCAATTCTTCATAGTTCCTTCTCTTATAGATACCAAGGAAACCCTAAGCAACGGAAACAAGACCATCGCAAGCATTTGCTTCAACAATGATCACATGTGTTGCGAAGTTTCGATCGGCAATAAGTTGCCGAGTTTGAAGATCACCGAAGATGCCAACTTTTAGTTTCGCCAACCTGTTCCAGGAATGAACTACAAACGCACTTGAAACTGTTAACATTGAGAGAACGTCTGAGAAGTTTGTCACTGGCACGGTTGGAGCACGCCTACGGTAACGGCTTGGAACGCTGGCCAATGTAACGGATTTGCGCTGACCTGATGGTGTTAGCTTAGCCGGGGTACGCACAGGTGAGACGGGAATGGAGTGAGCGTCAGGACGATCCCGGCCGCACGTATTCGGATGGATGATGAGCCCTCGTAACGGCCCAGGGTACGCACGCGAGAGGGGTTACGGTAGACGCGCTCTAGTGGCTTAGACGCCAACGCTGCCCGTCTAACGACGCACATAAAATCACGTGACCGACCGACTCCCAAATAAGGCGAAGAGGAAGCAAGACATGTGGTCATCTGAAGGCTCTTTTACAACCAACAAATGCAAATCACAGCCAATGGTATGGGTCAGTAAGTTAGGGAAAATAGCTACCACGACGGCGTGGTAGTTCACAAAAGAACCTTGTCAACAGGTGCGCAGTTGTGCCGCGTCTCGGAGTGGCTGAAAACGGCTACGTTGTTGGGAGGAATTGGACTCTGCCTCTCCCAGCCATTACGCCAGAGTTTGTGGCGCGTTTTTTGCGGGGATATTTGACGTGCCCACAACAGAAACAAACACTAACTTTGTCCAGTGCTTTAACCAATTTTTATCAGCCCAATTTTACATGAAGTGGGATAATAAATGCCTTTTCTGACAACCAAAGGCTTCTCTATGATGTTTACTGCGCCAACATTCATGTTTATCTCGGTAGGCCAATCTACTTTCTCCCAATGGTGCTTTTTAGCTCTGCTGCCTCATAAACACATGAAGCAGGGATACTTTGTGATCACACTTTGTTGTCAAAGCGTGAAGTATTCCATCTTTAAGTCGACGCCAATAATCCGGTTGTGATCACTATTGCATAAATTCGTCAGAATTTTGATATGTTCGCATTTGATTTAAGTTTAGTTGAGTGAGCAATTGACACTGGTGTTTTATCGTTGCCTCTGTGCAATAAGACACATTTCGAAGTTTTACTGCAGCTGCCTATCAAAATCTCCCAGTCCATGGGTTGGTATTTCGGCAGTCACATTACCAGAAGTCAGGCAATATTATTGTAGTAAACAAAATCTTCCTCTTCAGGGAAGTATAGCAGACTTCCCTATGCTCTTGTGCTATAGGCTGTTATTTGATTTTCCGGCTTCAAACAGTTCTTTTATTTAAGTCTAGATACTACCAGTCCAGACGCTTGCGTTGACAAACGGACATCTTTTATGGGAGCGTTCAGGTCTTCTCGCAAAAAGCCCTGAGGTGTTGTGGAACTTCCTTCACATTCATTACCACTGTTATCACCTGTAGTACAGCAAGTATCAATATAGAGAAATGAAAAGTCGAGCATTGAAACAAACACTGGCAAGAGAACTTCTGCGCTGTGGGGCACAGGTCGTCTACCTGATTCCAGACCCTAATACTCCCATGTACACTTTCTGTATCAACTGCAGCCCTTCACACTGATTGCACAAGAATAACCATCACTGTGATAACTTGCCGGTTCTCTCACACAGTAGGCAAATCAAAGCTCAAGCTATTCGTGACACCAGTTGTCCACTTGCGGAAACATTCCATATATAGGCGTGGCTTAACTTAGGAAAAGCCGAAGACTTCTCTTGGTCTCCAAGTTTTCCACCAAAGTGGGCGCAGTATGCTTGACTCACAAAGAAGAGTAATATTTGCCCTCTGATTTGCCACAGTGTATTTGTTACCAATGCACCTGCGTATTTGGGGATTCTTCAAGCAGCTACACCGAGAGGAAGTCTTGTTTTTGTGAAAAACACAAGGGAATCTATAAATAACAAGATATTATTGTGGTGTAAACGCATAAAGACACATGGCACATCCCAGAGCAAATCCTTTATCACAAAGATAGAGCACGTTTCTGGGAACCGCCTTCATTTTTGAAATCAACACCATCGAAATACCGTAAGTCCGTTGAAATATCCTCTGTATCAAAATACACTATTTTTTACCAAGTGTTAGTATCACCACTGGTGTTTTCTTCTACTTTTCTACGGTCCCTAGTTCTTTGCAGTGTTCGACACCTAGGCGCCTCATTATCCTTGGTACACGTACTGTACTGGCGTCTCCTGAGTGAATACATCTTTGATTGCGTTTATGCCTGTAATTTATCAATGCACTCTTGTTAGTCCACACGAAGTTTTGAAAATCTTATCACAGGCTGCTGAGCTGTAATTTTTGTGGCTTATACTGCGAAAAATAGATTATTTTTAGCATAAATCGTTTGACACATCTAGCTACTAGGTTCTTCATAGCACTGCTGGTAACATCGTTCTGATGTACTGAAGTTAAGGGTACCTTGTCCTCACGCTTATAACACTTATATCGACAGATGGTGTTTATCACAATTTCTGCTTTATTAGTTGAAAGCAAGTGCGTTGAGAATCCTTCGACTGAAGTAAACGAAAAAGTAGGGGCCGTTTTTGTTTTAATCGATTGCTGCATGACCGAGAGGTAACCATACCCACAATTGTCATTGCGGTCCTTCATCGACGAAGAACAGAGTCAGATTATGTAAGTAATTTCTGAGGAGTATATTTAACCAAAGAAAGTGCAGTATTCAGGCAATTTGTTTTCTGGACCAGCTGCGTGGTTTATTTGAGCAGTTTGTTGCTCATTTGTGCAAGAGATCCGACCTCATAGAGGAAGCAGCACGTCGATTTATCGAGAAATAGGCAGTATCATATGGGTGGGGTTTGTCTAAACCGGAACAACTACGCTGGCGCACAAAATATTTCCGGCTCTACTTTCAAACCTTGAATATCAGCGGATTGGCTAAGGCCAGGTTAAGTGTTGAACCAAATCCAAAGTGGTGCGAGTTTAACACCTGCAGTGAGCCCAGGCAATGCAACATTGGCCCAATAAGCTGATACGAAGCACTGAATGCTACATTTGGTTTCAGTGCTGTCAGAAACCTGTATGACTACCTAGATGTACGCAGCATGTGTCTGTTAAGTATAATAAGGTGGTACTTAGCCTTCCATGATAGTAGCTACTTCTTCATATCACCAGTAACTCAAACTGTAGCTTTGTGTAAACCACTGCCAATACTAAACCCATCGCAATCACATATTCCTCAAAATGTGGCCAGTTATGTATCCGCGAGTGAACGGAGTCACCGTTCATTAACGCATCAAATGTTCCAAAATGATTTCGACGAAGTGACCACAATTGGTAACTGTTAGTTAAGTTAGGTGTGACGGTTCACACAGTCTAGGATGCTTTCTGTCTGAGGAAGCGCGAGTTAAAGTAGCCATTAATCTGACATGTAAGAGGTTCGGTGGACTGCAGGCGCAGATTCAGTCAGGCTGATAGGTTAGTTTCTATTGGTAGAAGAAGTCGTCTGATCACCGCATTGTCCACGGTGGGTGAACGTGCTTCGGGGAACAATAATAACTACTTCATGAAAAGTCAACGTATCAATCACGCGATAAGCAGCGACTAATTCACACATAGAGAATTGATTGACGAACAGCCAGCTCGATAGTAACGTTGTTCCAGTGTATTGACGGCCTCTCACGGTTAGAGCACTCAATCTCAGCGTTATCTTCGCAGGTTTTATTGAGCAGTCTACATACATAACCTCTCAAAACGAGATGGTGCGTGCCAAGAGCACGTGGTATAGAATCAGCTCGATTAGCTTAGCAACCAGTACCACTGGTTGTTCATGATTGTGAGAAAGCAATATAAATGCTCAGTGAGCTGTTACCAATCGACTCAGTCCAAGTAAGTCATGACAGCTAAAGTGCAAACCCGCAAAAGTTAATCGACGGTTCACCGTGGCCGCAGATATGTCCCATACCATGATCGAAAACACCATTTCGGTTACGATTCCTCTAAGCCTATGTATGAACGGTTTTAGGTGGTAGGTCAAATTCTACAGCTGAATCTTCTATTCACCACCTTCTGTTTGTAACTGCCGTCAAAAGTTCTAAATTACTTAGAGTTAGCCTACCTCCACCTAATGTACTTCTTAGATTTTGAACTAAATGACCCAAAAGTTATTGCTTGCTACTGTGAGAAAGTTTATCTCTCAGAATAAGCACGGAAGGTACCAGTTGTCTACAAGACGTTGTGCAAGTATCATCTCTTCTGTACTTCGTCACTGTCAAGTCATCTCGAGTGACGAATAAATGACCACCCCCAAGTTCACCAGTCTCGTCAACAACGAAACCAGGTAGGAATCTAAAGCTGAGGTATCATTCCACACCAGATGTTTTAATGTCTTGATTTACTAAGCACCATATAGTGATACCATTTTCTCGCGAACACGACCAGTACATTCTACTTTTGCCCGAAATCGTAAATGCTGGGAGATATTTCACCGATACTCACGCACAGAGCATTGCGTGATTCCAACCATCGAACACCAATTTCAGTCTCAGTCGATAGAGCATTCCAACGGCATTGGAACAAGCTCTCACTCGTTCCAATTTACCACTGTGTAGAGCGGTTACCTTTTCACCGCATCAAACCCAAATCAACATCTAGACAAGTCCACCCTGCCGCCCATCAATAGACAAAGTCACAAAAACCCGTCTACCACACCATGGTGGGATAGCAGCACGGGCACTCAGCCACACTATACCGATGCGACACCGAACCCCTACAGAGATCGCTTCACAGTCACACCAGAGTGACGTGAACCGAATGACTTGCCATCAACTTCGACAACATCTCGCGGATGTGACTCGAGGTGCTTGCGTCCTCACTTATCCCACAGAACAGTAAACTAAGATGTGTCAGCCTTAACACCAATTTGACCTACGGTGATCGGGTTCAGTCTGCTCAGAAAACGCCTCCGGCAACCGACATTCACAGAATTGAAGATCACCACGACACGCACTGCTTGCTCCCTGAAAACTAAGCCTACGGATTCACGATTAAACGTTAACTGTAGTATGGGAAGCGGTGCTTAAAAAGTAAGCTTTTGTTAGAATACTCCGACTGTTGTAAATAATCCACAATAAATGTGCTTGCCTTGGACTCAGCGAGGCTGGGAAACGCAATAATACGCCCGATTCCGTTTGGTTCTGCAGTCAGTATACGGCTATTCCATTCGTCGGATGGATAGCAATGTCGGCATAGAAGTGCGACAGACCGGCACAGATTGTAGAGCACTCACTCGCCGTGAGAGCTCTACCACCGAAATCAGTGCCTCAAATTCGACACTCAACATCAAACTTCAGTTCAGAACAGAGCAACCAGCCCGAATGTAAGAGCAACGATCCAGTAGTATGCACCCTGGTACGTGGGCCGGAGTTAATGACGCGTTCGTAGCACATACTTCCTGAAAGCCACGCGCCACTGTTCAAGTCCCAAGTACATACGCGTCAGCTGTTGCCACGTCCTTAACAGAGGCACACTCAATCGTAGTCTCGACTGCTGCCAAACCAAGTGCAGTTAGTGCTGCCAATAATATCTCGAGGCCTAGGACGACAGCCATTATCCGACCGAAGGAAGCAGCCACTCATGCATTCAAAAAGGAGAACACCACACAACGTCATATTTCCCTGACTGCTATATCGTCCAAGGTGCCAGAATACGAGACGAACTCCAAAAAAGACAACTTACCAGACGACCGGAAGCAGTAGGACTCTCTATGTCAACTAAGAGAGTCCAAGCTAAGCCGGCTAGTATGACGCGCTTCGTCTATTATCCAAACACAGTGCACTACGGTGAACTTAAATTAATCCAACTAACGTTTCAGTCAGGAGATGAAGCAGAGGCCATTCGCTTGTCATCCACTCGTTTCCGTACCACCCAATGAACTGTTCGAATTTTTCGAGTTTTTTTTAGAACGGAAATGGGAAACGCACATAAAATCTGAAAGAATTTCATAAACCATAAGACGTAAAGTCGATCCTTCTTCATTTTGTCCCATAGCTGAAGGATGCAAACGAGCTGGAGGCCAAAACGCATGACTGAGAGGAGTGTCACTTTATTCATGAAGCGCTTGGAAACGTCATGATCGATTGAACATCAAACATTATGTTATCACCCAACTACAGAGGGAGTGGTCCTTGAGTGATGAAAGTAACCCATCCATCCAAACCGATGGCAGAAAAGGCGATCAAACTGTGGCACAAAATGTGTAAAATGCTGCCAACAGAAATACGTATAGAGACGATGGACATTTGACCAGACAGAAAAGGTAGAAATGAACAAGCGGGTTACAAAAGGAAAACAGTCAACAGGCAACTTAGAACCGGGACAATGCGAAAACATCCCGAGAGCCGAAGGATGACGAGACTACCAGCAATCTATTGACACTGAACCTTCCACATACCAAACCGAAATGGCTCTGGAGCTTTCGTCGACGATTCAACAAAAAAGGATGGGTGGCCGATCACACAAAGGTCGCATAGAATGCATGAGAAATCCATATCCACAGACCCGCTTCTTAACTCTGAGACACTTACCTACTTGTATGGTAACACACAAAGTCTTCACAGCAAGTTAACCGAGCTTCATACTAGTTAGGTTTCAACACCCTGAGAGATAGTCATAGTAACCGAAACCTAGCTATACATCGAGATCACAGATACTGAGATAGCCCTGCCTAGCATGATTCCCCTACGAAACGATCGACCCAGAGGAGTAGGCAGTGTAATCCTGTATTACCGATCTGACCTGCACATCGATATTATAGACGAGTCAGAAAGGAAAACTGTCGACTTTTGTTGGTGCCGTCTGCACCTGAGATGTGGGGATGTGTGTTTCCTAGCAAAAGTCTACCGCCCTCTAATGTACACTCTGGAAATGGATCATAGTCTAGCGTCTGCTATGAAACGAGTTCTGGTACAGTCATACAGTCATGTCCTTCTAACGAGGATCTACAACCTCCATGCTACCGAAGAACTGGCTCCTCCCAGTGAACGATTCAAAGCTGACTTACAAGAAGTAATTGCTGATTTAGCGCTATAAAACTATGTCACCTCTTCCATGCGATTTAGAATGTGTGACGAAATATCTCTTAGACTTTGTGCTCACCAAAAATGAAAAAATGGACGACACCGTAAGCCCAGACGCACCGCTTGGTCGTAGCGACCATGCGATGTTACTCTTCCGCTAGATCCTCTGCGCGAGCTACCCCAGCTGAAATAAAGAGGTAACCAGTGTCGTCACACAGCACAAGATTCTCTTCGACCTCGTTCAGGAAAGCAGCTAGTAGTTCGTAACGGAGCATCCGTCCGATGTCACCGGGAGAAACTTTGTCACCTAGTTCACCGGGATAGCGATAAATTCGTCAGAAACTAAAGTCGTTCGCTCAAAGCAAACGAAGTCCTTTCTGAGGAGTTAGTCCCGAAATTCTATGGCGTTAAGCGATTCAAGCTGATGCGTTTATAAGGGCTGTCCAAGTGTGCAGGCCTGGGGACCAACATAGCTCAACGAAGCTACTGCGTCAAAGTGGTCCACGAAGAAAATCTCTAGCGCCAACAAACTTGACGAACAAATGCAGTATTAATCCTAAAGCGATGTACAGGCACGTCAACAAGCTCCGAAGACTGCTATACGATATTCCTGTTTTACGTACAGCAAGTAATCCGACGCTAAGTAAGCAACATTAGGCAAATGCACTACGGCGACACTTCATTACTACTTTCCAGCGAATCGTCTTCCCACCCGTTTTAGACACAGATCCCACCGCCCCCAGAGTTAAATCACGTACCGTTCATGCCAGCAAATGTGATGGCAAGGATATTGTTGTTGCGCGCGCATAGCTCTCCTGGCGTAGACGACCTAAGACCGAGGGCATTAAAGATAACTGCCAATGAATACCACCGGAGTTAGGTTCTTTCAACGATGCTTTGGTGAGATGCAGGTTTCAACCATCTGGAAACATAGAATAGTCGCTCTTAGTTACAATCTTGGTAACAATCTCACTGAGTCCTCGAACTTCCGTCCAAGTACCCTCCTCCCGTTTCTACCCAAAATAAGAGAAGGCATTATCGCAGTTGCGCTCATAGGATACTTTGAGAGCGACAAGATCATAGTTTTACAGCAGCACAGATCCGGCTGAAATCGGTCCTTCACTACGACCTTGCCGCTAGCCCGAACAAGCTGAACGGTCTCTGTCGATACCAGAGTAGAAGTCGACGTCCTCCACCTGAACTTAACAAGAGTGTTCGATCGCCTGGAAGATAAAATTCTCCTTTTGGGGGCAATATAATCTGTAATCCTGTGTTAAGCTGGATAAGCACCTTCCCCATTCAACGTCAGCTGAATGTGTGTACACCCAGCTCCATTTACGACCCAACCGGAGACCATTGTGTTGTGCTCAAGAGTCTGTACTGGGATCGGATCTATTCCCAGTCTTCATCAACAATCTTGTCAGTGTGCTCTAGTCGGATTTCCTACTATTTACAGACGATTTCAAAAGCTGGCATGACATCAAGACAGTGGACGACCTCGCGGCACGGCAGAAAGATTTCGACAGGGCTTAAACGTGGTCATCCGAAAAGCGGCTCCGTTCAAATTGTCGTAATGCAAAGACCTGAGCACACGTCATCAGTGCACCACTGAATATCAAGTTGGGGACAAACAGTTGCGAAGTGTTTCCCAAGAAAGTGACTTCGGGGTTATCGTGCAGGATGAACTTGACTTCTCGAGATGGACAGAAATGGTATCGAAAAGAGCTGGTCAGCACCTTGGACTCTTACGGAGAGCTTCCGAAAACTTCAGGCCATCAATCTTTCCGCATACAGTGTATACCTATATGAGGCCCCATGTGGAATACGCCATCCAAATCTGGTGACCTTGGTGTCAACAAGACATCGATGCGCTTGAATCTTCGTAACGTAGAGCGATCAAATTCATTAAGGGGTTGTTTCAAATCCTTTACCAACACCGATTGCAAGCCATGGAATTGTACAGAGATGAATATTGGTTCCAACTGGGAGACCTTATCATGGTTTTCTTAATAATGATGAACCCAAATCACTCCTGTCGCCACCTGTTGCAAATAAGCCAAAATACTACCTGTGTGGCTACCAGCTCGAACTTGGCAAACACCACAAGGGAGTTGATTGCCAGTAAATCTTTTGCTTCCTTCCGCTGTCCCGAACATGGAACGTCCTTCCAACTCACATCCTTTTAGCCCCAACACTAACGTCATACAAAAAGTGCCTTGACCACATACTGTCCCACCTAATTTACGTGACATGGTCTATTCTCACTCTGAGGACGAAATTAATCGTACAAAACTATGTGCTTACCATCTTAATCTGCTACTTAGCACTGAGGAGAGTAGCATTTGCGTTTACGTGAAAAGCTCTCTGAACCAGCTTAAACCTGAAGTTTCCCTTTTGCTTGTGATTTTAAACCTATATTTTGTAATCTTTACCCCGGTAATCTTACGGGACTTGTAAAGTAATCGATTTTCATGCGTTCTAAAGTACTAGTCATTGTATGTGCCCGGCATCAGATCGTTCAAACAGGCCCTGTTCAGAAATTATTGAGTATACCTGTAGATCGGGGTGTGAATAAGAGGATTCTTCTGTTCTCTCTTCAGTGCACTGAAGATGTTGCCTGGTTTGGTAACGAAACGTCTGCAACTGAAATGCCCGGCTCGGAGAACAGGACCATCCTCTCAGGTCCTGTTCACTCCAATTTCGTACCGTGTCTTTGACCCACAAATGTAGGACAGTATGTCATAACGCGCTTGGGGCAAAGTAATGAAGGCTACACATGGCACGTCCTCGATGTCACCGAATCTACGACTGGCATTGTACCTCAAAGTTGGCAGCGGTTTTGGCAGACTTATCGAAAACCACTATTAGAACTGCCCTCGATCAGCGAACGCTCGTATGTGCTACGAACTCCCAGCTTGATCAAATTTGGTAAGCAGCGTTTAAATATGTGTTTCTGTATTTTGCTGCCACGTGTTAGCTCATTCAATTCTCCAGACAACATTTTTGCGCTTAAAACAACTGAATGCATACTTACTATTTTCGGTAGTGTAGCGCTATTGCGCGGGATCGCAGACTGAACGCGGCTGACCTTACAGGCCTGCTCAATCTTGCTCGACCATTGATACCACTCGTTGACACATCAGCTGGTTTGTAGTGGGTAGGATGAAACCGTCACAGTGGGTAGACTTTATCCCACACTACTGGGCGAATTTTTGATGGGATGTACACACGACTGGGGCCTGTTGGTTTCGCACAGTCCGAATGACCCTGATTAGTGTAGGGCGGCCGGTTTTTGTCAAACAAAAGTACATGGCATCGAAATATTTGTGTATTTGAGCATTCTTAGTGGAGTGAGAAAATCCGAATGTTCAAAGCAATGCATTAGTGGATGAAAAAAGATATAACTCAGTTCAGTAGGAATGCAATACTACCGCGATGTAGGTGAGGTTACTGAATTTGGGTCGATTGGATGAACAGCACTTATCAAATAGCAAAAATTCCTGGTAGAGTGACAATTACCAAGGCAAATGTTCCTGTGCAGTCAACACCACTACGATGAGATGTATGAATACAAGAAGGAATAAAAAGAAGCCAGAACATGCGCTAGACATAGGGTCTGAAATCGCCTTTGACAATGCCGTGATGTTAATATACGGTAAGATGATGATAGCTGAAAATGTCAGGTTGTTACAACGTATGGTCAGTCTGAGGTGCAAGATAATGCGCGTACGTGCGGAAATAACATGTATCCAGCTTTTAAATTCCTATCGTGCTTATCAAATTATTGAAGGGAACTAAGTTTGAGGAGGTGAGTGCGAGCAACATCAAAGATTGGCCATTGAAGCGGCGGAAGCTGCCAAAGCCACAAGATGCTTGAAGGTAACAGATGGGGTGCAGCTGTAAACTGTGCAGCCAGATGCCTACCAGTTTAGGTTGAGGAGAACTAAGCGAACGGATCCGGCACAGACGGCGAACATCCAACAACCCTCATCACTGACAGACGCTAACTTGTGTAGCGCCTCAAAGGATATCTTTTATCTTTTAGGTAACATTTTACTACTGATCGATTGTACACTATTAGTTACTGCTTTACTGCTCCCCAACCTCCGTCCACATACCATAATACACAGCAACTCAATGTGGAACTATGCTGACGCTCGCTCCTGTCTCGTTTCATTAGTGCACGTCTACTTTTAGTCCGCTTACTTATAGTCCGCTGTGCTCAATTTCCCTTACCTGATATCCACGCTCCATCTCGAACGAGTACATACTAGTCCCATACGTGGGAAGATCTCGTAACTAGAAACACTTAGACACCTCAAGTTCTTAACCTACTCATTGTAATACAAACTTGACATGTTTTATTCCATATACTGGACATCGCGAGCATCTTCACCGTTTGCTATGAATGCTGTCACCGATATCCGCTGTTTCTTTGGGCCAGAGGAAGACCCTTGTATCAGATGCGAAACGATGTCCACTAACTATACCATCCAAGTGTTTCCATATGCTGCTTACTTCCCGAGTTTTCAATATTGTAAGAAATCCAAGAGCTAACGAGTGATCACATAGTTGATGGAATAGTGTAACGAGCCCTTCTTCATGACCCAGTAGCCCATATACACGCAAAAACCAATCTACGGAAGCACTAACACATTTCCTGCTGCGAAACAAGTACATGGAAGCTTTGAAGGAGAGCGCGTTAACAAACCATTGAAGCTTCGATGAAGACTGACGATAAGCCCGTGCATGGCCCACTGTCTATACCAATCTACATGTAGATGCGGAGTTAGCTACTTTGGACTCACTGACTGAAGTTTAGGTGTCGGAATCAATGAATACATCCCTAAGTGTTTGCGCAGCCGAGTTGGATCTGTGATGACGAAACCGGCCAAATCAGAAAACCGAGCTGAATCGGAAATCAGAAGGCACTTGCTGTCCATTTTCCATCGGGTTATTTCTAGCGAGTCGCTCATCGCCTTACCGCGCACCCAGCGGCCCCGCATTCTGAGGATACTGGATGCCATGTCGATCACGAAAGCTCACCGCTATGTCCTAGAAGTAGCTGACTGGCTCTGAGCCTACACTAATAGCACAAGCGCTTCGCCGTTCTGCGATTCGCCCCGAAGCTGTTCTGGTTTACCTACAACTGTTACGTGTGCATGATTGAAAAGAATTCACGAAATGGCGAAGTTATCTCAGGTTAACTCTTCAATTTGTCTCTTTAAGATAAAGAAATGGAACAAGAAACGGGGCGCTGTACCCTTGTGGAATGCTACTCAGAGTAATGACACGTTAGAGAGGTGCCAATTACGAGAGTTCGGAATAACAGTAAGTGCAGTTAAAGTTAACGCAGCTTACGAAGCGCTACAAGCATTGGAGAGCAGGTAAGCAAGAGCAAACATCACCTTAGCGCCCGACCCCCTGGGCAAGCACAAGTGCTCAGGATTCGCAAGCAATTAAACAATCGTCCTTTGGACGGTTGCAAGGTACAAGGAGCAATACAACCCAATGTTTTAAGATAGTGAGAGAATAAATGGTTCAGGTTCACTATACACTTGTATGAAGGGATACGTACTTTCGCGCGCTGCACATTCGTGGAACGGTACGTAATAGTGGTTTAAATCGAGATAGTGAGTGTAGCGAATGGATTCAACAGATATGTTTAAACATCCGGCAATGGTATAAATAGCCATCAACCAAAAATGATTCGTGCCCACAGCCTTAAGGATTCATCTACTTAGTACATAGCAGTAGACTCAGAAAACAGGTTAAGGGATTTTACATCCCTGAATCCCACTACAGGATGTCAGAATATATCGACAATCGATGGCTCCGAAGTTCAAACCATTGGTAGTCCTTGGGGATATCAGTTTGGCTGATCGGGTTGGAACAGCATAGTGGGCTTAAAAAGCATCTAACCAGAAGAGACTGTTAGGTTGTCTTCATCACATTCTTTAGTACATGGGTACTCCACACATGAAGACTAAGAAAAGTAAATCGACAACCAGTTTCCAACTCATAGAACGACAGTAATACTGTGTCATCATCCAACAGAAATGAGTCAGAAACAAGAGTTTTGAGAACTGGTTGATTTAAAGCTTCTAAAGAAGAGTTCACGGGGATTAAATGAAGTCATCGAGGCATGAATGAATTTATCAATTAAGCAAAAGTGTGCGTGCGCCATTCGGAAGCAGATGAGAAGATAGTTATTGCTGCGCATCAGCTGAAAAAGCCCCAAAATGTGCTATTACCAGAGGAAGCCATGGCGAGTTGGTGCGTATTGAGATCATTCACAAATCCAAAAAAACGAATGAACAAGTCATTGTTGCAAGCATTATAAACAGCACACAATTCACGGTTAAAGGGAGGAACCCAATTTGTCAGGTCTCCCAAGCGACAGCTATTATCCTTTGAGTTGCCGATTGCTTCAACAGCCGTGAAGAAAGTCATTCTGCTCACAAGTAAATCAGATCAGAAGTGTAACACAGATTGAGTCAAAAGATATTGTAATTCTTAGGATGTCCATAGGGAACAGGCAAATCATTTTCAGTGAAAACAGGTGATTAGTCGAGGAAAAGCGTCGAGTAGAGTCTCGTGATGCGGTCCGAAAACTTTCGCCGTCTGATGATGGTGAAGAGTTCATACGTCAGTACGACAGATTAGCTCTAATAGAAGATCTACAAGAGGCAGTAGTCTGGGTCGCTCAGTGGAACACATCTTTGTAAGGGAGCCGGATGTATTTCGTTTACTTTAGCAGCATCTAGCCGTGTCTTGGGTCAGGTCTGCAGGGTCAATAAATTTACGAGACTGAGTGACATAATGAGTATAGTGTTCAGTCGTTGTCTAGTTCGCACAGTGCAACGCGGACAAATGTTAAACACATAATATTCATTGTATTAGTGTGTTTTTAATGAAACTTGCGCGGAGCTCGCCTCAGCAATACGATTGTCATGCAGAGACTCAAACTGCACAGGTGACAGCTGAGCTCTCGTCACTGAAACAGCTGGTATCTGTCAAATCAAATTGCATACATTCCACCTATGCCCGCCCCAGTAGCGCTACCGTATCTATCACAGCAAGTCGCAGCGAAACATCTGAACTCTCCTCATGACACTACGGTAGCTACCACCCCAAGTTACACTGACCCATACAGAGTTTTGCCCAGGATACAATCACAACGTGACAACCCAAATACCCTGGCAGCATCCACCTTCCTCCATAGTTTGTGTTCTAATCTGCTGTACTGTTGAGCTATAACCATTGAGGTGTGGAAAAAATGATCGGCATTTGACCGGGACAGACCAAAATGCAGAGGTAATCCGGTTGGAAGCTCCACAAAATTGCTTCTTACCTACCAATTCAATTTTGCCGATGGTCCGTCATAGTTCGCGGTTACATTTTCGATATCAGCATTTCGATCAAGCTGACGGTCTCTCTTGCCTCAATCGAAATTTTGATGTAAAAGAGGACGTATTGATTGCAGCCTTTATCGTTGAGAACGCTGCGTGCCATGAACTTCATAAACGATCATCAGCATTTCTGTCACAGCCCCCGACATCTATCTTGCTACCGACTAGCACTGTAAACTACGTCCTGACTCGTTGGTCTAACATTACCCTATCCGGGGGACTCCAGCAATTCTCCCACCGTCGCGACACCCAGTCTTCCGTAGATACTTGCCTCATGATGCTGACATAATAGTGGTTCCAGCCTGCCTTCGTCAAGCCGCGCTCCGCCAAATCCCTCCTACACCCCATGGCACGAGCAGTATGGAAGTAATCACTCCCATCTGTTTACCGGCCGAGTATCGACAGCGACATTGCGGAACTTGTTGGCTGATGCTTGCGTTGTCAACAAGCAGATAATTTGTTGTTGCGCCAAGCACCAATTCCCTGGCAACTGCAGAGTAGATATGGCCTCTCATACATGTCGACTAGGTCTGTCCAATCAAGAGAATCACTTACCTTGTCATTGTTGATGCTTACTCCAAGTGGCCTGAATTCGTGGCTATCAGCCCTGAGGCCATTAACATCAGGTTGGCATGTATCCCGCAAATCGTCAGACAACATGGACTCCTTGAGATCCTTGAGTCTGACAACAGCGCACAAGTTACGTCTTCGTTTCGTGAAGATTTCTCTCACCGTTATGGAGTATGCTGTCTCTGATCCCTGCCCTACCAATGGACAAACGGAACGCTTCGTGGACACTTCAGGAAAATCCTCTTGAAAGGTCAGGGGCCAGTGGATATCCAGATCTATCTATTCAATTAAAGGACAAAAAGGAATCTGGTGTCCCCCTGAGGTCTATCATCTGCGGAACAGTTGTTGAGAACTGAGAACTGAGAACTGGTGGGAAGCAGCGAGTAGAGGTTGCTCTGTGTAGCTGCATCGTTCGTCTTTTTCGGACATGAACTCTATTTATCGTTTCGCTCTTTGTACTTTGCCTCTGCAAATTGTTGGTCGAGTAATATCTTGAATTTAGACACTGTGTTGGCTTCTACTATATGCTGAGGCAGGTCGTTCCAGACATTCACCACTCTGCGTTCGAAACAGAGTTGATGGGCGACCCGCTTCAAATCCGGGACGATAAGTTTATACCGGTGTCCTCGGGTGCAGCTTGGTGTGCGCAGATAAAGTAGTTGTCTCAACATGGGGTAATCACCCAGATGTAATATCCGGTGCGTCATGATGAGGTCAACCCTCAGCCGACGATAAGATAGGGTGTATAACCCTAGTTTCTTACATCGGTCTTCGTATGACATACTTCGTAAGTTGGGAATCAGCCTGGTGGCTACATGCTGCACCCGCTCAAGCTTTTCTACTTCGCCCCGGGTGATGGGACAGTATGCGGGAGTGCCGTACTCCAGCATTTGTCGTATTATCGAGACGAAGAGACGAGTGGCAATCTCTTCGGACCAAGTGCTAAAGCTGCGCCTGAGAGCCCAAAGCATACGAAGGCTGTTTTGGTACAGCCTATTCGTGTTGTCAATGGACTTTAGGTCACAGCGTGAGAGTACACCGAGGTCGCGCACGAAAGGAGCGGGATGCAACGGTTGACCAGCCACTGTGTACGTTCGGCCGTGATCATACTTACCCAACCTCATGAATTGCGACTTGGCAGGGTTGATCGGAAGGTTAACCTCTGCAGACCATGTTGCGAGGCGGTCGAGATCCTGCTGAAGTAAATCGCAATCATTGAGTGTGCGGATTACTCTCCACACTTTCAAGTCATCTGCGAACAATGCACAATGTGATTGTAGTAGCTGAGGCACATCGTTTATATGGATTAGAAACAATATCGGGCCCAGTACAGTGCCTTGGGGCACGCCGCTGCTCGATGGATACCACTCAGTTAGATGGTTGTCCACCTGGACTCTCCACTTTCGATCAATAAGGAAATTGCTGATCCATTTGTGCAGCGAACCACCAACACCGCACATCCTCAGTCTGTCAAGGAGCACTGCATGGTTAACCTTGTCAAAAGCCTTACTGAAGTCAATGTAAATGACGTCAACCGATTGGCCTTTGTTCAGCGCTTGTAACCATTCGTGCCTCGTCAACAGTAGGTTGGTGATGCACGAACGACCTTTCAGGAAACCATGCTGTGCGGAGGTTAACAGGTTTTTCGACTCGAGAAGTTGCAGAAGGCTCTTCTTTACGATCTTCTCGAGCGTCTTTGCCAAAACTGCCGTCAGGCAGATCGGCCGGTAGTTATCCACTTTGCTTGGGTTACCACCTTTCGGGATAGGCTTTACGACGGAGCATTTCCAGTCGTCCGGTAGTAGACCAGTGGATAGTGACCTGTTAAACAGTTCAGTTACAGAAGGTGCAATTATGGTCGATAATGACTTGAGGATTAGTGGGTGTATACCATCTGGTCCAGCAGGTTTCGTCCCGTCAAGATTTGCTAGAATCTTGCGTACATCCTCAATATTGCAGTCCAGGCTGTTAAGTTCGGCTGGAGCGGTGCTCGTCGAACTCATTACAGACACCTGGTCACTTGCGAATACGGAGGCAAAGTGCGTTGCCAATGCTGACGCACGATCTGTACTTGAGGTTAGAGGCTGTCCTTCTGAGCCTTCTAACACTGGGATATTAGCTATAGGCCTTAGGCGCCGCTTCACATATGCGAAGATCCTCTTGGGAGCAGTTTTTGCGGCAGTTGCAAGCTCCTCTTCGAAGCTTCTGCGTTTGCTGGTTTTCGCCTTGTTGCAGCGATTTCGCTGGACCTTGTAGGCATTGTAGTCCTCATCAGAGCCAGATAACACGAATTTGTTCCATAGTCTACGTCGCCGTCGGGCCATTGTATTGTACTCTTTGTCAAACCAGTGTGGTTTGACTGGCCCAACTTTCCGAAATTTGAGGGGCACAAATCGGGCGCACAACAATTTGACTCCCTCTTTAATGATAGCCCAACAGGTTTCAATAGATGAATCCTGTGGTAAAGACCAGTCTATCTGGTTTGCTGCTCGAATGAGGCCATTAAAGTCCGCCTTCCAATAGTTGAAGGTTGACTCTAGTGGGAGAGGATACGGTAGCGGTAGTTCTAAACTGCCTATGATCACTGAGTGGTCACTCGCTCCCAGAAGCTCTAAGACTTGAATGTTATGTACACGCAGCTCACAGCTAGTCAACAGCAGGTCTAAGCATGAAGGAGTTGCGCGCGCTGTAATGCGTGTCGATTGGTTGATGTGCTGTGTGGCCGCGGTTTCAAATAGCAACTCCGTAAACTTCCTCTCGACTTCACAGTGGCCGGGGAGAAGTTCAGCTTCAGGCCACTGTATTCGGGGCAAGTTGAAATCGCCCATGAGTAGGAACATCGGACGACTCATGTGGTTGCGGACATGCGGCAACCAGTCCAAACTGCGGCACAGTGGGCTGCGATATACCACGCCCACGTGCAACTCGCAGCGTCTGAGGTGTATCGAACACCATAACTGCTCACATAGACCATCAGCGCTTTGATAGGCGCTCACTAGTCTCCCACACAAGGAAGACTTTAAGTAAAGTAGAACGCCACCGCGATCATTTGATGGTCTATCACAGCGGAAGCATGAGTTGCCGGTGATTTCCACTTCTTGGACGGTTACTTCGGAGTTTAACCATGTCTCAGCAAGGCCTAATACGTCCGGTCGCTGAGAGCTTACAAAGTCGTACAGCACATCGCGTTTGTTCATCAAACTGCATACATTAGTAAAGGCTACGCGCAGACCGCGGTAGGACCCGCTGGGCGCGCCTGAAGTATTAGCAACCTGTTGATCCGGATTCGTGGAGGAACCCGGGCAACTACTCGAAAATTTACAATACGGAGGTTTGTTTCTCCATCCTCCGTGCGCCGCTTTAGTTCAATCATGGCAGACCTGAGTTTCTCTCTGTCTGCCGGTTCTAAGTCACCGCGCACGTGGATCTTCAGACCCTTCAGCCTATTAAGGCGAGACAATAGCAACTTGGTACTTGCTTCTTCGACAAATGTCACCCTCATGGGCTGACTTTTGCCCTCCATTCTCTTTCCTAGACGGGCGATCTGCTGCACTTTGAGCCCGTCCTCATTTACATCGAGTAGTTTGTCAATCAATGATTGCAAATATTCGACGTCATGTGCATAACGCACCTGAGGATTAGAATCACCTGACTCAGGTGCGTAAAAGACCATGAGGCTACGGCGCCTCAGGTCATTAGATATTGGTCTTGGTTTCTTCGATGTTTGTACTCTCCAATCGTTATCCTCAGTTTGTTTATTGCAAATTGGAACTTTACTGTCAGCTGAACATATAGTAGGTCTTGAGGGAGAGTCTGATGGAACTTTAGTACCTTGTTTCCGCGATGGATGCGATGAGGTACTAGGCGTTGGCTGCTTCACTGACTGTGGTGAAACACAAGGCGAGCTGGGCATTTTAGAGCACTTCGTTGTGCTGATCCGCTTGTTAGACGTGTCCGTTTTATTCTGCACAAGATTAGCTTGGCATTGCTTACAAACGGTCTTCAAAAATTCGCTCTTAATGCCCTGAATTATACGAAATTGGTCTACAGTCAGACCAACGCACGAAATATGAAGCCTTGCGCTGCAGAGACTGCATGAAATCGCATTAGCTCTATGTCCGACTATCTTGCAGCAAATTCCACAAGGAGACTGCTTCGTCATTTTAAAAATAACTACGATCGATACGAGCAAATGGGTGTAATTAAGAGATACAGAAGTTATGCTGAATTATTACAGATAGTTACGAAGTATAACGCTAAATGACTAGCTAGAATTAATTATGTGAACTAGAGGACGACACTGTTATAACAATAAAATCAACGAGATAAAATTGGTCTAACAGGATAAGGGCACGCTACCACTAAGATCGAAAAATCGCAAGGAGGACAAAAAACAAGAAAATTACGGCAAATATATATCTAAATATATCACCGGAAAACGCAGAATCAAATATTATATCGAATTATATAACTCACGACAAGATATAACAATATATGACACAATAATAATGAAAAAACTGGCCTGAGAGCGGAGCGAACGTTCTTTCAAACCGAAGGCTGTGGACGGAAGCTGCTCGTCACCTATGTACTGCCCACCCCAACGCAGGAGCCGTCAGTAAAACCTGATGTTTCTAGCAACCGTAGTCGTTTTGCCGTTGGAGATTCTGTGTGCGCAGTCAAGATGATCTCCCACCCTGGAACAAAGCAATAGTGATGGGCCATCGTGGCTGTATGTTACATGATGTAACTGGGTTTGATGGCACAAGGATTCGTCATCGCAACCGACTTCAACCATGGTGAGTGAAAATTACTACAATAGACCGGTTACCCGTGCATATTTATGGACGCACTCCAGATCGCAGAAGGACAAGCAGTGTCAGTAAGTGCCACCCAGCCAACACAGAAGCTCGGCTGTAGTTGTTGTCAAACACTACGTCTCCGCAGAGGGTCAAAACGCTGCAGGGAAAACCACTACAAAAACAGCACTGTGTAACTGTAAGGGGAAATGTTACGAAGCTCCCAGGGTTCCGCGAAATCTGCGCAGAGTTCGCCTGAGTTCACCTCAGCAACACTGTCACTGTGCGACGACTCAGACTGCGCAGGCAACAAGCAGGCTCTTTTCAAGACATTGTTGTAGCTACCACCGCAAACCTCAGTGAATCAGCTGAACTCTTCTCAGGACACTGCGGTAGCTACCGCACTGACTTCAACAGTTTTCCCTAGGACACTATCACTATGTGGCAACCCATGTGCGCTGACAGCACCCACTTTCCTCTATAGTTTTTGCGTTACATTACATAAATATGAGGTGTAAGAGGCATGGTTTATCTTTGATTGAGTCGGTAAATGAACCCTTGCTATCGGCCAGTCTTTCTTTTCTGGGTCTTGGTGCAGTCGTGTACATACGTCTGGTAGCTAGGTCCCTTATGACGTACTGATTTGAATTCGCTTGACTAATCTGTGCGTGGGGTACTATCGGTAAAAAGCGTTTCCTCTGTTCGGACTAGAAATAAAAACTACAGGATGTTATGACAGTGTTGTAGTTGCCAACTATAGCAACCACTGTAGACAACCATCGCTCATACAGGTTGTCGAAAATGTCTCTTCGATCAGTGAAACCACACGTGGATGTGTGGACGTGGAGGTGTGCAAAACAAGCGCACATGTTCAAAAAACAACAACCACAATTTCGCTTCATCACGATACTGAGAAACTAATTCCGTCTACATGGCGGCGTTCCGCCGTATGACACAAAACGTAAACGGCCCGTTCGTTCTAAGGAAGTGTCCATATAACTAATAGTATACACATTATGAAAACAGGTGTCGGATCCACACTGGTTGCCTTTACGATGAATAAAGAACAATGATTTATCACGGGACAAAAACAAGTGTTTGACATGTCCCGTAGGCTGACTGGGGTGAATACGATGAAATCAAAACATATGTGGATCATCTACCGAGCGTCTACCAAGGTGAATGCTTTGATAAATAACGTCAGTGGAAAACATAAAAGTTCGAGGGTAAGTGTGCAGAAATGCACGGGGTGCACTGTTTGTTTATATAAGGCGTGAGAAAGGTAAACTATGGTCGCTCACTTGGGTCCTTTCGACACATAAATCCTGTAGGAAGGTGTGATTGGAGTAATACAAAATAGCGTAGTTTAGATTTTTAAAAATGCCGGAAGCAAAGCCAGAATCTAATTGCTTTGTGAGAACGTCCAACGTAGGAGAGGATACAACTGACTCTGGGAGTGCGTTCCAAGGTTGGAAAACCGGAAGGGAAAAGTAATTACATCAACACTCTAGACGGCTACAATGCTTCTACAATTACGAGCAGTTACCCATGAGCTGCGTGTTGTGGTTAAGTTTCAGCAAATGACGGCATACGTGGTTGGGGTCACTCAATATCTAATACGCTAATATGAGATCGCCGCGCAGTCATCGATAGCGTCCGCTGAAAATTCCCAGCAACTTCAGTCTTCGGTGGTAAGAGCGATAACGTAGGCCCTTGATATTCTTTGTTGCTATTCGTTGTGGTACCTCTAATGCCTCCAGGTCGCGCTTCAGCCAAGGTTGTCAAGCATGTATAGCGTATTCAACGTGCCAGCGCACGCGGGAATTGTACATCATTGGGAAGATTGATGGGTCAAATCTCCCGAATGCCCTTCGCAGCATGCTGACGTGCTGTTTGCCTCTTTTCGCAGCTACCTCAGCCTGTTCTGAACAGTTGAGGTCACTCTGTACGGGCCCACCAATGTCACGTTCCTGAGGGCTGGTCTGCAATCCGTGTGCCCCAATCAAATAAGTGTAGTCATGTCTATGGCGCAATTGCACAACACGACACTTGTCTACGTTGAATGGTAGGGCGTTGTGTACTGACCAGTTCCACACCGTGTTAAGATAGCACCGGAGTTGTTCGTGGTCGTCCGGTTCTCTGATCATTAGCCATATCTTGAAATCATCCGCGAAGAATAGGAAATACGAAGCAACTGATCTCGCCAAATCATTAATGACCACCATGAATAGACGAGGTCCAAGCAGCAGTCCTTGTGGTACACCACACAACACATCGATTGCATCAGATGCTTTCCCGGACTCTGACCTCCAACCATCATTCGTGTAGAAAATTGCTAATTCATCTCAAGATTGGGTCGCTAATGTCGTAGTTCCGAAGCTTGTGAAGGAGAACCTAATGGTCTGAGCGATCAAGCGCTTTTGAGAAGTCCCGGTAGATGGCACCGACTGCTGCTCCATCATCAGTGGCTTCAGTCCAGCTATTATGTGCAATTAATAGGTTAGTATTATATGAACGCTTTTGACGAAAGACATGTTACTCTGGGGCCATTATATTGTGGCTTTACAGCGAATCTGTGATGATTGATTCAATAATTTTGGATAGTGCTAGAAGTAGCGTTATTGGACGATCATTGGTAGGGTAAGTACGGCTACCTCCCTTAAGAATAGGAGTGATGACCCATCGCATACATACTGGTGGAATATAGTTCTCCTCTAGACATCGTTGAAAAAACGGCCAGTGGTTCTGCTAGATCCCTAGCTAATGCCTGCAAAGCCTCCGATCGGATGTTGTCGACTCCAGGAGAATTGTGGATACGCAAGGATAACAACTTCTTCAACACAGCTTCCGTAGTGAAGGTGATGATGGTGGAGTAATAGAAATAAGGAGAATGTTTGGCCTTGTTACCTGCTGGGAAGTTTGAAAGTAATGAAGCCGTAGAAGATCGGCTGCTTCCATTGTTAACCACGCGCATCCATCAGCCGTGACTGGTGCTGGAATCCCCCCGCTTCATCTTTCGAAGGCTCTTAAGGTGTTTGTACAGAAGTTTGCGGTTCGTGCAGAATCGCTTCATTAGCTCTTTCTGATGCTTGACCTAGTCTTCGCGGATCAGTTTCATACAGTAGTTACGATGTGTCACGTATGCAGTCCAGATATAGGCATTTAGGCAGTCCTTGTGAGCTCGCCATGTCAAATGCCTCAGTGACATAGATTTACGTGTTCTGCTCCTCAGAAATGACTTATACTTGTTTTGGGGTTGGAAGGAATTCTCTTCCGATGCGTGCGCAACCAGCGTGCTAAACGTCCTTGTAAAGGTTTCCCAGGCAACATCTAGGGGGCATTCGGTTAAGGAAATCCAAGATGTATCCCTGACAAGGGTAGATAACAGCTTATAGTGCGTGTCAGTATGCACTTTATCATTCATCATTACCGGATATTCCGCATAGCATATATAGTCAAAGAATAGAGGTACATGACCACTGCGACCCAGTGGCGTGCTTGTAACTATCCCGTCGTTAGTGAACACAAGATCCAGTATCGACGGCTTGTTAGCAGTTCGAAATCTGGTGAGAGGTTAAGTAGTCGTGCAGAGGGTGACTAGTAATTAGCTCCTGCAAGCAGGCTTTAAACTGCGCACCATCAGTTGCTGGCGTTTCCATGTCATGCACATTAAAGTCTCCAGCGATCAGAATGTGGGTTTAGGACTTGTTCAAAGCAAATTGTAAGATGTGGTTCAGTTTGGAGTTTGTTTCCGACGTGGAGTTTGGTGAGCGATAAATTTCGGCTAATAGACATGTGTCCTTGTTCCGCGACCATAGGCAGCACCAAAGCGAATCAGTGACGAGGATTTCCGGGTGATCGAGAACTTCGAATCGGAGGTTTGTATTAGAATAAAGAATCACATCACCACCCCTTCCAGTTCTATCTTTCCGAAGCAGCGACATGCCGTGTACATTGATCTCGTAGTCGGTTATAGCAAGGTTTAACCAGGTCTCTGGAAACATGACGAGGTCCCGCGGTTGTGAGGCATGGAGTTCTCTAAATTCGGCCTACTTGCTTAGAAGGCCTTGGGCGTTTGTGTACATACAGGATAGTGTTTTGTTGTTAGGAGTGCGTTGATGGATGTCAACTTTGTGTTTGTTTTTAAGCCGACTGTTAGGTGGCCGGCCTTTAATGCTTTTTTGGTTTATGAATTTCAGTCAAGTTGCATGGCATTGTTGAGCTTTTCTGAACAGAAGCTTCGCTCGTGCTGCGTTCTGTCATGTTGTGTGCCATGGGTGTTGTTGGATCGGTCGCTCTGCAGGACGGTGCGAATAAAGAATTTACGGCGTTTGCTAGTTCCACTGAATTGCTCACAACTCTTGGCCGTGCGCCTGCTGCCTTTAGTCGGATCATTGTTGACAACCTTGTTCGAAACTTTGACCAGTTATCCAACAAAACTTGCGTCATTCCCTCGGAGTGTAATATTACTTTCATTAGTCATAGACCGCAGCCCTTGTAGTTAGGTGATGACGAAACTCTTGTCAGGGATTTGGAAATGATTTGGTTCAGAGAGAATGCTTCGCGGATGTAGCACCACTGCTCCCAGTCATGTGTTTGCGCATCGTGATCAGGAGAATCCAGCAGCTCGAGAAAGCCATGAACAATATGGTTTTCTTACTATCACTATTAGGAATGACGCGTTGCTCACCTGCTTCTTTTGGGCGACCTTTTCAAGGGAGATCATGTAATATGCGCGCTTCGCTCGGTGAGTTGCGAAGACGAACTGCTGAGAGCAGGACAGCGTCTGTCTCATCTGCTGAGTTTAGTGTTAATCGAAGAATTCGAGGTCCACCAGAGTGCACTGGAGTCGGGTGACGCGCTACGTGTTGCAGCATTGTAGGCTCAACCTGAATACCAATCGCATTGCAGATGGAACTCCACTGGTTACGATCGTCTTGCAACTTACCTTCTATTGTGCCAGATTTGGAATCGGGAACATTGGTGCACACGAGAGTTAATGCAGCGTGGTGTTGTCTAGCGAGTGCCGGCATTAAAGTTGTTGCTGGCAATTTGGGTTGTTTAGAAGGCACCAATGGAGTTGACGATGAAAGTTGCGTCTCCCCACGTGTGCTCGGTACTGAAGATGGACCTACGTGTGTCGCACCCGGGGGGTTTATCGAGGCAATCGATGCGTACGTTACCTGCTTGTTATCTGCACCGGATTGCTTTCGGCTCTGAGCTGTCGGTGTCATGTCTGAATCTCCAGGCGAAACGTCTGTGGTTGGAGGAGTGGAAGCAGGCATGTCCGCTCATGGGAGTGAGGTGACCTAGTGGATTTAGGGACACAGACGCTGCAGTGCGGCTGGAGCGTCTAGCTCACTTCTTCGGCTTAGTGTCATAGCTTACTTTGGCCGGTTGAGGTATTAGTGTGGCCATATTTACCTTCGTGGGAGCGATCTTAGTATTTACAAAATACGCGATTATGTCAGTCATCCTATCACATTTTGTCATGAGCAAACACAAACAGTTGACAAGTGGAATGACTTGACATGTTGGACAAAACCAAAACGTGTCAGCAAGTTTGTTTGTCTGTCTCACTTCTAGCACGGATTTGCCTATACCTTGCGGACAGTACGATCTAATGCAGCTAGGCCAATGTATGCCCTCGAGGACAGTCTATTAGGCCCTGCAATCTATAGCTGATTTGTATGAGTAGATAGAAGTGTAGCATCCGATACGGCGAGATGACCAAAATCACTTTCCACCCCCATACGACCTCTTTTGCAGATACGAAAGCCAAGGGACCAAGCTAATCAAGATGCACTGATGACTATGGTAAATGTTAGCTGTTGCCTGTCCTGACATGACAGTTAGATCCCATGAGCGTATTCAAAAAACCTAGGCTTTCGTAAATATTTTTGCATACTACGGCGCTTACCTACTCAGGTCATCATACCATCAACTATTGTTAGTAATCGTACCAGGACAGACATATACCAACTGCTGAACGCTTGGAAAACTCAAGAGAATTAACAGCATGAATTGCTGATTACTGAATTGGATCTGTAAGGTGTGTAATTGCAGAGCGGTCTGTCAACTTACTCCTTTCATTCCAAAACCAAGATGATACATGTTCCTAAACTCTCACGATTGCTTAGCCTGCATTACGGTCAGTATAGTGTGTTCCACTAGCGTTGGAGAATGATGTTGAATTGGGAAGCACTTTATCCATAATTTGCAGTATCGCAGTTGGATCGTCTATAGGTAGGATTCATAGTTTAGCTACTGACGCAGTAAGACAGACTGATTACCGATAAGTTCATCACCTTATAGTACTTGTGTACATTTTGTTTTGCTTGTGGAGGGCAGTGGCTTAACAATGTTCCCTTAAAGATCCAAGTCAGCCTGTATGGGGTCACCTGAGTAACAGTAACTAGCCGTAGCAAATAGGTTGCTTTGTGTAATGTTTGTACAAATACCTGCAACCCAGTTTAGTAGGGTAAGGTCAATGTTTCATTCATCGCAAGTGGCAAAGAAACAAGAATGTTAGTGCGGAGAAATGTCATATCACGGGTGAACTATCTAATATGGAACAATTCTCAGAATTGAGATAAAAGTAGCGAAAGTAGGGAAACGTGGGTTAAGAAATTTAAGTGCATGTTGGTGAGCTCATCATAATAACAACTATAATCCCATCTGGTTAGAAGCTGACAACACCTGTTCACCTGCGGTACGTAGCATCTTGATAAGCAAAATAGAAAAAGTAAATGGAGCCATGAATCCTCAAAGTGTCCATTAAATATCGTCAAGTTAGAGGCAGAAATAAGGTACGTGGGGGGAAAGACGCTTCGGCGCCACACAAGCACTATAGCGGAGCTGTATGCTATCAGACGCGTCCCGAATTTGTCGATTGGAAAATACGTACCTCGTGGAGGCAAGCATGAATAATTCTGATTTGCTTTGCCGGCGAGATGAATTAGCAGTTGCGCGCAATCAGCGGCAGCGTTTCAGAGTGTAGGGAGTTCTAGGCTGGTCACCTGGTTCGCCATTAAATACCACATCAAATATCACCGTATGGCGCTGTGTCGAAGCCATTGTGACAATATATAAAATGTCAGATGTACGCCTTAACGGCCCTTCATTGCCGTGCGACCACAAAGTCGCGCGCGCGCTGTGTATACAGCGATGACGCTCAACCCTACGCTGATTCGAACCGGTGACCTTATGGTTGCAAGCCAGGCGCGCAGACCACTCGGCTACCGGCCGACACTATATGGTCAGTGACCACTCACTACTCCCAACGGTCTTCGTACTCAGCGGTTGCTTGCACATTCCAACGACATACGGTAATCGCTCAGCTGCCTTGCGGGTCAGGTCCTTGAGAACGAAGGCTCCGAATGGTGTCACTTAAGTCAACCCCAATTCCTAGCCTAGGCAACCGGGAAGATATGTGGCCATGCAACATATAAACCTACTTATCCCTTCACATGACTGCCTATTCGCTTCGTTTTGTTGTTATTCGTGTGTTATGGCACGCAACCAACTGTTTGTTGATCAATTGTTATATATATATATATATATATATATATATATATATATATACATGTGGTCTCACGTAGGTGTTTAGCATATGTGAGACGATGAAAGGGTTAAATTGCTCGAAGCCAATCCGCAGCAGAGCAACATTGTGGTTATTCACTTGCAATGCTTTCATGGATTGCCTAGAGTAACCGAGACCATCTTGAACTAATACTCGCAGAATACATTTTGTAGGATGTAGTCCACCATATATAATGCTATCTGGCTTGTGGTGCATATAAACCTAGCTGCACTCTTCAGAGTAAAAGGAGGGCAGATTCATCTGCAATTATTCAACCACCGCCAAGGTTTTGTTGTAGCAATTCGTGAGCTCACAGACTGCAGATTGCCAACCATTGGCATTATAGGCAAAAAACGAAGCCAAAAATAGTTACACGGGCGAATTCGTTGGTGACGCATCAGTAGCACGCCGGCACATGCAGTACCGATGCTTCGTTGCCACGTGACCACCAACAGTCGCACGTGGGCTGGGTATATTGCCAGGTCGCCCGTGCCTACGCAGATTCAAACCGGTCACCTGCGGATTATAGGACTGATGTTCTAACCGGGAGTAAGCGTAGCTCTAATGGTGAACTTTGTGGGACATTGCATTCCATCTCATTCGAGTCGAATAATTAATCCCGAACCAGTTCCCTTAGCCGCCAATGAAGAAAAGTTGAGGCAGATGACATTGAGTCTCGTCCTACTATTCCTCGTTCCGGCCCAACAACCGGGTGCAGCCAGTGAGTGGGTAGGGCATGACCGGCTTTGAAAGAAACCGTGCTGCTCCGACGCCATGATGCTAACTCTTTCTAGTTAGTCCACTAAGGCTTCGAAGGCGATCGCTTTGAGGGCACCATGATGAGGATGACTGGGAGACAGTTTGCTGTTTTCCAATGGCTCTCACCGTTAGAAATTGGCCTGACACCCATTTTCCACATAGTAGAAGCTTCGTGCTCATCCAAGCACCTTTGGAATAATCGTGATAAACGCTCGGTTAGACTAGTACCTGCCAACTTGAGTGACTTCGGGGGAATATTGTCACATCCTGGGGAACAATGGGTGAGCAAGGACAGCAAATTCCTTACTAAAAGAGTTGAACTAAGAGGGAGTTGGGTAACTCCCGACTCATGGGTGGTGGTTGCGCAGCAGCAAAGTGTCGGTCCTACGTACCGGCATTCTGCTGATGTATGTTTGCTGGGCCGTAGATCAAAAGTCTGCCTTGTAATCTGAGGTCGCGGGTTCGAACCTGCGTAGGGGACGAGGCGACCCTGGCAGCGTCCTTAGCTCACGCGCGACTGGTGGTGGTTGCGCGGCAGCGAAGCGTCGGTACCGCGTACCGGCGTGCTGCTAATGCCTTACTTTGGTTGGCTTGCCGAACAACCCCCTCCAGGTGCCAGCTGGATGGTTCGCGATTATCCCGTTCCAGTAAATGGTTCGGCAGCAGTGTTCCAGGACGTGGTAGGTTTTCACCTGACAAGCGTTATCCCTATAAAATGCCATATACGCCCGTTTAACAATGCTGTAACCTGGTGGAAGTGACTGGCCACAAAATAAAGTCACTGTCCATTACCTCTCTCTTAGTGGCATTGTGATTCAAGGGTGTGTTTGGCCTCTGATCCTTAGCAAAATCCAATGGTGTATGAACTACTTGTTTGGAGTAAGAGCGAAAATCGGTAGGACAGGCTGTTCTGGTGGCAGTCAAACATCGCTGAGCTTAGCAAGTTTATTACAAACGTTTCGTCACCAACCGAGGTGACATCATCAGTGCGTTGTTGAGTAGGGTGTAGCAAGTAACGTAGCGTAGGGAAGCCTCCATGAGGTTTCCGTTTTCACGCTTGTCACGCCTACTGGCTTTTCTGTCTCCATGGCTCAACTTCCACTTACAGGTCGTCCACGTCCCATTCTTTAACAACACTTATACCTTCCCGGTCACCGTCAACAGCAGCTCACTGGTTGCGCCTGATGAAAGTGTCACACTATTGGTGTCGCGCGCTCGAAAACACTGCACACCACGACGCGTCTCGATCTCATTTGATCTCATCAGGTGGAGGTAGCAGGTCTCGAACCCGTGTGACCTTTTCAAATTCTCTACAGTGGGTTACACATAGTAGTTTGTTCGGCATACAGGCAATCCAAAGCTACAGTCAGCCCATCATAGTGATGAACCAGGAAATATACGAATCGGTTGTCGCCAGGCAAATAGCGCGAACAGCACCGGTAACTTTGCTGGCCGGCCTGAGGGAAAATGAAGTGTCGCAGCACGGATGGCATCCATTAGTGCCATCCAAAATGCACCAAAACTAGTAAGCACCCGGTGCAACCACGGTGCCTTAAACCCTGTGTGCACTAATGTACCCGAATCCAACTTCAATAATATTAAGGATAAGCCGAGAAACGATCGAAATCAATGGAGTTCCATCTGTGCGGCGATCGGTGTGCATGCTAATTCCACGACATTAAAACGGCTCCCGCGTCACCTAAACTCACTGCACTATGGTGGACCTCAGTTAGTTCGGGTAACACTAGACGCGGTAGATGAGAGACGCCGTTCTGCTGTCTGTGAATCGACTGTGCAAAGCCGCAAGTAGAGTGCGCATACCACCTGATATCCCGTGGAAAGAAGGTTCAGCAAATCCCACTAACCGAGAGGAAAACAGAAAAAATTGAAAGTAATAAAACTGTGATCGCTAAAGATGTTCTTGAGCTTACAGATTCCTTCTCCGACGATACTCTGGTACACGAGCGGGAGCAATGGTGCTACATCCGTGAGGCCCTTTCTCTTGAAAATGTTGTCGCCACCTCGCTGACAAGGATCCCATTGTCATCCAAATACAAAGGGTGCTGTCCCAGGCTGTTGAAACTGGTGTTATAGTCTGAACTAACGGCGAAAATTCCTCTAGAGAATTGGGCGAATTTCTATAGTAGGTTGTCAACAGAAGTTCGTCTGAAAGCAGTAGGAACTCAGCCACGCGTTGTTGCCAACCCAGAGGGGGCGCCAATCTCAATGAAAACACCCGCTGTAGGATCCGACGCGGTGACGATTACAACAGTACTCATAACACTCGAAGGGAGGAAGCAGAACACGAGCAACTACCAGGATCGGGAGCATTTGATACAATATATTCCAACTTCGTCTTGAGAGAATACAACCGATCCAAAACGATTAGCCGCCGACCCTTCACCGGTTGGCGTAAGCTCACTCGCTTCATCTATCATATACACTACTCTTCTGGCCCAAGTCCAGAATTGGGACTTCGACATGTGTCAGCAGCTTGGGACCTCATCGCTATCACAGAAACACGTTTATGCTGTGAAATCACAGACCCCGAAATCGCGGTAACAGGAATTTCCATTGTCTGGAATGATCGAGCCATCAAAGGTTGTGGTGTAACCCTCAACTTTTGTAACGACCTCCAGTGCGAACCCATAAACGATTCGGAAACCGAAGTACCCGACTCGGTTTGGTGTGGCTTACGACTGAGAAGAAACGACTTTAGCCTAGTGGTTGTTGTTTAGCGCCCACCATCGGCTATACCTGAGATGGACTGCAATTTGGTGGCTGCCTTGATGCAAGTAATAAACAGGAATTAAGTGAGGTTCATCGCAGCCAGTTTCCAAATCAGATAGTCGTCCACATGCCCGGAAAAGCACTAGACTGCAGTTTCAGCCTGTTGGGCATCGTCAGTAGGAGGCTGAGACGCGCTAAATCGCAGTTAGCTTGTAAATCATGACGGTCCGAAGCTGTCCCCCGTGGCCCAGTGGCATAAGCTGCTGACTGGCGGTTAAGCCGCTGGTGGTCATGGGTTCGAATCCTGATGGATCCGATGGATGCGCACTACTGACGATGCCCAACAGGCTGAAACTGCAGTCTAGTGCTTTTCCGGGCATGTGGACGACTATCTGATTTGGAAACTGGCTGCGATGAACCTCACTTAATTACATGCAAATCCCCTACTCATGAGTACATCAAATAAACAGGAAGTGCCGTCACGTTCTAATCGCTGGTGATTTCAAGTTAGATGTATTAGAATCCCAGGCCACACCAGGAGAGCAATTCAAAGCAGACCTGCAAGACCTTGTCCCAACTTTTCCGCTCTATGGCCACGTCACTTCGCCCACCAGATTCAAGAGAAAAACAGGCCATCCACATTGGAGCAGATGTTCAATAATGAAAACTCATGATCGAGAGAGTGATAATGGATACTTCTCTAGGTTCTAGTGATCATGCAGCCTTCGTTTCATGTACACCTGCTACGCCGAATACTCCAAGGACAGAACCCAAACGACACGGACCATAACCCACTAGGACACCTTAACTCGACTCGTTGAAGCGACCGACTGGAGTTTCCAAACCTAGGATGCACCGGACATTTCTCGGAAACGTTTCGTCAGTAAGTCTAACACCTTGGTTAGTGGTGCATCGGAAACCAAGATTATCAATTCGAGAAACGTCTTGTCGTTTATATGGAGTAGGGCACGCAAATGCATAGTGATGCGCAACGCGACGTGGTATACCCATAAAACCGATCCGAGTCCGAGTACCTGGAAGGCCAGTTGTCCACCTTAAGCACTGTACCCAACTAGTGCGCCAGAACAAAGTTGCATCTCAATAGGTTTTAGCAGAGCGGATTACTTCTAATCATAAGCTTCTGTACAAGCATGTGAACAGCCTTTGCAAGGTGAAAAGTTGATTTCCCTCTTTTCAGACAGCCGATGGTCTAACTCGGACTGCCACTGAAGCATCGAATGTCCTGCAACAACAATATGCACCAAAGTCTCATTGTAGCCCGTGGTCTCCTGAACCTTTGGAATCTATGGCACCTACACCAGGACTCATTCATTTAAGTTTTACGGCAGATACCGTGAAGGAAAGGCTGCTATCCATGCGCCTGCATGCCTCTCCCGGAACCGACGACACGCACCCAAAGAACCTTGTTGTGGCAGATAATATTTGGGCTGAACCCTTGACGCGGCTGTTCCAGCACTGCCTTGACGGGTGCACGTACCTGCAATGTAGAAACACGGGTTAATATCCCATTTCCAAAGGAGGTAGTCACTCCGACTCAGCAAATTATCGACCGGTGACTCTACTGAAAGTTCTTTCAAAAGTTATGGACGCTATCATTGTCAACGCACTCACGTCTTATCTAGACGGTTCTGGTCACCTTGCTCAGCAACAACATGACTTTCGCCGGAACCGGTCATACACCACTATTGTTAGCAAGAGACGGCTGGAGCGAAACGGTGGATACTGGTGCAGGAGTTGATGTGACTTAGCTTGACTACTCTAAGGCATTCGACCGGTCGGACCATCGTATCCTTCGCACCAAATTTCAAGGATATGGTATTGGGGACCATCTCCTCGAGTGGATCTGCAATTTTCTCAAACACAGGCCTCTGGAGGTGAGAGTACGTGAATCCATATCAGACCCAATTCACGTCGAATTGGCCAAAAGGCTCGGTACTAGAGCCACGTCTATTCCTGGTCTTCACTGACGATCTAGTGAGCCAAATCACGTCAAACTGTTAACTCCACGCCAATGACATCAAAGTTTGGCGAGCGATTAGAGCTCCAGAGGACCGTATCCAGCTTCAAAACGACCTCGATAAGATCTATGGATAGTCGGTCCAAAATCGTCTTTTCTTCAATGTGGCTAAAAGTCGAGTGTTCCATTTACGACATCGAATGATTCACACTTATACCGTGGGGGACCAGGATCTGCAACAATTTTTTCACGAAATGGATCTCAGGATGCTGGCCCAGGTAGATCCCGGCTGCTCGGAACAGTCCGGAAAGGCGTCGAAGAAGGGGATCCAAATCGTGGGACTTATACGGAGAGCTTTCGGACACTTTGAACAGTCTATTTTCCGCCAACTACTTACAGCTTACATACGCTGTCATGAAGAATCTGCAATCCAAGTATAGTGCTCATGGCTAAAGCGGGATCTCACTGCCTTGGAGATTCCGCAACCTCGGGAGACGAAAAATGTCAGGGAGCTGCACCGCATATCATGCGAACAGCACCTCAGAGTGGTAAACATTTACAGTGGACGCTATCGGCGTTTTTGCGGCGAGCTAATCAAGGTTTAGCAAATTTTAAACAACAATCTGAGAGGTCAATAGTTCAAATTGACAGAACGATACAGCCGATTGGAGTGAAGAAACTTCTCGCTACGTGTCTGTCACATGGAATATCCTACCAGAAGCTGTTATTTCAGATCCCAAGTTAGCCATGTTGCAGGCTCGAATCGACGCTACACTTGCCGTACTACACCATATCACATAACCCAAACGACGCACACAAACAGCAGAATAAGAAATACATATCAACCCACCCCATGTTTGCCTGGAAACCACAGGCGATGCCCTTGAAGTCTACCCTAAACCAAGTGTGTACCGCTCAGACGGGGAATAATGTAACCGGCAAGTTAACAAGTTATGGTTGTTCACTATTTTCTGCTGTTATGTTTGTTTTCAATTTGCTCACCGCTAACCGATCATCCGGCTGGACATGTCAAGCCTATGGCTTTTTCCCGCAATATACCGTTGGAATAGTAGCTGAAAACGCTACTGCTTTGGCTATCGCGTCACTTATACCCTCCCCGGTCACCGCCAACAGTAACTCACTGGTTGCGCCTGATGAAAGTAAGAGTCAAACTATTGGTGTTCGATGCCTGGCGATCACAGCTTTCTCACACCCATCTAGCATCCAGCTTTACCTCAACCTGGTTTTCCCCTCGACCTCGTATCGTTCGATGTTCACAATCTGATGCGGATAGGATGGAAAGCGTGCTTGATCCCAACTCTTTAGACACTCACGGTAGACATTTGCTTCCCTTCGGAAGCCAGATTGTAAGACTTCAGTACCGGTATTTGAACGATCTCTCCGGCAAACACCGATGTCCAATACCATTTGCGCTTTTCTGGGGACCCAGATGCTGACGCTTATGACCAGGATGGTGTTGTAGTTGCACTGAGTGACAGGGCTGAGACTGCTCTGCTTGACTGGATCCCAGTCAACGGTCGACTATGCGTACTCAGACTACAAGGTTCAAGTAAGTTAAGTGTCGAGGTTTTAAGCGTGCCTTAGTTGTCGTTTCCGCCTAAGCTCCTACAGATTGTAGCCCGGATGCAGTCAATGACTGCTCTTACCAACAAGCACAGGTTTTTGCGTTCTCAAAAATTCTGATATTATCATTCGCGCCGGAGATTTTAACGCACGAATGGACAGCCTGTCATCAAGGGAACACAACCTTGGGGGTAGTTTTGACCTTGGTGGCAGTCGGTCAGACAATGGAGACAGACTACCGACTTTGCTCCGATCATCTCTTGTTTCTTTTGTGCACCAGTCCTCGTCACTCGAAGAGACAAAGTACTACCTGACGCCCACCTTCTCAAACGCAAGCGAGGTCTCAGGCTGGCCACATAGCAACGAGCTACATATGGCGCGGAAGCGTAACAGACTGTCGATCCTACTGGTCAACTTGTCTGGACTGCAATCATGCATTGGTTCGCGCCAAGGTTTGCATGCGTTTCGGAGGATCACCAAGGCGTACGCACTATCGACCGAAAGGCTACAGGACCCCATAACGTAATCCAAGTACCAGGCCTTTCTACTGACACTGATTGTTTCAGCTTCTGTCGATGGTCTGGATTCATAATGGGTGTGCATCAAAGATACCTTAGCCACTGTCAGAACTGGTAGTTGTGGAGTTATCCGTTCCCCGTTGGAAAGCTAGGTCCCGGCTGTCTCCTTGAAGCTGATGGACAGACGCCGCTTGGTACCGGCCGACATTAGCTGTAGTGAAAAACGCCGATCTCTGGGTCGAGAATTGCGCAACAGATTGCAAAATGACCGTAAAGCCTGGTAGTGTGAATGTGTTAGAGATAGAAGTTGCTAGTATCGCTGTTAATACCAACAAACTCTTCCATCTCATCCGAGTCACCAAGGGTTTCGGATCTGGTGTGAGCGAAACAATCTGCAAAGAGGATTACACACTGATCACTAATCTTCAACCTCGGTTGGTATGATGGGCTGAACATTTTGGCTCACAGTTTGATGGCCACCAGTCCCAGATGCTTCCTCTGGAGCGCGCACTGGTGCTGTGGTCTATCCCCAAAGATCCTCCCTCGCATAAAGAAATCGGGCAAGAACTCTGCCTACTGGGACGTCATAAAGCAACGGCCCTGATGGCATACCTCCTGCTTTCTTTAAAGATGGTGACAATGCGCTGGTTCGATAACTCACCGCGTTATTATCAGAAATCTGAGCAAAAGAAAAGCTTCCATCATCTGGGGCTGAGTCGACAGTCGCCCCCTTTTCAAAAAGCACCTGCGCACAATGTGCTACAACTACAGAGCCATAAGTTTGGTTCCCGTCGCTTGCAAACTTTTGGTGTCTAGCATATTTCGCAGGCTATCCTCAGTACGCGAATCGCTACAGCGGGAAGAACAGGTTGATTCTGCCCTGGTCGCGAATGCATCGAACAAATGTTCACACTCCTCCAGATCCTCGAGCTCCGCCAACTGTGTCAAAAGCCAACAACTGTCTGTTCCTGGATATTCGTGATACCTTCGATTCTGTCGACAGGACTGCATTTTTCACTGTCCATTGAGAAATGGCATCCCTTGGAAGTTAGTTTGCCTACTGCGTACTGTGTACCGTCTGCACTCGGATAGAGCTAAAGTTTCATTGCAAGCTTTCGCCTTCCTTTGTTGTTATCAGTAGGGTTGGAGAAGAATGCATTAGCTTCCTATTCCTCCTCAATTTTACCATTGAGGGTGTCCTGGGAATGCTCTAAATTAGTTAAACCCCGGCATTGAGCTCCTCCCAGGTAGTCGAGTAGCGGGCTGGGACTATGCTGATGATATCGACTTTCTGGATGACGGTACACAGGTGGTCAAGCTATCACATAATCGCTTGGCGATTAATACGTCAAAGTATGGCATGCGCTTTTCCTCATCCAAGTGCAAAGCTCTTTTACAAGACTGGCAGATGCCAGTACCTGTCCTCACTCTTAGTGGCGAGACCTAGAACGTTGTGGAAAGTTTGTCTACCTAGGAAGCTTCAACACTGTTGGTGGGATTATTGGAGATGAAATCTCGATGCATATATCAAGTGCACGTCTTGTCTTGTCCAGACTGAGGCACTTGTGGCGCCGCGATGACATCCGTCTCTCCATCATGACGGGTTAATTGGGCGACTGTCCGTGTTGTATTGTTGTACGGTTGTGAGACATGGTCTGTTCGGGCCGTTGACCTGCGCCGATTGTCTGTCTTCGAGCACCGTTGCTTGCGATCCATTGCCCGTGTGTGGTAGCTGCATTACGATACCAATGTGGAAGTTAGCTTGTCTTGGGCGCTCGAAACGCTTGTCTCGCTAGGTCATCTACCGTGGCTTGGACACGTATTGCGCATGTCCGTTCAATCTCTTCTGTGTCATTGGTTGTTCTCGACCACTGGACAGGGGTGGAGAAGGCGGCGTGGTGGACAGCCCACAAGTTGGGGAAGCAACATGAAAAACCTGACAAAACGGTTGGTTTCGGTTGATTCTTCTCAACTCCCTAGATGGGTCCTGTAGATGCTGAGGGTAGTCGGTTTGAGACCCTGGAAGCAACTGCTCAAAACCGAAGTCAGTGGCGATCGTGTATCTGTGCTTGTTGCGGAGTGGAAAACTGAACAGAACAGAGGTACCTTTTTCTTATATTCTTATTCCGATCCTATTTCGCCACGAGTCCAATGGCACACTATCTGTACCACAGACTGTCACGCTCCAACTCCCTTCTAGTTCGTGTCACCTCCCTAACTTTAACTAACGCTTATTTTCGCTTGCACGTGGCCAATCGATTTCAACTTATTGATATTTTGCCACCTTAACACTTGCTATTTTGCTCGTCTGTAAGTGAACAGAAATCACGAAATAGTACGACCTTGCAGTATTCGTCTTCTTAGTGTTCTATTCAAATTTGTGAAGTCTTCGAGGTTTCCTCGGTGTCTTGTGCCCAGTCAACTTTTAAGATAATTGAGAGACGCCAAGCTTCGTTTTACGAAGGTATTTGATAGACTTGTAGAATCTCCTTCTATTGGTGTGAAAAGTTCTCGCTATACACTGCTGGTGTACAAAGTTACCCTTAGAGACGAGCGTGGTACAGTGATCGCGTTGTGTCAAGTTGTTGCACCATGTTTCGAGACTAGAGGCGGTTGCGTAAACACACCACTTTACATCCATTATTCCCATACTTTCTCGAGTCATATTCCAAAAAAATGATAGGGAACTACTGGACCGAAGGGGGTTGCTTTCTATCGGGGTTATGCTCAGATCACTCAGCATCCCAGCAAACGCCATTCGGGTACCATCAATGGAGTTATTATCCAAAAACTGCCAGTGGTTTCCTCAGTAAGTTCTGATAAAATAACGCAGTATATGGCTATATTAATCAATTCAGTGTATTCGTTTGAACACGGATAAGGCGCATGGTTATAAAGTTCGGCTCCATGATTGCCAAACCCTGTGAGGTTTCCTAGTATAATTGAGCAGGAGTTCATTATTTGTAAGCACTAGTGCGAATTCAGACGGTTTGTTTACCGCCCGGAATTTAATAGACCAACCGTCAAGTCGGCCGAGACAAAAGCGTGTGAATGCCAAAATCTTGGAGTGGCTGAAGTTCAAACGTGAGAAACAATCAAAACTGGAGAATAATTTAAATGATAAAAACAAACATCGTTTTCTCAATCGAAGGAGGTGGTTTGTAATAAAGCGTAAACAGAGTAGAGGAAATTACGCTGGTGACTGCGTTCTGTGGAGAGATGGCATTCCCAACTGCCCATCTTGAGGCATTTTTGCTGGAGAATGATGATCACCAAACTTCGATCAACTCGTCCACTCACTCAGGCCGTTGTAGCATTTATGGTATGGGGTGATGCAAGAAGCCATATGCAGAGCTGTTAGGACAACAGAATGAGTAACTTTAGTGAGGCTGAACTGATGAGCATGTACCCTTCGACTGTAGATGAAAATCGCGCCGACTGTCAACTGCTGTAGAATGTTGGCGTTTTATCAGTCAGTCGACTTGAAACGGACGGAACGAATCGGACAGTGGTAACTATGCTTTCCAATCACTGGGGAGAAGTCGTGGCGTTGTCATGCATCACCAATCGGGCTGAGTATGACCTGGAAAGTGAAATCTCTCATGACTGGATTTTGGGGAGCGGGTCATCAACTGCTCCCAAATTTATTACGAGTAGGATGTTGACACGGTTTCTGCTTGGCTTATAATCACAGAACTGGACGGCATGGTCAGTTTCGAGTATCATTAGACTGCCATCATGGATGACTCCATGCACCAATGAGGCAAGCCTGACATCATATGAGATCCGATCCACTGCAACAGCACAGTCGCAACATGATGATCCTGCTGTCAAATGTACACGAAGTCAAACGCACTGCATTTTAATCAAACACACTGAAGCTAGCTTGTGACTGCCTCTAGTGTCCTAAATTATGCAAGACGACTTGGTTATGCAATGCACAAGCATGCGGAACGCTGCACACTCAGGTTACGAGTGATCGGAGCAGGATTTGCTGCCGTCTGTCCGAGCAGAAGCACACTTGAATAGTTACTAAGCTTAGTAGGTCGTAGACAGCTTTCTATTGGTCGGAGGGTGACAGGTCTTAACACCCATGCCATTAGATGGTCGCATGGCTTAAAAAGGTGAGCTAGTCCCGATGTTTACCAGGTCAATCGCTTCACGGAGGGGGTAAACAAACGGAATAGCATAGTACATTCGCGCACCTCTGGCTTCAAGCGGCATTAAGCAACTTGGAAACCCACTCACTAGCCGAGAACAAACAATCGTAGCTGAATGCTTATTTCCACTGAACCACCGTCAAACATTACACGCATAAAAGGGAGAGGATAATTAAGGGAAAAGTAAATATCAAACTAGTTCGAATAACGGGTCAGGGACCAACAAGCGACTTACGTATTAACATGTTTACTACTGAATCTCTGTTGCAGTGCTAATGCAACTGGCTTCGGTGCCCCCCCCGTTTCCGTTGATCAAGGTAGGTGTATAGCCTGGGCTTTCTTCTCTTTCTGAACACAGAGGACGTTGAAGTAGTCGATTAAGGAATTACGTCGACTGTTTCGTGAGCACAAGGGCGAGGGCCTTTCAATCTGAGCAGAGGAACTTGGCTCATTATTCGGAAGACATGGCTTAGGCATATTTGATACCTGGTGTAGAAGATATGGGCAACTAGGCAGCCGGTAGTAGCCCCGGTTCCATTTTGACACAACCAAGGTGAGCATTTATTTCAGAAGACTTGGTGAGAGGCCGGTTAATGAAGTTACTAGGCACATGACGTTTTGTTTTTGAAACAAAAGCCTCTTCCGGCAAAGTGTTTTTGTGTCAACCGCAAGCGGAGGTGACCATATCATTTTAAGTGATCCGGTCAATGTTCGTCCCAGCTGTTAGCTTCTTTCTGCAAAGACCTATAGTGAATCACTGAAGATAAGTGTACCGCAGCAAGCAGTTGAAAGGAATATACCGGGTGACAATAGGAGAAAGGTAAACTACTTGTAAAAGACCAACGGTGTTGCCAAGAAGTCCTAGACCGGAGCCGATGGATAAACTATTCACGGAGTATGACAAGGCCCAAAAAGCATTAGACAAGGTATATGATCATCCGGAGAGGCATGTTTAGTCATGAAGCATAGGGCAAAGAAACGGTGGCGATCTCTTGATAGTGGATAAGTAGACATAATGTTGTGACAGTAGGATGCGGGGCTCAAGAGTGATTCCCAATTCGTCTTAGACGAACACGCTTCGCCCAGCAGCGGAAAGATGTTGGAGTGCGTTGACTTGCCCCAACCACGCTGGCAATTCAAGAACACCAGTGGTTAGAAGAATACCATAAGAGAACCTTTACTGCTCCACTGTCAGTCATTGGTCAGACCGCATCGTTGGACTGTGCCTCGCATCGCAGAGGAATATACCATTTATTTATTTAATTAGTGCACGTCCAGAAAAGTGCTAGACAGCCGTTTCGTCTTTTCATGACTCAGCGGTAGTGTACATTGCATATATATATATATATATATATATATATATATATATATATTGTATGGCTCCCTTGTGCCCCATGCTGAGGCTGATGTTGCATTCTTGATGCTTCTTCACCGCAGTTGGGCTAAACCAACTTACACTTAAACTAGGTCTTTTTAAGCTGGATAAATTTCATCCCGCTTTATTTGGTTTGTTCTGCCTTCCTGAATAATGTTCTATTAACTGGTCACGTTGCTTACACTAATTGCGCTTATCTTCGGTAATTTTGTTGCGTTTGTAGCATTTTAAGTAACTTGTGGACATTTCTTACTTACCACGAACTTGTTGCTAACCACATTACTTCATATGGTAATTTAGCGAAGAGTTATGCCACCGTATCTGTATGCATTATTGGATTTATTTTATTTCAGCTTGTCGTTTAAAGTGAATGGCTGTTGTTTGATATCCCTGGTATGGTTGCGCTTGATGTGTATGTTGACAAGGTGCCTACCTGTCTATTATCCCACTACATCGTTCATACTGGCTCCAGGAGACAGTTGGTCGTTGCTGGAGGGGACGGGGTGCACGGTTCTTGTGGCCGTGCTAGGCTCAAAGAGCGGTTCCATGCACTCAGTGTGGAGCGGACTACGGTCCAGCCACCGCCTTGTGTGCGCTTGATTCCCCAAATACAGCGTGCTTGTGTTTGCCTGTGAAGGAGTGTGGGCCGGCTCCGTTGATGAAACGTGGTTCCCATCCGCATGCCTCCCGGTCTTATTCCTTCGGGTTTACACTGGATATGGGGTATGTGGTTGGAGCTGTGGGTGGTGCAGCGCAAGCCATCCATGGTCCCTCTGTAGGCGCAGGCGTCCTGTGGCTTGCCACAGTGACAGGCAAATCCGAAACCGGATGCCGCCAACCATTGTATGGCTCCCGAAAACCGCCACCTCGATTACTGGCTCCAGGCGGCTGGCAATCGCTGTTGCAGAAAACGGAATGCACAGTCTTTCGGGGGCTGCTTGGCTCAAAGACTGGTTCCATCCAATGTGGAACGAGCTACGGCCTGGCCACCGCCTAAGTACATCTGGTTTGCACGTTAGCCCTTGCTCACATGAATGATGTGCATGTTGAAGAGGTGTGGGTTGGCTCCGAACGAAGCGTGGCCCCCCGTCTACATGCCTAGCAGTCTCATTCCAGCGTGTTTACACTGGATACGGGGTGTGTGGATGGAGCTATGAGTGGTGCAGTTGTGGTGAACTAAAGACAGACACTACTGCAGCAGTTGTCGGTAGAATGGAAGTGCCAGGATGGGAAACGGCAACCGGTCAACAGCAGGAAGTAATGACTCACCCAAAGGAAAGAAAAAGTGGAACTGCAGTTGTGTGCGCACGATGTATGGACGCATAAGCAATGCACACCACACAACCACTAGACATATAAAGAAATCCGCGCCATGCACCCTCCAACCAGGAGTGCGAAGATGATTGGATGTTTTGTTGGTCTGAACTGATGCACCTAGTATAAGCACTGTTTGAAACTGAGCAATTCCGCTTGCATCACATGTTCTTACATTGACTCAGTGGCCAACAAAGGTGCATCATGATCACCTGGACGGAGCCGTTTGAAGTAATTCGAGGATGTGATGGAGGCGGTTGGAGTCGAGACCGACCTGGCAAAGCTGGTGCCCCTGCAGAGTCGCTTCAAGAGCAGGGCGAAGGAAGTCCTGGAGGCCGTGCGAAGGGGCCCTGTCAAGTTGGGGTGGGCCGTCGCAAAGGATGCGTTGGTGTCCGGATTAGACAGCCTGGCTGACCGCTGGGAGACGATGCGACGGTTCAAAGCGGCACGGCTTGGTCTAGGGGCTGGTCCCTACGTGTTTACAGTAAACACCGAGAGCTTTTTGGCCCGGGCCTTGCCGGGAATAGAACAGCCGTCAACACAGCAACTACTTGTAGTTCAGCTCATGGCCGCTCACACAGCCAACTGCGGAACGCGTCCGGATTGCGAATGCTACTCAGGAATGCGGCTGAGGAGTTGGCGCAGGTTACTCGCGGGCTGAGAGATACACCACTTGCTGCGCTGAAGGAGGAACACCATGGAGGCGTGGAGCGGTTGGATAAATTGGAAGGGATGATGAAACAGCTCGTGCAAGATGTCAATGGGCTTGGCACTCAGAGCTTGGAGGGGCGAACAAAGGGATGTCGCTTCAGTTGCTGGACGCCGCCACACTGGAAAAGACAATGTCCGGTGAGGCGCGGTGTTGTCCATTTACCAACTACCAGCATTCAAGCTCGTTTTTCGACTCGGATCGAGGAACGTGTACTCGGGGCGCTGAGTAGGGGGGATCGAAGTGATGATGGAAGTAGACAGAACGATGGAACGGTGTCTGATCGATACGGGTGCCGCAGTCGCTGATCAACCATCGGAGAGGCGAAAAGCTTCAATCGTGCTCCATGGTCGTGAGAGCTGTTGGCGGTTACTCAGTGGGCATTGATGGTATGGCCAAACACATCGTGGGAATCGGGGACGGAAACTAAAGCACGTGTTCATCGTGTCACCTGATGCGGAACAAACCATATGGGGAGCAAATCTCCTGGAGTTAAACAAGGTTATCGTCGATTAGAAACGAGGGAAGTTATTGAATGAACACGGGTCGTTGTCATTCACTAGGAGAGAAAAAACGATACCCTCGAAATCGGTTGTTGCCGCGTTACATTTGAGCTCAACCTTGTAATCAATGATCACCCCTTGTTTACGGATGACGGCAGCCCGTATGGATTTTGCGACTAGATCGAGCACACCATCCCGCTAATCCGCCAGACCTATCGGCTCCAGGGACCTCGAAAGACACTAATCCATTTGGAGGCTGAAGTGAAGAACCAAGTACAAGACATGTTAGACACGGACGTGATTAAAGAGGCGCACATCCCATACAATTCTCCAGTTGTCTTGGTGAAGAAGGCGAATGGAAAGTACTGTTGCTGTGTAGAGTTCCGAAGGCAGAATGAAATCTTGAGTAGTTTCGTTTCGGTGACATGAGTTGCTAACATTTTTGATAGATTGCAACAGTCGAGGACATTTACTGTTATAAATCTGAGGTTTGGATACCGGCAACTGGAGAACAAAGGAGAAGACATAGAAAAAACGGCGTTTACCGTCGGTGAAAAAATACCAATTTAAAAGGAAGCCTTTTGGATTATCGGGAGCCCCGTTTACCTTCTGACTTTTAATGCTTTGCTTACTGAATGGCTTGGAGAACGTGGCGGTGTACGGGAACGGTATCGTGGTGTATAGCCAATTAGAGGCGGAGCACAGCGATCATCTCGAAACAGTCTTGAAACGGATTCAGCAGTCGGGACACCGTATAAATGGACCGACATCCCAGGTTGGAAAGACTTGCGTCACCTCATTGGGCCATAACGTGGGACAAAGTAAGCTGAAGCCACTGCTTGAGAAAAGAGTAACAATACAAAACACCCAATTTCTCCCTCAAAACGCGCTCCCAGAGGTATCACAGCAAATTCGTCAAGGAATTAAACAATTTAACCTCACCCTTGTACGAGCTACTGAAACAGGATAAGAAATTCACTTGGACTGCAGAAGCCCGACAAGCCTTTGGTCGCATTCTACAGGAAATGGGAAGACAGGAGCTGACTTTGAAATGACCCATTGCTGGAGAGATGTGCACGATAGCCACCGATGCCAGCGACGTCGGTGTCGGCGCGGTTTTGACACAAAGCCATGGGGCAATTGAGTGCGCCAGCAGAATTTTGACACATGCAGAACGCAAATACTCAACGATAGAAAAGGTATGTCTCGCAATCGTCTTGGAGTTGGACAAATGACGGCCATATTTGCTAGGTCAGCGATTTCACGCCGAAACGGACTACACGTCTTTGGATTGGATTAAGTTCGTCAAAGACCCCTGGGGAAAGCTAGCGCGATGGATGCTGCGCCTACAGGAATACGATTTCACGATAAACCACATGCCGAGGAAGGCGAGCCAAACTGCGGATTTTTTGTCATGCATAATGAACGAAGAGAACCTGCCGACTGTGGCTTTCGGTAGTAATTGTATACTGTTGGAGCAGGATCCGAGACAGTTGGCGGCCGAACAAGGTAGTGACAAACTCTTACGTAGTAATTGCCGCACGATTAATCAGTCAATCAGTCCTCAAGAGCCAATACAAGCAGCTCGGACAGGTTGCGAGAAAGCTACAAGTAAATGAAGCGGGGATCCTGATGTGGATACAGGAGGTAGCAACACTTCGGTGCCGGTCATTCCGACGAAACTAAGGCGGAAGCTGGTGATTTCTTGTCACGAGATGGTGCATGCCGGCTGTTCAAGGAACTAGGATTTGCTGAGAGAAGGCGCCTATTGGTCGGGCATGAAGAGGGACATCGAGACATACGTGTGTTTGTGCAAGCAAGATCAGCTCTTGAAAACCGACTGCCGAGGGGCACAGTAACCATTACTGTCGATCCCGGTATCGGAAATTGGTGAACTATGGTTGATCGGGGAGATGGGACCGTCTGCAGTGAACAGGCAGGGAAACAAATACCTAGTGTTGATGACGGAATACTTCATGCGCTGTATTGATGCAACGGGAATCCCGGAGCAATGGGCCACCATCATTACCCATGCTGTCAGGAAACATCTGATAGCGGACCACGGAATCCCAAAGGCCAGATTAACAGACCAGGATCCGTGCTTCTGAATTTCGGAACTGCTTGGAGAAACTTGGTATCAAGAAAGTGCGGGCAACCCTACACCAACCGCAGACAAATGGCTTCACGGAGTGTAACAATAGAACGATTAGAGTGGTTAGCGGCAAAGGTTGGAGACTGGGAGGAAGGTTTGCCGCTGCTGTTGATGATCCAACGAGCATCCAAACAGTCTCCACACAAAATCCACCATTTCAGTTGATGTACGGTCGATTACCTCACCTACCTGTGGATTTAGAGGTTGGAATGTGACCAACATGTCGAATTTATCCCAAAGAGGCACAGGATAACAGTAAGGCAGCCAACCGTAACCTGAAGGCAACTTAGACGCAGGGGATGGAGAAGTCCCAGACCAACATTGGTGAGATGACTGTCGAGTTCCCGATCGGTTCGAAGGTGAAATACTGGGACCATTAACACGCGTCCACTTGTGGCCCAGTGAGGAAACACCTACCGAACTGTAAGGGACCGTAAGATGTGGTCAACCGGCGAGGCCCAGTGTATACAATCGCTTGGCGAGGGGACTCAAGGCGAGAGCATGCCAGTGAACTAAGTGACACGAGTTAGAGGAGGAACCCCTTTCGCACCATTAGCATCCCCGATGGTCAGAAAGACTCCGAGTGAACGCAGCTGGGGCGAGTACTTTGGAAGGGGTGGTGGACTAAAGACCGATACTACTGCGCCAGTTATCGGCAGAATGGAAGTGCCAGGATGGGAAACGGCAACCGGCCAACATCAGGAAGTAATGACTCACCCAAAGGAAAGAAAAAGTGGAAATGCAGTTGTGTGCGCTCGAGGAATGGACGCATAAGCAGTGCGCACCACATAACCACTAGACACATAAAGAAATCCGCACCATGCACCCTCCAACAAGGAGTGCGAAGGCGAGTGGATAATTCGTTGGTCAGAACCGATGCATACAGCATAAACTATGTTTGAAACAATAAACATTTGCGCTTGTATCGCGGGTTCGTACATAGTGCAGGCTACGCATGTTCTCTCAGAAGGAGCAGGCCTCCAGTGGCTGTTCGCAGTCTCAGTGACAGGCAAATGCAGGAACTATTGCCGCCAACCGTACATATAACAGATGCAGTTACCTTTAGTCGAGAAAGTAAAAATCGGTGGGCAACGGCATCAAATAACTCAATAATCGACCTAAAGGATTGTAAGGACAGGTACCATAAGGTGCGTGCGCTAAATCCTACATAGTTTGTAGCTACGCTGACAAAAATTCAAGCATATGATCTCATAAGAGATTGTGGTTACAAATTCAAAACAACCAGTGCATATATTGTAGACAACGATCGAAATATTAGCGCGCGAATTAAATCTGAACCGTTGCTATAACGACGTTTACCGCTTGCCTTTCAGAGCCGCGCGAGTGTGCTGTAACTGAAGAGGAGAAAGAAAAAGAAGACTGTGAATCTGGCTACGTGTTGCGTAATACAAGTTACTGTTCAGCTTTTTGACTTCTTTTAGTGTATATGGTACAAAGTGGCGACCCTGTCAGGATCGAAAATGCCGAAAACAATCAAAGAAACTTTTGTATGCTATGAACGGGACGATGGAAAATCAATATTGGCTGCGGATGCTATTTCCTGTGCCCTTGAAAAGCTACTATTACGACCTCCATTTTTTCAATGTGGGCTCACGGTTCCGACACCTGAAAATTTCTCCAGCGGAATGCCCCACGGTAGGTGGGAGAAGCAAACACAACTTTTGGTACAACGCTTTACCCCGTCGCAACGTGGTGGTGTCCTCTTGAGTTTACTTGCAGGAGGGGCTTTCGACATCGCTGTAGATAGCGGCGTTTTGGAACAGAAAATTACGGCTCGAACCTTAGTATTTTGCGCAAATTACTAGATCACTCACAGCCGCTTTCGGAACTCCGCCGACAGTTGCACGCTCGATACCAACTTCCGGCAGAAAAGATCAGCACCTTCGTCCGTCAGTTGAGACAACTAGCAGGCCATGCTTAGAAGAAAGGGCAAAACAACGCGAACAAGGTGTTTTGGAACAATCACTGGAAAGGTTCCAGACACGGTCTATTAGAAAGCAGTTTATGCTACATCCCACTGACCGACTGGATACAGCGGTGCAGCAAGACGAAGAGCAGAAACATGTTGTTGAGGCCTTGGGCAACACCAACAGGACCGAGACGATATGTAGCTGCTCTACTCGTAACAAGCCAGAAAGAAAAGATCATACGTCTTGTCTGGAACCGTTTCGCCAAGTAGGTGTTTCAACCTACATGATGTCGAGAGCCGATACGCATCGAATCCATGTCCGCAGCTGGAAGACTAACCTACGCCCGATTTCAACCAACAAGCGAGCCCTCACATGGAAGAGGGCGTCCCAACCATGTTTGCAGCTGGCAGCTCCAGGCAATCCGTTTACAATCATTACATAAACCATTGCACGGAAGACCGCGGCCAAACCATGTCCGCAGTTGGCAATCAAAAACAGACCGTTTTCAACCTTCAGGTAATTCAGCCCATGAAGCTACTTTCATGGTACCTTCGGTGTCCAGCAACGTGCATAAAAAGTTTTCGCTTACTCTAGATATTGATGTTTCTGGGGTTCCGCTTGTCGAGTTAGTCGATACCGTGGCACGCAAATGCCTTTTAAATACTGGTGTACTTAAGCTGCTAACTGGATACTCCTCTGAACCACGTACATGCCGTTTGACGGTCGTCAACGGGGAAATACTCGTAACAAGCGATTCCATACGGGTGCTAGTCGTCATCGCTAATGAGAAACTGTTGTCGACCACATCCTTTTCGCCGTCATCATTAGGATGGACTTACTAGGCAGAGGTGTCAGTTAGACATGGTAAGATCGCGCGTAATCACCGATGCATTCACTATTTTGCTTTAATATTATGAATGCGTTGGTTTTAAGGAGTACACAGTCCGTGAGGCGTCGGAAGGAATCTCGTGCATAGACAAGTTGATGCAGCCACTAAAGCCGGATAGTGATTATCTTATCCTACGGCGCTTAGAAGAAATTTTACAGAAACACTCAGACGCTTCCGCAAGTGGGATAGGGAATATTAGCCGCACCGCTATTGTGCAGCACACAATCGATACTGGCGATGCTAAACCTGTGAGGTGTCCACCGAGATGGATTCCAGCTCACTGGCAGAGCGAGGTACAGAAAATGATAGATGAAATGCTTAAGAGGAATATCGTCCAAGCTTCCACTTCCCCAAGAGCGTCACTCATTGTTCTGGTGAAGAAGAAAGATGGTGGTCTCCGGCTGTGTGTGGATTATAGACGTCTTAACCAGTTAACGCGGCGGGACGCTTTTTCCCCAGAATCGACGCTTTGTTTGATGCACTAGGGGGTTCGTGTTTTAGCACACTCGATCTTGCTTCTGGCTAATGGCAGATGGAAGTGGCAGAGAGCGACTGAGCGAAAACTGCTTTCGTCGTGTCTTCTGACTTGTACGAATTTCAGAATATACCGTTTGGGTTGACAAACGCCCCTGCGACATTCCAGCGTTTGATGCAAACTGTATTGTGTAGATTGATCCCACGGAATGGTCTCGTTTACTTGGACGAGGTTATTGTGTATGGAAGGACGAAACAGGAGCATCTGAACAACCTGGTCAAAGTATTGAAACGTCTAATCGAGGTAGGCCTCAAACTCAAGCCATCGAAGTACCACTTACTACGGGAAGTAGTGGTGTATCTCGGGGTCAGATATACGAACAGGCCCCCATAAGACGGAACAAGTAAAGGCGTGGTCAATCCCTACATGCACTGAGCAGTTACAGAGCTTTATTGGGTTGGTGATTCATCAAGTTTTTTCACCATTGCCGCTCCATTGAATCGACCGTTTGTGTGGTCAGCCGAACGCCAGGACGCATTTGATCGGCTCCGTGAGTCTCTCTGTACGGCCCCTGTGCTAGTATACCCTGACTTATCCCCCTCGGCCGGAGAATTCATTTTGGACACCGAGGCGAGTGACTAAGCGATTGGAGCTATGTTGTCACAGAAAGGTCCTTACGGAATAGAAAAGTAGTATGCTACATTAGTAAGAGCCACAGCTAGAGTGAGAGAAATTATTGCACTAGCAGAAACGAGATGTTAGCTTTGGTGTTTTTCATAAAACATAATTGGAAGGAGATTTGTTGTATGGACTGACCATCAGTCCCTTCGATGGCTGCAAAACTTCAGGGATCCTGAAGGACAAATCGCGCGCTGGCAAGAATAGCTACAGGAATATGATTTCGTATGTAAACATCGGCCAGGCAGACAGCACGCTAACGCAGACGCATTGTCTCGAATTCCGCTCCGGGACAATGGGGATTGTCCATCGTGCAACACTCAACACGTAGGCAAGGTTAACCTCCAGAGTGCGGAGTAGAGACGCTGGCGACTGGCGATGCGAACGATCCAGATATTGGGTTGATTTACGAAAGGTGTCCTCATGGTGGTAACAGACCAACGAGTAAGGAGATGGAAGGAGAAAGTCATAAGGCGCGGTGCCTGTGGGTCATGTGGGACAAACTAACTACCGAGAAAGGAATGTTGGTGTTCGATTTTGGCCCGACCTACACTGGAAGGATCGTAGTCCGCCAGTTCATGGTCAAAGAGGTTAAGTAACCTTCACACAGTTGGAACACGCTGAGATTGATAAAATGGATGTAGCAGTACGACGGCGTGTCTGGTGGCCACATTAACGAAGAGACGTAATCAATCTTTGCCAGTCTTGCGAGAAGTGTGGTTCCTTTAAACATATCCGATTTCCCAACCGCGCTCCGTTGCAACCTATGAAGTCCGGATATCCTAACGAGATGTTGGGTGTAGACATTATTGGGCGGTTGCCCGAAACATCACGAGAGCATCGCTTTATTTTATCATGGTGAATTACTTTACCAAGTGGTGCGAGGCTGTACCGATCGCACAGACCGATACGGTTACTGTGGCGACAGCAATTGTGAATCACTGCGTTTGTCGCTGAGGATCACCAGGACAGTTACACTCCGAGAGAGATTCCTGTATTGAAAGTGCATTGGTACAAGAAGTTTGCCGGGTTCTTGGGATAGACAAGACGAGGACGACTGCATATCATCCTCAAGGGAACGGTCAAGTTGAACAAACTAATCGTTCTCTCAAAGCACTACTGAAAGCCCTTGTAGACCAGAATATTACTGAGTGGGAGGCTATGTTGCCGAAGTGTTTGCTGGCCTACCGAAGTATGGTTCATTCCTCGAATGGACAACACCATACTTTATGTAGATTGGACAGGAGTCGCGGTTGCCTTCGGATTTACGCCCCCCCCCCATGACTCGGCAATTATATCCATCAGTGATGAAGTACGTTACTGGAAGTACATTACTGGACTCATTCCGACAAGGACATCAGGCTACACGGGTGCATCTGGAAACTGCCCAACGGCACCAAAAGGAGTATTATGACAAGAAGATCTTCGGTGTCCCCCTAAGAATTGGTGAACTTGTTTGGCTACATCAGACGCAAACCCAAGGCATGCCTGCAAAGTTCCACCGTGAGTGGGTTGGCCCCTACGTAGTGGAGCGAGTGGTGTCCGATACTACGTGTAAAGCAAAGCGCTGCGATTGTCCAAACAGCCTGCGCGTGACGGTACACTTTAATCGTCTCAAGCCAGTTTGACAGGAGGCCGACCAAGTCGATAGCGAACCAGCTGAAACATCACCGGAAGTAGCCGCTGAACTATTAGTGCCTGTAGAAATGGGATACGGTCAGGCACCGGGGACGTTGCCTGATTAGGGAGGATTTAGTGTAGACAACGATCGAAATATTAGCGTGCGAACTAAATTTGAACAGTTGCTATAACGGCATTTTCCGCTTGCCTTTCAGGACCGCGCGCGTGTGTTATAATCGAAGAGGCACAAGAAAGAGAAGACTGTTAACCTAGGTATGTGTTGCGTAATACAAGTTTCTGTTCCGCTCGTTGACTTCTGTGTGTGTAGGCTACAATATGACGCGGGTATGATTAATGTCAGCGAGCAGGCGCGCACACAGTCACGTGCCTATAGTAATGGCATGCGAACTGCCTGGGCGAATCCCGCTCACGTGTGGGAATCTGCTGACTTCGAACAACCAAATCGATACGAATCCGACAGAGGCAGTATTGGACTTCGTCTGTGTGTGACAGATCGCACAGGTAATGAACAGTCTAACTCGGAGGAAGAATGAGTTGGGCAGTAGAGCGGAGTGTAAAATAGTTGCGTTGCATGGATGAGACGAAGGCAGTAGTGGTTTACTACATTAGTACTACCAAAGTACCGAGATAAAGAGGTGGTAGGGTTAACGTGTCGAGATAAATATTCGCTGCTCTGGCTATCCCGAACGGTGCAATGTACGATGTGGGCATTTAGAATGTACCAACTGATCGCCTAAATCAGTGGAGGAATGATCCGGGCATTAAAGTGTGTCGTACCGAAGCGTCTTGAACGGCATAGTTGTGATAGTAGAGAGGGAGAGAATGGAAGAAAGCGAAATAATCAGATAAAAGAGCT
>OX104063.1:168045657-168474412 GCA_944474145.2 Dicrocoelium dendriticum | reverse complement strand
TGATCAACCCCACCTACACCGATGAACATGTTGCCGTGACATCTGCCAACTCAAGCACACAGTACTCAACAGAGAGCTACCAGTTCCAAAGTCTCCCATCTTCGCTCCTGCGACCCGAAACGCAGTTCAAACGTGCAGCCTTCAACGTACGCACATTACTGCAGATCAGTCAGCAAGCTGGACTTGCACGCACGCTAGAGACCCTTGGAATTGATATCAGCTGCCCGAATGTAACACGACTCCAGGACTCCAACTCGGTCTACCAGCTAGTGTCACCCCTCCACCCACGCACCCGCTTCCATCTACGCTTCTCTGGTGACGCCGAGTCTGCCGCATCTGGGCAAGCTGGTGTTGGAATCACCCCCAGTGCTAGAGCCGAGACTGCTTTGATTGACTGGATTCCGATCAATAGCCGCCTTTGTGTGATCAGGCTCCATGGCTCTTGTAAAGTTAGCAGATGTCGAGTCAAAAAGCGTGCTCTCTTCGTGATCTCTGCTTACGCGCCCACTGACTGTAGCTCAGACACCGTCAAAGACCAGTTCTACCAGAACCTTCATGAGCTGCTCCTAAGGCCTCTAAAACAGACATCATTGTTTTGGCAGGTGACTTCAACGCGTGTGTCGCTCGTCTGCAGCCATGTGAGCGCCACTTCGGGGGACCGCATGGATATGATGATGCTCGCTCAGACAATGGAGAGAGACTGCACAGTCTGTGTGCTGATCATCAATTATTCCTCTCCAGAACCAGCTTTCGTCATCCTGGACGCCAGTACGCTACTTGGCACCACCCCCCCCCCCATCATCAACCAAGCGCTGGTTGCAGATTGACCACATAGTTATAAGTCGCAGGTGGCGCGGCAGCGTAGGCGACTGCCGATCATTTTGGTCAACATGCGTCGATACTGATCATGCACTGGTGTGTGCGACGGTTTGCATGCGTTTCGGTGGTTTGCCTAGGTCAAAACACATCCGACTGAACACGTACAAGTTAGAGGACCCAATGATGAAGAAAGAGTATCAACAAAGGCTTTGTGGAAATCACGCTCTCTCTCACACTGGATGTTGATCAACACTGGTCAAGTCTGCAACAAGCCTTGCTGGCAGCCGGTTTGTCTAGCTGTGGCCTCGCTCGCTCCAGTCCCAAAAGCTGGATCTCGGGAAGATCCTCGGAATTGCTGGATCGGCGACGGGCGGTGCATTCTGGCGCAGAATACAACGAACACCGCCGGTCTAGTGCGCAACAGCTGAAAACAAGTCTTCGCTCCGATCGTGAATCTTGGTGGTCAAAACAAGCTGATGAGATGGAAGCCGTTGCATCAGCTGGCAACTTCCGCCGTCTATTTTACATCATCAGGGCCACCGGTTGCAATTTCCACGCTATTAGTCAGACGATTTGCGAATCAGACGGCACGAAGATCACCGACCTTCACTGACGATTGGGTCGCTGGGAGGAGCATTTCGCTCTTCAATTCAACCACCCAACAGTCTCTTGTGAGACCTCCAGCCCCAATGAATGATGCTTGGCCTGTCTCCACAGCCTCCCCCCCCCCCAAATGAATCAGAGATTCGAAATGCAATCCAATCTTTGAAACGCCAGAAGGCTCCGGGTCCTGACAGGCTATCACCGGCTCTATTCAAAGATGACGGGAGTGTATTTTGAACAAGGAAATGAGAAGACGAATATTGGCAGATGCTAGCATTTCGTATTATCTCGTCAGTACCAATACAATAACAGGGAAATCCTCTTATATGTCTTACAGGGCCCAATCAAATTTATTGTCGTGGTCATTGTTATCAGATTACGTCCACGGCAACCGCAGGTTGACAACTAATTGCTTTTGGACACACAAAGCTGGTCTAATTCGGCTTATCGCGACGGCCTCGGCAAATCGTAAAAGGTGTGCATTAGTATGACGTAACAAGATCCGGAAAGCTGATAAGGGATTGACCTGGTGACGAGTCGCCAAGATGTGCCTGCCTACGGAGGACGCTGGTGGCTTACGCGAACACGTATCAGCGGAGGTGGATTGGGTAACTTCACGCTGAACCCAGTTTGGTAGGTGTTCCTTCACTCGGGAGTGTATTTGTCAGCGAAATCCTATCGCTGTTCACGAAAGTTTGGACTGAGGAGAAGGTTCCGAACTCATGGGGAGAATCGGTCATTGTTTCCAATCACAAGAAGGGCTCGCGCAACGATTGCTGCAACTACCGCAGAATCTCGTTAACTCCAGTCGCATCCAAAATCTTCGTGTCGGTCCTACTTCGCAGGCTTTCAACAACTAGAGAGGAGTTTTCCCGAGAAGAACAAGCCGGATTTCGTCCAGGCCGCGGCTGCATCGATCAAATTTTCACGCTTCGTCAACTTCTCGAACTTCGTCACATCCACCGGCGGCCAACAATCGTAATGTTTTTGGACATCCGAGCAGCATTTGATTCAGTAGATAAATTTGCGTTGTGGAACTGTTTACTGAAGAAAGGTGTGCCCGACAAGTTTGGAACCATCCTGAAAGAACTTTAGTCACACGCCGGGTAAAGTCAGAGCTTACGGTACGCTCTCCGATGAATCTGGTACAGAGAGAGTCATGTTACAGGGATTGGTATTCGTTGTTTCTGAGTCTCTAGCAAGAAACAAGCATGCATTCAGGGATAACTACACAAAGAGCAAGTTAATTCATGTTTAACACCAAGTTGTAAGCAGAGCGACACGCAGGCACTCCAGGTGCAGTTTTCCGAGAGAACTAGAGCAGGATGCCGCAATGCGTTCATGATCTACGTAGAGTGCGATCAAGCCAAATCTAATACTGCATTGGGAGAAGCGCACTGAGCACGAACTTGCGTTTCCTCAAACATGATAGTCAACCTCCACATCGGTATTCCACGCGCTTATCGACTGTCGAATGACAAAATTTGAAACGCTCCCATACAAATCGGCCAGAGATCGCAGCCCTTCAGCAACATCAAGTGGTAAAAGTAAGCTTTAAACGAAGAAAGTACGTACCGTACGGGCATTTCACAGGTTGATAAGCGGTAAGCTGGATTTCGGTGACATGAGGGGACGTGTTTCTGATAGCACCGCTAACAGAACGCAGCCTTCTAGGTGGGTAAAGCTGTACATCTGTCCAAATTGCGACCTACCAAATATGAGTAAATGAACAAGCGATTTACAGTCCATAGACAGCACCATGTGCTTTCAGAGAATGAAGCATATAGTACAATCAGATGTTTCTATTGCTGATCGATTCAGAGCATATCGCACATTGTAGGGGGTTAATACCGAACAAAGTGGTAACAGTAGCATAATTCAAGAAAGTCCTTCAGTTACCTGCGACGAGCTTAATGTCAACATTTTAAAAGCTTCCTTGGGTTTCAAACAAGACACCTGCCGTTGTAAAGTACAAAAGACACCCCTGTCGTACATCAGTGACGACAAGGAAAGTTGACGTTACCTTTCGCTTAGCCTTAGATACAAAGACTAAATCATTTAGTGCTGGCCATATACTTATCAGGGAATGCGACATTTAATGAGTAAGCAAGAAAAATAAAACTGGGCTCAGATGTAGCAAGTAGCACAAGGTGTTCGTCGCAAATCACATGTTGGTGGACAAACGTATTTCCAATTAGGTGCTTCTGCCAGACATGAGAAATACTCCGCAGGTAATGTTGACCAGGCAGTTCCTGGATGGCATAGCTCTCAGTGATCATGCATCGTCTGCACAGGATAAACGGGTGCATCGCAGTGTATGCCAGCCAACTCATTGATGAATAATCTGGCGTATGTCGCTGGTGACATGAGGTTTGGGAAGGTACACGGGTAATTCTACAATGCTCAGTAACGCAGTTAAGTGGGCCGGCAATAATGGCAGTCACTTAAATAAGTGAGTTGATGGAGCACGGAGTGGTATTCTGAAGTACAAAAGTGGAGAAAGTCAGTCAAATCAGACATGCCATGCAGGGAAACTGAGTCTGAATATAAGATAGGGTTAGATCATTGCTTATAAAATAGTGTAGTCAATCAACTTGGCAGAATTTTCGCGCCGTATGAGACACAGTCTCAAATGAGCATTTCGACCATAAGTAACATGAGAATAAAGAATGCAGATAGACAGGGAATTCATCAGGCTCATTTGTGTAAATAACACAAGTTGAGGTGTGCGCGTGGCAACCCATTCACACAATGGGTACTGAAGAGTCGAACTGTTGCGACAAGCTCCGTCCTGAACTCGATAATTCAGTGGTAAAGACGTCTCATGGCAATCGTTAGGTTCCGGGGCCCATTTCAAACCCGTCTACGTCTAACTAGAGTGTAAATAAAAACGAAACCGGCATTGGAATGCAACGTTGAAAGTATGACTCAGAATTTAACTGATACTGGAATTTTTTTGATTGTTATGCATACGCTTGTTAGTATAGGAGAAAACCGAAATAAAAGCTGAGAAATATCATACAAAAGTCCAAGTTACATTTCAAGTCAACATGATTGATTGGAAATGGAGTTTAGTCGATTAATATGACATGCCACAGGACGATTGGAGGTGCGATGAGAGCGGACGTCACGTGGGAGTCAACCTTATCCTTCTTACAGCCGCATGACAGTTGAACAGTATAAGTTGTATTATAGCTGGCTCCTTAGATGTGTAGAATGCTGGTGATTGCTTTGGGCCAGAGGCCTATGTCAAGCAAATGGCTTTTAAGCTTTTAATTAGACAGGGAATGCTCAATGCTGACGGGTGTTGAAAGGTCATTCGGCGAGACAATTCTCCAAATGTGATGAATTTCAGCTGGATTTTCACTACTCACAATAGAAGTTCTCTGTTCCGAGCTGGAGCATTTCGAAAGTGATCATAAAACAAAAACTAACGTTCTAGTAGTGATTTTCTGGCTATTGTGGATAGCCGGTTTGGTTGGCACTGGTTCACAGACGAACAGGTGATCCAAAACGGTTTGACACCGCTCCAACGCGTAGGCAGATAGGTCACATGCACAGATGAGATTCGGGGTAAAAAATTTGACACGATCTGCGTCACATGGGTGAAAAAATTGGTTACATTTTTCTCTAGCCCGGGCATTACTTGCCATAGATGGAACGAACGCGTCGGTTGAAGAGCGAATGATCGCGTGATTCACTGCGGAGCGCTAATGGAATGAAAACAAAATGAAAAGATGACATTCGCTGAGAGCAAGCATGTCTACAGATGGTGAAAATCGAATATAGGCACAGGTTGATTGAAACTAAGTTAACGCGCCATCGTGTCTCCTACTTAGTGGCATCCATATAGCTGCATCTTATCTATGGGTCGCTGTATGCATGCAGGTCATCCAATTCTCAAATATACATCCAGTCAGTAGGATTTAGTGTCACTGTTGGGATCGGGACAACGTGAATGCGTGTTTGTCACCAAGAAACAAGTAGTTTTCCACCACAGCATGCGTAAAACGTTGCACGTGTTTAGTGGGGTTATGGTGTGAGCAGTGTTCATTTACTGCAACGAACTCTTTCGAGCTGCACAGCATTAGCAGGTCAAGTCGAACCGTCTGCTTGGCCTATGCACTCATCAGATTTGGCAACCGGTTGCCGTTGGTGCACATCTCTAGGTGAAAACCTGGGCTGATTGAGTAACAAACGTAGTCTGGTTAGCGAAGAATCATATCGGCGTGTCGGCAGTACACATCAACTTGTATCAATGCGTTGGCGCACCAAGCAATCGCAAGCGCTTGTATGCTAGTTGACAGGGCGTCCAAACGCATACGGTGTCGGGAACTTAGGCAGACGCCATAATCCAGAGGCCTGAACAAGGAAACCATTGATCTCAGTGATTCTTGATCCGGCAGATCTATACAAATGAAATTATCGACATCGGCAATAAAGGTGGTCAAGCATCCTTGCTGGTTAGCATAGCGAATTCACGAAGTCAGGGATGTCTGTAAATGCAGCCCCTATGTATAAGTCCCACAGCCTCTTTTTAATGATTCTGTTGTTTGGTCCATTTTGTTTATCTTATTCCTATTTTTATCCATTCCCAGTAGCGGTTGGCAAGATGGTGCTATTAGAAGATGCAGTTGAACTCACTTTACTTAAACGTCTGGTGCATGATGGGTTAACAGAAGTGAGACAATCGCTTTTAAAGCAGCGCCATCAGCGCGTTCAGATCAGGCCGCGTGATAACTGCGCATGCAACAACGGAACCGCGCGGAGGTGATGTGAGCAGCAACTGCTCCTGGTTTCACTCATTCGGGATGCTTGTTGGAACTGATCGACCGTTTCATTTTGGGAGCTGCTTTGGCGTTGCCAATTTTCGTCATTTCTGGAGCGGAGGTGAACTCAATCTCGCTCTAAGGTGCCTAGTCTACAATGCTGGGGTGTGAGCAGCTCTGCTCTATGAGCGTGGGACTTGGCAGCTCCGCGCAAACTAATTTCAAGTGTTATGTTTGTTCGCTCGTACTTTAAAAGCAATGCAGGTATACGATAGCAGCATCAAGTTAGCAAAGAAGATGCTAACCGACGGATTTTCAGGTATGACAAATGCATAATTTCACCACACATCCTTTAGTGCCACGGGCACGTTGCTTTGCATGCTTGCACAGCAGTTACCTCACTGCACCCACTTGGTGCGTTAACGCTGGCTGGATATGATTGGAAGGTGGTCGAAGTGTGTATTGGTCGCGGTATGATGCCACGGACCCCCAGGTTGAGCACGTAAGAACCAGCTGAACACCTGGATATAAGGGCACCAGAAATACGCCGGTACATGGTACCGACGCTTCGTTACCGCGCGACCACCACCAGTCGCGCTCGGGCTAAGGATATAGCGAGATCGCCCGCGCCTAGGTAAACTCGAAACGGTGACAACATCAGGATTACAAGGAAGACGAATGTGGCCACAGACGCTAAACGTTCTTAGGAATGGTCGAAAATAAGGATAAGATGGCAATTCGAGACCCCATTCATTTGACTGCGTGTTTTCCTTTCGCATACTTGCTGTGACACACTTGCAAGTGTGCGCTTTCGGTACCATGCTGTCATAATTGGTTGAACGAGAGCTAGTATACTACCAGGGTGACTAAACACAGGAGGAAGTAGCTTGAACTGGGATGCGCGGCACAAGTCGCATACCTAAAACCACACACAACCAATTCCCTCTTAAGGGCGATTCATTGCTATGGGAAAGCTAGAATACCCCATGGCGCCTAAACCCATACGACAGTAAGGATTCGAACAAGAGGTGTAGAGACGGCAGATTATACGCTTGAATTAATACACACTGATTCCCCAGATGTTAAAAGATTGTATAAACTCATTATCTCAATAACGGTTCCAAGGTTTTGTAAATTCGTACTCACGAAAAGAAAGAGCGCAATCCCTACTACAGTGGGAAAAGCTACATTTTTGAATGCATTCGTATATCCCGGGGATTCAATTGGTTTTTTTCCTCTTGATACATGTTAGCTGCTAGCGTCATTTTTACCGACTGGATATTACCAACTGTCGAGAAATGGACTCACAGAAGCGCAATCGTTGTGTTTAGGAGAGCCGACCTTTATCTATGGCAATGATCACCTTTTGCTTTGGTGAGGGGATATATAATTTCGAACCAGTTGCTATGACATCCAAACGTAGTTTACAAGAAAGAAATTGCGATGTATAGTAGTGCAGAACAATTGTACCCGCACTTAAGGGAGCCTCGTCTCCAGACCGAATCAAAGGACGTTCCTCTGAGTTGTTGAACAGATAACACATGGAAAACTGTTGAGTTCACTCATTTCTATGGGGATGAACACTCTGTGTGGAAGCAATTATTTAGACGTACATGGTGCACATGCGAATCCACAATTCTTGTGACTTGTATGTGGTGGATGAGTTGCTCTGAATATGAGGGTCGCAGTGCGAAGCAAACACCCAAGACGGAATGGAAGAACAATGAATGAATGTGAATAACTCTGTGTTCAATGAAACCTAAAGCTGGAATGTTTGATAAGAAGACACTGAAAGCAGTGAAAAGGCGGGTGGTACAGGACAAGCTTACAAAGGAACAAGTGGAAGGAGACCTCACTCCAGTTCGTCTTACTAACAAGGAAGCCGGTTAATCACAGACAACTTAGCACAGCTTAGACAGCAAGTTCTGATCAGAAAAGCGACATAAGTGGACGTAGAGGTAAGTGCGGTGGGATGCTAAAGATGCGACAGTAAAAAGCAAAAGCTTTAATGAAGGTTGGGAAGCATATCAATATAAAAATGCGGGTATTGCAAGTTACTTCAACGAACAGAGACTGAAACACCGTATGGAAAGGAAAAATAGCGATGACACGTGGGAAGCGTGCTTTTGAAGGGCGAAGTGAATGAAAGACCACGTGGGGATAGGGATTCGGACACGAAAAGGAAGCAGTTAGCTGGGTCGTGCCAAAACTGATTCGCATAGCACCAACGCCTCTGTGAACGTGTCCGTGATTGGAATGTGCATCTCGTTTCCTATTGAGGTCAAATAGGTGCGTCCGCGGTTGTGATCTTTGACAGCGAAGGGTGAATGGGAGCACCACTCGGAATCGGAGTGCGGAGGAGTGGGGCGTTTGTCACGACAGAGACGGGTGTCCACTGGATAATTGAATTGGTGATCTGGATCCTTGAAACAGGTACCGCGTGGATTTCCCACAGGACTGGGCAGGGAGCCGAAACCTGAATCGACGGAAGTGGCCGGCCTCACTGATCTAGTGACAGATGTTAGTGGGGAGGTGGGACAGCGCTCGTTACAACGCCTGGAAAACAGACGATCGATGGGTGTGGAAGATAACCCCAATTTTACATCACTTGGGCAAGAGATTTGGCGAACTGTGGCTAACTGCTCTGAATCGGAGGGAGGAAAGTTTATACTGGATCCATGTGTAGGTCGACCAACAGTGATGTATTTCGACGTGATGGGACTGGAAGATGTAGAGGAAGCAGCGGTAGCCGAACCAACCCAATCCGTTTGACTGTGCATAAGCTCCACGCACAACACCACGTTGAATCCTAGTCCAATGCAATAGGCGGCCTACAAGTGAGTAACATGGTCGAATGAAGTTTGCTATAATTTGCTCAAGCAGAGAGATATGAAAAAGAAACGAGAATAGCATGCGAAAAGTGGCACCCATTCTCAGAATCGTCTGACACTGTGACCGGAAGCATTTACGAAACACCGATGTTTGCAAAGGAACGGTGTGGGATTGAGTTGCTTCATCAGCTGCTGCTGCTGCTGCTGCTGCACGCACACGCCTCACATTTTCTGTAAACCCCTAGAAGTGGCACCGAGGCAATTGAGTAAAAACCGATCCGATATCGAACCAAAAATCAGGACGGCTATGCACTCCGATTTCTTGCTAGTTAGATCCGTTGTCCCAAGAAGAAACCAAAAATAATAGAAAGGTCGTGGTGGCAAGAAAACGCTTGCATAAGGGAGGCGTCCTTATGTGTTGGTGGAATGACTCAGAATTAAACCAACACCCTTCATCCAGCCCCAGAAATAATGGGTTTTATTTGAAATAACGGAAGTGTTGATACCATGATAAGGATCTCTATTGGTAAACAACCGATTGGTGAAACGCGAACATGGGCCACAGAACAGCAGAGGAACGCCAACGTCTATCATGTAACTCTACATGTTGCAGAAGGACTGCTCCTCAGTAACTCATCATGAGCCTCCCACCATACATGCGTATTGAACATGCATAAAATATGCGAACTTTCCACAGAAGCCGTTTACCGTGCCAGCGACAAGTACAGACAAAAACATTCGCGCACACGTACATTAATCATGAAAAAGCATGACCACACTCGTATCAGACAGGCTACACAAATGATGTTCACACGTTTGAGAAACACGCTTGTTAGTGCCAAAATGTTATGTCTACTATTGTCGCGCCGAGTAAATTCAAATGAACCAAATGACTGTAACAAACGGTTTTCGCATCACGGGGCAACTGGAAGGAATCCGGACAGAATACCATCCATTGACTTCCAACTACAGCGTGGACAACGAGGAAGACCGTGGTTTAACGAAGTAAATATACGAGTGAGGCGAATAGACGAGACTCAGAGGAGCAAAACTGGTAATGACTCTGTTAAAGGCGAACATGAATAAAACACTCATAGTTACATACAATTCACTTAGGTAAAGCACGAATTTTAGAAGAAAGTGAATGCCAATATGAACTTGTCATAGAGCGATGCATGTGCGAGACTCGGCAGTGGCTTTGTGCGAACAACTGAGTTGGGATGTATGCAACTGTGAAGCTAGCTTGAGACGTTCTATGGGACGTGTGATCACACCATAATGTCGCGCAACCAACAAAAAATTCTGAACAAAGTCTGGGCCATGAACAAAAGCTTTTACGAACAAAGAGCCAAGCTATACGGTACATCAGTTTGAATTAAGGTTTTATGGTAACGCTTTCTCAGCCATTATCGCGCTGTACAGAGTCAGCTTGGGGTCATTAAAACTCGCTCGCCTAAACTACCATTCCTTATCACACACAATAAGTATGATTAGTTTGGGCTGCAATCCGATTCTCTGTCAAGTGGATGATTGTTCGACATCTGACCAGATAATATGCAGCAGCACAGATGAGAGCATGAAACTCAGTCAAAGGGGAACCAACCAGCCCATATAACGTGACTAGGCCAGATGCCGTTTGATGATATACCCATGAAATTCCACGATCGACGCCGGAGTGTAGTATTTAAACCGTAGTTGTGTGAAGTGTACAACATTTGCACACACAAGAACGACATGGTGCGTAACGTGGGAAAAGTTCTGGTCCCTGTAAATGCGAAAATATGTACATAGTGGAGCTAGCTCATTTAGCGGTTAAAACCTACTTCAAGCATTTGTGTCACGTCCAACGATGTTGCCGTTACGTAGAAGAGGAGGAGTCGACTGTGCGCACGTAACCACTGACCAAAAGGTCCTCGTTCTTCAAGCGAAATGCGTGATGCACCGACTCGGTGGAAGTTCAAATTGGTGCGGATGTTTGGGTTAGATCGCCGTAGGTATGTTTCGACCTGATGAAGGAAGCTGGAGGCCCTGAGCGGATAGCTATTGAAGTCAGATACATTGAGGTACACATCAATTGTCTGGCTGCACGGTGGTTCAGCAGCAAGAAGTGCATTCTGCTGGAAACACAAACCAGAGAAACAGTAAGTGTGGTCGACATGCAAGCCGGTAACCAACGCAGAGAAACAAGCATATGACAGGCGAAATATGGTTAGTGTAACATAGGTAACGACATGGATATTCACCTAGAAAGTGTATTTTGCCAGGGTAACATGAGCACAACTGATCCCAAGCAAATTGGCTCAGTCCTGCTGTCAAACGCGCAAACGTCACCGTCGGCGTTGTGGATCACGGTCAGTAATACACCAACAAGGTCCTATGGATTAGTCCATAGGTTGTCAGTGATTGAGCGCCAAAAGATTACTCCCGTTGATGGGGCCGCATATATTGTATTTAGGGAAAAAGCTCGGCGGGGAGTGTTTCAAACGAAATGTTTAGCGAAATTATCAGTCGTAAGTGGATAGACAAGAACGAAGAGTTCACCGAGTACGTGTAGCTTGAACACCTGTCACCGGAAACATATGAACCAAAGCAAATGGCGTATTGCTGGCTTAGTTTGAAGCGTCCACTTGTGAATGAACTGTGACATGTTATCCTTATCGCATCTATCATATAGGTTTGTTTCAGAGCGGATCGCGGTTCCAAATGATATTGTTCCGATCAGTAGAACCGCCTCTGCGTCAACTGGAAATCGTAAGACCTAAACTTGGATCCCTGGTTCGGATATCGCTACCTGAAGAGCGTACGCACGCGAGAAACCAGCTGTGGAGACAGTGCTGAAAGCAGATATCATACAGTGACCGAACCGGATGGGATCAGCTTCAACGGTAAAAACGCTCTCAGCGCGTATCGCAACCGATTTACACAACAAATAACCCGGGTAAATCAACAATGAATGTTAAAGACTACTGATGAGCCACTGGAGCGAGCAATAACTAATCTTTACCAGGATTCAAGATTACATGTACACCACTGGACCAGCTAGAAGGCGAAGCTTACAAAACAGCACTCACTAAGGAAGAATTGGAAGTGCACGATGTAGGTACAAATTCGGACGATGAGGGGTCCGAAAAACTAAAACTATGAGACCAGGAAAAGTAGGATTCGGCCAACACTTTCGCTTTCTTATCCAATGAATCGAGGAGGGAGAGACGAGCCATCCAGCTGGGAATCACGTGACGGTTTTGGTGCGTGGTCACTGGAGCCGATTGCAGTTTGAAGCGAGAAGCTCGATGCTGACGAATGTAGGACCCGTAGTGAAGGCAGAATTGTGGGAAATCAATCGCACTCGAAGTGTGTCCCCAAGGGAGCTCCCGGCATGGTAAATCGGCGTCAAGTCTATGGAGACCAATCTTTTCCTAGAAAATTGAAATAAGACCGACAATTGCGTTACGGAGATAGCGATGGTTCATTGCGATGAGGCAAGAGATGCGGATTAGATTAACAAAGGATGTACGCAAGGTAGTTGTCATGTAAATGAATAAGTACCTAGGGCTTCTGTGAGTAGAAACCTACGGCACCCTGCTACAGTTGCTGCAATATATCGTGTATCATTAGTTGTGGTCGAAAAATGGACGACAGTTATATTCGGTTGTACAACTGGGATCCGGGCACCGAAATACGATAGATCAAATTGCCACAACTCACATCCTCAGAATAACAATAGACAGCAACAGAAAGAAAAGAAGTTACTCAATCCACCCTTTCTTAACTGTTTAAATGTGTTGTATTTGATCTGATGATGAAGCACTGAAAACGAGCATGTTTGTTAGACAACCTTTTCATGACTGAAACGGGTATTATTCACCATTTGAAGCACATAGAATCCAAAGAAAATGGAGTTAGGAGTGCAGTACGTAGAGCTGATCAGGATGGAAAGAAAATTAACAACTAGACGTAAACAACCGAATACAAGAAGGCCACTGACTGCGCGAATGCGCCGTGTCTGCTAGGGTTGTAAACCACTGGTGTGGACTATCCCGGAGCCCCCACCCACGCAGACGGCATGCACCAGCCTGACCAATTAAATCGGTCAGTATCTATGCTTGTATGCCGCCAACCATGTATGTATATGTGCCCCATGCTGAGGCTGATGTCGCATTCATGATGCTTCTTCACCGCAGTTGGGCTAAACCAACTTACACTTAAACTAGGTCTTTTAATGTGGATAAATTTCATTACATTTTATTTGGTTTGTTCTGCGTACTTGATAATCTTCTCCCAACTTACACACGTCGCTCATGCAAATTGTGGTAAACTTGCGTAATTTTATCGCGTGATATTTTTAAAAAATAACTTTCGGACATTTTGTACTTATCGCGTATTGATATTTAACCAATTTCTTCCATATGCTCATTTAGCGAGTATTTATGTCGTCATATGCGTTTACTTCATTCGATATCGGCATTTCGAATGATTGGCTGTTGTTTGACATCCCAGGTGCGGCTGCGCTTGATGTGCATGTTGACAAGGTGCCTACCTGTCTATTACCCACTACCTCGTCCATACTGGCTCCAGGAGACAGTTGGTCGTTGCTGGAGGGGACGGGGTGCACGGTCCTTGTGGCCGTGCTAGGCTCGAAGAGTGGTTCCATGCACTCAGTGTGGAGCGGACTACGGTCCAGCCACCGCCTTGTGTGCGCTTGATTCCCCAAATTCAGCGTGCTTGTGTTTGCCTGTGAAGGAGTGTGGGCCGGCTCCGTTGATGAAACGTGGCTCCCATCCGCATGCCTCCCGGTCTTATTCTTTCGGGTTTACACTGGATATGGGGTGTGTGGTTGGAGCTGTGGGTGGTGCAGCGCAAGCCACCCATGGTCCCTCTGTAGGCGCAGGCGTCCGTTGGCTGGCCACAGTGACAGGCAAATCCGAAACCGGATGCCGCCAACCATACCACGCCATCGACTGGTCACCTTGTGATTTCGCCCAACCTGGTGTAACAACGGTGTATAATGCACACCAAAGAAGTCGATCAACGGGCGTACGGGGAACATGGCCTAGCCATAGACTAATAGACGCTGCAGTAGGGCACTAGTTAATTTCTTATCAAAAACCAGCAAGCGGACAACCAGATGTTAGCAATACTCCGCAAACAGCAGTGAATAAACATGGATCTTCACTGCGAAGTGGCCACGTCTCTTATCCATAGGGTATCATCGGCCTGATCGCAGTACTCGGTTGTTCGCAATAGCATTTTCATTCTCAATCTCCTAGGCTCTTGTCCCTCACCCAGGTCCTCAGTCAATTCTAAGACTATTTATCAGTTGTCCTTTCGGCGCGGTACGGACACACTGAAAGTAACTATTGGAACCTGTTTCCGTGGTTCGGTCTAACTGATTGATGTCTCAGACATCCATTCATAATGTGGACGTCTCAAGTGACGTGTATGGCAGACGTCAAAAGTACTCATAGCATAAATGAAACGATTCCAGTCAGTGCTCGGTTCATCAACCTCATTGCTCAATGACAATTGGTGAGCCAGTTTGTCATGATATCGTTGAACTGCAGATTGGGAGTTCAAGTTACAAGTGAGGAGCTTAGATGTCAGGAACTTCTTTAAAGCAGGAAGAGTGAGCGCTAGACGTGTGCGATAGAGCACGATCAGAATCCAGGTAAGTAGTGCAAAATGACCAACAGTCTTGGGCTGATGTGTGTCACCCGTAGTTAATGGCGATTTAATCAATTTGGGTCCACGTACTTGAGGAATTCGGTGGGCGCCACGACACGAGTTGAATTATGTGCTGGAAAACATGGTTGGCGGCATCCGGTTTCGGATTTGCCTGTCACTGTGGCCAGCCAAAGGACGCCTGCGCCTACAGAGGGACCATGGGTGGCTTGCGCTGCACCACCCACAGCTCCAACCACACACCCCATATCCAGTGTAAACTCGAAAGAATAAGACCGGGAGGCATGCGGATGAGAGCCACGTTTCATCAACGGAGCCGGCCCACACTCCTTCACAGGCAAACACAAGCACGCTGCAGTTGGGGAATCAACCGCACACAAGGCGGTGGCTGGACCGTAGTCCGCTCCACACTGAGTGCATGGAACCACTCTTCGAGCCTAGCACGACCACAAGGACCGTGCACCCCGTCCCCTCCAGCAACGACCAACTATCTCCTAGAGACAGTATGGACGAGGTAGTGGGTAATAGACAGGTAGGCACCTTGTCAACATGCACATCAAGCGCAGCCGCACCGGGGATGTCAAACAACAGCCAATCACTTGAAATGACAGTAACAAATAAAATATATATGTTAAAGAATACGGCTATGCAGACATAACTCTTCCCTAAATTAGCATATGAAGTATGTTGGTTAGCAACGAATCTGCGATAAGTAAAAAATGTCCAGATTGACTCAGAAAATGCTACAAACGCAATAAAGTTAACGAAGATAAGCACAATTACCGTAAGCAACGTGGAAATTTAATAGAAGATTATGCCGGTAGGCAGAACAAATCAAATGAAGTGGAATGAAATTTATCCAGCTTAAAAAGAGACGTAGTTTAAGTGTAAGTTGGTTTAACCCAACTGCGGTGAAGAAGCATCATCAATGCAACATCAGCCACAGCATGGGGAAAACATAGAGGCTATTATAAGAACTGTAGTCGGCATATATTTGCAGAGATTGATCACTATTCCTATTCGGCGCGCATAGACCCCGGAGCGAGATCCCAAATGTTTTTCGGGATCAGGTGGGCAAAACATTTGGGCATCCATCTTAGTAGCAACAATTAGTATATTAGTACTTTTCGTCATACGGAGAAGATATGGGAGCTAACGATGAAATTCGTTTTCGATACCCTTCGAATTGCAGTTAGTAGGGGCATAAGCGGAGCCGATCAAAAGATTTCTTGTCTTCAGATGGTGCTTACTGACCCTAACAGAGATTCAAAGTCGAACCGCACACATGCGGCCGTTTAGTCATCTAGTCGAGCAGATTAAATGCAGCATGCTTGCTGAGGGTGATACCGACACATGTGACAAAGCAGTCGCGCATTTTGGCACAATGGGCAACGGCACATCGCTCGAGTGTGCGAGTACAACTCACATAAACGTCAAGCGCGACGCAGCAAGAGAAACCAAGATGCGATCTTTCGTCGTCGAAGAACAGCGAGCTTAGCAACTTGCCAAAACTGATGGGCACTGAATCTCTGATCAAAATACAAACATGCCCATCAACGTTAAAAACACGACGATATAGTTGGACACTGCAAATGATCCGACACATAAGATGGTTCCAAATTAAGGCATATTTGAAGCATATCTCATAGATAGTAGGCTCACCCACCCCGTCAATCACTTTCAACTAATGTTGCTGTCGCCTCATAAATTGTAAACACACCAGGCGAGTAAGCATTTCCGTAGCTCAGCAGCTCCTCGGATCTGGAAGTGGGTGTTGCACAGGTGTAAAAGAGCACAGAATCGAGATTGGTACTGCAGATCGAAGAACACAGTTGAACAGACGTCCGTGATCTGGAGCCAGCGGTAGTGCTGTCCACTCGAAACCAGAGCACCCTGTCGTCCGATGGTCGCCATGTGACTCAACGTGAATGGTGGGACAGAAAGCTGGCTTGTTATTAGTGAACAAGTGAAGAAAACGGTCACAATTGTCAGTAGTACTAAGGTCGACTTCAAACGACCACCGAAATAATGTCTGAACAGAGATACGCAACAAAAGCCCGTAGTTACGGTCTTCTGGGAAGAATTGACCTGCTTCTTCGAACATGTCTGGAAAGAAGAGACCGTCCCGGCTAAAGCGAGTTAATCGACTACAGCAGCCATATACAAGGGCAGTCGCACAGACTGTGCTAACCAAAGGGGTATTAGCCTAACGTCAGTTGTGACAAACTTACTGGCCTCAATTCTCTTTCGTCGCCTCGCTTCAGAAAGGGGACTCACGCTTTAGGGAACAGCAGACATTTTTCCGCCAAGGATGGGGCTGTACAGACCATACATTCACTCTGCGGCAGGCACTAGAGCAGAGTCACACATACCGCAGACCGACAATAGCTGCACTGCCGGACTTCAAGAGTGTGTTCAACTCAGTCGATCGATGCATACTGTTGGAAATACTTGCACAGAAAGGTGTCCCATGAAATATGCGGATATCTGCACGACAACATGTGCTGTTCGTCAGAGTTGTCGTTTCTCCATCTTAATGCAATTTCGTCGTGGACTCCGTCATGGAGTGTTCTCTAGCGCAACCTCACGATGCTACCTGGTGAAAGGCTACTTGATCTTGATTATGCGGACGATATCGTCTAGCTTTTCGACGATGTCGCCGCGGCACAATCAACCCTGAATAGCCTCTCTAGGGTGATCCCAACATTTGTTATACGCTTCGACCTTCCATCGGCCATGTGATGACCGGCTGCCTTGCCGAACTGCATCCTCGTGGTGCCAGCTGGGTGGTTCGGGTGTACCCCGTTCCAGCAAAGTGTTCGGCGACAATGTTCCACCTCGGTGGGACATTGTATTCCAGCAGGTGTGCTGACTTCATGGGGAATATTGGGCCCCTATTTGGTAATCTACCAAACAAAGAGACATGAACTGAACATTCAGTCAACGCCTCCCAATGGGCGCGATTCCCTAAACTCGCCCCGCTACCTTGCGGGTAGGTTATTTAACCAAAGACTCGGGGTGGAGTTCCCTAAGTCAACTCCCTACTTCGGCTTGGGCAACCGGGTAGTATCACGCCCTCTCGCAAAACCATGGACTGTATTACAACGTGCTCATCAGCTGCTGTTTCTGCTAGTCACTTTCACGCGACTTCATCACACGCCAATTGTTTGTTTGCTAACAATCCTCACTTTCGGTAACCCGATTCATGTGTCCAACAATCTGGCTGCGATTCCGCTTGCGCCGCAGACCAAAGAGTTCAACCTATGACTCTCCTTCGTCCCCGATGCTCGTTCCGTCTGGCGTGCTTCAACGTTCGGACACTCACGCAGATTGGACAGCAAGCCGGTCTAGCGCGCACGCTAGATTCCCTAGACATTGATGTCTGCTGCCTTTCAGAAACCCGATTTCAAGATCCCACCACTGTGCTTACATTGACATCCCCCAATGACCACGAAGCCACATATCACCTGCGTATTTCTGGAGATCCAGAAGCAGCCTCAGCGGGTCTGGCTGGTGTAGATATAGCACTAAGTGACAAGGCCGAGGCGGCACTACTGGACTGGTTCCCTATTAACAGCCGACTATGTGCAGTTCGGCTTCGAGATTCGTGCAGAATCTACAGGCACCGCGAACAGATACGCAAATTGTTTGTGATCTCCGTGTACGCTCCAACTGACTGCAGTGGCAACTCGGTCAAGGACGAACTCTACCGGGATCTACAACAGCTCTTGACTAATGCTAAAAAGTCGAATGTCGTTATCCTTGCTGGGGATTTTCATGCACGGGTTGGCCGCCTCTTACCATACGAACGCCACCTTGGTGATCACCACGCGCTCGATGAGAACCGCTCTGATAACGGAGAAAGACTTCTCACATTGTGCGAAGACAACTGTCTGTTTCTTTCGAGCACTAGCTTCAGGCGTACGAAGAAGCGTTCCGCAATGTGGCGTCTCCCTTTGCCAACACAACCGTGGTCTCAAATTGATCACATTGCGATTAGCTTCAGATGGCGCGGCAGCGTACTGGACTGCAGGTCCTTTGGTCTACTTTCGTTGATTCAGATCATGCTCTGGTTTGCGCGAAAATCTGTATGTGTTTTGGAGGATCCCGAAACACGAAGCACCGCAAGATTGATGTAAACAGATTAACTGATTCCACTGTCCAGGCGAGCTATCAGCCTTCACTGACATACGCACTCAGTTGCAATCCACCGCAAGAAGTGGAACAACACTGGACTTGTATACGGAAGGCAATGACCATTTCCGGACAGTCATGCTGCGGCCTAACTCGACGCCCCCTAAAGGTTTGGATCTCTGCTCGTTCTCTGGAGCTGTTCGAACGTCGTAAAGATATCCCCGCGGAATTAGATTGCAACGAACGGCGCCGTTCTGCCAACCGGCTGCTCAAGCAAAGCCTACGCAAGGATCGCGAGACATGGTGGTCTGAGCGTGCTTTAAAGATGGAGACCGCTGCCCTCCCTGGCAACACGCGCAGACTTCCAACTCATTCGGTGCACTGGCCTCAGGAAGCCTGGTGTCAGTGAGGTCATTTATGAGGTGGATGAGTCTCCGATCACCAACCAACAGAAGCGTATGGACCGCTGGGCCGAGCACTTTCACTCGCAGTTCAACTGGCCTCCACCATCCATCAGTACATGCAGCACACGTTGTTGTCCACCTTGGCTCGTCCCACTGAATCCACCCAGCGAAGCGGAAGTCTGCCTCGAGATTCGACACTTGAAGCGCTTCAAGGTTGCCGGCTTAGACGGACTTCCTCCGGAAATATTCAAGTACGGCGGTGTGACGATCACTAACCAGCTAACCGCACTGTTCGCAAAAATTTGGCATGAAGAGAAAGTGCCTTCCTCTTGGGGCGAATCAGTTATTGTCCCAATTTTCAAGAAAGGCGCTCGCACTTCATGTGCAAATCATCGCGGGATTAGTCTTATTTCGGTTGCCTCTAAACCATTGGCATCCATTCTGCTTCGCAGGCTATCTCCAGTACGTGAATCATACTACCATGAAGAACAAGCTGGTTTCCGTCCTGGCCGCGGATGCGTGGATCAAATCTTCACGCTCCGCCAGCCCCTCGAACATCGCCACATTTATCACAGGCCCACTATCGTTGCATTCCTAGACATACGTGCCGCTTTTGACTCCGTTGATCGACCTGCTTTATGGCGTTGCTTACTAAAGAACGGGGTGCCAGAGAAATATACCGCCATCTTACAAGCACTTTACCTTCATACATCCGGCAGAGTGAGGGTCTATGACAAGCTTTCCACGCAATTCGCTGTCAATAGCGGTGTGCGACAGGGCTGCCCTATGTCCGCATTCCTCTTCAACTTCGCAATCGAAGACGTTCTGTCGAATGCTCTAGAAGGTTTCCAACATTTTGGCTTAGAGCTTCTACCGGGTGAGCACGCGACCGACTTAGATTATGCTGATGGTATCGCCTTACTTGGTGACGATCCTCAGGGTATGCAACTCATTCTGGATCGTTTGGCGGTTGAAGCATCTAAGTTTGGCATGAGGTTCGCCCCCATCGAAGTGTAAAGTACTGCTCAAGGATTGGATTTCACCTGCTCCTGTGCTCACTCTCGAAGGTGCACAACTTGAACAGGTAGATAATTTCGTCTACCTTGGGAGCTGTGTTTCTGCTGACAGCACTATCAACAAAGAAGTTTCTCTTCGTACGGCTAAAACTCGATCAACATTTGTCAATCTGAGGCACTTGTGGCGTCGTCGTGACGTCTCATTCTCACTAAAGGGCCGCATTTACAGCGCATCAGTTCGCTCAGTATTGTTGTATGGGTGCGAGTCCTGGCCGGTTCGGGAGGAAGACATGCGTCGTCCTTCTGCGTTCGATAACAGTTGCTTAAGGAGGATCGCTAGTGTTTGGTGGCAACATCGAATTAATAGTAATGACGTTCGACGTCGCATCTTGGAGAATGCGAGTATTCCCTTCAACAAACTGGTTTCGTTGCGCCAGTTGAGATGGCTCGGTCACGTCCTACGCATGGCACCTGAGCGTCTACCGCGTCGCGCTCTATTCGCTCGTCAAGGACCTGGCTGGAGGCGACCGCGTGGTGGTCAGCCTACCACTTGGCGTCAGCATATGAAATCGCTGACGTCGTGTCTAGCCGCTGTTGGGTCCGTACGTCTTCCAGGAAGGGGACTCAAAGATGAGGAGTGCCAATGGCTTAGGACACTTGAAGACATGGCCCGCAACCGGAATCAGTGGAAGAATTGTGTACAGTGTTGTATTGATTCACATGTTTAATACTACCAACATTGAAAATGACAAAAAAGAGCAAAATCGGCGTGTGAAAAACAAACTAAAAACGTTTTGTTCTACTTTTTGTTAAAATGTTCCATTCTTCCGGCGGCATATTAGTTGAAGTGTGTTGCTTACCTTCAATTAGCATGCCACGGTGAATATGACGCGATGACTGTTGCTTATCCGCTGGCTCTGTGTCTAGTTGATAGACTGTATAGATTACATGTGATGACCACTTGACATTTGTTAGGGAGCAAGTCGAGGTAGTTGACCAATTCAAATACCTTGGCAGCTGCGTCAGTAAGGATGGGAATCTAACCACTTACGTCAGTTAACGTAATGAAAAGGCCAGAACTGCTTTCTTGAATCTGAGACATGCTTGGCAGCACAATGGACTTTCCTTTCGTCGGAAAGGCCGTGTTTACAAGGCCACAATGAGAGCCGTCCTAATCTATGGGAGTGAGACTTGGTCCGTTCGATCTGAATACCTGAGGCGCCTTCAAGTCTCCGATCATCGTTGTCTGGCAATCATTGCTGGTGTCCAGTGGCACCAGCGTGTCCGCATCCATGATGTGCGTAGACGATTACTAGGCAGTGATAACCAAGCTAATTTAATAGAACAACAGATAGTACTGAATAAGTTGCGTTGGCTCGGGCACGTGCTACGTATGCCTGGTCACCACTTACCGAGGAAGGCCTTGTTTTTTGCTAGATGTAGAGTGGAGCAAGACCAGGGGCGGGCAAAATTAATTTGGCAGCGGGACATGAAGCGACTGACGACCAAACTGGGTGCCGTCGGTCCGTCGCGCCCTTCCGGGGTGGAGTCCATGAGACTTGCCTTGTGCTTGGCTCGAGACCTTACAGGACATGACTCGTAGTCGACACCTGTGTCGCGTCTGATGCCGTCTCCTAATCGGATTGCCTGTTTAAAGTGTGTTTGGTGCTGTTATCTGCGGGGAAATGGCTGGTTATGACGCGGCAGTGAAAGCCACAAGAAAGCTGTCTCGCCGATGTCGCCTTATCTTTGCACGATAGCCAGCTGTTTGCGACGGTATGTTGTTAACACAAAGTGTAGGCATCCTAACCCTGAATGTTTGTCTAGGGCATTACAGTTTCATGGTAAGTCACCCTTCTCTCACTCTTATTATTCTTCGTACCGTAGGTAATTGTGATTGTATGGCAGCGAAGCATCGGTTCAAATGGCTGATGTACTGCTGGTGATGGTGAGTTGCGGCACTGTAAATATCGCATACCCCAATATTCCACCTATGTATGTCACCCAGGTAAGAGCATGGATACTTCAGTACAAATTGATCTGTGCCGGTACAAACAGTTTCTCGCGTCAGGAGAAATATAGGTGTTATGATTAGTATTACTATTATTGTTATTGCGGGCGTTCAGAGTCTGTCTCTGTCAACTACTAAGTTATGCCACGTGGGAACGCATTCCGGAGATTCCAAGGACATCATGTGCTAAACAGTCGTTTGTAAAGCAATCGAGTCCCGAGACCAAAGCAAGCACATGAGGTTTGAAGTGCAGCCCAAGAGAGCAGTCTCTGAATGTCTGCGGAGGGTGACTATGAGGCAATACATATCGTGAACCATAAAGGAAATCAGTATCTCCGGAGATGCGAAGTATGCGATCTCATTCATTGAGACCCAAATATGGTAGATGCATATACGATGGAGCGGAGTTGTTCTGCATGCACACTTCAGAGATGGTACACATTTAGCACGAGGGAGAGCAAAGCCTCTTCGATTGTCATCTGTTAGCCGAGTGGAAAGAGTGCGCAAAAGTTGAAATACTCAAAGTTAGAAAGAAGACTCGGTTTTCTTGCTGGTGTGGTCGATCAAGGCAATTGAGGTGCTTTGATGGTCAATATGAAGATAGGTGGGAAAACCGAATCGTATCACCTATTTCGAAAAAGTGAGTTGTTCGATGGTGCCTGGCTCTAATTCCTGATTCATTTGAATCCAGATCGCACCACGTTAACGTCCAGTCCCGTTGCGACTGACTAGTGACTGCGAAGAGCCACAGACTACAAACGGCCAAGGGAGATTCGGAATAGTTAACACTGACTCGATCGTGTCAAACAGTAGAAGAGCGACTGCAGTGAACCCCATGGGAGCGTCGGAAAAGTAGATGCACTTTGATGGGCAGAGGTTGCGTTGCTTGAGGTGGGCGATAACAAACAAACAACCAAGGATGGTGGTGAAATCGTGTGTCTCTCGTGGTCTAGACTAATCGATCTGAGCTATGCATCCGCAATATCTCTGTTAGGTGGGCATCCACCGTTGGACAAAACCCCATGAGGTATAGGTTGAGAAGAGGCAAGTTGCCTGAACTCTTATCGTAAGTGAATAATCTGGAGGCACTAGGAAAGTGCTATTGAGGATAGCTTAGTAGGACACGAAGGTACATTGATAATCGCATGCTGTCAAAGCCAAGCGTCGTCGCGCAAGCTGTACATCGATGAACCAAACGGATGGGAAAAGACACGACGTGAGAAGTGTGCCCCATTTCCGGATATGGACAAGCAGTGGTGGATTGACACGTGGATTGTAACGGTGCAGAGATGGTATGGTCCACCCATAAACAAATCAAAGGAACCACCAGTCCATGTCGTTGCTCCGGTGCTAGTCACATGGGAGACAAGCGGATGGTCTATACAGCATATAAGAATCAGCGTCATGACCAGAATGCCTAATTAGTCGACAAAAATGGCTTTAACACTATGTAACCTTTGATAAATATATTATGTGCTAAATTCATCACGCTTAGACTGACCTTTGTAGCGAATTATCTGTTTTTGCTGCCAGAGGAGCCATAATAATTCAGGTACGCGTACGCAAACGTACATAATTGGGGACTTTCGTTGCGTTTTGTTCACACACTAGCGCTTGTTTCAATGTGTCATCACGTCAACCCCATTGAGTGTTTATGGCCGTTGTTTCTGGGTGTGGATCACAGTTCCACTGTGACTTTAACTCTGTCAATTTCCCTTCTTTAGGTGCATCTGAATGGTCCCTTATTTGATCGGTCCTTGAGGGCTTTGTTTGGTCACACGATATCTATGCTCTAATTGGTTTTTACAACTACGCATAATGCTGCGTTAGTCGTGTCGTTTTCCTCTGAAAATGACTCTAAATCCTCTCCACAAAGGCAAGAGCACTATGCTGACACAGCGTACAGACACTTCGCTGCTACATAACCAACAACAATCGAGCGAGCGGTGGGTATGCGACGAGATCGCCCGCATCAACACAGATTCGAACAGGTGACCACCGGATTAGAAAACAAACCTGTAATCGTTTCGGCCACTGATGGATAAAAAATTATGTTCCTTCTTGTTCGTGTTCTCACTACCAAGGACAACACCTCCCATCACAAGCTCGCTGGATTGAGTGGGTTGACGAAGCACTACGCCTACCATAAATAGAAGTTGCCAAAAACGGTGAACGCGCCGAACTTGTTCCGGGCCAATTGATGTGTCTACGAATGGTGACAAAGTTTAACTATGGCTAAGTGATTGGCTAGGGTTGAGTGGGAATTCACCCAGACACGATGTACGCCCTCGTGCACGATGGATAAGAACCAGAATCCGTACCAAGTTGTTTCATATGGTGTGGCAGTTTTCAGCGTACGGTAAAGTAGTCGAAGTGGCAGCAAAAATCCATCCCTTCTGGAGGCGCACGCACTATCGCACGACTAGTTGCAACCGGATGGAATAATGCCAGCTTGGTCTGGCCACCCTGCTTAGCACTCAACGTGGTGAAAGCACGCGAACACGAAGACAAGCAACACGTACATAATTAAAAAAGCGAAAATGTGCACCTACTCACACTATATTTTCTTTTCTACTGGTAATATTTCCATATTAAGAGTTACATGGCAGGGTTCATGAGTGGTAAGAAATGAGGTTACTGTTTCGCCGTGGACTGAGCACGCTACCAGGCAGTGTGTCAATATGAAAGTAGTTCACATTGTTGGGAATATGAGTGCGCCAGTAGTTCTTTTGGAAGCCAGCTAGAAAGGACGCTGGGGTTGAGCTCCGAGCGCATGGACGATGGTACGCACTTAAACCAGGGGCGCATCGAGGATTGGCGTTGCAAAGTAGTACTGTCATCAAGCATAACGGATGCCGATGGGCTGCTTGGCGCACCCCCAACAGCCAAATCACCTTAAGTCTCCATTCATGGTTGCCGCTTAGTTTTGGACTATTTGATTCTATGTAGGCTTCGAGAAGGACAACAGCAGTACACCGGTACGCAGTAACAACGCTTCGCTGCCCCGCAACAACCACCAGTCGCACGTAGGCTGAGGATACTGCGAGGGTCGTCTGGTCCCAACAGAGACTCGAATCCGCGCCCTCAGATTACAAGGCAAGCTTGTGATCCCTAAGGCTAGGGCCCGGCAAGTACATTATCGACATGTGCGGCAAGCGATTCCCACATCTTGCAACCGTAAATCTTCTGCGATTCACTGTCACCAGGACACCCTGGGTAAAGGATTTCATCTGGTTGCTTTAGAAATACAGAGTTCGGTAGGATTGTACTTCTGCTGCTGTGCACCGTACCACTATCAACTACAGTCAAATCTGTCTAAAGCGACCACTCAAGGGACCGAAAAAAGTGGTCGCCATGGGTAGGTCCATGCGCAGGGATATCACTCATAAAAGAAAAGGTTGGGGATATTTTGGCTGGTCGCCATAGACAGGTAGTCGCCATGGCAGGTTGGACTGTACTACCAAGCTGAAAGTGGGACGTTGGGCGAATCGGTGAGTCTGCTAGAATGCGGAAGAGGCATTTCAGTAGGGGCCGGGTATGGAGTGACCTAATTGGGTTAGGAAAACCGAGATCTGAAAGCCGGCAAGAAAGTCGGGTGGAAGTAGAGAGCTCAAAAATGGAGGAGATGAGAGCAATGGGCGCTTTCTGCACACTCTGAGTTACCTGAGCCACTGATACCAGATCATTCGTTTGTCAGACAATTGGGGACAGCACTGATATCCCAACTCAAGATACGAAAGGCACTCTGATGAGCTTGGAAAAGCACCTTAAGAGGCAGATAACATGTCTCTGAGCCGCTTCGTGTCGATGTGAACAGAGGCTACAAGCGAATCTGAGGTTTAGGATGCTAGTATAGATCTCAACCATTTCCGCGATGCCAGCACGGATTATTTCGTACCTGCGTGTTTGATGATGTTTGTTCGGTTCAAAATAGGAATAGGCAGTCATTGTCAACCAGAAAGAACTGATCAAGGTGAACGGACAGTGTGCTTACTACAGAATGTTAGATTAGTGAGGAGGTGACAAGCCCAGATAAGCAAGTGAGGCCCTGTCATGTGATGAGTGGATTGTGGTGTGCTCGGGAGGCCCACGAAAATTGCACGTCTGCTTAGGATTAGATCGTTACAATTCTGTTCTGAATGGGCTGCTGAGAACTTGAAGCGGCTGCGTGTTCAGTTAGAAAACTTCACAATGACAGCAACACCCGATTTAACATGAGAAGGATTTTCAGTGAGCAGTCTGATAATCATAGCTCGCATGCATACTATGCGGCCACTCGATAAATAGTCGTGGTTCAACCAGCATGCGAAGCGCATCGATGTCAGAATTCAAAATGCATCCGGGGTCGAGTGAATCGAAATTGGCGAAAAGCACTCACACCGTACAGAGCGCGAATGCATTCCTTGAGTAAACTGCGTGTAGTAGGAAAACGTGGCCTTGGAACTAAATTTCGAACTTAACTACCAAGACCAATAAGTGAGCAAAAGCGACACAAAGAGATAAGTGTCCCTTACGCGCGAAAAATGGTATACCACGGTGATTGGGCTTGGCCGGACAATACAAGGCATATTACAACCGCGGGTTTACTGAACGAAGTTCCTACACTGATGGGTCCAAAGCAGATCAAAAAGGCAATAACAATCAACCATCAGAACTCGAGTACACAATAAGTGGCATCAACACAGGCAACAACAGCAATACATCAGCCACCTGAACTCATGCTCCCCTGCCATACCACCATGATGACCCATGAAATAAAGAATACTAGGAGGGAGAGAAGGGGGACTTATCATGAAACTGTAATGCCCTAAGCCAACACTCAGGGTCAAGTCAACAACATACCGTCACAAACAGCTGGCTATCGTACAAAGATAACGCGGCATCTGCGAGACATCTTCCTTGAGGCTTTCACTTCCACGCGTCATAATCAGCCATTACTCCGCAGATAACTTACCACCAAACACCCTTTAACCAGGTAATCCGATTAGGAGACGGCAGCAGACGCGCTACTGATGTCGGTTGCGAGCCATGTTCTGTAAAGTCTCGAGCCAAGCACAAGGCGACTCTCGTTGACTCCAGCCCGGAAGTCGAGAAGGACCAACAGCACCCAGTTTGGTCGTCCGTGACTTCATTTCCCACTGCCAAGTCAACTTCTGTCCACCTCGAGTCTTGCGCCACCCTACACCTGGCAGACTAAACAAGGCCCTCCTAGGTAAGCGGTGACCAGGCATACGTAGCACGTGCCCGAGCCAACGCAACTTATTCAGTGCTACTTGTTGTTCTAGGGAGCTAGCATGATTATCACCACCTAGTACTCGCCTACGCTCATCATCGTTGTGGACACGCTGGTGCCATCCGACACCAGAAATGTTTTGCACACAACGATGATTGGAGAACCGAAGGCACATCAGATCTTCAGACTGAACAGGCCAAGTTTCACTACAATAGAGCAGAAGGGCCCTCACCGTGGCCTTGTATACACGGCCCTTCAGTCGGAGGGTAACTCCCTTCTGTCGCCAAATATGCCGCAGTTTCAAGAAGGCAGTTCTGCTCTTTGCAATGCGGGAACTGATTTCACTTTCTGTGCGCCTATCGTTGCTGATGCCGCTGCCAAGATAATTAAATTGATCAACCACCTCGAGTTCCTCGTTAGCAAGGCTCAAGGGGTCATAAAGTGGCTGGTGGTCCTGCAGCAACACATTGCACTTTTAAGGTGCGAAGCGCTTTCCAAATAATGGGACCACTCTGGACAGGCTATTCAGGGTTGATTGTGTCGCCCCAACATCATCGAAAAGCAAGACGATATCGTCCGCATAATGTAGATCAACTAATCTTTCACCAGGAGGCACTTCAACGCCTACATCGTGTGATTCCGCAAGGGGACACTCCATGATGGAATGCACAACGAAATTGAACAAAAACGGGGAAATCGGACAACCCTAAAGAACGCCACTTGTGGTCGAAAAGCTATCCGACAGGTCACTGTAGACCCTGACGCGGCCTGTAGTGTTCTACTATAGAGCACATAAGATGTTCACCTATTTCGTGGGAAAATCTTTCCGCGCAAGTATTTCGAACAGAATGCATCGATCGACTGAATCGAACGCACTCTTGAAATCGAGGAATACAGCTATTGTCGGTCTGCGGTATGCGTGGCTCTGCTCTAGCGCCTGCCGCAGTGTGAGTATATAGTCCATACAGCCACGTCCTGGGTGGAAACCTGTCTGCTCTTCCCTAATCCGAGATCCCCGTTCTACAGTGAAGCGACGAACGAGAATAGAGGCCAGTAATTTTGTCATAACTGGCGTTAGGCTAACATCCTTGTGGTTGGAACAGTCTGTGCGACTGCCCTTCTTGTACATTGCCATTATAATCGGTTCGCTCTAGTTAGACGGGACGTTTTCTTCCTTCCAGATACGTTCGAATAGGGAGGTCAGTACTTGGCAGAACGTCTCACCTCCATCCATAAATAGTGCAGGTGGGAGGGAATCCGGGCCAGCGGCACGAAAACGATTTAGGGCTGTGATCGCGTTTCGGACCTCGGCCTCTGACGGAGGCTCTAAACTGACCGTCCATGGCTCGTCCTACATTAACTGGGTAGAAGTTCGGGAGAAGGAGGCCAACTGAACTGATCTTGAAAGTGTTCCGTCCAACGAGCCATACGGCACGAGGCCTAGTCGTAATGAGATTTCCTCAAAATTGGTTCAACGGCACTGGTATCATATGTGCTACTAGCAAAGACTGTTGCAGGCCGGACTGGGATTAGACTAAAATTGATCTCATGGCTGACGCCCATAAACCGATCACCCCAATAACAGATCACGCACTTAAAGTGTGGCGGAAGCCTGTCTACGATGGCCATTTTTAATTAGGTGACATGGAAACAAGCGTGAGAACAAATCGAAGCCATTAGAAATGGGGCGCGGCAAAATATTCGAGAACAGAAGGGGTCGCGGATGGATGGCAGACAAGGCGGCGTGCTGCGGGTCAGGATAAAGTACGCGGAAGCTTCACCCTCCTTGGCTACACGCTGCTATGTAGTTGCAGGCAAAGGATATACAATGTATACCCGAACTTGGCGAATTCCGAATGGCGCCTCCGGTATCCATCCGTTGGATTGGCAAGCAAGTGCCAATCCTAGGCGCGTTCAAAGTACCCAGCGTCCAAAATGTATGCAACATACAACCACAACTTAGAGTATGACTTATTACGAAGTGGGCCCAGGCGACCAGGTTAAATGGGTTGCATCTGAAGCGCTGTTTGTCAAGTAGCTCTCAAGGAACCAAAACAAAATCTGGACAGCGACTAAAATCTCTAATGCATGGAGCATAGGATCATTCATACAGTACATATACATTAAGCGATATTCCAATGTGGCACTTCTCTACTGATTACCTCTCATCGTCGCCTCCCGCATCGTCTGCCTATGGTTACGGGACCGTAGACAATGCCCGTCTGCTGTCATCGGTCAGATCCAAGCCTACCCTGCCCGGAGCCACGTGTTTTCCATCTAGTCCGTGCAATCGTTTTGAGCTCGCGTGGGCGACAGTTGATGCGCTTCCCCTTTGAGGTGGTTGCCCTTCGCTAGCTTAGTCGGATGATTAGCAATCGGAAATCGAGGTCGCTGGCCCCCTCCACAGGAAAGAGAGAAGACCGGATCGGACGAGCAGAGAAATAGGGTTCTATTACCCAATCATACCATTCATTATAAAGGTAACATCGAAAGTTCGTGAATGGTATTTAAAGCTCACCTGGAAAACTCCAGAAGAGGCAACTTACGGCCAAGCAGTGCCACCCTCGCGTTAATTGGCTGCTTCACTTGGTTGGTTATCTGTTTGCCCCACTCCATGCGGGCCTGTTTGGCTTGCCTGCCATGCCTTGACTCTATACCAACGATGGGCGCCTCGATTGTTCGATTAGAGTTTTCCTTTCAAACACCATCACTCAGCTGGCCAGTAGCAATTGTACGCATCGTCACCCGCCGAAATACGTTAGCGCACCCGTTCTGTCCCCTCAATGTTACACGGAGTAACCCAATCCACCGTTGTCTGCGCCGCAGCTACTCTTCGCTTGTGCCACAGCGAAATTCGGTCGTCTCTCGTGCCCGTGCATTTGTGACCAGCTCGTGTGAACAGCTCCATTAGATTCCTGCCCACTCTGCTCGCATCTATTTCGTTCAACTGAGTTACCAGTTAGTCAAATCTGTCTAAGGCAATCATTCAAGGAGACCGACAAAAAGTGGTCGCCATGGACAGGTTTATGCGTAGGGACATTACTCATAGGAGAAAAGGTTGGAGATGTTTTTGGCTGGTTACCATAGACAGGTGGTCGCCATAGCAGGTTGGACTGTAATATCTCATTGCTCACCCCAACAAAAGTATTCCATGACCGGTTTCGTTCGCGTCTGGATGTTTCAGGTGAAGGCCATGGGGGATGATAATGTGACTCGGATTAGCTGGTTAAAGTGTGTTTGATGGTGAGTTATCTGCGGGGTAATGGCGGATTATGACGCGGGGTAGTGAAAGTCACAAGAAAGTTGTCTGGCTGATGCCGCCTTATCTTTGCACGGTAGCCAGCTGTTTGTGACGGTATGTCGTTGACAGGGCGTAAGCGCCTTGACCCTAATGTTTCTAGTAACTCCTTCTCCCTCTTATTATTCTTCGTTCCGTAGGTTGTGGTGGTTGTATGACAGCGGAACATCAGGTCAAATGAGCGATGTACTGCTGCTGCTGATGCTGATGACGATGATATGACTCAGGACGTCGTATCTGGTGGCTGACATCTTGAGCAGTAAAACACTGAGCTCCTCGGATAACACTTGATACGAATGTCAGGAGTACATATGCGTGCCACAGGCCTAACACAATAAGCACTCCAAAGCACACGAATTCCTGAAAGATTTGCTAAGCGTTGCTTACGGGACTTGGTGGCGCAAACAACACCTGACGTGCCTGCACTTCGGAGGGTCCGTTCGTCGTTTGCTGTGCCGGTAGGTTTGGAAGTTTCATCCTCTCCATTTTCGAAATTGAACAACCGGTTTCGCTCGTGTGTCGATGCACTTATCCGTCACATTTCTCATCAGTGGTATCAAGTCCGGAGGAAGAACTAATGACGTTACACGCCACAGGCAATTGTTTACATCGCAACAAAGGTAGTATGGGCCTAAAACGGAGTGCGACTGATGTCCGTTGCTGCTGTCGACAATGAAAACAGATTGTATCTTCGTTTCGGCTGAGCGACACCGATGCAGTTTAAGCCAACGTTCACATTTACTGACTATTGCACTTTTATTTATGGTGACGTGGTGCGATCGTTGGATCTCAATATTAATCATGACATCAAAAACCGGTTTTTGACCATGTGACTTTTTTGAAGAGTAGTGAATGGAGGGATTTTGGGGGACTGGTTACAGGTAAACCCAGTCAGGCAACTACTGGGAAGACGCTAGGTAACCTTATCATCCTTCTGGGGATTATCAGTGGTGCGCATTTCATGTGCCCGATGAGAGACAAGGACTCATGACTCTGAATAAAACCTGCTCCTCCTTACCTCAGATATTCACGCGGGCGCTGACATCAAATTTAGTAGAGATAAACTAGTGAGTGACAGTTGGCGTCCTGGTTGTACAAAGGGAAAAAAAGTGAAGTCGCAAGACGACGTGCCGCAAACGCCCTGCATCATATGACGATAGGCGACTCGCAATTGGCACATTGAGTGATTGCAAGCTGACTGTGTACGTTCAGTCTGAACATAAGTTCGGTATCTGTAAAAACGGCCAAAGGGTCAAATGTTTATCAAAAACGCCCACTATAGCTACAAAATTTTGAATTGCATCGCCCATGCCGTCTTGCTTCGTCAGGACCAGTGGTCCATAAGCAAGTGAAATATCGGTTGCACCTATCTGAAAGTAAGCTGTTGATTTGCTCGTCAAGCTGGGGAAATTGGTTTCAGAAGTTTTGACACCATCCGAAATGGCATCTTTAGCGCATAATATTGAAAAGCCTGTTGCCAGTAACTAAATTGTCCAGCTCCGTGAGCGAATCAAGACGGCAAAAACACTGCATCAGAAGACCAGACTTTGATTGATCTGCTGTACTTGCACTCTCATGATCTGAACACGCTCAGGTGGTTGCGCAGTTGTAGATTGATCAATTTTGGTCTGTCAGACATTCCAGTTCTTGTGATGGTAAATCTTCCGGTACGTCACGCTTCCGCTGGATCTTCAAAACTCGGAGAGAAGCCGTGCTTATCACTCAAGATAGACAAATTGTGAACTCAGACGATCAGTATGCTTCGAAAGCGGATTATCGTTTATCGCAGCATCAACAACCCAAAGCAATTTCGAATCCATACCGTAAGAATCATCTGCTGCGTGTAGGATTTCAGTCGGACAAATAAAAAGACAAGCATGCGTGCGAATAAGTTCGTCTAGATTTGAGTTGGTGTCGTTGTCCAGCCATGTTAAGTCTTACTATCCAACTGGATCCAACACTAGGCTGACTAACAGGTGCCTGACATTTACTCCCGAATGATATGGCAGGTCTGGAGGCGCTTGATGTGGTTGTCGACAAGCTGTCTACGTGTAACAAACACGAAGTCAAGCAAGTGTTTGTCCATGTAGAGAACATTGTTGGATTCCGTATTATAATTACACCAACCCCGTATGACGTTATGCATCCCAGTAACATGTGACAGGCGATGCATGATTCCGATATAGGAGAATCAGTCACAACGACGGTTTGCGTACCTCTTTGACCCATTGGACTATATTGCATGGTGCCTCCGGATCCAATTGAGAGCTACTCCTACCAGGTTGGTCAATGGTTAGAAATCAGACAAACTCAGTTTCCTGGTCCTCCGGATTTGAGAGTTGAAATGGCATGACATCCACTTCTGTACACCTAAATCATTGCCACAACCCCGCTGCCTTACGGACAGGCTTTTGATTCAAAGGTCTTAGTTGAGGACCCTAATCCTTATCCTATTTAGTCTGGGCAGTATCACAGCAGAAATTGCAGGACCAGGCAAAAATCAGTAACTCAGCGGCGTGCGCGTCAACAGACTCATTTGGGTGTCCGCTTCGCGAAAAGGTAACGCTGATAAATTTCATTGATCTAATCTTCACTGAACTTTTCAATGGCTGTCTGCGAGTCGTTTAGAGCTTTATCTTTATCGTAGCAGAGTGTTTAGCAAATGTGAAGCGCCGTCCCTAGCTGCGTGTTGAAATATGGCCAAGTAAAGTGCCATCCTCCAAAGGCACCAATGCGCAGAAATCTATCCATTTGCCCTTCTTCCATGGACGCAGAAAGTTGACAAGTTCCATTGGTCTATCTTCAGCGAGGCAGGCAGTTGAACAGCCGGGGGTGCTCCAATCAGCATTTGAGTGTCGCTTGCTGGGTTCGTCTTTGCTTTCTCTGAAATCACATTGTAAAACGCGGCCGTCCAGAGACAAACACTTCTTCAACACCAACTTTGGCACGCCTATTCCCCTTGGAATGCGATGCCACAAGATGGAATGTCGAGACAAGAATCTGCATTGTGCATCCAGGAAGGGTGGAAATTCAACTGTAACACAAGCAAACTAAACGACGAAAACAAATCAACCTGGATAGAAACGAACACTGGTAGAAAGAACCACCTAAAAATGCAAACGGAGATGGCCGCACTGATCAGAGATGACAGTTATGATCTGAGAAGCACTGTAGACAAGGTATGGCCGGTGAAGCGAGGGCGCGTGTGTGTGGTTTCGAAGACGAATCGTGACAACTGCATTGAGTCAGCAAGCTGCCACAAATTCGGTGAGCCGTGAGAAATTCCAACCGCCAGAGCGATGAGACTGAATTTCAGCATCAAATACGTCATGCAACAGTAATTCATGAACTGAAATAGCTGGAGGCATTGTGGTTACTGGGAATGTAGATATGCGCTGGCGTTTTATTGACCAGCGACCTTTGCACTGGATGCATGGGGAGTGCTACTATGTTAATGTAGACATCCAATGACGATAAGCAAACTGGCGTGGGTCAACTGCACATGTCTGGGCCATCAGCCACCTCAGAATGGCATTCACAAAGATATGTGGCGAGCCGATATTTGCTGATTCGATTCTTTGACACTAACACTTCTTCAACGATCAGCAAGTTCGCTTTACGCACACCAACTACAGGCCGACAAGCGCTAGGGCCAAGAAATCAGCACATTTCTTGAGAACGACGGGAAATGGTATAGCCGTAAAGATTGATTTGCTGGAAGGTGGCTGGCGTAATGTTGCATTGTCAGCCGGTACTGAGGCCACTGTGAGTGGCAAAATGATGAGCAGGAAACTGATGTCGACGGGAGGCAGCAGTGATCACAGTGCGATTCCTCCACATTAGTACCGTGACGAGCGGTTCTGCTCAGTTATTGTTAAGTGTCGTGCTAAGAAAAAATGCATCAGGTCGCTCGCAATGACGTGACACCATCCAGTATAATGAGGCAGTACCTAACATGGTGCGATAGTTTGTGTGTCCCAGCAACCCATCGAGCTGTTGCGTATTGCTTATTGCACCATCAGAGTCACCCATATAATGCCGCCAGGAGAGAATGGGCTATCAGAAACAAAACCGATCATCTTACAAGTGACATTACAGATGGAGATTACATGACTAAGGGCCAATTCAACGAAATGAACAATCGAAAACGAGTTTGGTACGGTGAACAAAAAGCCGATAGCAATCAGCACCAAATACTGACCTAACCTAAGCACACACACATTCCACAGTAAACCAAGTAATGAGAACGCTGTTTGAGAAAGCAGAACTAGAAACAAATTGCCCCACAAAATCGTTAGCGCTTCAAGTGACCGATGGGAACACGGAAAACATCCGGCTGGACCAAAACGTTAAACTACGGAACGTTCAATTCGTTGCTACCGTCAAATAGGAACCGAAGTGAGACGTGAAGTGCTGAAACAGTGACCGTAAGGTGAAGACAAGGCGAAGAGTAGACTAAAAAAATGGAGTTTGGTGGAAAGGTTGTGGACGGGTATTAGAGCTGTGAGGTGGAACACGAGTGTGCATTTCCTTATAGCAACAATAAATTCATGGTTAAACATCAAATACAAAGTGCTAGGATACTTACGTTCTCTGGGCTGACGAAACCAGGCGCGCATTGTGGTAAAGATTGAAAGACTTTGCACACTGAACTTGAGGAGGAAACAAGGTGAAGAACATAACTCACCATATGTAAGTAGAAAAGCATTTCAATGCGCATGCGAAAACAGAAGCATATCAATACAGTGTGGGTTTGCGCAGACGCACACGAGAGAGATGAATAAATTGATTAATTCAACATGAGATCGCCGCAGCGAAAAAGCGAGACGCAGGCGAAGTAGGCGCCAAAAGTGGCCACTGAAAGTTGAAGACCGCATCAAATGTGCTAAATTCCAACGAGCAAAACTGGGTGTGATACCTCATATCGTCTGTCGAAAGCAACGCACTGCACACAAAGGCTCAAACACGATGAAAACGTCCGAGATTGTGAAACTGTTCCAACCTTCACCATCGTAGACTGCTTCAAGGTTGAAGTAGAAAAAGTAGGTTGCTCTTTTCGGAGCTTATTAGCGAGCTTTTTGAAGAAACAACAAAAACGCAATGTTTCAGTGCATGGAGAGCAGTGGCAGAAAAAAGATGCCAGATCAGTTGTTGCCACTGTCACGTGAAAAGTTGAAGCTAGGACGACGTAACGGTTTACGTGCCCTTGTGGCCAACTGAGCCACTCTTAACGGAGGCCAGTGATTAAAGGTCAGACAAACGCAGCTACGACCTCCACTTCTGTTGGTACGGTAGCGAAGCATCAGTCCAAATTATTGTTAATGATGGGCATGTTCATTGATCATGAAATGAGTTAGACAGCATTCTCACAGAGCTTAGTATGGAAGATAAAGAATTATGGATCACATTTCCAACTGGACTGGACCAAGACGGAAGTTCATTTATCTCGATAGAAGCCAGTGAGTCCACAGCTATACACTAAAAGTGAAAACAACTGAAACTCATTTAAAATGGACCGTATCACTAAAAAATTGGAGGAAAATACACGCATTGTTGTAACGTTTTTAATGTTATCCGAAACCGGACTCGAGTAGATCCCAATGAGCTTTTGGTCAGATTTCTGAAATAGAGTTGCTCCCGACAGCTTTGTTACTAAGACAATTGACTTAGCATATGTTGCACTTATACTGACCATGGGCTAATTTTGTTCGACCTTTTGTTGTTGATTTGTTGCCCCCAAGCACCAAGGGATTTGATCAGTACTATCTCCTCACGCCCAGTAGTTCTTACCGTGGCCTGCGCGTATCGTTTATCAATATATGTAGTCTTAATGTTGGAAGTTTGTGAGTAGGGTAAAGTTTGTAGAAAGTAGAAGTCATGATTAAAATTCACGCAAAATAATATGCCTCGACGGGGAGTCGAACCCCGGTCCACGAATTTCCGGTCCGCTGCTCTACCACCACTTCTACTTTCTACAAACTTTACCCTACTCACAAACTTCCAACATTATCCTACCATGGCCCCTTGGACATTTGAAGGACAGGTACTTCGGTCCATTGGGAAGTGACGTGTGAGTGAGCCAATCTGCAACATCAGGACAGGTACTGTGAGCCCATTGGCAATACGTCGCGCACCAAGCAGAAGTCATGTGTTAAAATTTGAGCACCTAATATATAGTCTTGTCAACAAGCGTGGTAAGCTGTGCAGCTTCGTTGCTCCTCAGCGACCATAGGTAGTAGGACTCCCGGAGACGCGTTTGCATTCTGAGGTGCGTACTCAGGAAGTTGAGCTAAATGGCTACTTGTGCTTCCGCTGTGATAAACTACTGAATTCCCATGATGGCGTCGTACTCCACATGCACTTCTGTGTGTGGGAAAATTGTGAGCCTCTACGGAAACGACGATGGTTTATGTGAGCAGTTGTGGTACACGATCCACCTCAGACACGAAAGCCGCTCGCTGGTGCAGTGTATCAAAATCACTTGAACCATGTTAGTAGCTTCCATTTTCTACTCATGAACAATTTCAATTATTCTCGAATACGCTGGCCTGAAGTTCAACTTATCTCCGGATACTGTGAGGCCGAAACAAAGTTCGCTGAAATGGTACCTGAAACTGGAGTGGCACAATACATTTGCCGGACGCACATTACACCGCGCTCAACTCCATCGTCTCCAGACTTGGTGCTAACAAAGTGCAAACGGCATGTATATGACGTCAAGATCTTGCAGACCCTGTTGGGAAACGACCACACAGTTATCAGCGCTTACATGAAGCTGCTGTTGCAGTATTCCCACGTACTGGATTCAGCTTACATATACTGGAATTCGAACTTCGAAGGTCTAACTCGAACCACGAACCAGGTGGATTAGTCACTGTCGCAAGCGAATGCTGTTTAAGCTCACTGGTCAATTATAAAGAACGAAGTAAACTCATTGTGTAACCGGTTTGTCTCTTAAGTGTTGAAAAGTCTACTGAGAAAGACACATTAATTCGATAAGACATGGTAAACTGGCTCGGTAGAGGCGCAGACTGTGGAACGAATTCCTCCTTTGGCTCGACTGACACCACGAGACATAACAAATGTGGCGGAATATTTGCAACAGTGCGAAACTGAGCGAGTGCCAGTATTTCGAAGAGCAGCTCGCAACCGCTGTCAACACCGTAGCGAACGGAATATTTACATATGTAAAGCGGCGAATGAAGCCTACTTGTGACCTAGAAGTGGTAGTGGGCTCGGATGAACAGCCCTTAACCTCCAAAACTGAACGTGCGTCCGCGTTCATAGAGCACCTAGCCTCCGCATTCGCAAATGACCAGGTATATATCCCGAGTTCGATGCGTGCAACCCTTACCACACTCGACAGTCTGGATTAGGGTGTTGAAGAGGTGCGTCAAAAACGCGACAACGTTGAAGTCACGAAGCCAGCTTGGCTTGACAGACGCCACCTCCTGATTCTCAAGTTCATATTGAGTATCATACTGCTCGTCGTGACCGACCTGTTCAAAATTTCACTATCCGAAGGTTCGTTGCTATTTGATTAGAAGTGCTCGGTGGCAAGGTCGATTCCGAAGGTCGTTGAACACAGCAAAGTAGAAAACTACAGGCTCATTTGTCTGACACTTATTTTGACCAAGGTAGCCGAGAAGATCGTGATGAAGGGTTTGCTACAGCTGTTTTGGTTCAAAGACATCTTGATGCCCACACATCAGGGTTTCATGCGTTACATCCAGCTGCTGACGAGGCATGAATGGTTGCAGGTAATGTACCAAAAATGTCAGTCAATGTAAGCTAGATAGATTTAAGTAGAGTGCTAGACAAGATAAACCTGAGATTCTCCTCCACAGGCTGAGAGCGTGCGGTGTTTGTGGTTCACTGCACCAGTGGATTCGCGAGTTCCCCGTTGGAATAAAGTGTAGGTTACAAGCCGACCGCCATCCAATCAATTGACATCCCTCGGCCAGCATCGTACCTCAAAGCAGTGTTGGGATCTACTTTGTTCCTGATCTGTATCCAACACTTTCTGTGAAGAACGTAGGTGTACTCTCGCATTGTAATTTCGTCCGTGAACAACACGAACAGGCTACACCGAAACTGGCTGCGCATGCTCTGGGATTCTACACGCAGATGCTGTACCTGGTATGAAGAGGTTACCACCCGCCTCCTTTTCGTCGTCACAAGAGTACGGCACGCCCGCCTACTGTCCGACCACCCAAGGCGAGACGCGAAAGATCGAACGGGTCCAACACGTCGTTAACAGGCTCATCCCAGGTTTCGGGGCTTGCCGTAGGAAGACTGATGCGGGAGACTGGGACTGTGTACGCTGTCCCATCGTTTGGTGCGAGTCGACCTCACCATGACCTACTGTTGTCTACATGTCGGTGACCTCCCCATGTCAAGGACACTGATCCACTTGCGAACACCTTACAGCACACGTGGACACTAATATAAGCTTGTGGTGCAGGACTTGGGGCGAGGTTCCCACCCATTGTGCTTCGAACGGTGAGCGGCAAATATTTAGACCAGTCTGCCGGTGCGCATAGTGGAAGCGAAGTCGGTCCAACAAGTCAAAACACTGTTGGATTTACTTCGTCACTATTAAACTTAGAGAACTAATTACCCACTAACAATCAATTTCCAAGGCTGTGAGTTATACACTATTTGTGACATCAAGTGGAACTTGAAAAACGATCAGTGTTGATGGGTCATAGACAGTTTTTTAAGGTTGTTGACCATAATTCGATGGAGCTGTGCGGATTTAAATTCCTACCTACTCCCATACTACCGTATTCGGCAATCACAATACGAATTGCGTGTAACAACCATTTTTCATTCTCTTACTGTTTTTCAACTTGTTGTAAAGAACTAACTGTTCTAAAGAGACCTTCGCCTAACATAAAATTCACGGCTACGCCCCTCCACCATTTTGTTGTCACGTTCAATGTTTACTTTACCATGACCTGAAATGGACTGAGTCCATCCGTCTATTATGTTCCAGTTGATGCTTTGACCAAGTTATCGACCGCTTCGCTTCATGTCGTGTTACATACTTGACCACGCCGGACAAGAGCAACCCATCTGTTTTGTAGTTTGTACCATCAGACACTGTTCCGGACGTAGGTATTTCAACCGAAACACCGACATGCAAACTACGTAGCGCGCTGATATTGTACAGCAAACTACAACTGACCGCGACGGTAGTATTCTGTTGTCCCACGTACATTTTTGGTTTTGCTCTTCCTACCTGTGCGTTGGACCAGGGGAATTGATCACTGTCTGTTTGCAGTGGGAGCATGTTTGCTCTACGCGTCGTTGAGATGACGGTCGCTACATTTTTATTTGTTAGCGAATAGTATCGTCGCCGTTTGAGTTCCTTTTAATTTGAATCGCCCCCAAGATAATTGTGTCGCATATTGCGGTTCCAGTTCAGTAACGCGCACCACCGTCTTCTCGATCACTCTCAGAGCCAAGCATAATATATATAAAAACATTCAGTAACTGGCACAGTTTGGTCTCTCAAAATAACGCAACAAACAGTCTTTGTTCAAGCACCAAGTACTGATATGTTGGATGAATCTGGATGTGTGTCGTAAAGCAATAGCTTTTTGTTTGGAAATTTGGTTAAAGGAGCTAAAAGGTGCTCTAGGCGAGCACAACATCAGAGGTAGTGATTAACACTTGTTTCCCGCCTTACAACCACGAGGTTGCAGACCGAATCAGTTCAGTGGAATAACTACGATCCGGGTATCGAGCAAGATAGAATTGGGCCAACGGTTTGAAGAAAATGGGGTGAGGGCAAGACCGATAAGGTCCCTGTTTCGAATACCGCCCCAGAGATTGAGGTGTAAGTCAAAAAACCGCGGTCCGAAGCTGAGACTGAATAGCAAAATGCTTCGGACAAAATTTAGAATCACGCGAGTGGTCAGTCAAATTTGAGGTGTGTTTTGGACCCTTGCGTTAAAATATTTGTTTCCATTTTAGCATTTTTACATTTAACATCAACATGGACCGTCGCCTGAAGGCAGGAAAATTGATAAATGTGATACAAAAACAATCATCGTCGAATACTGAGGTAGAAACTGTTGGGCTATCTAAAATGCCTCCTGAGAATGTAGGCACTGTGCTTTGATGTACCTGTACTACATAATGCGATGCAACATAAAGCTGTGCCTACTGTAACCTCTGTACCAGTAGGTAAGAGGAGTAAAATACAACTATATTTATCTTTCTTTTGTATGCATGGAATTCAACAATCGCCCACTGTGTGTGTGTGTGTGTGTGACAAAATACTTCGCAAATAGTGCCATGGTGTCTGTAAAAATACCGCAACATTTTGAAAAATATGCAAGTGGATTGTAAAAACAGAAACATTTTGCTGTAGTTTGAGCGCGGGCGAGACGAAATGTTGAACACCCAGAAATACAAGCTTCACGCGTCTCAGATCGTATATGAAATGGTTACTAAAGCCGCTTACATAGTCATCGTAAAGAGTTGACAAAAGAACCTCACACAAAAGCCAAGAAACTTAGCAAGCCATGTGCAGTCTAAATGGATAGGTGCATGCTGGATAAAGAATCGGCAAAACAACTGTCTGTAATACCACTACCGAGTGATAAGGCATGTAGAAGAATACAGACATTAACAACTGCCGTTAAGGAGAAGATAACCTCACGCATCAAGCATACTCATTTCGCTCTTCAAATGGATGAGTCGACAGATGTGGCATGACGACGTGCTGCTTATACTTGTAAGATACCAACATCAATTATCCATAGAAGAAGACCTGCTTTTGTGGGAACCTCTACCGAAGATCGGTAGTGGCGTTGAGATGTTCAACATGGTGAATAATTTTATGCACGAAAATAACGTTCCATGGGACAACTACATGGATAATTCCACTGTTGGTGCAATAGCAATGACAGGAAAGGTTGCTAGTGCTGTGGTAAAAATTAAAACCGATGCAAAAACCTGCACCAGCAACCAATGTATTCATCATCGACAAGCACTTGCTGTAAAAAGAAGGCCACCAATCGCAAAACTGTTCTCGATGAGGCAGTGAAGATAATTTGTTTCACTACATTTCGGCCTCTGAACAACCGACTGTTTAAGATTCTGTGTGATGAGATGAAATGTGTTCAGAAATGTTTACTGATCCACAATGAAGTAAGATGGCTCTCGCGTGGTGAACTTTTACTACGTTTGTTAGAATTACGCACAAAAGTCTTCATTTCCACATGGATCACCAATCTGATTCACCGTTCCGAATGATCAGTACAATCTAGTTGGCAAGAGTTGACTATTTGTCCGATAACTTCACAAAATTAAATAAAGTAAATCCAGCACTGCAAGAAAAATCTGCGACCGCATTCAATGCAAATGGTAAAATTCGAGATTTCAAAAGGACCTTTGGTGGGTTTCCGTCCATAGTGGAGATGTTGACAGCTTTCCTGCACTAAAAGACATTTTAGAAGTGATGAACCGGGCACAGAACCCACAGAGGTTCTTTCTGACAAAACTGTGCAGCATTAGGTAGATCTGGCCGAAGCTTTTCCAAGTGAAAATGAGGGAAAAAGGAATTTGCTTGTGTTAAGAACCTATTTATTTGCACGAAAAAAACTCCTCCTTTCATCTCTCGGCAGTATGAGAAATTCATCGACATGATATCAGATTCTTCACTTAAGGAAGAGTTTCATAAAGTGTTGCTGTCTGATTCCTGGCGTAAAATGAAGGACGAGTACCCTGTCATTGGGAAGACAGCTGTCGCCGTGCTTCTCCCATTTACCCCAACATATCAGTATGAAAGCGCACAATAGACTTGAGGCTGAAGCATATGTGAGGTTGCAACTTTCCTCATTAACATCAAACATCCAAGAATTTAGAACTCATGTCAGAAACAATTTCATCCGACACATTAAGGAATGATGCACGTTGCTTTTCTAACTACATTCAACACATTCGATTTTACACAATCAACAATGCAACCGTGTTAATTCCGTGTGCAGTAAGGAACGTTTTCAGGACACTGTCTCATTCTTATCATATTAAAGCTTAGTGCTGCGGTTAAGAATATCCCAGAGCTTCCACTGGAAAGGGATCCATGGCCCGCTGCACTAGAGAGAAGCTTCTTGTCAATGCATTTCACCTAGTCAGTCTAGCCGTTAGCAGACGATGCAGTCAAAATGTTTTTAAGTCCGTGGTGGAGCAGCGGTATATGGGTCTGTTGGAAATCTCTAAATCCCAAATCTGAGTTTCAGGCCGACTTTATCTACCAGAGGAGATTAAACAAGCACTAGACCGGCTGCCGAGTGCAGAGTTGAGGAACGGTTGTTGCTGGCTTGGTTTTCTTCGATAAATCGATCAGCCCTGAAGCGCCGATTCCACAGAAAATGAATACTGATTGTGAGTTCAACCGCTCGTCTTTCTTACTCAACTAAAATATATGGAAGATAGGTGGAAATATCTGCCGTTTCAAAGTAGAATCGTCGCAGCAGTAATAAATCAGGTAGCTAGTGAAGTTTCGCAAAAGTATTGGAAGACCGTTAAGTCCTTTCGGGATTAGAATCCGCTACTCCTCTTCTTTCGAGACCGCAGTTGGAAGTACCGAGCCATGCAGGATAGCGGTAGTCGCCGTGGTCATGCAATCAGCTGAGTGTATTGCGTCTCATCTTCCAAAGTCCTGAAGCGGGCGTAGCAGGAGTAAGTGGCGTACCCCAAGCGGGCAAACGGGTAGGGAAGAGGTCAGCCATGAACCAAAGGCCTGCACCAGGTGTACATCCAATAGTCAAAGATATTGTAATTCAGGAAAAAACAACGTTCAGGAAAGATAGTTGTAACAGAACAGAGCACCATGCGAATGAATGCTGTCGTAGTAAGAAGAGTCTGGTGTGTTTTGTGAATCTAGACTGCATAAAGAAATAAATCTCCGTGCGCTTGAGTTGTTGTAACATGGTTTACTTCAGTGAGCAGTTGTCCATCATATGGCAGCACATGTTAGTGTGGACGAGAACTGGGTAATTTTAACGAATCTTTCTTGTAACTAACCAAAACCCTCTAGATTACTCCTTTAAAACACACCGTCTCAACAAGCGGTTCTATAGATCGGGGACAGAAACGCTGTGGGTGCACATCAGGTGGTCTCAGATCCCCGCCCTCAAGACGACAGATGCCTCATACGCGTCAGTGGCCGCTAGTTTCACTAAACCAAAATGCTGGACAACATAGTCGGAAGGACGAACAATGTCAGGTGTGCGTAGGAATAGTGCATAAATCATGAGATAAAAAAGGAAAGGCGCCACTGGTACGCCGGTGTGTGGAAGAACCGCTTCGCTGCCACGCGACCACCAACAGTCGCCCGTCGGCTAGTGATACCGCGGAGTCACTCCCACCTATGCAAAATCGAACTGGCGATCTTTGGGTTACCAGGCAGACGCCTCATCCCTTCGATCATCGGGATGAATGCATACATTAGAACTGATGTAGATACAAGATAGTAAGTGAGGACGCGGTGGAGAGGCGCCGCATACCGAGCAGAGGGAGACACTAAACTAGACCAACTGGTCCGGCCAACTCTGGGACATAGGGCTGGCGAAGGTGGCAAATAGCGACAAATAAGCCACTGACTCTCAATACAAAGGTGAAAAAATCAGCGCTTACCTAACTTCGTCTATCAAAATACGCTCATCTTCCGGAAGTGATGATAGGTGTTGCCGCAGCTGTTCCTCCTTCTGGTGCTGGAGGGGAGAGTGAAAAATAAATAAACAAATAAATAAATCCTTTAGTCGGAGGAAAATGAGCGGTATGACAAACCCTACGAAAGTACCGCCATTAACCATGTCGTGATGACGCCGCGATCTGACGTGCGATGTAGGTAGTACTGTTGCATACACAATAGACGGAGTCTGGAAATAAGGAATAAGCGATTTTCTCGAATGGCTATCTGAACGATGCACTTCGCGATCGGTCTCGTTTTTGATACTACAAAGGTTCAATAGTCTGGTGATAAACCGTAAGCCAAGAAATTACGACGCCCCATGTTTCAATATACAGCTCCGGTTATCTCAGCCTGTGGAGTCCAAAAAAAGGTGGAACTCATCGAGGAGCGCAACGTTTGGAGCGATCAAAACCTCAAAACACTTCACTTAAAGCGAAATTCTGGTCATTAAAACGAACGGGGTTTACATGGTCAGAATAGAAATTGCATGTCCCAAGGCAAAGATGAAGTGTGCCGCAACCCAAATATAAACAATTTACTTCCACAAGGAGAGTACAAATCCGTTGGTAGACGGATATCTAGAGTCAGACTTCATGAAGAGTAATTGCGATGTAACAGACTCAACATCTAAGTAGAAGATCCTCTGGAGGGCGATTCAATACCGCCGAGTTGTTCTGCAGTATGACCGACGGAAAACTGAAGCAGGTGGGCGAAACAGTACTCCACAGGTCAGACCAAGCTGCTCTTGGATAGTCACATTCAGCACATTCGGCACGTACTTGGCCTATTCAAAACGCTATCTGCCATGAAGGATTGCACTGAGATGCCAGTGTTTCTAGCTAACATTCAATGATTACAGGGGTTGGGGGACCGGTTGGCTCAGTTTGGTAGAAATACTACCTGTGGCGATCACATGACTGAGAAAGTTATAGGGATAGATGGGTATCAGCTTGCTAACCATAGAAGAATGTGCTATATATATATATATATATATATATACATATATATATATATTTATATATATGGTTGGCGGCATCCGGTTTCGGATTTGCCTGTCACTGTGGCCAGTCAAAGGACGCCTGCGCCTACAGAGGGACCATGGGTGGTTTGCGCTGCACCACCCACAGCTCCAACCACATACCCCATATCCGGTGTAAACCCGAGTGAATAAGACCGGGAGGCATGTGGATGGGAGCCACGTTTCATCAACAGAGCCGGCCCACACTTTTTCAACGTGCACAGCAGCAGCATTCCTGTTTATCTATGAAGAGAATCATGCGCAGCAAAAATATACAAGGCGGTGGCTCGGCCATAGTCCACTCTACACTGGATGGAATCACTCTGAGCATAGCACGGTCAAGAGGGCCGTGCACCCTGTCCCGCCATCAACCATTCACAGTCTCCTGGAGCCAATTATCGGTCAACATTCATATCAAGCGCAGCCACACCGGGGAAATCAAACAACCAGCATCGAATCTGAGGGAAAGCGAACACGCAAAATTGACACAGAAAAAGCAGCAGAATAATGGAATTGAACAAACCATATAAAGTGGATTGACTTTTATCCATGTATTCACGTATACATACACAGATCCAATAGGTTACTGGCGAACTTCCGACATTTTTGAACATTTACCGGTCATCCATACTCGTTTCGTCACCATAATGTTATGCCTTGCACTGTCGATAACACAACGCTCATTTATTTGGTTTGATTCCATTTGCATCCTACCCCACTTTCCTCAACATCGCTAATTACGACTAGTCAGGCAGCGATGGCAACTGGATCCACTGTGCTTCAGTGTCAGTACCATCGCTTTTTAACAAAACCAATGGAAAGCAGTCAACGGAGTCTTGAAAATGAGTAAATAAATATCATTTAATGGAAAGGAAACACAATTATCATTCAGTTCCAATTAGATACCAAGGAAAGTTAAAACGAGAACAGACAGGTACTAAGTTTACAAAATGTTTTGCTGCGAAAAAGTGCCAAATGCAACATAGAGCGAAGGTTATGCATTCCCAACCAGAGCAGAAGGCCTAGAATGTGCGTGATGAATCGCATTTCATGTTGACGTCGTCCGTGCATCCTGTCTCAAGTCATACAACCTAATACCAGTTTCATGAGGAATCCCCATTGCTTGCTAAACAACGTGTAATATCATGGAAGATATATGTGTCAGCATGAGTTTCGAACACGATTGGCACAGAAAGAAAATCCGCATTCGCCCCGAAGATTGTGCCTACAGCACCACATTGAAGCACGGTCCTCTCTACGGCAGTGAAACAAGGCATCATCGGTTGCAAGCGTCTTTATTTCTTCAGCCATTATTGACTGACAGGACGACTGATGTCGGGCATTACCAGCGCGTCCGTAAGGATGCGGTGGAGGCGAGTACCAGGCGGCGATGAGAGCAGAAGCTTGTTTGGCTAACAAATACGACTGGATAATTTACGCTGTTTGGGCTCGTGCTGCATGTCCACTCGACGAGGAGGCCTGTGCTTTGCTTGCCAGACCTATGATGGCGCAGGCTTTGAAGAATGCACGGTTGTGATCATCTCCAAGTCGAAGTAATTGCTTAAGACGTGCATGAAGTATCATTTTGGGTTTGGATCTATGCTGGCGCAGGTAGTGAAATTCGCAGAGGAGCACCTTATCTTCACGCGATAGTCGGTTGTTCGTAGCAGTGTGAGGCAGGTGCCCGAACTTTGAATGCTTGTTTATAGTTTAAGTTATATTGATAATTCTCTCTAGTTGTTATTGCCGATCCGTAGCCTTAAGGATTGTAAGCCTGCCTTGTAATCCGAGGGCGCGGGTTCGAGTCTGCGGAGGGACCGGACGGTCCTCTGTATCCTTAGCCCAAGTGCGATTGGTGGTGGTTGCGTGGCAGCTAACCGTCGGTACTGCGTACCGGCGTACTGCTGATGCCTGATTGTTATTCTGTATCAGCAGAATCTATTTTGCTGTATAGCAGCAAAGTATCGGTAGAGTAACGGTGTGCTGATGACAACATGAAAAAGGGCAGTGGTAAAAACACAATCACCCGATCTGGACCAGAGCGCATAAATTAGGTTGTGGCGACATGTAGATAACGTACAAGCAAGCAGATATGGTTATGGACGGAAAACAGATATGGAAACGTAGGGATCAAATTACACGCGCGCAATCGTGTGCGTGACGAGAAATATGGTATTTCTCACCTGCATAACCAGTTCTTTTACAAAGGGCAGAGCCTCAGTGAGAGAGAAGAACAACGGGATTCCGCGATGTCTGGCTAAATCAAGCAAGTGAGCTTTCGCTTGTAGCAAACAGATATATTCGCTGAGAAAGGAGGAGTAATGAAGATAAAAGAAGATGAAAAGGATTACAGAAGGTAACGAAGTACGGACGCTAAGAAGCGAGGTTAGTATGAGGATGGAATGTGGTTGAAAAGACTCCAACTCGGAATAGATTGGAAATTGACGTCGACATCATGGTCGGCCAAAGAAACAGTTTGAGTTGGTGGGTAAGTGCCATCCAAATATAATGACGCTACCAACAAGGAACAAGAGTACAGGTGAGACTTCATACAATATATATATATATGATGTAAACGAACACTAGGTAATAGGTTTAGTATTCTTAGTGCATCTAACGCTGCGTAATTAAGGAATATGCGCAGGTGGGAGAAGTCGAAGAACGGAATCAGTTATTGTAGTATTCAGATGTAGAAATCGATTAAGCACCGAAATCACACACACAGCATTTGCAGAGCTAGAGTCGCCTCAGCCAGTGGCACGGATTGGGGACAATCACGCATTCCGAGTCGTTCACACTGTCCGCAGGTGCACTGTAGCTTGGCATCACACGCGTCGTGAGCTCCAGGCTGTCACGTGCGTTTCACAATCGGGCGACAAACATGGGTCACTGCATGCGTGGCTAAGACAGGCACACAAAATATCACAATAGGTTATTCAAATGATTGCGATCGTCACAAAAATGAGCAAGATGAAGCAGCGCCGGTGAAAACAGGTCCTTGCGACTTTCAGTGCCCAGCGCTTGAGTCAAGCTTAAACTGCAGATACCTCGGGACCAGGTAAAAATTTAAACATCATCATTCATCATTATACACGTTAGCTAGAGGTGGGAAACACCTCGGCCACTGTGCCGCAATACATAGAAAAAAGGAGAAAAATATGCAACAGGTGTGAGTCAGCTGAGCTACCGGTAACGGATGGGCATCGTTCCGGTAAACTACCAGCCGGATACTATGCAGCAAAAAAATTACGATGCAAAATTATATAAGGCTAAATAGTAGATCTATTAGTAGTCAACAACAAACGCGCCGCTAGTGCTAATCGCAAGAGATGTCATGGGATGGCTGGATTCAAGTACAGAGCGGATTGCGTATACCAATAGGTGAGATGGTCCAACGGTACCGTCCTAGGAGACTGATGATTTAATTTCACATTATCAGCCCAAACAATAATACACCAATCAACGTCAAACAAACCCAGGAAAGGTCCTCTCGTGATTGCACTAACTGTAGTTGCAAGTTGCTCAAGTTGCTCCGGAAGGCTTGACGAACAACCTGGTGGTGCCAACCGCGTGGTTTGGGATTATCAGGTTCCAACAAATTGTTCAACGACAGTGTTCCAGGGCGTGCGGGGTTTCCGCCTGGCAAGCGTCTTCACTATAAATAGCCACGGATTCCTGTTCCGTGAAGCGGTGACTGTGACTCGACACCAAATAAAATCACTGCCCCTTGCTTCACTTCTCTGGTGGAGCAATGAACTCCAGCAAGCTGATGCTGAAAATGCATGGAGGATTGGACCCCTGTTCTGTCATCCGACCAAACAAAGGGCGTATGAATTGAGTAAATGGTCACCGGCTCTCAATGAACGCGATTCCATAACTTCGCCTCGATGCTTTGCGGGTAGGCTATCCAACCAAAGCTCAGAGAGGAGTCCCCTAACACAACTCCCTACTTCGGCTTCGGCAACCGGGTAATATTTCGCCTGCTGACAGAACAATGGATCACGTAAATACCACTATGTCGTTTTATTCCGCTCCTGCGTTCTTCACTGCTTACGCGGCTCCGTCACATGACAATCTTACCTTCGTTAAAACTCTTTTGAATCTACCTCCGATGACCAGCTCATGTCTAAAGATGCGACAAGTGGCACTCCGACGACCTCGGTCTCCATTTCGGTTGGTAGCCTTCAACGTTCGAATCCATATGGAGCTCGAACAACAAGACCGGCCTAGTGTGCACGCTGGAGTCCCTCCCTATTGATGCCTGTTGCATTTCTGAGACTCAGTTACAGGACTCCAGCCCCGTAGTTAAGTTGTTCCAAGCTGATCTCGGGAGCAAATATTCCCTGCACTTGTCTGGTGTCACAGAGGCTGCTGCAGCTGGTTTGGCTGGTGTTGGCATCGCATTGAGTGACAAAGCTCTTTGCTAGTGCCGAAAATATACCAAGCTGACAAAAGTAGTTCGAGGCTTCGTGATACGCGTCCACCGGTATTGATGCACCTTTCGAGATATGCAAACCGACCAACTACCGCAGGCTCTGTGTGGACAAGAACCAAAGAGCTGGCAAACGGATGGTCGTCCTGCGACAGCAGCCTGCAACATAAAGACGCAAGTGCATGTCAAATGGGAATCTGTCCTGTGTTGCATCGGTTGCCACGCGGCCTTTAAACAGTAAGACAAGGTCCCAAGACAGCGGGATCCGCCACTATCTTGAACGTGCGCTCACGTTCCCACAGTGTTGTAAAACTCACTCATGGTTTCACGTAAGATTTTGTTTTGACAAATTGCAAGATAGCAAGAAGGGACAACATTGCGACAGGATACTCTGAATTCAGCTATTTCGGATATTCCTATAAGCTGTTAATATGCAATGCATGGAGTAATGGTGTTACGTCTGAAAGAAAACAACGCTCAATGTCACTCAATGTAAATTTGAAACTATCAAAGAACCTTACCATAGCAATGAGATGCTGCTCATAAATCTAGCCTGTCTGAACAAATTTGGTTTCAGCTGCCGAATTACTGAAGCTTCAGCAAACTTAAGCAGGCAAGCATTGCTATGTCGGTCAATTATCCTGAACGATTCCCAGGGATTCTGACATATGGAGCAGTCGAAGACGTGGTGAGCAATGGAACTTGCCAGCAGTTTGGGAACATTCGCGACCAAATTACGTGGAATGTGCTCTGAAATCCTAGTCGACAGCCCAAGTACTTGCTACCACAAGTACAAAGAGGTAAACACATGAGGCGGTAACTAAAGGCTCCGGCTTGTCCAGGTTTGATGTACATAGCAGTTTGCTTACTTGGTTCAATAGCACAAGTTTGGCCGCGTAATAACACTTTGTTATCATCTGGTAGAGACGGTGTCGGAATATTCTGTCATTTAGGTCTCCTTTAATCAGTAGCACAACGAGCACCTTTTTTGTAAGGACGCCAGTCAGTCGGTTCTCCCTGCTTTCTGTGTTTGCGTATTGTGTTAGAATTCTCTCGGAGTATCCGTTTTCACTTAGTGCTGATGATATGTGTTCCGACTTGCTGTCGATGATATCTTCAGGGCAAATTTTGCGAGCTCTCACGAAGGCGGTGCGAACCAATGCTCATTTGTAGTTTATAGAACAAAAACTGTTAAAGTTGAGGTATTGTCCTATCCAAGTAGGCTTGCGACACAGGGATCGAGTAAGCGTGCCGTCTGAATTTCTCGCTAGCATTACATGCAAAAATGGAAGATGTCCATCGTGAATTTGATTGCAGGGACACGCGTTTAGAACATCGGGTAGGTGCCTTGTTGCAGAGCGGTACAAATCACAACAAACGTGTCGTCAATAAGAATGCACATTTTGTGTATTGTCAAGTAGTGCAGTGTTCTCCAAGTGGCCCATAAAAACATCAACCAAGACTGGACCAAGTGGGCTGCCAATGCCCACACCATCAATCTGACGATAGATTATTCCAATGAATTGGAACTAAATGTCTTTTGTGCACAATCGCAGAAGATGATGTGCCGGAAACCCTACGTTGTAAACGTGAACGCTGGTGAATAGTGGGCGCACATCAAAAGAAACGATGTATTTCCTCTCTAGATTTAAGCCTCGTATTTTGTCGACAAAATCGTACGTATCTTTGATAGTGTGTTCAGTTAATTAACGCCGAGTAAGCTCAATGAGCTGAGATAACCATCATGTCAGCCTTCGATAGTGCGTAGGAGAAAGTTCTTTGGGGAACCGTACATACAGAGAAGTTGAGTTTTGCGTGGGCGAAACTGTGTCACCGTTTTCACACCAATCAATACAGCTTCCAATAGCCATTTCAGTTCACGAGCTATGGACTTTTCAACCTGCCCAGTGCTGTCACGACCTGTCGTCTCACGAATGAAGCGGCTAATGTCTGAAAGAATGGAATGCATTTTTAAGACAAGCTTGCAGAAAGTAACCGAGCAAGTTGAAAAGTCCATAGTTCGTGAACTGAAAAAGCTACTGAAAGCAGGATTGATTGACCTGGAAACGATGGCGCAGCTTCGCCCACGTAGAGCTCAAATTCCTATACGGTTAGTGATCTCATATTCAATAGGCGCGGATACAGCTACCACAGTAGTTGAATTTCTGGACGATATCTAGCTAGCCACCAAGGGTCAGCGAAGGGAGCGATCCCTGCCAATCTTAGAGGAAAGGATAGTAGTTGGAGCGTGTAAAGTTAGCCTGAAACAAATGAGAATCGGTGCTTATCTGTCCAGTGCTATTTGGCACGTTTATGGGCTGTCAGATATAAGTGAAATACGTGTCAAGAATTTGACCACTTGGAAGAAGTTACACGCTTTCACATTCGTGTCCAGTGGATGCAGTTTCCATAACAGTCGATAGCCAAGTTCGAAAAAGTGGGTGTCAGAGAGCATTATTGTATCATGCCGCTGGAGATATCTAAGAACGACGATAGTTTGCCTCACTTGACCTGAACTTAGAGCATAAAGCGCTCTGATGACGTTTACATAATTCGCGGGCAGACTTTTCCTTATAAAACAGTTCTAAAGTGATCATCCATTCACCAAATCCAAGGCTCTTTTGATGTCGCGGAACATGACTACGATGGGTTGACAATAGGAATGATGGTGCTCTAATAACTAGCATAAAGTGAAGATGTGGTCGATGCAACCTTGATTTCGACGAAACCGAGCCTGTTCTTCGTGAATCCGGCTTTCACGGGCGCAAATCAATAGGTGAAGTATGGTAGAGGCAGGTGACTTGGAAGCGATAGAGGACAAATTGTTACCTCCAGAAAACAAAGCGGAAATCGCATTCAAGCTCACCGGTCAAATTCAATTTGGTGCTCGATGCGCTGGTCGCTTATTGACCAGCCGGTTTAGTGTCGGGTGCACTAGCAGCTGGAGGTGAAGGCCAAACGTGATGGGGTGGACAAAACTCATAAGACAGACGCTAGTAAGATCGGTTCCTGGCCATGTTACAAGTGTCCCTGACCAAACGTATTTACTCAAATGCTGGTGGAGTCCATGGTAAAAATCGTCATTAACCGATGCACAACTGCAGTCGGTTGGAACGCAGGCAGAGTGCACAAGCAAATTGCGTCTCTCTGTACAACGTCTACTGATCCCGCGGGAGCCATCAAGTTGAAGTCAGACTGATATCTCTACAGTTGCCGCATTCCGAACGTGAATCCCTTTGGAGATCGGGGCAGTAACGAAGCAGCTGCAATCCGTTTGGACAGCTTCTAGCCTCCACTGTTTATTTATTAAACCATGTAATTCGTCTACAGGAGCAGGCTACCCGAATTGAAAGATGATTAGAGGAGGTTCATCTAGTTCCGCGGCCTTATTCAACTGCAGGATTCTGAACTCACATTTGACCTATGCGTGAGACGGCGGATACAAAGGGACAGTTTAGGGAGCAAGGCAGTCACTACGCAGCAGCGAAGCTGGAAGTTTCAACTGATTACATTACCTACCAAATTGCTCTTCCCGAAGCTCCACCCTCGTTTCACACAGTCCTGTTAACAGGTTTCATGCTGCCCGATTCACGTACCAGACGGAATAATTTCCGATGGTTATCAAAAGCAGCAACTGTTTCCATCTCCGATGCACGATGAGATAACCAGGCTTCGCGGTCTTCTTGCTGGCTAGCGCGTAGTTCTGACCTACGATTGTTGTGAGTTTCGCTGTGTTCGCTCCCAGCCGGAAGGTGGCGGCGAGCATCCAGAAGTTCCAGAGACTTGCAGAGACTCAAGACCCAGGTTCGCAATCAGATTAACCACACGAAGACCACTGCTGCAAATAACATCTAGTAAACATGCGACCAATGATCTTCGACAATGTTCAGTGAGAGCATACTCAACCGGCATACCAGTGCAATGTGAGATATGCATTTAGAGTACCTGGTCTCGCCATTGAGTAAGTATCCATGCGATTACGGCGCCGTCTCACACGTCCACCGAAACGTACACGCAGATCGCGCATATACAGGTACATGGTCGGAGTCCACAAGTATGCCCCAGATCGATCAACAGTTTTGAACCCAGCCTCTCCAGTGGTAAATGAGTTTGATGTCATCAATCTGTGTCCACAGCTGGTCTGAGGATGGTGGGCGTCATGTCACCCTCCGGCAGTTGATATGTCAGTAGTGTTCGCAAAAAATAGACGAGTATCATCATCGCCTATGATTCTAACCGCATACCGGTCACAAGCGATGAGGATAAGAGAGAATGAGAAAGTGGCCCGACAGGGGACATAAATGTCACAAATAAACATAAGGGGTCGTTTCGACACCACTCACAGCACACGAAGAAGGAGAAGACGACAACAACAGCAGCAACAACAAAAACAACAATTAACATCATAGACATACATATCAGATGGAGGCAACAGATGTCGCATGCTTGCACGCCTACCATTACATAGTACATAATAGTCATCTTTTATATCTCTCGGCTGATACACTTTCGTTGTCACACTAGCAAAGCATGTAGTTTCTATTCTGTTATCCCATTTGGTACGCTATCCCCCCTTAACACATCAATTTACTGGTCTAACAATTCCATGGGCCGTTATCTTCGTCCTACTAAATTCGACACTGATTTCAACGCCCTAGACGTCTCTGAAAAGTGAACCGAATGGCTTCGAAAATCCAACGCTTTTTTCAAAGCGATTTCAATTCGACGACTCAGATAATCTAGACATGTTCGTAAATCTGCTATTCTACTTTCTATATCAGCATGTCGCTGAATGCAAAACCTTTGGAAGTGCTGCTTCTCTACTTCAGTCCTTGTATGTGCATCCTAAAAAAATAGTGTTTGCTCAGTATCTTTTAAGTAGGTGCAAACAGGAATGTGTACAAAAGACCGACTAGTTCATGCAAAGCGTCAACATTTTAGTGAAGGACTGCAATTCTTGATTCCTCTCAGCAGACAAATATTGTGACGATACCATGCGTGATGCTCTAATAGCTGACTTAAGGGCAAACAGTATTCGAACGAGGCTCCTGGAACAGTTATTTTAAATTTTCAGATCGCTTATAATATGACAAAGTCGTTGGAATTTGCTCTGAAACAGTCCCTGTTTAATTGAACTCAAACCACTCCCTGCTTTTTGACAAACTCTGTTCCACGGGCTCATCACCACCCTATAAGCTCAGCCGAGGCGGAACCGACTGTAGCAGCGGTACTCATAGTAGCGTGCTATTTTTGTTTAGATACTAAACACCGCTTAGTGTCCCCACGAAAGATACCGCGTACAAAGCCAGTGAAAAACAAGGCATTACAGACGTGTGTGTAGATTCAAGCTTGCTAGTTCATCCACCACTTAAGCACTACATCCACTTTAGTCTTCTGTTTTGACGACTGCAGCTCCAAGCTGCTTGTCTCGTACAACAACCAAAGCTAATGTAAAGAACACCGAAGTACATAGCTAAATTAACAGCGGTAGTTCTTATAGCTATGTGTCACAGTTCCTCGGTTTCTCCCACGACTGCAAAACTGAACTTTGTGACTCAAAATCTACCATGGATTCCATCTCTGTCGCACGCCGGTACTGGATATTGCGTAACTTACGCGCCGATGTGTTACTTGGCTTGCGGAACGTAGTAGGTATATCATTTGGTGGGGGACGTGGCTCTTGCTCGCTGTGCGGATAAACTGTATACAACATCGAATCACCACCACTAGTTGCCAATCTGCCCGCTGGAGATAAAGCATTCTTACAAAGTTTTGTCGACACTCAATCGATGATGGACATTTCGTAAAAGTTGTAGGGCAACGGTTGCTAAACGATGGCATCATTGAACTATCAAGCCCTTCTTGGAGAGCTCAAGTACTAGGTGTCAAAAAGGTCAACCATAAAAAGGATTACAGCCAGACAACCAACCGTTTTAAATTACTGGACGCTTATCAGATACCACGAATTGACATACCGACAGAAACTATTGTTCGCTTCACCGTATACATTATATTGCATCTGAGAAAGATCCATCATCAGATCCCCAATGCTAAGAACGAAAAGTTATACACCCCTTTGAAGCACGCGGGAATCATTTCCGATTATGTCGTATTCAATTTGGGGTCACTAATGCGATGGCTTGTTCCCCCATCGTACTATCAACAAGACAATGAAATGCTCAGTGACACACTTGCTTATATAGACGTCACAGTGTGCGGTGTAACTACGGACGATCACAATCAAAATCGCAAGAAGTTTTTAGCAGCCGTTGTTAAAATCAGACACAACTCTGATCGATGCTCAGACCGTCGCCGCTTATGTGAAAAGTCATCTCTTCGGTTACTACATATCCAATGGCAAAATCAGACCCAATCCAGAACGCATGAAACTTCTGTGTCAACTTCCTCTTTCCATTAGGCTAAAATCGCAAAGACGCGTCATCGGCATGTTCGCCTATTACCCACAATGGCTCCCACCCTTCTCAGACAAAATCAATCCACTCGTAAAGAGCCGGATCCTTTCCCTTCCACTGCACATAGAAAGCGTATTCTAACACTTTAAAATGGCCTTGGAAAATGTTATAGTTGTGATACGTGGTTATAGCATTCGATTGGTTGTCGAAACAAACCCATCTGACATAGTCATGGTTGTCTAACTTAGTCAGAACAATCGCCCAGTTGCCTTTTTTCTCACCTACCTTGTCCTCCCAGTGAGAAACATCACACAGCTGTTGAAAAGAGTTTGTCAGAAAGTGGTGAAACTATGTCTTATGGATACATTGCAAATTAATCACTGATCAGCGACCTGCAGCTATCTCATGTACGCTGCCCGCATGATCACTCGCACTGACTGAAAGTACGATTTTATTTTTAAAAAAATAGAGACTTACAGTTAAAGATCGACAGTGTTAACGATGCATAACAATAGTTAACATATCTGGACATAGTAAGTCGTTCCTTTGCTTAATTTATTTTTGCCACAGTGACTGACCAAAAATACGCCCAAGTGAGAAGAAGGCTGACTGTGCGGACAAGGTGATGGTCAAACAAGCAAGATTAGGAAAGGCTAAATCTAGTGGTGGCGACTGAAACTGTTTACATACTAGTACAACATAAGTAACAGATCTGGTAAGGCTAATCAGTTCGCATACGCACTTCCTTGTATCCCGTGTGCCACATATTTTAATGACATAAAACTGTAAGACAACATATTGTGTCACAGAGGAGTAATTAGAATAATTCATTTCGTACGCATTAAAAACCTACCTTACTGCATTGAAGGAGTTAACAGAATGATTTTAAGATTCATTGTTTATGCGGCGTTAAAACATTGATTCTACGGGCCACCAACGGGCTGATTCATCAAAATTACAGTTGTTCGAAAGGCTCCGTATGGATATCGAAGGACTCTTACAGCGGCTTGTAATAGATATTAACTGTCGTTACTGAATACAGTCGATTGTCTTCCGTACTTGCATGCTCAGATATGCTTGCCTCCATCAACATCAATTGCCTCTTCCAATTGTTCGCCGTGTTTGTATGCCGGTATACATACACCTTGACCGAGAACCTTCATCCATGTCTGAAGAACTTACTAAGTTACTAATGCACAAAGTAGTAACAACTAGTCAAGCAAATGCCTACAGCCCACAAGCCAAACGCCCAAGTGGAACGTCTGAGCGGAATACTATTTCATTCGCTCTACGAGGCAGAAGTGTTGCAGCTTCGCAGTGGGAGTCTGTCATTCATGACGCGCTGCATTCCATCCGTTCTGCTCTGTACTGCTACGAACACCACTACCCATGAACGACTCTTTTGCTTTTCTCAAAAAATGACTAATGGAACATCCATACCATCTTGGCTGTCAGTCCTTGGCTCGAAAGGATAGACAAGTTTTCAAAATATGAACCTTAGATGAAGGAAGTTAGCCTTATCAGCTACAATCCTCATCAGAACCGTGTGCGACTACTTGATGGTAGAGAAGAAAATATCTCCATCTGCCACGTGGCTCTTCTAGGCGATATTTCCGTATTACTATTTGAAATCCGGCAGGCCCCAAATACGTCCCTAACTACACAAAACACAAGTCCAGCACCATAATTCTAAGATGATGACTGTTCGTGCGAGCTCGACTGCGCTTCTTTGCATCCATCTTCTCATCCTGATATTCCAAACCATCAGTAGAGAACACGTTTACACCACTTAAGAAATAGGGAGGTTTAACCGGCTTTTTTCAACCTTTGTAAATCGCAATTATTAAAAAGGAATATCATTTTTTGAAGGAGATGAATGTCGTATACATTCACTCACCCACTTTTACATATTACATCGTAACCAACTCTTATGCTCCAGTTAACGCAGTTTCGTTGTTAGGCCATTTCTGTAATGTTGTCTCGATCCGACGATGTGAATACGAAGGAAGAGTGGCTTGACAGGGAATATAAGTGCCCCAACTAAACATCTGGAAGAAATGTTTCAACCCCATTCTCAACATCATACAAAGATGGTGACGAAGAAAATAACGGCAGCAAACAAAGTTCATTGTTCTACATGCCAACCGGAAGTAAGAAGTATCTCGACTATTGTGCCGTAAACCAAAAACAACAGCAGTACATCAGCCATGTGGACTGATACAGCGTCGCCGTACGGCCACAATGATCTAGGAGATGAAGAACAACAAGAGAAAAAGGGAATGGGAACCTAAGGTGGAGCTTAAATGCCCTAAGCAGTCATGACCAAGGCGTCTATCCTCTAACAACAACGGTCACAAACTGCTAGCTATCGTACGGAGATAAGGAGGCATCAGTGAGAGATTCTTGCAGATTTCACTGCTCCTTATCATAATCAGACATCACCTCGTAGATAACTCAGCATCCGGAACAATTTAAACAGATAATCCAACTGGGAGACAACAGCACGCACGCCACTGGTGCCGATTGCGAGCGCTCCGTCTAGAGGCAAGCAATTGGTGGATGCTCCAAATTTGGCCGTGCGTTTCTGTTCCATCTGCGGAATTACTTACACTCACGCTTTCGGAAACTTATTGTTTTGTTTTTCTGCACTAATCGAGGTAATGATAACCTACACTCATGATATTTTAAAATCATGAAGGCCAGAACCGCAAGATGTAAGCCGGGTTTCGTCGAAATCGTGGCTGCATCGACCACATCTTTATTTTGTGTCAAGTGTTGGAACACCGCCATGTATATTGGTGACTCACCGTTGTCGTGTTTCTCGACATCAAAGATGCCTTCGATTCGGTGGATCGATGTGCTCTTTGGGACTGTCTGCTGAAAGGTGTACCCGATAAATATGTAAACATTATCAACGCCCTGTACGCGCACAGTTCGGGCAGGGTGTGGGTTTATGGCAAACTGTCGCCACCCTCCAGTATCACCAGCGGTGTGAGACAAGGTTGTCCGCTGTCACCTTTCCTCTTCCATTTCGCTATTGATGAAGTCATGGAAACAGCGTTCGCTAGACACGATCTAGAAGGTGTGGAGCTACTTCCTGGTGAACGACTTCTCGACTTGGAGTATGCCGACGACACTGTCCTAATCTGTGACAGCGCCCAAACTGCCAGGCTGCACTGGACCGATTATCACTGGCTGTCAATCGTTTTGGGCCATGCTTTGCTCCATCTAAATGCAAAGTCCTCCAAGATTAGCAGGAGCCCACCCCTGCGCTGACTGGGTGGCGATCAGCTAGAAGTCGTTCTGGAATTCAAGTACCTGGGTAGCTATATTAGCGCCCGTGAGATCAAAGCTGAGATTACTAACCGTATAGCAAAAGCTCGAGGTGCGTTTGCCAATCTCCGCCACCTCTGGCGTATATGCGACATCACTCCCTGAAGGGTAGAGTGGATAATGCAGCCGTCCGTTCAACCATCATGCGCTTGTGAAACCTGGCCCATCAGCTCGACAGACATAAAGAGGCTGGTCACGTTCGATCATCGCTGCCTTCGCAGTTCAGCTCATGTCTGGTAGGAGCATTGCGTGAGCAATGAGCGTGTTCGGCGTCGCGTATTTAGTGCAAGAAAAGCGAATGAACCGCACAGCACCATTATATCATGCACCAGTCTCCGATGGCTGGGCCACGTGTTACGCATGCCACCACACCGACTCGCGCGACGTGCATTGTTTGCGCGCCGGAAGTGCGATTGGAAGAGGAAGAGGGAAGGCAAAGCGATGACTTGGTTGAGAGGAATGAAAACCCTCACTTCGAAGTTGGCGTCGGTTGGTGCATCCCGATTGCCTGGCTGGGGTCCTAAGGACGATGAACACGTTTGGTTGGACACACTTGCTGATATGGCTAGGAGCCGGCCCCAATGGCGTTTGTGTTGTGCGTTCCTTTGTCCATCCCCTCCTGCTTAACCTCCCCCTCCAATCACGATCTCATTCGTTAGGCGTTTTGCTGCACGATAGCCGGTTGTTAGTACTCCGGAATGACTTCCATCCGCTACTGGGGACTCATCCGGCGTGCCTCCCTTGTTTTCTCTTCTTGGTTTTGTATTGTGGCACAATAGCTGTGTTTTCCACCAGCAGCTAACGTGTGTAATGATAATGATGATGATGAAATATCATATGCATTTGGAATGAGCGAGGAATTTAAAGGAGGGATGGGTAAGTAAACTCACAACACAAACGCCATTGGGGCCGGCTCTTCGCCATCTCAGCAAGTGTATCCAACAAAACGTGTTCATCATCGTACGCATTACAGTCCGGTAGTCAGGACGCAGAGGCAAGTAACTTAGAGGCAATTGAGTCCAGACTGATCCCTCTATGATTGCCGCATTCCGAGCGGGAGCCTCTTGAAAATTTGGACTATTACGGAACGGGTCCAGTCTGTCGGGACAGTTTCCTGATCCCAAAGTTCCAGTAGCAAGTCGTGTAAATCATCTACAATAGCAGTTCCCCTGAAGTTGTAGAGAGCTGGAGAAATTCTATCTGCTCCTACGGCCTTATACAATTTCAACAGTCTGATGTTTGATTTCTGCGCGTGAGGGCAGATCTAAAGAGACAGTCCATGGAGAAGGGCACTCAATGTCCGAAAGAGAAAGCAATAACAGATTGGTTAAACTGCCTTGCAAAGGGTGCGGCCCAAGGCTGCAAGCGTGTTGAAAAGCTGTGGATTGGCTGTCCAATCTCGCCATGTATTGCCTCGCTAACAACAGGTCTCCTACTGCCTGTTTCCCGTATCAGACGGAATAGCTTACGATGATTACCAGCGGTAGCGGCAGTCTCCATTTCCGATGCACGAGGAGACTAGCAGGCTTCGCGATCGCTCTTCAGGATAGCACGCAGTTTTGCGCTGAGATTTTTACGAGTCTCATTGTATTCGCTTCCCGCCGGAATACGAAGGCGAGCACTCATAAGTTCCAGAGACCTTGAAGAGACCCAATGTCCAGTTTGGCAATTTGATTTGCCACATGAAGACATGCCAGTTGATAGTAACATTCGACGAATACGCGATCAGTGATTTTTGACAGTGTTTAGTGGACGCTTACCCAGCCCAGATGCCAGCGTAGTTTGATACGCATTCAGGACACCTGGCTTCGCCAGCTGGCTGGTATCAATGCACTCAGAGCGACGTTTCGGACGTCCACCGAAACGCACCCGCAGGTCGGCACACACGAGAGCGTGATCGGAGTCCACGCTGGTGCACCAAACAGAGCGACAGTTTTGGACACAGCATCTCCAGCGGTAACTAATCGATTTGCGTCCATGGCTGGTTCGAGACCGGTGGGCACCAAGCGACTCTTCTACGGGTGCTTTGTCGAAAGTTAGTGCTCGCGAGAAAGAGACAAGTACCTTCGCATAGGTGTGGCAACCGACCACCGTTATCATTACGGGAGCCTACACCATGTTGGCCGCCCAGATGAAGCTCATCAGAGGACAATTTTCCGACTTGGGTGTTTAGAGCACCAGCAAGCATCACAGTATCCGTGCTTCTTCTGTAACGAAGAATATCGTTAAGTTGGTGATAGAAATCATCTTTCATCGAATCAGGACTGCAGTTTGTGTGGGTGTAAGCAGCAATGACAAACAGGCACCATTAGTCCTCGCGAGACTTCGAAGCCCGGAACGAGCCAGCCAACATAACCGCGCACATCCGGCTGTTGGCAGGGATCCAGTCGATCAACGCAGCTCCAGCCCGGGAACTCAAAACAATTCCGACGCCAGTTTGACCCGCATGCGAAGCTGCATCATCGCTAGACAGGCGCAATGAAAATGAGCCGCCAGTGTCGCATGTGGGGGATGGCAGAGTAAGCATGAAGCTTGGATCTTGTAGGCGGGTTGCTGATAAACAGTAAATATCGATCGAGAGGTCTCGAGTATTCAGGCGAGTGCTGTCCGTTAGTCAAGCTGTAGCAACGTGCGCACATTGAGGCGCGCCAGTCTTAGTGAGGATAGAGGACTCCAAAGGGAAATGCATGAACTAATGTTGTCCGCTTGGTAGAAAATGGACTTGTCGATAAGATTGGAGCGGTGCCCTGCGACTGTGTGAGTTGAAACTAGAAAACAAGCGACTATTCAAGCAAGTGGAAGAGGGAAAAGAATTGGGGGCCTGAAAACGGGGGGATGAAAGTGAGGTTGGAACGAGATGCTAAAGATGAAAAAGCGCCGGAGGGGGGATAAGGCGGGAAGGCCTGAGCAGCAGCATCCAAACCCCTATCCACCCTGCTCGATGTAGCAGATAGAGCGCCGTTGATTATCCTCTGCGGTGCCCAGAACATCAAAAACTGTTTGAAGAGAAATTCATTGTATTGTGTGGGCACGATACTGTCAGGTTGCCCAGGCCTAGACAGGAGATTAGGGTTCTCAACCAAAGCCTTCGGTTCAAAAACCTTACCGCAAGGTAGCGGAATTTTGTAAATGGATTACAGACAGCCCGTTTTATGGAGCAAGGAGCCACCCTCATTCCAACCTCAACCTGGAGGGCCAGGAGACTGAGTTTGTCTGGCCTCCAACCATTGACAAACCTGGTATGAGTGGCTCTCAAGGTGCAAAAAGCACCACCCAGTATAGCTCAATGGATCACTGAGGCATATAAATCATCGGTGCAGGCTAAGGTCCAGTCTCATCGCAATGGCATATAATATTTAAAATCATATTACGTGCTAACTGAAATTTTGCAGTATATGATTTTTGATTTTTTTGTATTTCGCCACATTAGTTGTGGAGTGTTTCTCGCCCTCATCTAACGTGTACTGATGATATTGCTGAGGTGGATAACATTGCATTGCGGTCCAGTGCACGTTTTTTAATCGCTGAATGCATTAAAATGCAATGACGCTCTTTTTTCCCTACACAAAGCAGTCGTCAACAACTTCTTATGTACTGCCCTGAAATTCCCATAGACGAGGAGAGGTTGCACACCATCGTATCAGTGAAGTATCAAGGCGTCACACTCAGCCGTGATCTTTCTTAGTTACTCTATGCAAGCGATATTTTCATAAAAGTCTTTCTACGCTGCAGTCTGCGATCCACCTTTGTTACCCGCTACTTAAAACTGAGATGCATTAACACTTGTGTCCTATCCCAATGAACCTATTGCTCTCCTGTGATATTTCCCGGTTTCTTAAGGAAGCAATTCAATATCCTAGTTAACTCAGTGACGCAAATGTGTCGATGTAGTGAGGTTCCAAAGCCGAATATTGTTGACCTTATATCTACTCATACCAGTTGATGCGAAAGACATGCTGCTAAAATAATCACCGATACAAGTAACACTGTTCATGGTGTACTATCTGACTGTGTTGCCAAGGTCTGGGCGAAGTGGCAACAGCTAAGCCCACATACAACCATGACGTTTTCTTTAAACATATACTTCATCCTGCATCGACCGTCGCGCAGATTATCAAGGGTCGCCTTATCTACTGCATACAGCATGGTGCATAAGCGAAAACGTGCTACTGCTGGCGCCTCCCTCCTTTCTTTTCCACCTTTTCTCTTACCCCCATCCCGACCCCATTACTAACCTTCTTTCTATAATTCGCAACTAAATTGACAGCAACCGAAGTGCCACTGCAGTAGAACAATCTGCAGCCACCATCCCACCACAGCTATCGGCAAAAGTCTCTTATAAGGCCACGCCATCCTGTTTCCATGGTGACGTTCGCACTCTAAGACAAACAGGTCAACAGGCTGCACTCGTAATTTAGCTCACATCTGGTGGGAACACCGCGTACGCAACGAGCGTGTCCGACGCCTTGTTACTGGCCAGGAAAAGGAGCTAAACCACTCAGCACCGTTATTCCACGCACCAGGCTACGATGGCTCGGCCAAGTGTTACGCATGCCAGCACACTGACTTCCGCGACGTGCGTTGTTTGCGCGCCTGGGGTGTGGATGGAAGAAGAGGAGGGGTGGCCAAGCGATGAATTGATCCAAAGGAATGAAGACCCTCACATCTGAGCTGGCCTCGGTTAGAGCGCCTCGGCGCCCCGGTTGGGGTCCGAAAGACGATGAACACGTTTGGTTGGACACATTTGCTGATATGGCTAGGAGCCGACTTCAGTGGCGTTCGTGCTGTGAGTTTCTTTGTCCCACCCCATCCCTCTTAGCCTCCGCCTATAACCACGATCTCATTATTTAACCTATTATAATTTTACGTAATAATTTTTTGATGCATAGTAGCCGGCTGTCAGCTTAACGGAACGATGCCCAGCCGTTACCCGTAGCTCAGCTGGCTTGCCGCAGTTCAAATCTTTTTACCCTCTCCTTTTTCCTGTGTATTGCGGCACAGTAGCTGAGGTGTTCAAATGCTCTAGCTAAGCTGTATGATGATGACGATGATGATGGCTGCACTCGCACGCACCTTGGACACACAGTATTGATGTGTTGTGTGTCCGAAACTAGGATCAATGACCCTAATCGGGTTATTGAATTTACTGCACCCGGCTTATTTTCCCCTTATTGGTTGCACGCATCCGGAGACGCCGATGCAGCACTCACGGGTCAAGCTGGTGTAGGTATCATTCTAAGCTCCAAGGCTGAACCATCATTAGTTGATTGGATTCCGGTGAACAGCCGTTTATGTGCAGCCCGTTTGACGACATCAGCTAAGGTTGATTCACGAAGTAGTACAAAACGCTGTTTGTTCGTGATTTCCGCTTATGCACCCACCGACTGCAGTTCAGATGTTCTCAAGGACACATTCTATCACGAACTGAACGCGCTACTACGCAGTGCTATTAGTTCAGATATTATAGTACTTGCAGGGGATATGAAAGCACAAGTAGGTCGTCTGAGCTCTTCAGAAGCTCAGCTGGGTGGTAATTGTGGGCTTAACTCCGAACGGACTGACAACGGTGAGCGTCTGTTGCAACTGTGTGCCGAGCACCAACTGCTTCTTAGTAGCACTGCTTTTAGACACAGCGGGCGCCGAAGTGCCACTTGGCGTCCTCCTGTAGCTGGCCAGCGATGGACCCAAATTGATCACATAGCCATAAGTTACATGTGGCGTGGTTCCATCCTGGATTGCCGCTCGTACTGGAGTACCTGTGTCGACTCTGATCATGCCTTGGTACACTCTCGTTTCTCCATGAACTTTAACGGGAGGCGCACCAAGCGTCACCTACGATTGCCAACGGAGAAATCGTCTCAGTCCTCGGTCAGACAATTCTACCAAGAAGCACTGCATACCGAACTTTCGCTGTCTTGTCCTAATGACACTGAGCTTCAGTGGAATAGGATGTCGGCCGTCATGCACGACGCAGAAGCATCTGTTTGTGGCACTATCCATCGTCACCGCACCAGTCACTGGATATCCGATAGGTCGGTGGACCTGTTGTAATCTAGAAGACACCTCCCGGCTGGCTCTGAACACAATGTGACCAGACGGGCAATTAGGCGCGAACAAAGGCGGAGCCTACGTGCTGACAAGGAAGCCTAGTTGTCCAGTCGGGCTCAAGAAATGGAGGAGGCAGGAGCAGTAGACAATTACCGCCAACTCTTCGAGCTAATCCGCACTACTGGTCCCATAAAACCAGGCGTCAGTGAGACAATCAGAGACAGCGCGGGTGCGCTGATACACAATAAGGAGCGCCGTATGGCTCATTTGGCCGAACACTTTCAAGATCAGTTTACCTGGCCCCCTGCTCCCGGACCTCTTGCTACTCAGATGATGCAGGACGAGCCATGGAGGGTTAGTGTAGAGCCTCCGTCGGAGGTCGAGGTCCGAAACGCGATCACAGCCCTCAATCGTTTTCTTGCCGCTGGCCCGGATTCCCTCCCACCTGCACTATTAAAGGATGGAGGTGAAATCCTCTTCAAAGCACTGACCTCCTTATTCGAATGTATCTGGAAGGAAGAGAGTGTGCCGGCTAATTGGAGCGAATGGATTATAGTGGCGATATACAAGAAGGGAAGTAGCACAGACTGTTCTAACCACCGGGATATTGGCCTAACGCCAGTTATGACAAAATTACTGTCCTCGATTCTCGTTCGGCGCCTCACTACGGAACGGGGATCTCGGATTAGGGAAGAGCAGGCAGGTTTCCGCCCAGGACATGGCTGTATAGACCATATATTCACACTGCGGCAAGTATTTGAGCAGCGCCGCACATACCGCAGACCGACAATAGCTGTGTATACAAGACCACAGTGAGGGCCGTTCTGCTCTATGGTAGTGAAAATTTGCCCGTTCGGTCTGAAGATCTGAGGCGCCTTCAAGTCTTTGATCATCGTTGTGTGCGAATCAGTGCTGGTGTCGGATGGCACCAGCGTGTCCGCAATGATGATGAGCGTAGACGAGTACCAGGTAGAGATAATCATGCTAGCTCCCTAGAACAACAAGTAGCACTGAATAAGTTGCGTTGGTTCGGGCACGTGCTACGTATGCCTGGTCACCGCTTACCTAGGAGGGCCTTGTTTAGTCTGCCAGGTGTAGTGTGGCGCAAAGCTCGAGGTGGACAGAAGTTGACCTGGCAGCGGGTAATGAAGTCACTGACAACCAAACTGGGTGCCTTTGGTCCGTCTCGCCTTCCGGGCTGGAGTCCACGTGACACGACTTGTGCTTGGTTCGAGAATTTACAGTACACGGCTCGCAACCGAGAAGAGTGGCGTGTCTGCTGCCGTCTCCTAATCGGATTGCCTGTTTAAGACGTGTTTGGCGCGGTTATCTGCGGAGTAATGGCTGGTTATGACGCGTGGCAGTGAAAGCCGCGAAGAATTTGTCTCGCTGATGCCGTCTTATCTTTGCACGATAGCAAGCTGTTTGTGACGGCATGTTGTGTACACAACTTCACTCTGAAGGTTCGCTTAGAATATTAGGGTTTTCAGGTAATTCACCCTTCTCTCCCTCTTCTTATTCTTTAGTTCATAGGTCCTCATGGTTGTATGGCAGCGAAGTATCAGTTCAAATGGCTGGCGTACTGCCGTTGTTGTCTGACTGTGTATCAACTTCCTAGATCAGACAAAAGCATAGGTACATTTATACCTGCATAAGAGCTTACAACTCATCAGCAATGCTCTATTTGGCGCGCTTCGTGTGCGACCACACCTCAGTTATATTGGAGCATACAAGCAAGTTTACGTTGTAGCCGTGTTGCTGTCTATATCATTTATTAACTTATGTATTCGTTTTACAATAATGAAGGTGTGCATGTAACAGATGAATATTCGCTTTTTTTGTTGCATAAAGCATGCTTGAGTTGAATTGAAAGCACTAGGGAGGTGGCGCGGAATGTAAGGTAAACCAACAGCACCTAGTTTAGCCATCAGTAACTTTATTTCCTGATCCCAAGTCAATTTCTGCCTACGTTAAGCCTTGTGCCATGCAATATCAGGTAAACAAAACAAGACTCCACAGAAAGTGTTCCAATACCAACACAAATTATCTAACCTTATTTGTTGTTTTTAAAAACTGACCTCACTATGTCTAGTTAGTATCCGGCTGCGCACACGATCGATGCCCGCACATTGGTATGGCCCGACATATCAGACCGTTTGTTTGAGGATTTTACGCTGACCCGAAGGATAACCAACTTCACACCACATGTAACTCGGCTCCATACACACATTATGTAGGCCTGAATAGCAGACGACAGCCAACGCACCGCTGGTGGTTGCTGTGAGATATACTTTTGAAAATCACAGATCAAACACACGGAAGGCCTAGAGGTCGAGACGGACTAAAGTCATCCAATCTAATGATCGGTGACTTCACTTCACATTCTACAAAATCTTACACAAACTAACAGCGCAGGTGAAGGTGGAAGGTGCGATAACGCCTGTTATGCACACACTCAACTGCAGCTGTCAGGCACGTGTAATACGTCAGTACCGTATTGGTACTTGTTATGCATCCAATACAAGTGGTACACTTACGTCTTTGAAACCTGTTCTCCGTTTATCACAGGTAGTTGACCACCGCTGATATCTGAAAAGACCAAAACCAGATTGCACTTCCGCGCCGCCAGAAAAGAAACTTCAATGAAACTGGACACCGCACGAGTTCGCCAAGTCTCAAACACAAAAAGTAAAACACGAGAAGAAGACTTGGCCTTGGCTTCGACATCGATCAAGTCGGGGCACCAGTCCACTCCTTGCTGTATGGTGATAAGTGGAGGAGGAAATGACAAAAAGAGAGGAATATTAAGATGTTTCTATGAGAAAGAAGCAACTGATGTTTGTCACGCAAAACACTGGCAGTAAGCCCCAATTCATCGAGCACTCCTTCGGAATGTAAAGGCTGTGCGTGGGTAAGAAGTCACCGACCGTTGCCCATCACCAGACAACATCATTCTACACGCTGCCTAGAGGTGAGAAACAGCTATCGTGCCGCATTAAGAATAGGTTAGATAAGCGCAAAAAATAGAAGCAAAAAAGAAGTGTTTGTATTGCTCAATAATGCATCAATAATTAGGTCGTGGTTGGAGGAGATCTTAAGGGGATGGAGGAAAAAGACAATACAGACGCCAGTAAGGCTAGATTTTGTCTATATGAACAATGGACTAAAACTAAACGCAACGGTTGCTTTAAGACTCTAACAAGGAAGTGGGGGGCGCCAACCGAAGCCCAGTACAAAATGCGAGTTTTCATTCTTCTTGGCCAAGTAACCGATTGGTCTCAACTCCTTTTTATATCTGTAACACGTAAACAACGCATGTAGTGGGAGCCGATGTATCAGCCCTTGTAACATATAGTCTAGTCATCGAAGCCAGGCGCGTAAAATAACGGTGCTGAGTGGCTCCCTTGACTCGCTGCAACATCTGTTGTCCTACGAAGGTAGCATGATTATCACCACCTGGTACTCGCCTACGCACATCATCGTTGCGGACACGCTGGTGCCATCCGACACCAGCAATGCTCCGCACACAACGATGATCAAAGACTTGAAGACGCTTCAGATCATCAGACCGAAGGGGCCAAGTTTCACTACCATAGACCAGAACGGCCCTCACTGTGGCCTTGTATACACGGCCTTTCAGACGGACGGTAACTCCCTTCTGTCGCCAAAGATACCGCAGGTTCAAGAAGGCAGCTCTGGCCTTTGTAATGCGTGAGCTGATGTCAGTTTCTATGCGCCCATCATTGCTGATGCAACTGCCAAGATAAGTGAATTAATCAACCACCTCGAGTTCCTCGTTAACAAGCGTCAATGGGTCATAAAGTAGATGGTGGTCCTGCAGCAACACTTTGCACTTTGAACGTGCGAATTACATTCCAAATAATGCGACCACTCTGGACAGGTTATTCAATGTTGATGGTGTCGCCCCAATGTCGTCGAAAAGCAAGACGATATCGTCCGGATAATCTAGATCAACTAACCTTTCACCAGGAGGCACTTCAACCCCTACATCGTGAGATTCCGCTAGAGAACACTCCATGATAGAATCCACGACGAAATTGAACAAAAACCGGGAAATAGGACAATCCTGACGAACGCCACTTGTAGTCGAAAAGCTATCCGATAGGAAAACATAGACTCTGACGCGGCCTGTAGTGTTCGAGTATAGAGCACGAAGGATGTTCACATATTTCGTGGGAACACCTTTCCGCGCAAGTATTTCGAACAGAATGCATCGATCGACTGAGTCGAACGCACTATTGAAATCGAGGAACACAGCTATTGTCGGTCTGCGGTATGTGCGGCGCTGCTCAAATACTTGCCGCAGTGTGAATATATGGTCTATACAGCCATGTCCTGGGCGGAAACCTGCCTGCTCTTCCCTAATCCGAGATCCCCGTTCCGTAGTGAGGCGCCGAACGAGAATCGAGGACAGTAATTTTGTCATAACTGGCGTTAGGCCAATATCCCGGTGGTTAGAACAGTCTGTGCTACTTCCCTTCTTGTATATCGCCACTATAATCCATTCGCTCCAATTAGCCGGCACACTCTCTTCCTTCCAGATACATTCGAATAAGGAGGTCAGTGCTTTGAAGAGGATTTCACCTCCATCCTTTAGTAGTGCAGGTGGGAGGGAATCCGGGCCAGCGGCAAGAAAACGATTGAGGGCTGTGATCGCGTTTCGGACCTCGACCTCCGACGGAGGCTCTACACTAACCCTCCATGGCTCGTCCTGCATCATCTGAGTAGCAAGAGGTCCGGGAGCAGGGGGCCAGGTAAACTGATCTTGAAAGTGTTCGGCCAAACGAGCCATACGGCGCTCCTTATTGTGTATCAGCGCACCCGCGCTGTCTCTGATTGTCTCACTGACGCCTGGTTTTATGGGACCAGTAGTGCGGATTAGCTCGAAGAGTTGGCGGTAATTGTCTACTGCTCCTGCCTCCTCCATTTCTTGAGCCCGACTGGACAACTAGGCTTCCTTGTCAGCACGTAGGCTCCGCCTTTGTTCGCGCCTAATTGCCCGTCTGGTCACATTGTGTTCAGAGCCAGCCGGGAGGTGTCTTCTAGATTACAACAGGTCCACCGACCTATCGGATATCCAGTGACTGGTGCGGTGACGATGGATAGTGCCACAAGCAGCTACTCCTGCGTCGTGCATGGCGGCCGAGATCTTATTCCACTGAAGTTCAGTTTCATTAGGACAAGACAGCGAGAGTTCGGTATACAGTGTGTCTTGATAGGCTTGCCTGACCGAGGGCTGGGACAATTTCTCCGTTGCCAATCGAAGGGGACGCTTTGTGCGCTTTCCGGTGAAGTTCATGGAGAAACGACAACGTACCGAGGCATGATCAGAGTCGACACAGGTACTCCAGTACGAGCGGCAATTCAGGATAGAACCGCGCCATCTGTAACTTATGGCTATGTGCTCAATTTGGGTCCATCGCTGGCCAGCTACAGGTGGACGACAAGTGGCACTTCGGCGCCCACTGTGTCTAAAAGCAGCTGCTACTAAGAAACAACTGGTGCTCCGCACACAGTTGCAGCAGACGCTCGCCGTTGTCAGTCCGTTCGGAGTTAAGTCCATACTTACCACCCAGCTGAGCTTCTGAAGAGCTCAGACGCCCTACTTGTGCGTTCATATCCCCTGCAAGTACTATAATATCTGAACTAGTAGCACTGCGTAGTAGCGCGTTCAGTTCGTGATAGAAAGTGTCCTTGACTGCATTAGAACTGCAGTCGGTGGGAGCATAAGCGGAAATCACAAACAAACAGCGTTTTGTACTACTTCGCGAATTCACCTTAGCTGATGTCGTCAAACGGGCTGCACATAAACGGCTGTTCACCGGAATCCAATCAACCAACGATGACTCAGCCTTGGAGCTGAGAATGATACCTACACCAGCTTGACCCGTGAGTGCCGCATCGGCGTCTCCGGATGCGTGCAACCAATAACGAGAGGATAAGCCGGGTGCAGTCAATTCAATAACCCCGTTAGGGTCATTGATCCTAGTTTCGGACACACAACACACATCAACACCCAGTGTGTCCAAGGTGCGTGCGAGTGCAGCCTGCTGACCTGTTTGTCTTAGAGTGCGGACGTTGAATGTCGCCATGGAAACGGGACAGCGTGGCCTTATAAGGGACTTTTGCCGATAGGCGTCCGATAGGTGCTGTGGGATGGTGGCTGCAGATGGTTCTACTCCAGTAGCACTTCGGTTGCTGTCAATTAAGCTGGGAATTATAGAAGGAAGGTTAGTAATGGGGGCCGGGATGGGAGTAAGAGAAAAAGGTGGAAAAGAAAGAAGGGAGGCGCCAGCAGTAGCATGTTTTCGCTTATCCGCCCTGCTGTATGCAGCAGATAAGGCGACCCTTGATAATCTGCGCGACGGCCGATGCAGGATGAAGTTTATGTTTGAAGAAAATGTCATGGTTGTATGTGGGCTGAGATACTGCCAGGGCGCCCAGACCTAGACAGGAGGACGATTAGGGTCCTCATCCAAAGCCTTTGGCTCAAAAGTCTGTCCGCAAGGCAGTGGGGAGGTGGCAGTGATTTAGTTTTACAGAAATGGATGCCATCCCATTTCAAACCCCTAATCTGGAGGACCAGGACACTGAGTTTGTCTGACCTCTCACCATTGACCAGCCTGGTAGGAGTAGCTCACAAGGTGCCCGGAGGCATCACCCAGTATAGCTCAATGGGTCAAGGAGGTACGCAAACCGTCGCACCAAGTTAACGTCCAGTTTCGTTGCGACGGCAATTTGAGGGTGCAAGAGAAAGATCGGAACGACTGATAGCCAGTGCTAGTTGAGTCGTCTAAGCTTAAAAGATTATGCTAAGATAATCAGTCCACTTCAAGACATGCAGTTGGCCACCTGACGGCAGCTCCACACATTCTAAGTCGAGTCTAGTGAACGCAACTGCCAAAACCTCAACTGCGAGAAGTGACAGCGAGCATACTTGTTTCACACCGCTGGACATTAAAGGGCAGTAACAGGCTACCATAGTCCACCATCTACCCGATCTAAACACGTAAAGCGATTTTATAACATGTGTATTTCTTGTGCACACCTTGCTTAAAGAAACAGTCTCAAAGGGTACATCAGTCAAGCGAATCGAAAGCATCTATGATGCCGAGGAACACTACTAGGGAGAATCGCCAGTATGCGTGGAACTGCCCAAATAATTGATGCAAAGTAAGAATGTAATCAATGAGATCATGATCTCGACGAGAGCTTCACAGCCTTCATGGGCGCCAGTTAATCTATGAAAAAAGAAAACATACAACTTAAGGGCGATGGACAATGGACTGATACTTCTATGGCTGCGCCGTCCCGAAGATGAGCCTTCCTTGAAAATCGGGACTATGAGGGAGCAGCTCCAGTCGGCTGTGGCGGTGCTCTGCTTCTACAACCCGTCTTTGAGAGCTGGTCACTCGGAGAAGCTGGTGGATATCCACCTGGCCCTACAGCCTTATTCTATTTCAGCGGTCAGATCACACGTGCAACTTCCGTGTGAAATGCTGATCTAAAGAGAAGGCGGTGGCACAAGGCGAGGACCGATCGGTAAGAAAGCTTACTTTATAAGGAGTTTAGCCCAACACCACAGGTTTTTTGATATGTTGTGGACTGGTTGTCTCCCCCTATCGCATAAGGGCTCACTAATACTAGACCTCCTGCTGCCAGTTTCCCGTGTAAGATGGAATAACTTCCGATCGACATTGAAAACAGTCGTCGTCTCTGTCCCCGATGCATGATATGGCAACCAGACTTCGCGGTCTCTTCTCAGGCATACACGTAGTTTGCACTGAGATCCTTGCGAGTCACGCTGTATTCGCTTTTAACCGGAATGTGTCGGAGAGTATTTAGACGTTCCGGACATTGCGTAAGCACCCACTAAGCAGGTTAGTAATTAGATTCGCCCAGTTAATAACGCCTGAACATGTGAGCAGTGGCATTCAACCGTGTTCAGTGAGGACATACTCAACTCAAAGATTGGAGCATTGATACGCATTCAGAACATTTGGGTTCGAAATTCGGTAGGTGTTTATGAGCTCACAGTGTTGACGCAAGTGTCCGCCGAAATGTTCCCACAGATCGGCACACACCAGGGCATAGGCGCTTGTGCTCGAAATCCGGCAGCAGCTTTCAACGCAGCCTCTCTAACACGATGTGACCGATTTGCGTCTATGGCTGGTTCCTTATCAGTAGTATTCGTGAAAAATAGACAAATGCCTCCACAAAGGTGTCAGCTTATACGCCGTAACGGCGCTTCGCTGCCGCGCGACCACCATCAGTCGCGCGCGGGCTGAGTATACCGCGAGGACGCCCACCCCTACGCGGAGTCGAACCGGTGACCTTATGGTTGCAAAGCAAACGTGCAGACCACTCGGCCACCGGCCTCCACAAAGATGTAGCAGCCGTGCACCGTTACCATAATGGGCGCCTATACCGTATTGGTCATCCAGATGCAGTACAAAAGTAGGTAACTTTCGAACTTGAACGTTTAGATCGAGAGCCAACCATCACTACAGTATCAGTACTCTGTGTGTTACGGAGGAGCTCGTTGAGTTGATAATAGAAGTCAAGTTTCACGGAATCAGTACCAAGTTGTGGAGACCAAGGCAGCAATGTCCCCGTGCGACTTCGAAGCTTTGAATGAGCCAGTCGGCCTGATGACGCACATCCGCGTAATGATTAGAATTCAGCCGCACAGAGTAACTTTAAGCAGGGGGCTCAAAGGGATACGCACATTGATTTGACTGGGATTTACACAATGAGAAAACGCTAACACCGATGCATGACAAGGATCGTAGAGAACTGAGCCCGAACTTTGCGGGTTGTAAAAAGCACACACACCGAGCAATAGGAAATGTTCTGTTCGTCGAACGATCTGCAAGTCGTGATAGGAGATTCTCGGGGGGGGGGGGGAGATGGCTTTAGATAGAAGCGGATGAACTGCAGTTTCCATTTGGTTGGAAATGGACATGTGTGCGAGTCGAAACTAGAAGAAAAAAGTCCATTATAAGAATATCGGAAAGGAGAGAATTGGGGGAAGAGATAAAAGTGGAGTTGGAACAGGACGATCATCATCATCATACACGCTAGCCGGAGGTGAAAAACACCTCAGCTAGTGCCGTAATACATGAGAAAAGAAAACAACCTGCAACCGAGGCACGCCAGCTGAGCCATCAGTAATGGATAGGCTACAAGCCGGTATTGTGCCGCAAAAAATTATACCACGCAAAATTTATATGCTAGGAAATCAGATTGTGGTTGGAGGGGGAGGCTATACGGGAGGAGAGGAAAGAAACAGCAAAACGCCACTGAGATCAGCTCCTAGCCATATCAGCAAGTGTATCCAGCCAAAGGTGTTCATCGTTCGCGGACCCCGAGCATGGGACCCCAATCGAGGCCAACCTTGAACTAAGGGACCTCATTCCACTTGACCAAGTCAGCGCTTGGCCACCTCTCCTCTTCTTCTATTCACGCCCGTGGCGAAGCAACAAGGAACGTCATGGGAGTCGGTGTGCTGGCATGCGCAACAAGTGACCTAGCCATCGGAGCCTGGTGCGTAAAATAACGGCGCTGAATGGTCCATTTCCTCTTCCTGTGCCATCAACATGGCGTCGAACACGCTCATTGCTCACATGGTGTCCCAACCAGACTTCACGTTAACTGTGAAGGTCGAACGTAACCATGCAGTTTATGTTGGCTGACCTAATTGGCCAGGTTTCATAAGCGCATGGCAGGGTGGAATGTATGGTTGTATTGTAAACGCTGCGCTTCAGAGCGAGAATTATGTTACGCTGACGCCACAGGTGGAGGAGATCGGCAAAAGCGCCTCAAGCTTCTGCTATACGGTTCGTAAACTCGTATTCGATCCCCAAAGCGCCAAGATAACTGCGAAGATAATTAAATTTCAGGACGATTTCTAGCTGATCACCACCAAGGGTCAACGTAGGAGTGGTTTCCTGCCAATCTTGAGGACTTTGCATTCCAAGAGTGGGAAGCATAGCCCGAAACGACTGACAGCCACAACTAGTTTATTCAATGCAAGCTGGTACTTTCGGGAGCTGTCACACGAGCGTAATGTCATCGGCATTCACCGTCAAGAAGTCGTTCAAATGGGGGCAGCTCCACACCTTCTAAGTCGTGCCCGACGAACGCTGTTTCTATGACTTCGCCAGTGGCGAAGTTAAAGAAGAAAACTAACAGCAGACAAGCTTGTTTCCAACTGCTTGCGGCAAAAGTTTGCCGTAAACCTCCCATTCTACTCGAACTATGCACTCTTATGATATTTACATATTTATCGAGCACACGTTTCCTCAATAGACAGTCCCAAAGGGCACATGGATCAACGGAATCAAAGGCTTCATTGATACCTTGGGACACGACTACGATGGGTCGCCAACAAATATGGCAGTGGTCAAACAACTGAAATAATGTAAATATGTAGTCAATGGGGCCCCGATTTCGACGAAACCCGGCCTGCTCTTTGTGTGTCTGGCTTTCACGGAGGTCAGTCAGTCTTTGAAGCACGAAGGAAGTAAATAACTTAGAGGCGATGAAGATCAGACTGTTTCCTCTATGACTGCTGCATTCTGAACAGGGACGTCCTTTGAAAATTGGGACTATAACGGAACGGCTGCAGTCTTTTAGGACAATACCCTGCATCCATAGATTTAGTAACAACTGATGTAAATCGTGCAAAAGAGCAGGCCCCCTGAATTCGAAAAGGGCTAGACGAGGTCTGTATACTCCAGCGGTCTTGTGCAAATGCAGCCGTCTGATCTCACGTTCGATTACTGCGCGTGACGGCGGATCCACGGGGACATCCCAAGGAGTAAGGGGATCATGGATCAATGGAGAATCTGGCAATTCTGATTAACTGCCCTGCACCTCATGAATAAATTGTTATTCTTGACCAATCGAAGCATGCCTGCACAGGCACGATCATGGTAAGAATAAACAAGTAGTCAAAGAAGGCACAATAGTGTAATAGGATTGTCATCTATGTTGATAGAGGTGTGCGTGTAGGTGTGTGTAGCTGTATTGCTTGGCATTGTGAATGTTATGCTGTACCCTTTGCTTGTATTTGAACGAGTCGCTAGTGTTAGTTGGATATTTGACGTCGGTGGATTTGTTACGCTTTAACGAATAAGCAAGGGGCGGTGACTTTATTTAGTGGCGAATCACAACGGCCACGTCATAATGTTGTTAAATGGACATTTGTGGTTTTTATAGGGAGAAGGCTTGCCAGGCGAAAACCCACCACATCAAGGAACCCCGAGGCCGAACTATTTGTTGGAACGGGTAAACCCGGAACACAGCTGACACCACAGGGAGGTTGTTCGGCTAGCCTGCCAACCGTTACAGGCGCTTTGACAGGCTGTGGATCGGCTGTCCACTCTCTTCGCATATAGTCTCACTAACACCAGGCTTCCTGCTGCCCACTTCTCTTATCAGACGCAATAACATCCGATGGTTACCAATGGCAGCGGCCGTCTCCACCGCTGAGTCATGATGAGGCCACCAACGGTAGCAGAAAAGACCAACGTTAACATAAGCAAAGGTGTGGCTTGCAAATGGCTTCCAACTAATGAGTTGCACGCCCCGAAAATTTTAAAAGAATAGGAACCGAGTTGAGTAATGAAGACGAAAAACCGCTATTGGACATAGTTGTGTGTGGAAGTATCGTGAAAACGGGATATGCTCAAGGCCAATAACGATCGACCGTACAGACTATAAATGGGCTACATAACACTATGCACAAGTACATGCATGCATACCACATCCAGTTTAAACAAGAATAGTTAGACTTGGACATGCGGATGGGGGATAAGACTGGCTTGGATCGGGATTATGCCTTCAACAAGCGCATACAAGATCGAAAAGTAGAGAAAAACATGCGTGTCAGACGTGTGTGGCATTGATTTGGTTTTAACATGTTTCATACTAGAACCACTCTATGAGCTTAGTGCTGTCAAGAAGACCGTGCATCCCGTCTATTCGAGTAACGAAGTTCAGTTTCCTGAAGCCAATAATTGAAGTGGTTACACCACACGAGTACGCAATTTGTCAGCATTCACAAGTGGAGATTGTCGGCCCGTGGCCTAAAAGATCACAAGCCTGCCTGGTAATCTCAAATAGCGGGTTCGAGCTTGAGTAGAGGACCGGGCGATCCACGCAATATCCTTAGCCCACGTGCGACTAGTGGTGGTTGCACGACAACAAAAGCGTCGGTACTGCGTACTAATGGTGCCTATTTTTCTAGTGGAGACTGGCATGTGAGATGAGGATAGCCTGAGACCAGCGATAACAAACCTTCACTGGTACAGGTGCAACGACGATGCGCCGCTTGTAGCACAACAGGCGGGAGTAAACAGGCTGCTAGGTAGGGAAGCTGAAACATCCGTGACGCTAGTTGTTAACTTTGGCGGATCATTACGAGTACCATAGAGGGTCGTAAGTGACAGAATGCGGCTTGCACGTGACCACCGCATTAAAGCGAACGCAAAAGGAATCAGTGACAGATGAGAAAATCGTTGCCAACGGATCAGTGACGTGTGGGTAGAAGTTTCAGTCGGCATTCTTTACATCCCGGTTACGAGTTGCAATTCGGATATTTTTAACTGATGAGTACAAACTACGAATAAAATAGAGACGAAATGTCGTGAGCGCGGTAACGCCTAACATTTATCAAAGATGGAAAGATATTTAGATGTGGTAACTCATGCAATGACTATGAAGAAGCAGAAAAAGGTGACTGAACGGTAAGCCCTCCAGTACTTTTTACCGATGCTCCAGTGCTACGTGACCATGTTGCTACGCGCGAACCGGGATAGTGCAGAGGTTCTCAACCCTATGAAGAAGAATTGATTGACCGAGTGCGTAGAGAGTGTAATCAGACGCCTAAACAACTAATCATGAGACCCCCTTAAGTTAAATTTGCTTAATAATGTTTGCCATCCACCACAGCCTCCTAAACAAAGGTGAGATGTTGACAGATTAGCACCCTACCACAGAACATAGGTAAACAAAAACAAATAAGCAAAGACATTTGCTTGGTTTAAAGTCCACGTTTTGTATCTGGGTTACGACCCAATATCAGTTAGAACGATGAGATACTGGAGTACAACTCGGTCGTTCTGACCACTAGAATTGTAGTTAATATGGTTGAGTTATGGTCCTAGTATATTCTCAATATCACAAGTACCACTGGTTTGGCCTCCGTTTGGGCTTTTCAGGAAAGGGCTAACAGTTGGGAACACATCTCTCATTTTCAGCAAGCGAACTCAAATTCGGCACTGGAATTCATGGACAGCGCTCGTTAACGGCAACGGATTTACCACTGTGTTTTAGTATCTCCCTGTGTTTGGACCGAGACGGAGAATCTCCATTTTTAATAATGCCGTAAGAAGACGAATACTGGCAGATGTCAACATTTCGTATTGTCTCTTCAGTGCTAACACAATAACATGAAAATACATAAGACGACCGAGGCAGTCGCGATCAGCCGTATCAAACCCACACTCTGTGTGCAGAAACAGCTGTTCGTAAGCCTACGGCTGCCCTGCGCGTAGGGGTGTCACGCCTGCCCCTCGACCCTGTTCTAACTTGTTCCGGTCTCACCCTATCTGTCGTCTTATATATTTTCATGTTATTGTGTTGGCACTGAAGAGACAATACGAAATGTTGACATCTGCCCGTGTTCGTCTACTTACAACATTATTCAAATTACTAATGGGATCTAATTGTTTCAAATCTCAATTTGGACCAGAATTAAAAATGATCGAAGAGCAAGAGTAACTGCTACAGGACTGGCGTAGCTCTGCCAAACTCACCGAGTTTACCAATACCAGTAGACTATCGGGGCAGAATAACACGGTCGCTATGCAAAGCCATGCTACACAGTTCAGAGTGGAGCTGTCCCTACGGAAACGACCTCCAGTGACACCCACATCTGCGCAGACCACAACGTACTTGTCGTCAGTGAGAACGCGGCCAAGGTATCCCGCACAGTTCCCACAGAATTCACCCGAGTCTCACCAACGTAGCTTCCGGACTCTCCTCAAGTCAACAATCTATCACTTGAACTGTTTTCATGCCAATGCCTTAGACGCCAGGCATACCCAGCAACTGAGACATGCCCAACGTCACAACAGCATCGACCCCGCCCATTTCCGCCAGATGATAGGCTATTACTTGGCAACTCACGTGCCCATAAACGCACGCCATTCCCTAAAGTTTATACATTAATTATTGTGCTAGTTAATCATAAATAGGGCGATGTAGAAAGCACGGTTGCCTTGGTTGAGTCAGTAAAAGCACTCTTGGCCAGTCTTTTCAGCGGGTCATCATCATCAACAGCAGTACATCAGTCATTTGAACTGATGCTTCGCTGGCATACAACCATGAGGACCTATGAAATAAAGAATAACAAGAGGGAGAGAAGGGGGACTTACCTGAAAACCTTAATGCCCTAAGCCAACATTCAGTGTCAAGGCGCCTACACCTTGTGTAGACAACATACCGAGACAAAAAGCTGGCTATCGTGCAAAAATAAGGCGGCATCGGCGAGACAGCTTCCTTGCGGCTTTCACTGCCACGCGTCATAATCAGCCATTACCCCGCAGATGACTTAGCACTAAACACACTTTAAACAGACAATCCGATTAGGAGACGGCAGCAGACGCGCTACTGCTGTCGGTTGCGTGCCATGTCCTGTAAAGTCTCGAGCCAAGTACAAGGTGAGTCACGTGGACTCCAGCCCGGAAGGCGAGACGGACCAAAGGCACCCAGTTTGGTCGTCAGTGACTTCATTACCCGCTGCCAAGTCAACTTCTGTCCACTTCGAGCCTTGCGCCATCCTACACCTGGTAGACTGAACAAGGCCCTCCTAGGTAAGCGGTGACCAGGCATACGTAGCACGTGCCCGAGCCAACGCAACTTATTCAGTGCTATTTGTTGTTCTAGGGAGCTAGCATGATTATCACCACCTAGTACTCGCCTACGTACATCATCGTTGCGGACACGCTGGTGCCATCCGACACCAGCAATGCTTCGCACTCAACGATGATTGGAGAATTGAAGGCCCCTCAGATCTTCAGATCGAAAGGACCAAGTTTCACTACCATAGACCAGAACGGCCCTCACTGTGGCCTTATATACACGGCCTTTCAGACGGACGGTAACTCCCTTCTGTCGCCAAAGATGCCGCAGGTTTAAGAAGGCAGCTCTGGCCTTTGCAATGCGTGAGCTGATGTCAGTTTCTATGCGCCCATCATTGATGATGCAACTGCCAAGATAAATGAATTGATAAACCACCTCGAGTTCCTCGTTAACAAGCGTCAAGGGGTCATAAAGTGGATGGTGGTCCTGCAGCAACACTTTGCACTTTGAACGTGCGAATTGCATTCCAAATAATGCGACCACTCTGGACAGGCTATTCAGGGTTGATTGTGCCGCTTCAGCAATGTCGAAAAGCAAGACGATATCGTCTGGATAATCTAGATCAACTAACCTTTCACCAGGAGGCACTTCAACGCCTACATCGTGAGATTCCGCAAGGGAACACTCCATGATAGAATCCACGACGAAATTGAACAAAAACCGGGGAATTGGACAACCCTGACGAACGCCACTTGTAGTCGAAAAGCTATCCGATAGGAAACCATAGACTCTGACGCGGCCTGTAGTGTTCGAGTATAGAGCACGAAGGATGTTCACATATTTCGTGGGAACACCTTGCCGCGCAAGAAATTCGAACAGAATCGATCGATCGACTGAATCGAACGCACTCTTGAAATCGAGGAACACAGCTATTGTCGGTCTGCGGTATGCATGGCGCTGCTCTAGCACCTGACGCAAAGTGAATATATGGTCTATACAGCCACGTCCTGGGCGGAAACCGGCCTGCTCTTCCCTAATCCGAGATTCCCGTTCTGCAGTGAGGCGACGAACGATAATAGAGGCCAGCAATTTTGTCACAACTGGCGTTAGGCTAATACCCCTGTGGTTCGCACAGTCTGTGCGACTGTCCTTTTTGTATATTGCCAATATAATCGATTCGCTCTAGTTAGTCGGGACGTTTCCTTCCTTCCAGATACGTTCGAATAGGGAGGTCAGTAGTTGGCAGAGCATCTCATCTCCATCCTTAAATAGTGCAGGTGGGAGGGAATCCGGGCCAGCGGCACGAAAACGATTAAGGGCTGTGATCGCGTTTCGGACCTCGACCTCTGACGGAGGCTCTACACTAACCGTCCATGGCACGTCCTGCATCACCTGAGTAGGAAGAGGTCCGGGAGCAAGGAGCCAGCTGAACTGATCTTGAAAGTGTTCCGCTCAATGAGCCATACGGCGCTCCTTATTGTGTATCAGCGCACCCGCGCTGTCTCTGATTGTCTCACTGACGCCTGGTTTTATGGGACCAGTGGTGCGGAGTAGCTGGAAGAGCTTGCAGTAATCGCCTACTGCTCCTGCCTCCTCTATTTCTTGAGCCAGACTGGTCCACCAGGCTTCCCTGTCAGCACGTAGGCTCCGCTTTAGTTCACGCCCGTCTGGTCACATTGTGTTTAGAACCAGCCGGGAGGTGTCTTCTAGCTTCCAACTGGTTCACGGACCTCTCGGATATCCAGTGCCTGGAGCGGTGACGACTGATAGTGTCACAAACAGATGCTCCTGCGTCGTGCATAGCGGCCGAGATCCTATTCCACTGAAGTTCAGTGTCATTAGGACAAGAGCGCGAGAGTTCGGTATGCAGTGCTTCTTGATAGGCTTGCCTGACCGAGGGCTGGGACAATTTCTCCTTGCCAATCGGGGGAGACGCTTTGTGCGCCTTCCGGTAAAGTTTATGGAGAAACGACAGCGCACCAAGGCATGATCAGAGTCGACACAGGTACTCCAGTACGAGCGGCAATCCAGAATGGAACCGCGCCACCTGTAACTTATGGCTATGTGGTCAATTTGGGTCCATCGCTGGCCAGCTACAGGTTTCGATACAGTTGTGCGGTATTCACCCGTTCCGTCTACTTTCTGTTACGAGTTCACATCTGCCGGTGGTCTGCACGCCTGATTTGCAATCATAAAGTCACAGGTTCGAATCAGCGTGGTGTTGGGTGTTCTCGCGGTATACCCAGCTCGCGCACGACTGGTGGTGATCGCGCGGCAGCGAAGCGCCATTACGGCGTACAGCTGACACATTATTTCCATTATTTATCACGTCTGCCGGTTAGGTTCACAAACCATACCGATTCAAATCGTCTAGGTTACTCCGTGCGTGGGTATCAACAATTGAAAAAATTCGTCCGTTTAGACTAGGAAAGTCGAAACCCAACATGGACGTTCACAACAGTAGTCAAATGACCACACACAAGGAAGAGGTCTTATGGAAGTTGGAAGTAAGCGTCCGACAGAGTTTACAAAATAGTCTCGTAAAGCATCCTGGAACACCAGTTTAAGTGTCCCAGATAGTAGACGAAGCAGCTTTATATTGAGCTGAGAATGACGCTGAAATTAAACGATAGCAGGATTACAAAGGCGTGAACAGAAAGCAGTTGGGGATAAGGAGAAATGCCGATTAATCAGGCCCTACAAGGGGGGTCCTCAGGAACAATAATAAAGGAGTACGATAAGCTGAATCAGTAGGAAAGACGATATTAAAGTATACGCGGGAAATAACAAGAAACAAAGAATAAAATGTAAACGGAAACACCATTATCGAGAAACTACTTTGGAAACAGCGTACAATTTTGTGGTGCGGCTGTATTCTCATTTGGAAAACAAAGCCAATAAACCAGACGTTAGGTGCGTCGTCGACTTGCCGTGTAAACTGACAGATACCGAGACATCCGTTGAACAGTACTACTATGGCACTGAAGGAGACCTGCATACTAACGGGAGCGGTATTCGAACAACCCGGTCGGCAAGCAGTACTGACACTCCGCTGCAGCGCAACCACTACAAGTCGCGTGTGGATTACGAATACTGCGTGTTGCTCGGTGCCTTACACAAGCTCGAACCCTAGACTTCCGGACTACAAGGTATACTTGTGATCCTTTAGGCCACCGATCAGTGGGATTATGAAAAGCTGAAAACCCAAGGAAATGGAGTGACTAACGTACACAAAGTGTAAACTTGGCAGAGCAATAACAATGCGACGAAAAGCTTAACAAGCAAGAAGACAACAAGGTACAAATTAGGTGCAATGAACTGGCTTTTCAAGCCAAATGAAATATTTCGAATTACAGTGTCATGAGGCTCAAATGCTGACAAATCCATATGTGGAAGGACAGGTGAGTGACGTAAATACTGGAAATGTTGAGAACAGAGCAAACGTAGTGGTGCAGAAAACCGTTCCATGGAGGTCAAAAATGGAGTCAAGCTTAGTTCTGTAGTCTGTCCAGTCAACTTGGGGCTGAACAGTCCAACAGTGAAGCGTCGCGACAGAAAGCTCCAATCGGTATAGTTTGACTAGTACACTTATTGGCTGTCGCACAATTTTGCAGGCACAAACCTGTGATGTGTCGAGGCGACAGAGTTGAGGCAGAACTCGAAAGAATGCTTCAAACCACAGTCAAGTAAACAAAAATTTTCGGGCACAAACGCGTTTGGCCTTTCTGCCTTGAAACCGCGGCGAAGTAAACACCAAGACTCACGATTTACTGCTTATCATAGCTGGACTTCCTGTTCACCAAGAACGCCCAGTATATAGCTAAATGCATATATACCAAGTATTACGTTGGACGTAATGCACCAACTCCTTGAAAATAAATAAAATAACGGGCTCGTACTTAGAAGTGATTAACGTTTAAAAGGTTTGAAGATAAGTAGCACAAACAATGGCGAAGCACGGATGACTAGGAACTTACCGGATTGTAGTAAGTGATAGAATGTGCTTCCAAAAAAGGAATAGCCGTATCAATTCTCCAGCTGGTAGGATTGCAAGCGCCACCAAGGAATACTGTAACTGTCATAGGAATTGAACCGAATCTACCGTCAAATTCGTAGGACACATTTTGCACAATGGATGTACCACGGGGAAACAGAAAACAATTCACAATCAAGCTGGTTTCGTAAAAAGTAAAAGCGCCGGATTTTCTTTTTATTCTATTTCCCCGTAAATTCTGCAATATTCTATAAAGCTCAGAGACTACGCGTTACGGTCGTCATAAGCGTGACACACCTGTTTTATCGAACAGAAGGTGATGAAATGAGTGATAAAGGGAGTACTTCGCTAGGTTGTGGCAGTGTCTTATAGTAGTGAGTAATTGAAATTGAAAATACCTCAGTCCATTCCCTGAAACTTGTTCCATGAGCTGTGCCACAGAGCCCATCTACCTTCAGGAGGACAAACAGGGGACACAGGGAGCGCGGCATCAGCTGCAATGCGCTAACCTTGAAGCGCAATGACGGCCTTAAAATATTAAAATTGGATTAATTAAACGTGGGATTGTTTGACCTGCAGTAAGCATATAATAGCTGCTTTAAAATACATTGCATACATTGGATAGTATATAGCAGAATGTAGATGTATGGCAAATGCTTATCAATCATTATAAGTGCTGGGTTCTGCCGATCGGTGATCAAGAACCTTTCGGTGCTTACCACATTGGAGGTTTTCTGCAAAAGAATGTCGCTGGTAAGAAGGATAGGTGTGAGTTGGTGTCTCCATATCAGGTCCTACGTCGCGTTATCCACACGGGTTGCGAATGAATGGAACAACTTCCATGACTAAGTGCCAAGTGCACAGAGAGAGGAGGGTTTTAAATAACGTTTGGTCAATCACATGTTGATCATGCCTGAATGCCTCTGTTTTTGCCGCCGCTTTAACGATCTCACGGGGAACACAGTTTAGCAACGACGTGTGTCATCCAGCCGATGAGAGGAAGTGATGGAGCTGACAACGGTTTTTCCTTCGGCTTTCTACAACATTAGGAACTCTATGAACTACGCTAACACCTATTGAGAACTTTCGCTCTAGCTGTAGTGCATCGCACAGCGACTGAAACGCCCAGTTTTCACCGGTCCTAACCTTACAGCATTTGCATCAAGGTGTGTAGAGGTTGAGAAGGCTGGTGCGGAGCACTATTCTGTTGCTTTGCCCAAACGCAACGCGAGTTAGATTCTGGAATTCCCGAAGCTTGTGAGTTAGGAGCTGTAGCAGGCTGAACCTTTGCTGACAGTCCATCCGATGTTGCCTTTCACTTGGTCCACGGGTTGCCCTTCCTACAGGATGTCTTATTCAATCAATGTGCTTCTAGCAGAATTGTTGAGCTTTCATTTGTCTACTACAGTAAAGAAGAAGTGTGGCAGGAACTCTCTTAAACCGTTGGCCTAACCCGGTGCATTAGTTGTCTTGTCATCGGGGCGAAAGCAGAGGTCATCCATCGTAAGTATGTCTGACGATTGTGCGAAGGAGAAATTACCAGGAAGCCCTACTTGTCAATCAAAGTTGCTGGTCATCTCGCCGGCCAGCGATGAGACAAAGTCTGAGGTTTTGCTTGATTCCGCTCAAAGGATCGCAAAATCACAGGCACTTGCACCCGTTTTCCAAAAGCAAAAACAGACTAAAGCTGCCAGTAAGACCTTGGTAGGACACGAAGACACGCGATAAGATAAAACGTTAGGATGTAGCGAAAAAATGCAAGCATTGTTTCTACTCCGGTTTAGGGGCGAATGATTGTGCCAACGTCTGTAGCGGAGCCACCTGTTTTTATGTTTGAAGCTGAGGTTCGTGGGGCAAACGTACAATGTCGTGGCGATTCTTGCACAGATAGGAGAGTTATATTCTGTACCCTTACTAAAGCTGCCATTACTGTTTTGCAAAAGGTGCGTTGGAGGACATCCGGTGGCTCAAGTGGTGCCTCACCAAGTTGCTTTTACAAGCATTCCCCTGTAGCACTGCCAGTAAGCTGAGCTGACTATAGAACGTCTCTACCGTTATGCCCAATACCAAACTCCGTGTACTTTGCGTAGTCGTATCCACCCTAAAGGAGACAAAGCATTACTGCGCCTTGCTTTCAAAGCTAAGGCTTGTACTATCAGTGTAAACCAATCCTTCCACTTGCAGATAGGCTGAGGTTGAAGCAATCCATCAAAGACCTCAAATCCAGTACGGCGGTTGGTGAGCAAGACTTGTGTCATGTGGGTTTTCAGGTGGTCAGCCGGAAATACTTTACCCCCTTTTCAGAACCTACCTTGATGGCACACGATCTAGGGTCCTTAGTGCTAAGTTCTTTCGGATAGTATTTAGCAATGGGCGTAGCTTTACGAACAGAGTGCAGGAGTTTTGCCTACTCGTAGCTAAATATCGTTCTGATCTACTTGCTTTCACTGCAATATGGCTGTCTCCGGATATCCCGGACGGTGAGGTAATTTTATCTGGCTTTAACTGCTATATGCTTGCCGCTCTATAGCCGTCAAGGCGGTAGTTCTGTGCTTTAAGTGAGCCGTAAATTAAACGAGTTGAGGACCTGTACCATTTAAATAATTAAATAAATGTTTTAATGCACAACAATGCGGGACAAGCCCGTATAGGTCTGACCATGGTGCTAGAAACTTTAACGACCTTTATATGTAAAAAACGGGAAAAGTTTAGCAGCGACACATGAAGCAGTGACATAGGTGGATATTTATTTTTGTAGGCATGAATATACATAGCTGTGTTGTGTGATTGCAAATGTAGCGCCATATACGCGCTTCTGTCTGATCGTCGGCTTGGGAAGTGGTAATTGGTAAGCTTCTTATTGAAAGACAAATGTTCATGGGTTGGACAAGGTCATTCGGATAAGAAGTGGCAATGACTTTAGGTACTGACAAACTACATTCGTCAAGTCGCAGTGTGCTTAAACTGACATTTGCGGCCTTTTATTGGGTGAACGTTTGCCAGGCGGCAACCCACCATGTCCTGGAACACTGCCGCCAAACCATTCGCTGGAATGAGAGTAACCCGAAACATTTGCTGGCACCACTAAAAGGTTATTCCAACCGCCTGCAAGTCGTCTGATCAGGCTGCGGAAGCCCCATCAACTGTTAGGTGAACTCTAGGCCCAGTTTGAAGTGGTTGCGGTACACAGAAGCCCTGGATGTACCTGCAGGGGCTTATTGACAGTATTTGCTCTCAGACTGCGGATAGGTAGTTAGTTATAGGGGATTTAAACCCAGAAGTCCGTTTGGCCGACCTTTCGGCCCTCCATGAGCTGCCCCTCCAAATACCCTTGTACCGGTACGAGGGCTCGCAAATAAACAAACTAAATGAATAACAATTTTATTCTGGGCAGCGTGAGGCAGGTCTAAATTAGCATGAACATAGTAATACAAACGCGTTTTTATCGGAATTTTATGCAAACTTTACAAACTAACCCGTACACATACGATTTATTTTGTACGTATACATGTAAATGGGTGTAAATAATTATATATCGAGTGAAGTAGTTACTGTTATTCTAAACTTGCGGTTTTGTTCAGTGAATTCGCCAAACTAGGAAGTGAGCAGATATGCTCTTCGCGTTGGCTGATGTTAGTGAATAGGCTAAAATCCTCCGAAACGGTAGAATGATGTGACTTTATTTAGCAGTGGGTTAGATCCGCCAACACACAGTGCGGTTAACTAGACAGCAGTGGCATTTTACAGGGACAACATACTCGATGCGACAACCCACCAGGTCCTGGAACATCGCCGTGGAACCATTCGCTGGAAGAGGATTAACCCGGAAGTTGCAGCTGGCACTAAGTGGAGGTCGTTCAGTTAGCAAGCCAACTAAGTGCCATCTTATTTACACCTAGGTTTTACTAAGTCACACTACTTCGTAACTGAACTTTCGTACGGTACACCTCTAGGGTTCAACGATCACCTATGCATATCCTTTCAGTGTGCTCGTTCAAGGCGCCTACAGCCTGCCGTTTAACTGCCGCTGAATAGTTGGCAGGCGTTTAACGATGCGATGCGAACTAAGGAGTCAGTTGTGTACCGCTATACTTTGACGGCCGACTCCACCCATTTAGCCTGGGACACATGAAACATATAGCTTGCGGAGGTTCCTGTGCCTTATATTCCACTTCTTACAAGCGTACGGGTTGACGGAGCCAAGTTACGCACATACTCAGGCGCTTCGATCAAACCGCCTTGCCACCTTGATCTACACTAACCGGCCAATTATTCTTGTTCTACTTGGCTTGTCTTATCGCCTTTGCCTTCCACTTCGACCCATTATCAGAATAGAATTCCACGTGCGGCAGCCGGTTGGGACTTCTCACTCCGGGTACGGCACGCCGTGTTTAATGAACAAGTAGGAATATTTAAACAATACGTGCGACTACTCATGAGAAAATCTGTGCAACGGCACAGCCACATGGGATGGATTCCACAGCTAAACGCCTACGAAAGGCATTGTCTAGATGTTGGGGAACGTAGCTAAGCAAATCCAACAACCAGTACCTACGACGGGTATAAATAAAGTTTATTCTGGTCATTGCGAGACACACCATCAAGGGCGTGATCATGGTATTACAGACATGTATGATCGGCAGTTGCATAAATTAGTACATGTTGACCAGTAGCATAGGAATTAATATATGTATGTTGAGATGTAAAACTATGTTTAACTGTGTAGTTGGAAGGGGACATGTTGTGTGAGTACGTACATGTGACTGTATGTGCTTTTGTTCGCTGGGTTCGCCATCAAAGGGGGGAATCTATGGAACGCTTTGAATCGGCTGACGTTCGTGATGTGTGAACGATCCTCCGGAAAAGGCAGTGACTTTATTTAGTGGCGAGCTACATCCGCCACGTCACTGTGTGGTTAAACGGATACTTGTGATTTTTAAAGGGAGAACGCTTGCCAGGAGAAATCCCAACACATCCTGGAACACTGCCGCCGAACCATTTGCTGGAATGGTATTTACCCGAACCACCCAGCTGGCACCACCAGGAGGTTGTTCGGCTAGCCAAGATGGTTTTGTCACTCGACGGCCATTAATCCAAAATTTTCTGGTATCGTGAAGGGGCGCAGCAGGGCAAAACTGCCTACTCCAGCGTTACTGCGGGCTGACCGGACCCCAGCGCATACCTACTATGGTAAAACGTGTATGCGTACTGAAGGGCATACTGTTGGCTGTACGTCCCAAGTACGCTGTATTATGGATTGAATGGATTTCAAAGTTTCCAGAGGATTCTTGATTACTTGCATTTAACTTATTGGTGACTTTGTACTTCGAGCTTTTGCAAGGTACAAACAACCTATAGCTTCCCGCCCTAAGTCAGTTCATCAGAGAACGTAGCGTGGATTGGCCACTGAACCGAAAAGCCCTCACACATAGGTGCTTTCCCAATCGCTCGACACCTGCGTCTTTCCTTCGGTATGGAACGAAGCAATCATCCGTCAGATTTTCCATAGCGGTAACAGTTGTCTGCCAGCAGACCACAGACTTCCCAGTTTGTCAAGCGTAGTAGTCAAGTTATTTGAAATGCTGCAAGAGGAGTCGTTTCAAAACAAGCTAAACCGTTGGCTATTTCAGACCAATCTACCTGTAGCGTGTAAACGTTGGAACGAATCGGTAGACGGCGGCCAAGCTATTGACGCGCCATATGTAGACTTTCGACAGCATTTGATACTGTTATCTACCCTAAGCTCTCGTTAACATTGAGCTCTTAATAAACATCTGTTTGCGCCCTGAAATGTTTGTCTATTTTCCTGGAAGAGAAGGAATACTACGCTTGAGTGGGGAGTAACCTTTCTCTTCGACTCACTTTTCTTAGTGGTATCCCGCCCTATTAAGCATTGAGGCCGCTGTGGTTGGCGAGTTATGTAAATGCCTTACATGCGGGAGCTATGACGTCGGCCGCTGATAACTGCTAGCAACCATACGCTCTGTAATATCGTGCATGTCTTTGGTGGTACTAAGATAAGTTAGAGCGCCGTGCATGAGCTCTGAAAATGACCTATCTTTTGGTTGTTGACCAAAACTCAAGCTGTGTCTCGGTTGAGCAAAAAGAAAACTATTTGTTTGGTTATCTATAGTATTGTGCTAGCGGTATTCCCCGCGTCTAGCTGCTAGTCTTACCACCAGATGTGCTGTCAGCGATGGTGCAGTCCCTGTGCTTACACAGAAGGTTGTTCCGTCCACGGTTGGGTCGTGCACGTAGCAGCTCTTCACGCGGGTTACCGTTGGTAGAAGGGTGTACTTAAAGCGTTCCATATGTTGTGGTTGGTCTGCCAATGTGCTTGTGCAGCTACGATCGGCAGTGGTGCAACCCTACGGGGAATATTGTATCCTGGCTTTTCTACCAGATCATATCCCAGGCAAAATGGACTCGGAGTTGTGTTTACGTGTAGGTACTGGGCTCCTGCAGGGTCTACGGGACAGATATATCCAGAATGCTTGCTGATTTCGGGAGCGTATGTAGTGAACTACCGAAGGATTAGTGACCACTTGAGTCTCACTTACCGTATACTGACAGTTTGGATCGGACCAGACCCTTCTTGGCTATAATAATAAACAACCGTTTAGGCTCGACTAAGCAAGGCAAGCCAACAGGGGCGTGACTATAAAGTGCAACGGTACAGAATTTGTAAGGCAATTGTGACTATGACAGTGGAAATATCTTAGGTTGATGGTTAAATCTGTACAAGTGGTGTAGATATACAAATGGGAACTCGAGCCACGTTAGTATACACATACTCCCGCTGCCGAGCATTGCAGTAATACCTAATAAACGAATAGCCCAATCCTTATGGGCGACCATTTGAAAAGGAACTAGTGGAGAACAAGCTTAACAGTACTGTGTCGATAAATTGGCTACATGTAAGCCTTGCATAAAGTTCAACGTTAACAGCGTGGAATGTGTGGTGGCGAAGGAGTGAGCAAGTGGAAACGTTTTTGTGTAGTGTGCATATCAAAAAGGTGAAACGTGGAATTGTTCGACCTTCCCCTGTGGCCATGGGTCATGGCTTCATTCAATAGCGAACTACATTCAACAACTCGCTTTGTTGTTGAATCAGTATTTGTGGCTTTTATAAGATGAACGCTTGCCAGTCAAAAACTCTATTTCCTGGAACACTGCCAATGATCACTTTAAGTAACAAAATGTAAGTGGCAAAACAGCTTACTGTCTGACTATGTGCTCGGTTCTTCTACTTATGCACAATTTTCCGTTGTGTGAGTCAAGTTATGCAAAGTCATGTTTCATCCCTGGATCAGGCCCTATCCTGACCGAACTGCTCTGCCCGGATGGTAGGTAAGTCATTAATTGAACACATTTGGAATGCAATGTATTAGTAGCCTGTAGAGACGTTTATGGTTTCCAGGAATAACTAAATGTGTAACAACTTGGACTAGTTTTGGAGCACAGAAAAAGGCCAAATACAGTTATTCAAACCCAAAGGCACAACAAACTTTCCGAACCAGCAAATCCAAAGCCCTTCCGTGGCAACTTATAAACGTTGTTGGGCTTGCTGGTATCTCGCGAAGGTACCTAATACCCGCGGTCAAATATTAAAGACGCAAAAACCGTGATCTGGGAGGTTTAGGCTCGAAACTAGTCCGTCGCTCTCAGGTATATGGCGCTGGACGATACCTCCTGTTCGTGTGGTTAAAGAACATATGGTTAAGTGTTTTGCGCGTCAACTCTGCGCCCTTGAGTGGCGACACCAAACCATGCCTTTCGTCCAACCGAATCACCTTCAGCTTTTAGTACCTCATTTAGTTACTAAGTTTACCTGGGAACGAGGTCCGTTTACTCAGGCATTTAAAGGCGCTTGGTGTCTCTCGAGTATATTTTAACGCAATGTTCACTTATTCTTTAACGTTAAACTTACAGGTTTTCTGCTGTCATCTTTTCTTTTCCATCACCGCTTCGTTTTGACATGGGCAGTGGACGTCATTTTGACGTCTCTATTAAGAGTGTGAGACCGGTGGGGCGTACTTCGATCAAATCTAAAACTAGCAGCAGGAACTTATCTGGCACAACTACACCACGCACCGTTAACATAACGGACATCTTTTCTTTGAGCTCCAAATGGCCAAGCTTCAAAACGACGTGGTGAAGCTCAAAGTGGACCTCAATACAATAGAACCTTTTACTGATAGACTGACAGCCATAGCTAATATGATGCACCCCAAGGAACTTATGGAGGCTAAGCAAGCGGAATTGGCTGGAAGATGCATTATTACGATTTGCACCGAGGTGATGGATTGACTAAAATGTCTTAATGTGGTAGTGGTTTATAACGTCCCAGACCGCCTGAATCTGCACACCATTCGCAAAAGACCGATGAAAATGTTTCTCTTGGAACACTATCTTCTGAGCTGCAAAAGGCTGAGAAAAATAGGTTTTGAAAAACCAATGCCCCTCTTAAACAAGTTCGATAATGAGAGCTGGGCTCTCAAGTTTCTCTCCTCTCAAAGGGTATTGAAAGCCCGCACCACGTTCCTTGACTTAAAGTTAGTACCAGCAAGAACGGCGTTGCAACGACGTTACGATAGGCTAAGAGAGTGTTCCGCACATAGCAAATGTGTTCAGGCGAATTGTGACAACTGTCCGAGGCCAGTGAACCTAAGTGGCTCAGGTACTGTGGATCTTGCCATTTCGTCTGATATGGATACTGGATCGCTTGATTGCTCAGAAGAACCTGCAAAAGCTGGGACCAGTACAATCAGTAAAACCACCTCATACATAGATCAAATCAGCCAATCAAGAACCATATAGGAAAACCCTCAGTTAATATTAAGTGCTCAGCTATTGATACAATTCGATCAGTTAAACCGGAAGGGCCAATGCTTGACGAAACTCTAAGGCAACTTTTAAACAGCTCAGTTAGATCGGACATGTTAGAAAAATCCTACGACGATCGAGGCGAGCCCAGCATAACCTACACTCGGAGAACAAAGCCGCCAACGCCTCGAGCTAAATGTCCCCGTATATGGACCGCACCACCGAGTTCACCTGAGCCGTTGGGCTCAACGCCACCAACTTTGAAAATAAAAATGCAGAGACCCTAGCATCATATAATGCTGTGTGCGGACATGGATTGTGCAGCGCACTAGTGTTCAATGTTCCAAACTATATATCGGTGGATGCATTTAGGCGTGCAATCATTGGGTTTAATGGCATTGCAGATGATGCATTGCAGCTTCAAAGACTGACTAAGCGTGTAACCCAATTTGCGGCTCCCACCAAACTGAACGCAAAGGATGAGGCTGCATTGCGCACTCTCACAGCTAACTGTGAACAACTTCGCAGTGCAACATTGTTGAGCCTGCATACGTTCGGGGCGCTGAAAAGGAGCTTACGTTGGGCTGCGACGAATCCTAATATCAAAACAGGCATTAGGCAACGAGAACCCAGCCCATCGAGCAAGAAACAACGAGCGGCATCTAACCGCTTAGACCGCATTGTGTCTAATACTACGAAGGCTCCCAGTGCCAAACGGGCTTGCAGAGCAAACACCTAGTCACTCACCTACGATGGTTATGTCGCCCACACAAACCTAAATATATCAAGATCCGTAAACAAGCATTCGCCGCGGCCGGGTTGGGACAATGTGGAGTTCAGCGTACTTGCGTTTAATGTTCCGGATGGCATAGCGACGGGCGAGCTTAGGAGCACAATACTTAAAGTTAACGGTAACGCGAAAAATTCCGTACGCGTTAAGAGGATGGCCAAAAGTATCAGTGAATTCCCAACCCAATCAAACAGAGAACAGACGATAGTAGAACCTTGCGCAATATAATATTGAATTGTGAACAACTCCGCAATAATACCAAGTGATGGCAACTGTATTTCGGCCCACCAAGACGGCCACTACCGAATCATACCCCAGCTACTTGTGCGAGGGCACAGCGTACCCTCACGCAACCAATTCACCTACGGCGAGCACCATATTGGGTAACCTACACAGCTCCGATCAATTTCATGCGCACACAGGCTGCTGTGCACCTGATACATCCCGCAGACTTTTGCCGCCGGTCCAGCTAAAAGGGCCAAATAGTCCACTGCTTCCTATCCCGCAACCTGCACATTTTTAGACCAGGTGGGGATGAGCCGCGACAGTTTCACTCCGGCACCAATCTCCCCGTCGCCCAACTACCAACTGCAACGTCTTCTTACTCACTTCTTACAACTACTGCAGATAGCGAAGTAGCCATCAACGGCTTCATCTCCTCATCCGTAAAGCTAGTAGACCTCAAGTGTTCTTTCACACTTCTACTTGTAAATGATAGGTCCCTAAACAATAAAATGCAAATCTTGCGTCCTCTGTCTGTCCTCGCCTACCCTGATGCAATATTTGTCACGGAAACATGGTTTTCCACTTATGCTCCAGTGGAGGACTACTCACTTCCTGACTATCAGCTGTTTACGCAAGCTCGTGTGCATAAACGAGGTGGCCGGTGCGCCATTTACGTTCAACATATTTATCCAGCAAAATTGTCCAAAATCATGAACGTGGCTAAAGCGATGGATTCAGTGAGGATAACGGCTGATATCCTGGGATCGAAGGTATTATTTGGTGTGCTTATAGGCCACCTGATACCACAATTAAGGGTGACAACGCACTTATGGATACTTTTTCGCAAGCATCAAAGTTTTCCTGCAATTACAAGCTGGTTGCATTAAAGTTCATCCAGCCTGCGTTAAACTGGTTCTCATCTGCTGCAATAACGAAGTGCGCTGGCCTACTAGCATATATCCATTTACGCGACTGGACGCAACATGTATCTGCCCCAATCAGAGCCGAACATATTCTTCACATAATATTTACTCTCGGCATCCCATCAACGCGGGTGGAAGTCGGCCGGGAGTTTCGGGGTAGTGATCAATGATTAGTGCATTGCTCGGTTTACTTAAAGCAACATAATGTCTACCCAACAGAAACAGACGCAGTGGTGGTATACCACCCGATGTAACTCGTCAACTAGACAACCTTTGCCGTACTCATCAGATCAAGAACTTGGGATGAACTCTTTGTGTCTGCTTTGGTATGTCGATCGGCTGAGCTATTTTATGAGGAAATACTTCACTGTCTCGGCTCTCTAGCTCCCACGTCAAATTTAATAAGGCTTTTATCTAAAAGTGTGACCCAAACCAGAATGTATAACAGAATGCGTCAGCTTAGAGGATCCTATAACAAAACCATCAGTATTGGTCACATCATGAGAGCGAAGGAGATTGCACATCATATTTCTGCCAGATATAAGCAGAAGCAAACAAATCAAGAGATAGCCGCACTAAATAGTGCAAACAAAGCTAAGAATCTCTGCTGGCTGATACCCCCTTGGACCCCTAATTATGGACGACAGATCACTACCCTAAAGATTATTCCCCACGACACTTCTAGTGACGAAAGAATTTTATGTGAGCTCTTCAGCTCGCTTTTTAATTGCAGTGCTTAACAATAGGTTCAACTTTTCAGGCCCCGCAAGTACCCGGTAGCCAGTCTCCGTCCCCTGTACAGTTTGTTATAAATAGTGTCCGTTCTGCGATTTCAAATACCAAGCCATCCTGGAAACCTGGTCCATACGGAAGGCCGCCCAGTCTACTTAAGAAGGCTGGTGAAGATATGCCTATTCTTCTTTCAAAACTCTAAGTTATCAATGCAAAAGGCAATGCCCGACCGCTTGGAAACATTTCCTCATTATGCCAAGGTATAAGGGCGGAAATCTACAGGAAGTTGGTAACTATCGCCCTATTAACCACACTTTTATTATCTGGCATGTGATGGAGATTTTAATTAAAAAATCCCTCATGACTCCCCTTTATGCAGGCGAGCACATAACTGAATATCAGCACGGGTTTATAAGTGCTCCGTCTTGGGCAACCTGTCAGCTGGACTTCCTTAATTTAGTCACCGAGGCCATCGACTCTAAACTTGCAGTTGTCATTCTTTACCTTGTTATGCAAAAGGCGTTTATCAGGGTACCACACATGCGCCTGACGCATAAGGTAAAGGCTTACGCGGTAAACAGTCCTCTATTAGACTGGCTGGGTTCCTAGCTAATAAGACGTGCGCAGTCTGTTATGGTTGAGCAAACTGTATCCACCCGACCACCGTCCCCAGTGGCGTGATGCAGGGGAGCGTCGTTGGTCTTACCCTATTTTTGCTATATTTGCATAGCCTCTGCAGGAGTTTGCAGCACGCGCGCTCCTTCAGCCTCGCTGAGCACTTAAAGGTTGTCTAAGTCTTTCCTCCTGGTAATGAAGTATCCGCAATTATTGGTATCCGTGAGGGTCTTAAAGCACTTGAAAAGCGGTGCGAACACTGGCAAATGACCTACTCCGCTCAAACGTCTGACGTTATGACTCACACATTTTTCATACCCGCTGCGTCCTTAACAATGAACGGCATTACTATCAAACAGAAGGCCATGACAACAGATCTGGGCTTGAGCTATTCCATGAGCCTCAACTTTGCAGTGCAAGTTCATTATCAAGTAGCAAGAGTAATGGGATTATTGTTCCACATACGCCGTTACATAAAACCGCAGATGCAAGGCTAGAACTTTCTAAAAACCACGTCAGGCCACATCTGGAATATTGTTCTTATGTATGCAGCAGCCTACGGAAGTCGGTGTTCTGCTGCAGAAAGCTCAGCGACATTTTACTAAAATGTGGGCACCATCACAACAAGCGCTGGGTTACCGCTAAAGGTGTGAACCCCTTAAAATTCGGCCCCTATGGCAAAGGCGCATTATCCTTAACCTGTGCTTCTTGCCTATGCTAATTCATAGAAAGCCGCACAGTAATATCACTTGTTTTATACTAAGGAGTGCATCTGAATCTAAATTCGGAAATAAGGACCATTCCATTACTCCGCTAAAGGCAAAGAAGAGACTGTGATCTCGTTTCTTCTTAGTTGTGTACGTGAATATATGGAATAGGTTGCCTTCCAGAATAAGAGAAATCCAAAATTTGCAGGTATTCAGGAAAGAAATACAACGATTCCCAGGTTTTAGCAACATTCAAAGCATCTTCCATATCTGCGCGTCGCAAGACCACTTCTTCGAAACTGGCCCTGATATAGCTTGAGGACGCCCACGATGTAGTGCAAGACATCTAAGCACCTTCAGCTCAAAACTCATCCACATTCATTGTGGTTACCGTTCTAGCACCTAAGAGACTTTAACGGTATCCGTCGCACCCATTTTCCAGGGTTTAAGAATAGCAAACTGAATACAAGATGATCTTATTCTTCACCGACCTCTTCCTTCAATCCTTATTTCTTATCTACATCTTCATCCCTTCTCTTCAGACTTTTATCACTTTTCAACTTCTTGACCACCTGGATCCGTGGAAAAAGTATTAGGCTTATGACCTCTATGGTACCCCTAGTAAAGGCATGCTACCAGACCTAAGCCTTGCATAGAATGTTGAAAACGTTTTCTGCTGCGGATGCACCTAAGCGTAGCATTAGAATTGTCCAAAATCGTCTAAATGCCGGCTTTAAATGAACCTTTATGTGTCTTCCTAGATGTCGGTTGCCAGCGGGCCCTAATTGAAGCTTTTTCATTAAGTCTGAGCACTAGTTACTATACTCAGCAGTTTCCAACACTATCAGTAGTTAAACCGCAAAATAAAAAATATATCTTTCTTATTGTTGACAAAGAGCGCACTTTAAAAGTTCTAGGCCCAAGAATCAGACATTTTGCTCTCCACTTACTCTCTCTTGACCCCATATACTTAGCTTTATCCGGTATACATGTGCCTTTCGCTATTGGCAACACTAGTAGACAGGCATAATGAAAATCAGATCCTCTCTTTAACTGCTTTTGCTCGTAAAACACTCGCATTTTCAGATTTCGTTTCACTGGCACGAAAGCTAACCAATGACAGAGAGGCCCCTGTCACACTGGCTGGCTGGAGCACCAGAAACTTTCCATCACCACTTTTCGTCTCTTGGCCGCCCGTGTGTCATTTGTCTTTTAGCTGGCTCCAAAGCCTACCATGCGTTATACGTAATGGCGGGTGAGAAACCAGCTCCCACTGGTTTTTGTTACTATTATACCTCCTGATTTACCTTATCGCTCTTTGCCTAGGGTGCTAGAACAGCTCTTGCCAGAAAATCACGAAAGAAATAGTCGGTGTGACATTAGAGTGCCAGTTAACATTGCCATCTGGATGAACACCGCCGGCACTATCATCGGAACTTAAAAATGGAGAGAAATAAAACGAAATTCATCAAAGAACTGTACAATAGTAAATAAATAAATAAATAAATAAATTGTGTATTCTCGACTAAGCGAGGCACGCCTGCGCAGGAATGATCATGTTAAGAGTACAAAATGTGATCAGTTAGTGTACAATGGAACAATGGGATTGTTGCATATGTTTATGTATGAACGTATGTAAGTTTGCATGTAGGCGTGTTTAGATTTGTTTATTAGATTGGTAAATGTTTCCTGTCGTTTTGCTTGAATGTGTTTGAAGGTGTCGCCAGTGCTAAATGGATGCTTGATATCTGTGGACTTGAAGCGATTGTCCGGATAAGCAATGGGTGACTTTAGTTAGTGGCGAGTCACAACCGCCACGTCACAGTGTTGTTAAACGGACTTTTGTGGCTTTTTATAGGGAGAACGTTTGCCAGGCAGAAACCCACCACGTCCTGGAACACTGCCGCCGAACTATTTGCTGGAAGGGGGTAAACCCGAACCACCAAGCTGGCACCACGAGGAGGTTGTTCGGCCAGCCAGCCAGCCAGTGTGCATTCTACACATGAGGCATAACAATACCTCAAGTATAAGCAAGCTCAACCACCAGAAGTAGAGTTGTTAAAGCCCAACCAATGTAGACCAAAACGGATTTCACGCCCAAATGCAATTAGCTAAATTTTACTAAATTTTCCCATGCTCATTTCTTTATTATTAGTGACAGGCTCCTATAGCTCACTGATGTTAGAGACAGAGCCTCATTAATATAGAAAATCGGCTCTAAGGGATAAATCTTGTGATGTTTAGCTAAGTAATGTGTGTATTTTGCAGGCCGAAATCTGTCAACGGATCTGAAAGATCCCCTGAGTTACTCAGGTAGATCTGGCTCATGCGGCCTTGTTGTAAGCTTTAGAAAAGCTTAGAGGCTTAAAAAATGCTAAACTCTATTTTACTGGTTGTTTATGTGGCTCAGTATCCCCTGAAAATGGTATGCTGTGGCCTTCTAACCGTGAGTTAATTACAAGCTCCCCTGAATTCCCTTGTAGATATAATATTCCTTGCTGGATTTCTAGCGTTTTCGCGCAAGCTCATCCCTTAATTGCATATATTTTTCATGCTTGCCTGCAAAGTTTACTTTTCGGCCACCTGCGCAGTCCGTAGTTGTCGCAGGGTATAACGGGCTAATTAGAGCATTTCTGGATAGCTATGCCTATCTAGAACATACACCGCTTCCCTACTTTTTATATTTTCTTTTATTTTTTCTGCTATCTGCCTGCAAAGCAGAAAGCCATTTTTAGCGAAAAATAAAAATGGCCTTATTCGTAGACCATCGTTTAATTGCAAATAACTCGCAAACTACTGCACGCATGGTGTTGCATTTACGTTCATCGTATTCAGGCGCTAAAGCTGGTCCAGACCAGTGTAATTTTGTGCTACTTTAAGCGGTATTCTAACTGTAGAAAGGCTTTTTCTTTTATCTGAGAATAACTCAGGTTGAAATTTTGCGCCGGAGAGCAATATCAGCGTAATAAAAGTAGGGCTATATTTTTTTGTTAATTGGTATTTTTCTACTGAAGCACGCAGATTTATTTTCTCTCTTAACAAATTGCTTCTATTTATGTCTGCATTTATCGGAATTGTTTTTAACTTTTCGTATGCCTTATAATCCCTTCATTCATTTCTTTCATGTGCGCAACAACAATTGGGGCAACTGAGTGGCCAATTATTGTGCGATCAATTTAAAGTGAACTTGTGGCAAATTGGATTCTGTTCCAAGGAGAAAAGGCAAACTACACCTCCGCGAAGTTTTCACAATAAAATACAAGGAGCTCAATATCGCCCGAAGGAACCAGAAAAAATGTCAAGGTGGGCGCCTGCGACCCAGTAGCTGTATACTAAACAGTGCCAATGCATTTGCAATTGCTAACGATTAACATATATTTTGCCAACTTCCATGCAAGAGCATCGGATAAATGTAAGCATTGATCTGAACCCTTTAGGGTGCAGCCTCTAGCAGGTCTAGAAATATACCTATTTATTTATTTATTTATTTATTTAACTCGTCAACTGGACAACCTTTGCTGTACTCGTCAGATCAAGAACTTGGGATGAACTCTTTGTGTCTGCTTTTGTATGTCGATCGGCTGAGCTATTTTATGAGGAAATACTTCACTGTCTCGGCTCTCTAGCTCCCACGTCAAATTTATTAAGGCTATCATCCAAAAGTGTGACCCAAACCAGAATGTATAACAGAATGCGTCAGCTTAGAGGATCCTATAACAAAACCATCAGTATTGGTCACATCATGAGAGCGAAGGAGATTGCACATCATTTTTCTGCCAGATATAAGCAGAAGCAAACAAATCAAGAGATAGCCGCACTAAATAGTGCAAACAAAGCTAAGAATCTCTGCTGGCTGCTACCCCCTCGGACCCCCAATTATGGACGACAGATCTCTACCCTAAAGATTATTCCCCACGACACTTCTAGTGACGAAAGAAGTTTATGTGAGCTCTTCAGCTCGCATTTTAATCGCAGTGTTTAGCAATAGGCTCAACTTTTCAGGCCCCGCAAGTACCCGGTAGCCAGTCCCCGTCCCCTGTACAGTTTGTTATAAATAGTGTCCGTTCTGCGATTTCAACTACCAAGCCATCCTGGAACCCTGGTCCGTACGGAATGCCGCCCAGTCTACTTAAGAATGCTGGTGAAGATATCCCTATTCTTCTTTCGAAACTCTAAGTTATCAATGCAAAAGGCAGTGCGCGACCGCTTGGAAACATTTCCTCATTATGCCAAGGTATAAGGGCGGAAGTCTACACGCAGTTAGTAACTATCGCCCTATTAACCACACTTTTATTATCTGGCATGTGATGGAGATTTTAATTAAAAAATCCCTCATGACTCACCTTTATGCAGGCGAGCACATAACTGAATCTCAGCACGGGTTTCTAATTGCTCCGCCTTTTGCAACTTGTCAGCTGGACTTCCTTAATTTAGTTACCGAGACCACTGACTCTGATCTTATAGCTGTCATTCTTTACCTTGATATGCGAAAGGCGTTTATCAGGGTACCACACATGCGCCTGACGCATAAGGTAAAGGCTTACGCGGTAAACAGTCCTCTATTAGACTGGCTGGGTTCCTATCTAATAGGACGTGCGCAGTCTGTTATGGTTGAGCAAACTGTATCCACCCGACCACCGTCCCCAGTGGCGTGATGCAGGGGAGCGTCGTTGGTCTTACCCTATTTTTGCTATATTTGCATGGCCTCTGCAGGAGTTTGCAGCACGAGCGCTCCTTCAGCCTCGCTGAGGACTTAAAGGTTGTCTAAGTCTTTCCCCCTGATAATGAATTATCCGCAATTATTGGTATCCGTGAGGATCTTAAAGCACTCGAAAAGCGGTGCGAACACTGGCAAATGACCTACTCCGCTCAAAAGTCTGACGTCATGACTCACATTTTTCATACCCGCTGCGTCCTTAACAATGAACGGCATTACTATCAAACAGAAGGCCATGACAACAGATCTGGGCTTGAGCTATTCCATGAGCCTCAACTTTGCAGTGCAAGTTCATTATCAAGTAGCAAGAGTAATGGGATTATTGTTCCACATACGCCGTTACATAAAACCGCAGATGCAAGGCTAGAACTTTCTAAGAACCACGTCAGGCCACATCTGGAATATTGTTCTTATGTATGCAGCAGCCTACGGAAGTCGGACGGTGTTCTGCTGCAGAAAGCTCAGCGACATTTTACTAAAATGTGGGCACCATCACAACAAGCGCTGGGTTACCGCTAAAGGTGTGAACCCCTTAAAATTCGGCCCCTATGGCAAAGGCGCATTATCCTTAACCTGTGCTTCTTGCCTATGCTAATTCATAGAAAGCCGCACAGTAATATCACTTGTTTTATACTAAGGAGTGCATCTGAATCTAAATTCGGAAATAAGGACCATTCCATTACTCCGCTAAAGGCAAAGAAGAGAGTGTGATCTCGTTTCTTCTTAGTTGTGTACGTGAACATATGGAACAGGTTGCTTTTCAGAATAAGAGAAAGCCAAAACTTGCAGGTATTCAGGAAAGAGATACAAAGATTCCCAGGTTTTAGCAACATTCAAAGCATCTTCCATATCTGCGCGTCGCAAGACCACTTCTTCGAAACTGGCCTTTATGTAGCTTGAGGAGGCTCACGATGTAGCGCATGAAATCCAAGCAACCTGAGCTCACAACTTATTCACATTCATTGCCGTTACCGTCTTAGCACCTAACAGACTAGAGCGGTAACCGTCGCACATATTTTCTAGGGTTTAGGAATAGTACACCGAGAACAAGATGATGTTATACTTCATTGATCTCCTCCTGACTTAGTTGGGTTCTGCTACGGACAATTGCGCCTTACGACTACACTATGGAAAGCGAAGGCGCCAGCACAAAACATCCGGTAAGGGATATAAGAGCCGACCCCCATGAATTGTTTCCATCAATGACCCTTGTTCTTTTAACTTATCCATTACCGCAATAACAAGGCTCAGGAGATCTCAGTCGGATCAGTCACACGCATCGTACAGGTGCTAACTTCTGAAGGCAAGAGGTACTTAGCCATTACTGATTAGTTCCGGAACTGCTTTTGCCTCCTCACTGACATGTTGATCTAAAGGCTGAATGGAGCAATTGATATCCACAACCCTCCGGCTTCTCCTTTTCTATGGTAACTTCGTCAATGTTTAAAAATTTCAATAAACAGTACAGCTTAACCTACTGACTGGCAGGTTCGCAAACCCGTAGTTATTCCTTATATAGGGTACTGCATGGCAATGACGAAGCCATCGTGGTGGCGAATTTCAATCTTTACGTCTTGTCTACATCTTCATTCCTTGTCTTCAGCTTTACATTTATAACTTTACAACTTCATAGACCACTGGGCCCGTGGGAAAAATATTAGGCTTATGATGTTTGAGGTACTCCTAGTAATGGCATCCTACCAGACCTAAGCCTTGCATAAGATGTTGGAAGCGTTCTTTGATGCTGCTACACCTAAGTTTTGCATTAGAATTGTCCAAAACGGTCTAAATACCGGCTTTAGATGAACCTTTATATGCCTTCGTAGATGTCGGTTGTTAGCTGACCCTTATTGATGCTTTTTCATTAGGCCTGAGCAATAGCTACTGTACTCCGCCGTTTCCAACCACTATCAGTATGTAAACAGCAAAATACTATGTATATATCTCTCATACTGTTGACAGAGAGAGCACGTTAAAGGTCCTAGGCACAAGAATCAGACATTTTGATTTCTACTTATCCTGTCTTGGCCCCATATCTTTAGCTTTAGCACTATTGGCAACACTAGTAGACAGGCGTAATATGAACCAGATCCTCTTCCTTAACTGCTTTTGCTAGTAAAACGCTCGCATTTCCAGCTTCCATTGCCCTGGCACGAAAGCTAACCAACGACAGAGAGGCCCCTGTCACACTGGCTGGCTGGACCACCAGAAACATTCCATCACCACTTTCCTTATCTTGGCCGCCCACGTGTTATTTATCTTTTAGCTGACTCCAAAGCCTACCATGCTGTACGCGTAACGGCGAGTGAACGACCAGCTCCCACTGGTTTTGGTACTATTCTGCTCTTGCTTTACCTTATCACTCTTTGCTTAGGGTGCTAGAGCAGTTCTTTCCAGGAAAACCACAAAAGAACTAACAGGTGTGACAGTATAGTACTAGTTAACATTGTCACCTGTATGAACACCGCTGGCACTTACTTCGGAACTTAAAATTGGAGAGAAATAACTAGAATTTCATCAAAGAGCTGCACAATAGTGTATGCCAACACATGAAGCATAACAATCCCTCAAGTTCGAGCAAGCTCAATCCCCAGATGTAGAGTTGGTAATGCCCCACCAACACAGACCAAAATGGATTTTACGCCCCAAAGCAATTTGCAAAGGTTTACTAAATTTTCCCATACTCTTTTCGTTATTAATAGTGACAGGCTCCTCTAGCTCACTGATGTTGGAGACATAGCCTCCTGAATAAAGAAAACAGGCTCTAAGGGATAAAACTTGTGATGTTTAGCTAAGAACTGTGGGTATTTTCCAGGCAAATAGGTGTCAACTGATCCGAAAGGCCGCCTGTGTTATTTAGGTATACCTGGCTCATGCGGCTTTGATGGAAGCTTCAGTAACCCTTAGATGCTTTAAAAATATCAAACTCTATATTCCTGGTTGTTTATGTGGCTCAGAATCCACTAAAATCGGTATCCTGAGGTCTTCTAACCGTGGGTTAATTATAAGCCCTCCTGAATTCCCATGCAGACATAATATTCCTTACTGGATTTCCAGCGTTTTCGCGTAGAATTATACCGTATTTGCGTATGTTTGCCACGTATGCCTACAAAGTGTACTTTCCGGCCACCTACCAGTCCCTAGTTGTCGCAGGGTATTACGAGCTAAGTAGAGCATTTCCGGCTAGCTATGCCTATTCAGAACATATACCGCTTCGCTACTTTTTACCTTTCCTTTTCTTTTTTCTGCTAGCTGCTTGCAAAGCAGAAAGCCATTTTGAGCGAAAATGAGTATTGGCCTTATTCGTAGACCATCATTCAATTGCGAATAACACGCAAACTATTGCACGGATTGCATTGTTTTTACTTTCAACGTAACCAGCGCTTAAAACTTGTCCTGAACGGTTTATTGTTATGCTAAATTACGCGGTATTCTAGCCTTAGTAAAGGATTTTCTCTTTTCTGAGGTTTACACAAGATGAAATTTTGAGCCTGAAAGCATTATCAGTGCGAGAAATGTTTGACCATATTTTTTGGTTAATTTGTATATTTCTGGTGAAGCAAGCCACCTTATTATGTCACTTCACAAATCCTTTTATTTGCATTTGTTGAAATTATTATTTAACTCTTCGTATCCCTTTTAATTTCGCCACTCGCATTCCTTCCATGTGCGCACCAACAATTGTGGCGAGTGAGCGGACCAACAAAAGTCCAATGACTTTAAAGTGACGTTGGGGTGAATTGGATCCTGTTCCGAAGAAAAACGGCACAACTCCACCTCTGTGCAGCTTTCACAACAAAAGAACAAGGAGCACAATATCGCCCGAAGGAAACAGAAAAAGTTCAAGGCGGGCGACTGCGACCCCATCAGCTGTACACAAAACAATGCCAATGCATTCGTGATTGCCAACGAGGGACAAATACTCATATTTTGCCTATTTCCATGCAAGAGCATCGGATTAATGTAAAGAATGATCTGAACCTTTAAAGGTGCAGCCTCTAGCCGGTCTAGAAATATACCTATTTATTTATTTATATCATAGTATAATACATTTTTAGTCTTATTCTTAGAGTAACCACCCGATATTATCGTTTCCTCGCTCTCAATCCTTTAGGCGTTCAAGCTGGAACTGCTAGTGCAGAATGGGCGGGCAGTAATTGGATTTAATGTGGTGTATGCCTCTGGTTTAGACCCATCTGTAGTTTAAAATCCTTCGCCAAATACCAGGTCAACAATCGGCGGAAGAAGGAATAATCTCTAGAGGGTACCTATCACTTGAGTCTCACTTGAAGCTGAACCCGAGGTTATTACGCGGATCCATAAATTTACAGTCATTGCATGTTTGAAGACATCAGGGCTAGAACGGAACTCCACCTAGAATGCCAACATCCGCAATGAGAAAGGCAAAATCTTAGGAAAGTTTACCAATAAAAATCCAACCGTTTTTGGAAGCTTGCTCTGTTTTTGCGTCAACGACGAGTTACAATACACATTTCCAGCTACTCACTACTTGAACGAACAGCATCACACTCTAACCCTCTTAGCTTTAAATAACTTCAGTTGGGGATCTTTGGTCGAAGTAGCAGCGTTGAAATAAACGCAATCATGCCGTCCTCAGCTCGACTGGTTTATGAGAATACGTCGTTAATATTAAACCTGCACGACGGCGGTGGCTGGAAACTGATGGAATCTTCTGCCATCTTCGAGGCGGAAGGGGCATGCGTGGGCCATGAACCACAGCTACGGATCTCAATCCACGACTTTGGACCTACTCAAGCATGGTACATAAAAGATTGGTGTCAGGAGAAGCAGCACGAAGACCATATTCAAGCTTCTGGTGCATCTGCGAGGCAACATGGAATCGGTGGTGCACCTGGGTCGGCGATCGACGAGTCTTCCTGAGGCACGGAACATCCCTAAGCGGCGGCGGCCATCTACAAGTTTCCTGAGTTGATCAAATGCAAAAATACCGTATACTTGGAGTCTCCGTAATACTTGCCTTTGTTAACCGGGAGCACTCAATTGGACAACACTCGAATGGTTGACGACCGCCACTTAACAGTACGGAAGAGCGATCGCCATTTGCAAGTCAACAGCACTGGATCGACCGATCCAGCATAACGTCCATCGCCGCTTTTAATCGAGCATTATCCATTAGACTAGCTAGCTTTATCTATAACATCATATGGTCCGAGAATACAACAGTCCGACTGCAGCACGAACGATGAGTTGTTACAGAATATGCTGAAGCTTTCGGGGTCGAGGATAGAGCTCTGAGGAGCACAACTGGCTCTGAGAACAAGAATAGTAAGCCTTGCATTCACTAACACTTGCTTGTGGCGACCGGCTCCGGGAACAGGGATACAGGATAGAAAATGCTTGGCAATATCAATTATTTGGGTTTGAAACAGAGCCACTAAGGCTGGACATTGTCGTGATCGCGCTACAGTCAGCAACCACAATGTATAGGAATTTTCTCTAGTTATCCTAAGCAACGCGAATGTTCGTCGCGCATTATCACACTTCGAAATTCATATTGGGCACGACGAAAGGGCTTCAGTTTCCAAGCCGAATTCGTAGCGTTCGTTAAATTACTTTTTCCATGAACTCACACGGTAGTTATGTGAAACATATGGGGCAGTATGCAGCTGGAGACTGTCGGTTCCGTCCTTTGTATGTACGCTTGACACTGCTTACCTTTTAGGCGGCCGGTTACCATGTGGTCACGCAACAGCGACGTAGAACTTGACGCGCAAGGGAAGTAAGTTTCTCAACAACCGTTTTAATGAACTGAGTGTAAGATATCGGGATCAGCCAGAGGAAAAGAATACCAAGGAAGAAAAACGTTCCACGGCTACACCACAGTTAATATTTTCGTGTTCAACTGGGGAAGGAAGAGAGAACACTGTTGCCGGCACCGACATATTTTTGGCTTGACAGAAGGATGTTGTGGGGCAAATGCCTGTTTGCCGCTTTTTCATTAACTAAAGCCGTAGGCCCTCAGCGACACAAGCAGTGTGCGTCTGCTTGCTCTAGTTCTGGGTTGCATGCACAACAATTGTGTCCTGGTTCAATGTGCTGAAACCTACAGCAGATATTAACATGGTTAACGCTTCCCGCGTGCTGTTTAAGTACAAGCATTGTTGATACTTTGTATAGTGGGTAACTGCACGACCTTTGCTAGAGCCTGAAATGGGCACACGCTCTGCGCCTGCTCTTAATAAGATACCTCAAATTTTTAGCAATTCAGTGCAGTATGTACAAATGTGCCCGCTTGAGTAGATAGGGGCGATCAGTTCAGTAAGCACATTAACTTAAACTACGAGTAACTCTACGCACTGTCGACATTGAGCTGGTAAGGGCCATCCCACTTGAAAATACTTGCAGCCATTTTTAAACCAGCGTAGCAGCACACCAGAACGTTTAACGAAACGAAGGCTAGCTGTAAATGGCACCTCGGTGTGTACTGCAATAGGCTAGCCCAATGCTCACTACTGATTATGGGCTAAAGAACTCTTAGATACTTGCCACCTGATTGACCTGATGAGAGAATGAGGCCTAGGATATACGACTTCTGGGCATAAGCATGCGAATCGGCATGAGGGCAAGCCGAAACAGATTGAAACCAAATCTGGTTTCAGGTAAGGCCACCTTAGGACGTCAGGTGAACGAGCACAACGAAGCAAATCCAGTTTAAGTTGAGGCACGTTAAAAGTCTCAAATAAGACAACCCGTCCATGCACCTCTTTTTCTAATCAAATTGGATACGTGAGGTCCGGAACCCGACTGCATCCTCCAGACGACACCAATCAAGCCACAGATGCGTTCATAATAAACACAGCACAAACGGGCATTGAAATTCTAACGGTCATTATTTGCGGTTTAAACCAATAGGTCTTAAGAGTAGCACTCCGGTAGCGTATCATTCCGCTACTGTGGCTCAGGATTTGATGCTTGGCTCCAGGAAGTTGGTATCCCGGGATTTACGCATCCAAATGGATGATGTATTTGGCTAGCCAAGTTTCAGGAAAGGCTGGTAGGTCTGGGACAGTGCCTGAAGCAAGGTTTGGTCCGCATCAATGTTATTTCCCAGAATTCGTTCGTGGGCCTAAAACGCGCGCGGTCCGTCCTTATGCCGAACTGTCTTAGGATAAGTGAGGCTGGTCGCAAACAACTCAATACATGTTTTAAGCTACACAAAAGTGATGCAACGGTAGCTTTTCTCACTATTCGCTTGGAGTGCTCAAATCTCTTGGACGTTCCTTTTCATTTTACCGCTCCTCGGGAGAAATAGCTTGCAGTAGGTACATGGCTTCGCACTTTAAACTTGTGGTTCGGCCTAATGCTTCCAAATATTTTAAAATCGTGGTTAAGATGGAGTTGATAAGTCAAAAGAAAGATATCCAATCGGAGGTTATACTGAGCAAGTGGCAATTCAAATCAAAAAGACCCGATGACATCTGCGGTCATCAACACCTGAACCAAGGTGTAGCAGTGGATGAGCATGGACAGTACTTTCATAGGTGTGTGATCATGTCCTATATATAACGCATTAGCTCACCAGTCGCAGCATCATCCCTTCGAAATCAACCATCCTCCTAGGTCATAGGCATGAAGTGCAAGGGTCAACTTTAAACCGTGTATTGCTGAAGGTGTCTCCTTGATCTTCCAAAGACTTAATGGCCTGGCGCCCTACACAATCCTTTTGCCTTACTGCGCTCCAAAGTATTCTTCAGTCTAACGATATCCAGCAGAGAAGCGAATGGTAGTATGGAAGTGAAGCTTGTGGTAGAGCCTTCGTCCGTGCAACTGATTTATGTTCCGAATCCAAGCTAACCGTCCGTAAGAACCCTCGGACATTGCAGTGGCACTCCTATTCCGTTACACCGCATGTAGCCAGATTTCGTGGTCCAACCTTTGAACTAAGTCGGCTACTAGCTCCCCTAACCTCAACCTTATGTTTACCTATTACGGAAACGACCATTACGTAACGTTGGTACCTAACGCACCAAGTGATAAACACAGTTATCCCGGAACACGGCTTCCGCTTGAGCTCTGCCGCTTGGTGCAGTTGGGTATGGCGTGCTGATTGTCCCATCTGCCTTTCCTCCGCAGCGTTAAACGTAAAGGTTTAGACAACCATTAGGCTTTCCGCTTGCCGGTTTGATTGGGGCTATCCTGGAGGCGAAAGACAGTGTTTGCTGCCGTTCCAATAGACGAAGGCATCAAATTCGGTGAAGATAAATCCTGAACCGTAATCAAGCATCAAGATGTTTCGCGAAAGGGATTGTGCACATAACATTTTCAGCCTTCCTGCTTTGGTCAATGACGTTGTGTATCAGCAAATGTCCGGCCACTTGATGAACGCATCAATCACGATTAACAACACGCCTTTTTATGGATTAGCATTATCAACCTGAATTCCCTCAACCTTGAATGTTGGCATTTAGTTTGCTATGTGTTGCTCGGAAGTTAAGCTGCTGAAGGGCACCTACTACATGTAGTGACAAAATCCTGGATGGCTTGGACAAACAAGCTGGGTATACGAAACACTCGATGCTGACTTGTACGTGTGATATACGAGAATAATGCAGCTACAAATGCCATAACCTCTATCCTCAAAAGACTTCTGGGCTACTATGTGTCCAGCAAACATGACACATGCTTCGGCAAATAAAACAATACACGTCAACCGCAAATCAATGGTGTGAGTCTACAATCCAGCCTGGCCATTATGTGAGAAAAATAATGCCGATTTGCAAAGGAGGGTTGAGCTAGTTGTGCTTCTTAACGTCTACACACTTAGGCAGAAGAGCTCTTATTGAACTACACAGAAGCTGTTTCGCTTCCAATTCAAGCGTGACTGACGCCATCACCAGGCCTACGCTAGGCTTACCATCTTTTCGATAATTCAAGAGAACACATCGGCGTATCTGAAGGCTACGGTACGGAAATGAGATATAATAAACTTACATTCCCGCAGCAGTGCCACCAAACGCTGCGCATGCTTTACCGTATACATTGGTGTGCCTTTCTTTGCACCGAAATGGACTAATAATGTTATAGTCACTCTCAACTGATAGGACTGTTGAGGGTCTTTCGGTTGAAGTGTGCACCTTGGCTACGCAGTTTAAAACTGTGTTATTGTATAGGAGCAGGAAAAGCGCTTCCGGAGGTTTTAGTGAGTTCATCCGTGATTACTTAGCAACCGGTGCTTAGAGATGGGCGGCTTTAAGTCTCCGGAGATAGAATGGCACCACCTCTTCTGTGAGGTTACAACCTTATGCTCAGCCAGTGAACTGGTGGAGCTGAAGCAGCAAGCCTCCCTACATCAGCTTGCACACCGGCTCACACCATTCACGCGGCAAGCTCCATCAATTTTTGTTCTCATTTTTACCATTCAATCGATTTCCTACGTAACGTCGTTCACGATCAGCCACTTGGAGGCAGTGAAAGCGCCTGCGTCTCATTCGTCAGCGCACTTACTGGCGCCAAAAGTAAAGGCACAGCTAGGGTCCGAACAACTGGCGTGCTAATTTTGGTGCAAGGTGATTCAGGGATACCCTGTCACGATGCACCATTTTGGCAGTAGACGATATCCAGGTGGATTGGGATAAGCTCAAACCATTCCTTGCTGAGGCGTCCCTTCCCCACGTTTCGCTTTTAGTTGCGAAGAAATAAAACGCCAGACTACCCTGGTTGGATTTAACTGTACGTCAACTGTTAGAAAGATGGTCTAAGTGTTGGTGGAGTTACACTGAGACTCAATCAGAAGACTACGTACGGTGTTAGCAAACAGCTCAAAACAAACGTGCGTGGTCCCTAAGGAACGCTCTGCATCGTTATGAAATGGAACGAGCCACCTCTGTTTCGGCCAACCCGAAGCGGTTTTTTGCCTATGTCAGAAGCCGCGGCGTGTTAATTCCTCAACCACGGTGCTTCCCGAACTCAGTGGGGTGGCTGCTTACACTGATTAGGACAAGGCGTGTCCCATCGGAACAGATTGTCCGGGACGTTTAACAAGGGTCACCTTTACCAAATATCGCTGTAAATAAGAAAGTATCGGCTAACGTTTTCTTGACTGATTTCTCCGGAGCAGCGGCCAAACTGATTGCACTGCTGCTAGCGCTAAAGTCTACTTAAGCTGTTGGTGTCCATGCCATTATCCGAATTTGCTATATAAACTGGCAAATAAAGTTGGTGAGTCGATAACGTCTTACCTACTGTCTAGTAGGAAGCTGTTGTTTGTCCCCTCTTTAAAAAGGGTGACCGACACTTCCTGTAAATTACAGACCTATTGGTTTAACCAGCGTGCTGGTTAAGTTGCCAGAGAAGCTAACGAGGGATGCAGTGGCAAAGTACTTTAAGTCGTTTTACCTTCTCAGCCTAGTTCAGAATTGGTTTGCAAAGGATATCCCTGGCTGTAAAATATACTGGTTGCTCGAGAGAGCAAAGCTGTGTTTGTCGGCCAAGGTAAAGCAGGCGACGTACTGTTCACTTACTGCTCCAATGCTTTTGATTCTGTACTAGATTGTCGTTGTTCTATTAATGTAGGTTCCTGCTACTCCTCTGGAATATGGTTACCTTGGCTATCAGCATTTCCTGCAGGAAAGGCATTGTGGGTTCGGACGGACCTTAGTTTTCTTCTGACAAAACGTTCTGGGCTGCGTCCCACAGTGGTCAGTCCTTGGTCCGCTGCTGTTTGTTGGGTAAGTTACCGAACTGCCGGCAGTACTTGGGTGCTTACACCCATTGTTGCAAACGGTTTGGAGCGCTAGTGTACTGTGAGAGATTCTGGGATCTCCCAGGTCTTGCAACAAGCTCGCGACGGAATGCTTGAGTGGTTCATTCTGTGGCAACCGCCAGTAAACCACACAAAGCTTTCAGTAATGCTCGCGGGATCAACTGGCGCGAGGACGCATTACATGCTTGGCGGAAAGGCGTTACCTGTTTTGTCCCAAACTAGTTGACTTACGTGGTACCATAGCTCCGGACTACAAATCCAGCGTGAACTAAAAACGATAAGCTAGCATGGGTATTCGAATGCTCTGATTGATCCGTAGATTATCTGAGATGTTAACGGAAGTTATGTTTAGTAAATCATTTATATGGTTTGTTGGACCGCACTTGGAATACTGCACCCAGGCTTGTCCTCCTTGTCTGCCTCCTGACACGATGGCGGCAGAACGGGTCTTGCGGTGTGGTACCAAACTGGTCCGTGGGCTGCGACACTTGTGCCACGTTGACTGACTGCTCAAGCTAAAAATGTTTTTACTACACTATTGCCGCCTTCCTTGCGAAGTAGTACTCACTTGTCGTATACAAACCGGGCGGATCGGTCCGGACGTTTCCTGGCTTTTTCATCCTGCTCAGTTACATACTCTTCTTAGGCATTCGTGGAACTTGCACAAATTCCGCTCTGAGCGGCTTCGAGTTGACTCTGGTCTGTCAAACTGGAGGATAGATTGCTGGAATGCGCCTCCCGCGGACGTCGTATTTCCAACCACGTTGAAAGCATTTAAACAGCACATTGACGACCTCAACTTGCAACAACGCTTCTCCCCTTTCTGCTTTATTCCTTTTGATTCCTCTACACTTCCCTTCCGTCATTACTCATACTAACTGTCTTCTCAAATTTCGTACTGCAAACTTTAAGCCTAGGCTACAATGTTACTATTCCTTTGCTTATCGCGCAAGGTCGGCGCAGCCGGGTCTGCTTGCGCAATGCGCGTGTGGCTTGAGTGGTTGATCACGACGTGCTTTACAGTGCTAATTTGGTTACTACAAGTTGTCGGTCGTACACCGACCTCGAACATGGATTGAGCACACCGTCATGATGGAGCGACCGTGGGAAGCTCAGTTTGTTCCCACCCCATGCGAGTTTGTATTTGACTGCTCAAACTTAAGACAGGGGTTGGAATACTTTTAGAGCCAGCGAAAGCTGGGGACACTTTCTAAGTAATTGGGTACGTTCCTTCAGACTTGTTTGAAGCAGTTGGCGCGTAGGACTTCAAGCATATAGTAAAGGAATCGAACCCTGACGAAAAACCACTTCAAAGCCATAGCTAGGATTATTTGGGGATCCTACACGCAGCGGCTTGGGTCATATAACGCACTAGCATGGCACCAGAGCAGGAGCCTTCTTACAATACCTAAACGGCTTTTCTAAATGGGCATTAAAGCAGGAGTGCTTATCAAAGTCCACCTAGTTAATTGGCTAGCTAAGCCGACGCATATATAAAAGTATGCGTACTGTGATTACTCACCAAGCTTAGGAGAGGTTGCAGAACAGGTACGAGCTCTGACGTGGGATGCTTATCCTTCACACGCATTTTTCAATCACACGTACTGGGCCGGCACCAGTGAAAAGGCAACCGCAAGTATTTTAGTGGTAACATAATTAGTTGCTATTTATCCGCTCGCGGGGTGAAACCATATAAAAAAGCAGAACATTTTCAGACCAAATGCTTTAAAATGTGTGCTTCCGTAGCCACTAATCAATCGGACTCTTCGTGTTTCTCCCATCGTCGACCGGCTTCAACAACTATGGCGGTCTTGAGTAAACTATTTAAGCAGCCACCATGCAACTACGAATAACCGAGTGTAACATCGGTCGACAAGGTGCTTTGCCAGTTGCCTATTACTGTTCAAAAGGCTCTACGGCAACGTTCCAGAACGTGGTGGGTGTTCTCCCCACAAGCACTCTCCCTATAGCAGACCACATGTGCTCGGTTAATAATATTGCGACGTGGCGGATGTGACTCTCCATTAACCAAAGTCACTACTTCCAACTGTACACCCTAAAACTTTGACTAGCCGTATTTCAGTATTTTCTGAATACGTACAACAGTAAGCTCTCTCTATCTAGACCTACTATCTCTATTGCATTTGTGGTGCCTTTAGTGTTTATACCGTGCATGCACCCAACGTTTCCTTATCCACTGAAAAGTATGTTTCCTCCTGATTATTTCTACCATTTCTGCAGACGTACCATTTCCGGCCGCGGCCAAATATGTACACAGCAACGCATCCCTTGCGAACCAGAACTACCTTTGAATGTTGGGCATGCCCAATTTTGTGTGCCTCGATACATTCGAGAATAAAGTATTTGCTTTTTTATTTATATGCCCGTGGGCGTTCGAATACCTGGGAGAAATGGTAGTCATGTTGGGGTCTGTTGATGAAACGACGATGGGGCTGAGCGGACCGCCATCCATCCTAGAAATTTTTCGGATGCTATTGAGTCTGATGAAATGATCTACTGATAGTAGCAGTGGCAACCGATGGAGGATCAGGTACGAATTTAGGCCAGGTAAAACGTCTCTACGTGTCCGAATGGTTTTGCTTGCATTTCCACACAACCGTTAAGAGTGATGTCCGGTCTGAGTATGTTAATTTAATAACACTTGTGATTGCTCCACTTAATCTGATTCCCAGTCCACTAACGTTACTGGAAATCATACGGCACCGGCTTTTGTGTAAAAAAGCTGTGTTGGCGCTTTGTTTTAAATAAAAGCGTAAACGATGAAAATATGAAATGGAACATTAAGTTTGCCGACCTAGTTTCTTTTATTACTTTTTGCGCGGACAACCTGATTCACTAAAGTGAAACATAGACACAACATCCCTTCAGTATGCGACCGTTTGAAAGTTCTGAATGCCTCAATATCAAGGAATAAGCAGGTCCTAATAGACCGATGGGGCTATATACACAAGAGGTATCTCGTAGGTGGCTGGAGGGTTACATCCCAACCACCTAGTGCGAGTCGAAGCCGTATGGATAGCGCCCTTGTGATGCATTTCGCATTTAGTCCGGCTGCGCTCTCACGGTTGCCGATGGAAGGGACTGAATGAATGGCTTGGAAACAGGCACTGGAGGTGTTTGCTCTGACAACATCAAAGAGGGAATGGGAGGATAAAAACGAGGAAAAGTCAATCTTAACTTGCACTAAGCTCAAGGACATCATCCCTGTTGAGTTACTGCATCGAAAAAGCGCTGGGCTGCAATTCCGGTTGCAATCATAACTGTGTATGACATTGTATTAACTGTTTGTATGCTCTGCAACCTGGCAAAGCGTTTTACCGAGTCTTACTATTTGCCCCTGATTATTCAAACAGGGAAATACTTTTAGTGTCTCATATAGTTATTAGCCGGGATTCTCTTCGGAACCTACAATTTTATTTTATTACTTTGCGAAATCAATATACAGTGTTTAGACGAGCGAAGTGATTTTCATGACAAAGAATTTTTTAGGTTGAAACCACTTCAAGGAACCTCACGCTAAGTCGTTTAGGATAGCTGTCTATTCACCTAGTGCGGCGAGCTAACAGTCGTAGGGGCTGCAAAAGCTTGACAGTGAAATTCGGGTGGTATGAAGACAGCGGTGCAAGCAGTTTGGTTGACAAAGTGTACAGGATTTCGTGGAGTAGCGCATAAATATTAATGTTTATCAGATTTAGGAGAACGCAACGCTTCAACCGAAGATAGCGACGACTTACATGGAGAACAACAGAGCATCACTTTCGCATTACGCGGTCCATAAGTAGTACATTATCAGAAATGTCAACTAGTACAATATTGGCAGTCACTACGAGCACAGCATCCGGAATGCTACTCAGGGTTTCTGTAATTCGTTCGCGGATTATCTCTAAATCGTCGTGCTCTTCTCTGTCGGATATCCCTATCGGTATCTGTAATAGACTCTGGAAAATACTAATTAGTAGCGACCTCATAAGCCTAAACATTTTATATTGACTGACAAGGGTATTCGAAATTTACATTATGCATGTGACGCTTGAGCTTAAACAAATCCTTCTGATCCAGCATCTGTACCCCACGTTTACCAATGTTTCACATAACAATTCCACAGCTAGGTAGGAAATCATTGCCCCTGAACTGGGATATATAGACATTGCTCCAACTGAGCACATTCGAACGAGGTGGTCTCGATGTGTACAATTTATCTTGTGTCACCTCGGCGTTAGAATAAACAATATATACTGAAGTAGGAGTTTATCTAATTACCGATCAAGCTCGTCAAACGTTGTTGGAGCACAGGAAGTAAATACACGTTTTAACGTACTAACAGTTTTTCGATAAGCTGCTAAGGCAGGGAGGTCGGATGGCAGTAAATAGATGACAACAACCAGAGCACTGTAAAAAGACATTGATACATGATGCAGCAAAGGGTTAACCATTATCACTTACAATAGCCAGAGGCAAACCTGCACGATTTAACACTTTGCTTAGTGAAGTTGGCATTTGATTTAGCCGTCATGGGTACTTTGAGCCATTTCGCATAACAAACGATGCTTACAAGCGCATTTACCGTGAAGGTTTTTAACACCGTTAGCAAGGTCGACACGCAGCCAGGCTTCCATGCCATATGCTAAGGTGTTCATTTAGCTAGCTGTCTTTTTACATTGTGTCGGCAGCCTAATAATTTAAAGCTGTCTGTCAACTCTCAGCTTCAATCTGTGGGTACCAACACAGGCATAATGAAATAGACGTCAGCATTTTAATGCCCGTGTCCAGACTAAAGATCCGTCAGTACTGCTGCATGTAAAGGCGGAAGGACCATAATGCGATCATTGACGCACAATATGCTATCAGTTATAGCACATAATTCATCAAGGCGTTGGTAAAACTAGGCAAGCTTTCGCATCAACAAAGCAACCAAACCTGTTTTAAAGCTGACATTATTAAATAAAAGTACTTCCTTTGTCCATTAATAGGGTCCGCAGGTGTTACAGGCAGTGGCTGAGTAAGTTTGCATTCTCCTTTAAAATTGAATTCAAATGAGCAAGTTTGTCTAGAGGGTTCCTTTACAGGATGAAGGTCTTTAGTACTTCAATGCTCTATCTTATATTCATTAGCACTGCGCCTGACGCGCCATCTTTCCACTGCCGCTGCAGTCGGTTTTCTTAACGAGCTAGATGGAATATATATATACTTCAAGGCTTCATAGGCAGTTATTGAGGTAAAATTTAAACTGAACAGCTATATGTGCAGCCTGGTCAAAGCCCAATAACCAGCCATTGCATCACGACGCGTCTGAGCGCACCCGAATTCTGCCTCGATCAGGCATGGGGAAATGCAACGAAATGAGTGTCTCTCCTGTTCTATGGCAGCATTAATGCTGCTTGGATAGGCATGGGAAAGAAGTACAGGAGAAATTTTAGGCGAGTAACATAAGATGAGCCGTCGGCTCAGGATGAGCTTAGTAACTCCCATAGCGTTGTTGCACGCTCTGTATCCCACACAAAAATTTAGAGTTCCATAAACAGAACGGATAAAAAATAGATAAACAAAATGTTTATTCTCGGCCACTGGTGGCACGGCTAAACTAGCATGAGCACAGTACACAAATAAATAAATAAATAGTTTATTCTGGAAGTTATCGAACCCCAACAAACTAGGCGTGATCAACGTTTACACGCAATTGTGTTTCGCAATAAACACGTTGCTATGTATGTAATCGGCAATAAGACGAGTTTTACAGACTGCGGAAATTGTAAAAGTATGCATGAGGAATGTCGTTAATGAATGACGATACCTTGAGTTCAATCGTGCGTAGTGCAAACCGTCAGCGCACTATATGTGTAGTGTAAACGATACACATAGACAGGTAGTAGCTTATTCTCGTGGCTGTCAAGAAAATATTGAACTATTATTCCAGTCGACTTGCCAGTACATGGTTGAAGGCGGCAAATTTATTCGTTGCGTGGACTGGAAACAGTTGTCTAGAAAAAGAAATAGGTGACCTTAGTTGGTGGCGTCACAACCGCCATGTCTTAGTGTTTTTTAAACTGACGTTTGTGGCATGGTATGAAGAGAACTCTTACCAATGGCAAACCCACCACGTCCTGGAACAGTGCCGCCAAGCTGTTTGCTGGAACGGCGTAATCGCGGACCATCCAGCTGGCGCCAAGAAAAATTTGTTCGGCTAACCAGCAATAGACGCAAAAGTTAGTATGCTATTTGACTAGTATTGCAAGGTTCCCATCAAGAATCAGTCCATGAATGTTTGTTTTTTATTGTACATCATCCAATGGTTTACGGCGATCAGTCACAGGGCCAAAGCTAGAGCATGTGACGTGGTAACCGAAACAAAGGGTTCCTTTAACAAAGGTTGTACACTTGTCTAATTCACAGTTAAGCCAACGTCGTTGAAGCTTTCTAACAATACTAGTAGGCGATAAATCCGAAGAATTTTGTCAGTGGTCTGTGCAGTCATAGCATTTTGTGACACCTCAAAGTTTTTTAAACATGTCACTAGGGAATTCATAAGGTCAAAAACTCTGACTGCAGACACCCTAAATGTAAAAAGTAAGATACCACAGCCTTGCAGACCGAATAGCTTACTAATGGTAAATAACTAAATAAATAGTTTATCCTCGACAAAGCTAGGCAAGCCTTTTGGGCATGATCAGCATATTGTAATATCGTACATGATAGTAGAACTAGCAGCACCAAAAGCGGGAATAGTACAGTTGGTGACAGTAGTGTGGGCCCATATGGCCCAAAGGTTGTATGAAGTCTATGACAACAGAATGCGAGATGTAGAGATAAGAATCAGATCACTAATGTGGAGTATGTTGATGAGGAACTAGTCCGATGTGGTCGCGCACACAGTGTGGGTCAGGTGAGTGAAGCATGAGGAAAATGTTGAAAAATTATTTAAGAAAGTGGCATTTCACTAATCAAATATGTAGGCGTGTTCGTGCGAGAACAGAAATAAGCACAGAATTCGTAAATGTGATTTCGGTCAACTTGCCAATTTGTGTTAATGGAGGTAACTTTATTGAGCGGTGAGTCACATCCGCCACGTCGCAGTGCTGTTAAACAGATATTCGTGGCTTTTTGTAGGGAAAACGTTTGCCGAACGAAGACCCACCACGTCCTGGTAGTTAAGTTACCAGTTGACTCACTAATAGGAAGCTGTAGGCAGGCATTCTTTAGGTCCAATTTTGAGGGAAACCAGGAAAAATGTAAGCAGAAGAAATAGCTTCAGGTTGCTCTTTAGTGCAGCTAGGTTGACACGTTATCCTACTACAAGTCTCCCTATAGTCAGCACCAATGCTGGATGCCTGCTCGTTTGACTTTATTGGGGTAGCTATGTGCGTTGCCCTCAGGAGCTCAGGATTGGTAAAGGTACTTCTCTTATAGAACGTGTTTAATATTTCCTTGTCAAGCTTCCTTAGTCCATATGGCCTTATTTAACCTTTGTGTAATACACGGGCTCAAATAATATTAGTAGTCACCGCGGGCAGTTCAAGCCGCCACATACTATAGAGCAGTTATGAAGCAGAGAGCGAGTTTGAGCCTCGGTAGCTGCACTCGACAAAACCACAACACTTAGATTACATGCCTGCATAGGTTTCAACCCAAGGACAGATGGTCTTCAAACTGTGCCCACAAACTTACAATCATCAAGCTTGCTGGCTATGTCCAATCTTTTCAAAATGCAGCAACCAAACGCAGGAAGAGTAAGATTTGTATTACGTTGGATGGAAATTAGGTCGAATCTGACTTCACACCACGTTAAAGGCCGTAAAAGCGTGCTTTAGCCGAACGTGCTTCTACACTACCTGTGTCTACAATGCACCCACCTGGTTCACCATTTCCAAGTATAAAGCTGTTGTACCAATGGTCATTATCAGTTACGGTCAGCACTGGAAAAGTTGCAGATGCACATAGCTAGATCATACCAGCGCAGGCGAATAAGCAGCTTTGCATGGTTTCGCAAGGCGACGGGCATTACGAATGTGTCCGAAGGGACCACAATGGAAGCTCGTCGCCTTTGGGTGAGGGCACCTGTGAACAGAATGAAATTTCCCACATGAAAGTCTTGGCCGAACCGTTTAGAAACTAAACCAGAACTAACTGCGTTGGTTCTTCTGTAGGGATGATGGGTTACACCTTACTTTGAGAATTTGCATTTCCACCCATTTTGTTGCTAAGCTGGTGCACCGTCTGGCGGAATCAGACAGCATTTGTTGGTCAGAAAGTACTTCGCAGTTAGACATCACGTACCCGTCTTGGAAACGTTCACCAGGAAGTTTAACTTCCTTGCAGGTTGGGTAACGAATTGAAATAAACGGACAATCTTGGATTAGGATAGTACTTCCAGCGATTAAGTGATCACTGAGATACTCATCCAAGTTAGCTCCAACCGAACATCGAGAGGCTTGGGTGCACAGCGCGAAACAAAATCAGGAACAGGCTTATTTGGCTGATCGTACAGGACGTTTACCATGGTACTTTAAGGCGCAACGAAATATTTCGGAAAAAGGATCAAGTAACAGGGTCCACAACTGCTCATATGGAAGCTTCGGTGGTAACTCGGGCTATGCCAAATTTTTAAAAATCGGACAAGCTTTACGATCAGTAATTATAAAAAGTTTGCGCAATGCTTCTTGTGTTTCAGGATTTGTAAGCCACCAAACTATAAAGCGCTCAAGGTATACCATAATTTATTGTGGGAAACATTTAGCTCTATCGGGTTTCATCGCGAGCTTGGCGCCGACTGCCACTGTACTTTTAGTGCTTATAAAATAACAAACAAAGCAGTAATCCGCCCGAGGCTAGTCTGGATGTAGTGAGGTAGAAACCGAATTGTAATGTCGAATTACGCGGTTATTATTATTCAGTAGCAAAGGTAATGGTTTATACAAAGCATCAAGTACTACGCTATTTGCAACCAATACATAATTTTTCTGATTTGCATCAAGACCTGCGTTTACTGCATCAACCTACTAGTTACTAGCATTAAGCTTTGTTACGATCATAAAATACAGGTCGTCAAACCTGGCAGTGACTGGACTAGTTGACTAATACAGGCCATTACGTTTTGGTGCCACCAAAGTCCACATCTGCAGTGCTTGTTAGTTAACGAGAATTATTCTGCCGCTGTCTCCTTTGAAGCAAACTGCGGCATCTTAAGAATAACTTAAGCGAACAAATGCCTTGCGAGACAAAATTTTGGAAAGGTATGTGGCCATAATAGGTTAAATAGAAGGATAATACAAGTACCTCATAAAGCCTAAAATAGCAGATCTAAAAGTCGAGCAGTTTCAATAAATTAGAAGCTCCCGTCCTAATGTAGTTATGAGCGGCGTGCAGTAGGTATCAAAAATTATGGTAGCACTACTTAATACATGTACATAGATGCTGGCCTGCCACCTTAAATAATACCTCAACATAACTTGTAATTAATAGAGAGCAGCATTTACGGTTACCGACTTCCTGCCTGTAGATCTATTACACAAAATTTAGAAAATAATCGGTGGTTATGAAAGTAATATACGGAGTTGCCCCTTCATTCATTTGTGCGTGTCAACGATTTAAATAATGCTTCGGGCTTCTCGATAGCACAATGAAGTGCATAGCCTTAGAGAACAACACACAGCATTGCATAAATAATGACGCCTGCTAATGTTGGTTGTTGTAAAATAGTTATGGGGACTACAAGTTTCATGCCAAAAGCGTGCAGCTCGAACGATCATTCGTACCCATATGTTTTATACAATATTACTACATATAGCACTGCGGAATCAACATATGCGCATGGTTAGACGAACTAAGCACGCATTTAGGCCGACCACATGAGACCAGCTGCACCTTATGGTATCAGATATTAAGTTGATATAAATGGCGAAGACTATGGTGGTAGTACAACGCACCTTAAAATAAGCTAACTAATAAAACACATTGCTAGTCCAGTTTACTAAACTTGTATTTGATGTTCAAAAGCCCCGGCAACCGACTCGTTTTGTAGCCCAAGGCCCACCTTGCACTTGCTTCAGGAAAACCAGACAACGGGTTCTATTTTTGTTGCAACGGCAGCCACGGGATCGTTGCATAATGCAAGTTACCCAAGCCCCCTGCATTTACTACAGTTAAGCAGCGGCCTAACAACAAGCAGGAACACCATAGGCCACTGTTGGTTGTAACACCCACGTGTGCACTCCACAAACATCCTTATCGACACTGAATTTAACTTCACTTTTGGTTCCAGGGACCATAGTGATCGGGGTATAATGATCCTGAGACAAAAGAAGCCTTGTGGCAACGGTAACGAGGAGCACTTAGTTTTACTGTCTTAACAGCATGGAAGGATTCGACATGGGTTCCATTCTGGTGCGTAATTACTTGCAGAGCAAAATGCTTATGACAATTACCAGCACCTGCAATGCTGACGTTTAAATGAAATCCATTGGTTTAACTCATCATGTGAAGCAATTGAGCGCCCTTAGCCCACAACGCACAAGCTGTGAAAAGTCGATTTTAGCAATGTGCGTTCTACCCAAGTGGCACCTCCAAGTGAAGTAACGATGACCACTGTGTCAACTTTTACAGACCCAGGTAGTCCGATAAAACATTCTATACACGACCTTTCTGAAAAAGTTATAGCATGGAAAAGGCCCGTACCAACTGCATACGAGTGACCCTTACCACCTATGCAAACTAAAGGTGCGGTCGCTCGTACAATCACCAGATAAAGAGGTAGGTTTTACGGCTTCATATTGTTCCATGGCCTGGAGCGCCAGCTGCAAACCAACTAGCACTGAATCGCATGAAGCTGATGTAAAAGTATACGAGGGAGAAGACTCACTAGCAAATAGTTCGGACGCCGTTGCTGGCAACGTATTGGGCCAGCTTAATTGGTGCCTATTTACAATAACAGACCGCTATACAAAAGTACGTATGAAAATAGGTTACCAGTAGTAGTTATACATATAACTGATGGCTTATCCCATTTGCGTGCATGCTGACTGAACGTCCAAAGCTGTTAAACCGTGCTATACCCTGAGTTGCATACAGCAGCGTTTTGGCCTTTTTGGGTTACGTTAAGGTAACGACCTGGGCTCTGAGGTCCCAACACTGTTCTTCACAACCTAAGACCTTTCGCTCGGCCGGCTAACTGCCTTTTCATATGGGCACTTTCGTCTCAAGCTGCTTCTTTTCTGAGGACACATTACTTTTATCCTCACCCATATTTGGCGGCCTAGTTTCAACTTGCTGGCTTATCCGGACTCGTCTGAACGGCCTCCTGCCTTATGGCCCACCTAGGACTGCTGAGATATAAATGACGTAACGTCCTGTAACCCTCAACTGAAATGCATTGTTTTTCATGATTTATCCCTATGATTATATCCCCTTGCTTCCTTTACATGGCTACTACGCCGACGCTTTCCGTTAGTAATTAGACCTAAATTCTACGGCTTTCTCTCTTTGCTTTCGACTACTGTGACCCTTATGATCAGGGATGGGCAGACTTAACGATCTGCTGAAATCATCCTGGGATATCGTTGGATTTACCACTTCTTCTCAATAGAGTATTTTCCTTTTTACACCATTTGCATTCATTTTCAATTGGACAAATATCTCTTCGGGCCTGGCTCTCATCTACCCGCGGCTGACCACTCTCCTGTTTCTGACTGCTCCCAGACATCCGAAACATTATCGCTCTAGGCTCTACATTCCAAACACTGCTACCCTCATCCCGAGACCTTGCCTTGGCACGCTAACTGGCTTTTCATATAACCGCTGTCGTCCCGAAAGCTTCTTTTCTTATGATAGTCATTATGGTTCTTCACCCTTTAATTTGGCGACCTATCTTTATTTTACTGGCTTAGCAGGACTCGTCTGAAAGGTCTCCTACTTGCTGACCCACCTCGGACTTTTGAGACCTAAACGACCTAGGCTATGACGACGTAACGTTCTGTAATCCTCAAGTGAAATGCATTGTTGACCATGATTCATCCTTATTGTTATTTCACCTTCATCTTTAATATGTATGTCGTTGCTCTCTTTTAGTTTTAGCTATAAATTATACGGCTTTCGTGCTTTGAGCTGACATTCTATTCTCGTCCTAATGATCTCCTTCCTTTGGACTACTGTGTCTCTAATAATCAGGGATTAACAGACCCAACGGCCTGTTCTTATCACCCATAGGCTAAATGCCCTCGCATTTAGGCCCTTTCGTCAAAAACTGCTTCTTTTCTGATGACACACATTACTTTATTCTCACCTATATTTGGCGGCCTGGCTTCAGCTGGCTGACATACCTGGATTTGTCTGACCGGTCTCTTGTCTTATGACTTCTCTCGGACTTCTGAGATCTAACTGACCTAGTTACTGCGGACGCAACGCTCTGTTACCCTCATCCCTAGAATGTTGCTAGTCATGACTCATCCTGATTATCATGTACCCTCTCTTTCTTAGTGTGTCCATTTCTGCCGATGCTCTCTGTCAGCTTTCCGAGCATACTATTAGGGCGTCTGCTCCATCAGCCAACATTCTTAAAAAAATAAATAAATATTCTATTCTCGTATTCATCGAGCCATACCAACTCAGGTATGATCAAAGTTTACAAACAATTGTGTGCCGCAACAGCTAGGTTACAACGCACGTAATTGACTGCGGCCAAAGTTGTACACTTTGTAGAAACATTCAAAGTACTCAGGAGGAGCAAAGGCAACAGTGGAGTGCCAGTAAACTGGTTTCAAGTGTGCGTAGGGTAGATAAAAATAGCACGGTATTTAGAGTGGGGACAGTATGTGAAGAAAGAATAACTCTGTTGTACGTGTCAGTAGAATATCGAAAAATCACTAGTCGATATTCCAGTGTGTAACAGTGGGCAGTGACTGTATTCAGTGGCGGGTCACATCTGCTACGTCACAGTGTTGATAACCGGACTTTTGTGGCTTGTTATAGCGGGAAGGTTTGACCAGGCGAAAACCCACCACGTCCTGGAACACTGTCGTCGATTGCTATAATCGGTCATTTGCAACTGGCAACGCTGGATATAAAGCATTTATTCCTTCAGTTATTCGCAGTCGAGTGGCTCCTCTGTTAGCCAGGCAAATGGCACACTCAGGTTCCAACCTGAACGTTGAGGTCAGTGGAGGAGGAAGTATGATTTTGCAGGTAAGTAGAATTTCTAGTGTATGGAGTCTCGCCTTCCCTGATTATGTATATTTGCCAGGGTGCGAAGTATTCATGTCCAGCTAACCTCACTGGACATTGGTGCTTGAGTTCTTGGGTGCAGATGGTTGGTTTTGAAGTGAAGCCATGGTCCAGGTAAGTCCTTGTTTGTTACTTCGTCCCATCCCAGACGGAAACAGTTCTTCAGTTCAATCCCGGATCTCTCAGATGTTCGCGACCTCAGAAGAAAGGGAAAGAGAGGAACTCGCCGAGAGAAGACCAAAAATGACAGTCATTGTACCAAGCGTTGCGGAAATCCTACTTTAAGACATTTACTTAGGACAACTGATGTACAATGTGTAACAGATATTAGGCTGAAAATGCTTTTTGCTTATGAAGAAGGCATTACCCCATGGGTAAACTACTTTCATGTTCATGGGGATGAAGCAGGGTTCGGGTAAGGTATTAAAGAGGTATAAGCTTACGACGTTCGGATTCAACCTGAGACCAGAAGATGGGTATGTAATCACGATTGGTTGTAATCGGAAACCAAAAGCTACAGTGACGATGTGGCCACATTTATAAATGTTCCATGGGAGGAGGATTATCCAATGCCACATAATAACTATTATGTACATGGGTATATGAAGATAGGAAGCTGAGCATTTTAAAAGAAGAATAGGATTATATGAGTGGCCAGCAACAGAATTCGGAGCAAGCCTTCAGTTGCCCGTAGATCCTACGGTGGCACAAAGTAGGTCACCAAACCAGCTGAGCTGTGATGCAAACAATCCAAGAGAATAAATGTTGTAAGGAAGAAGTGACTCCTAGCGAGCTCCGGATAACCGCAGAGTTGAATGAAGTCTATGGCGACTAGCTGCAGCTAGGCAGAGATAATGGCTCTAGGAAAGGTAGTATCACTGGCCGGTGTAGCCGTATCATAAAGAAGTTTGGTCACTAGTAGAAACCTACTGTTTCAATGCAGAAATCAACAAGTGAGCGAAGATTAGAGAGACAGATGTTCGAGAAAATTAACGCTGGAGAGGAAAGGAGTGGCTCCTTCTAGACTACAGATATGCAAATGGATGCATGGAGCCAAAGACAACAAACTGCTCCCAAGTAGACTTGACGCGTGTAGGACGAACGACGGATTACGGCGCGCCAGGAGAGAGATGAGTGGCCCGCAACAGAATTCGGAGTAGGCTTTGAGCTGCCAGTAGATATTACGGTGGCACAGATTAGGTCAACAAACCAGCTGAGCTGTGAAGCAAACAATCCAAGAGAATAAATGTTGTAAGGAAGGAGCGACTCCTAGCGAGCTCCGGAAATCCGCAGAGTTGTATGGAGCCTATGGCGACTAGCTGCTGCTGAACAGATAAAATGGCGTTAGAATAGAGAGTAGCAGTGGTCAGGTAGAGCTGTTCCTTTAAGGCTTGGCACGGTTGGATACTTACGTTGCCACAATACATCTGGCCAAACCTGCAGTGTGATGCATACGTCCCAAGAGAATAAAGTTTGGAAAAAGTGATGACTCCAAGCAACCTTGGGGTATGCGTAGAAATGCATACAGCCTAGGACAGCTAGCTGTTGCAGCTATTTAGTTTAGCGCTGCATTGCACTTGGATGTGTGCTAAAGCACGCTGAGTAGGAGAAAGCTTGTATATTATGTCTACAGCATTACACATAAAACGAATGGGATATTCATGAAAAAGATTGTAAAGGAGAATGTATGCTAACGACGCAAGTGAGCTGCCTCACGCAATGGTATTCATAAGTCTTAGATCATTAGAATATAACTAGTAAGTCAGTCGGAGTAATGGGAAGCTGTAGGTGAGACTGGACATCCAATAATTTGGTGGCAACAAACGTTGTGACTGTCTTGTGGGGTTATGCTTTATTAGTGATCGGTTACATGCTCCCACAGCTCATCCTCAGGAATGCATATTCTTAGGAATTCAGATAATGAGGAAGTGTTTAGAAATCCGTGTAAAGAGTTTCGGAACTTTAGGGTGGTCTTGGCTCTCCGGAGATTAGTCAGCAGCCGATTCCATGCGATGGCGTAATTATGAAGAAAGAAGTTGGAACGGATGCTGGATCGAACCATAGGCAGGGTTATGGAAAACGGTCTGGCTAGAATGGGGTAAGGAGCATTGTCTATTTGTAAAACTAACCAAGCAGTATTGACCTCTGGGTTTTGCATCATTTGAAACAAAAACACAAGATCGACCTTGAGCCTGCGTAGCCAAAATGTTCCAGCTTAAGCGGTTTGCATCTGTCTTGATAACTAAGCGTGGACGAACCAACTAGACGTTTGATAAACATTCGTTGCGCCCTCTCAATTTCTATACGGTCACTCTTGCGGAAACTGGTGAACACAATTGAACAGTGCTCCAAAATCGGTCGAGCGCAGGAATTGTATTGTGCCAGTCGTGATACCACAGGTAGCATCGATTTGCAAATCACACCGATAGTTGAGCGAGCTTTTGCAGAGCTATAGCTCACCTGCTCGGAGAAGTTACGTGAACTGCAGTAATGTACGCCAGGGGCCCTGACTGCAGTGCACCCTGCAAGTGATGTGCCATGTAGTTTCAGTTCGTCGGGTGTCACACCGCAACGATGTGATATAACTTTGCATGTTGCAGGTGAGGAATCCATGTTTCACAGAATGCACCAATGTTCAAGCGCTTTAAGGTCACTCTGTACACTGGAGATTCGGTTATGTATGTAGGCTGAGTCGAATGTGAAGACTACTTTGATGTCATTGCGAATGGAAACGGTTTACCGTGTGAAAAAGAGTCAAATACATCATTGACGGAGAGGAGGAACAGCAACGCTCCTAAGCCACTGCCCCGAAATACTCCACTGGTTACTGGTCGTGGTTCTGAGTCCTTGTATCATAGTCAAACCGACTGCGTGCGGTTAGCAAGATGCGAGGTGAACCAAAACAATAGTTGGTTAGAGATACCAAAGGATCTAACTTTGGTCAGAAGGCCAGAGTGTGGGACTAGATGAAAGGCTTTCCTCTTGGCGAGAAAGAGTATAATCAGCGCAGATCCAGTGTCACTTGTCACCATGTCCAAGAACTCAAACTGACAGGTCCAACCTGACTAAACCAGCAAGAACCCAGGTTGGGACCTGTTAGTAAGTTGTCGCGGTAGCAGGAAGTCAAGCATTCTTTCCTTAACCAGCCTCTCTATCACCCTTGATGCAAATGACGTATGACTGATGGGGCGGTAGTAGTTAATGTCTAACTGGCAGCCAACTTTGTGGCTTGGTAGAAGGACCGCATGTTTCCAGGCTGGTGGGAGGGTGCCGTTACTCATAGATAACGTGAATATTTTAAGGAGTAAAAGTGGAATATCAGAACCATCTTGTTTCAGAAGAGCAGCGGGAAGGCCATCGGGACCAGGGTGGTAAGTCAACTTGAGTGACTTTATTGTCCTAGTAATCCAGCGTGTGTCAACGTCGACAGTTGATAACTTTGTCGTTAGTTATATGAGGTATTACTCTGGGATGTGTAGCATGGACGTCAGTAAATGAGTCACAGAAGTGCCCGTTAAAGAATTCGCACAGGATATCTGGGTCAGTAACAGTTAGGCCGTCCGACATCATTAACGCTGTTATGAGTTTTGATGTTCTTCTGCCTCTGTTTTGCAGTAGATGGACAAGAGCTTTATAGCTGGTTTTGTCAGCGAGCGCCCTGCGTTCTTCAACTGTTACAGCACCCGACTGTTTATTCTTTCATTCCGCCTAGAACTTATTAATCCGTATGAGAAGTGAGAAGTCATGCGTCTTTTGATATTTGGCTAGCAGTTTCTGGAGCCTGGCATCCGCTGAATGCTTGGGAGCTACACCCAGTGCTGGTTGCGTAGATCGACATGATGGTTTGAGTGTAAGTACATCTACGCAGAATCCTAGATTGCGGCAGAGCTCGTATACTGCAGCGCCGATATCAGTGGTTAGGAAGAAGCAGTCCCAATTCATCGACCTTAGAAGTGTTGAAAAGTTGTTCCCGTCAACGTGTTGAATTGGTCTGGAAATGGAAGCTCGTATGGTCGTAGTGATCTTTAGGGTTGCTAGACTAAATGACAGTTGTACCCCTTTGTGGTCGCTATCTGGGATGCTATCCTTTACACTAGCATACTCATGAGGGAGGCCGCGTGTAAAGTAGCGGTCAAACATATTGCGCAGTCTAGTAGGTTCCCTTACGTGTTGTACCCATACATTTGCTATGACCATGTTCAGGAATGACGAGTATTGGGCAGGTGCTGTGTGGTTGTGCCATTGGATGCTGGGCATGTTAAAATATCCGCCTACTATCATATGTCTGAAGGGGAGTTCAGCCGCATGGGTAAAGAGCTCAACAACGTCTACTCGCGTCTTAGTTGATTGTGGGGGTTATAGACGCAGCCAATAAACACCTTGAGGCCAAGAGGGCCATCGTGTGACTGAATCCAAATGGAATCCTCAGGATTTTTAATATTAAGGCTACCAAAGGCAGAAGCATCGACCTTTTCATGGGCATAAATGAGGCAACGTCCATCACGGTTATTAGCACGGCCATTGCTAAAGATCCTGTGGCTAGGAATGAGTAGGGGCGAATCAGACGTTAGGAGTGAATGTCACGTTTCCGTAATAAGAACCACCTGTGGAGAGGAGAGAAGTATGAGGGTGCTATATGATGCATTTTAGGTCTGATAGATCGCGCCTTGATGAGGAGGGAATGAGAAATTTTTAGGAGGCACTGCTGGTTAGTTTTTAATGAGCCGGCGACTACATGAGGTGTTGGAGGGGTTGGTAGCAATTGCTCAAGGGCACCTGTGTGATGTTTAAATGCCTGTAAAGATGGTAGAGGGCAGCCTGGTCCAGCAGTCTCGTGAGTTGTGGTGAGCCGTAGCCCGCCATACTCCATAAAAAGGGAGCGGGGATGTGTACTGACGTGTTGGGCGTCTCAGTACTCATTGGGCTTGTAGGGTGCGGGCGATCATTCGTTGCAAGCGAGGGTAAGAGGGCGTGTGTCTTTACTTCGCGAAGTGTTCCATAAGAAGCAGGTTTGTAGCAGCTTACCTGCAACCGATCATAATTACTGTCAGCTTGGTAGCACCGCGGAAGTGGTGGCGTTAGGGAGTAGGGTGTGGAGTTGCCAGCGGACCGTGTTATATTGGACAGTCTCGGGTTGAGAGACTGGTTTGGCTGGGGGCGGTGAAGTGGGGTAGTGGTGTTGCCCGTGTTAGCGCTACCAGGTGCAGAGCGGGATTCGCGCATGTTCTGGCTGTGGCTGAGGATATTGGCTTTTATATGGCCAGCAGTTGGAGTTGGAAGCAAGTATGGCTTTCTGGGGGCGGCACGTTTTTGTTCGTTGTCTTGGTCTCCCACAGTGGTACATACTTGTTAGATATTGCCTTTAAGGGTGCCATCTGTCTATTCTGAGATGAGCACTTGTTAGGTAGCACGGAGGGTGGGGTTGCCTGTTTTCGTTGGGACGTTCACTGGGTTGATGCCTCGGCAGGTAGGCATTGCACGAGGCAGGCTTGTTGATGCGTCTTAGTTTTAGGCGGTTTCATGAGAGTTCCTTAGTAGTCAGTGGGGTGTTTGACACAGTTTGTTGGATGTGTTTTTGATAACTTCTTCTGTCAGACATTTGGTTTCAGTGTCACACCTGTCGGAATCGTTCGATTTATCCACATCAGCCTCCTCTTGACCGAAAGCAGCTTCATAGTGTACTACCGAGAGGGCTAGGGTCTTCACTGTGTTGGACGAAGTTAGTTCAGTGCTGTAGGCCTTTGTCACATTTGGGCCCACATGCAGTTGCGACGGATCAAGATCTACTGGGAGTAATGTAGCAAGTCCACTCGCGGTGGGGGAACCTTCTGCCATTTGCTTAGGCGGAAGTATATTGGTTGATGCAAATGCTCTTTGCAGAGGCGTTTTGTCCGGCTTGCTCACTATAAACTTCAAATTAGCTGACTGTTGCATAACGAATCGATTTGCTATTAAACTGTTGCCCAGCACTTGGTCTCTAAAAGTGGTAAATACAGGGCACAATTTAAATTTAGATGTTTTTCGTAGACGTTTATGTTCGAAGGAGTCCGGAGTCATGTTTTAGAGGGTCGCCCGAACCGGGAGCCCAGAAAGCGATTTGAAAGGAGAGATCGAGTTACAGGGAAACGTTTATGGGTACAGTGAAAGATTCAGTTATCTAGCTATTAAGGAGCGACGCCGTGGACGCTTTAGCTAGGGGATGGAGGATGCACAGCACACAGGACAGTCACGAGTTGCAAGCGAAACGAGCTCCAGGCAAAAAATTACGATGAGCAAGTCAAGCCTTCGAACTCAGCAATCAATTCAACAAACCACACCGGTTGCCTAGGTGTACGATGAAATAATTTTAAAATTTTACGCAGGTAAACCGGGGAATCTCCAGACTGCTACATAGCCCTCTCCCACAAGGAACTGTGTAAGCAGTCGTTCGATCTACTTGAGGACTGTCCGTCGCAGGTCAGCGTTCTGCGAGACCAGGTTGTGAAACCTGATGCAGCTGCTGGGAGAGAACTATGCAATTGGACACTATCGGGCTCCCACCCGTGTCCTCCTTACGGGGTCGAAACGGTAAAAAACTATTTGTGGGGGACAGTTAGTAAAGTTCACGTATGCGGTTGCGCAGGAAGTTCGTTTCACTTCCAAATGACGCGCGGGGATCTAGCGAAAAGTAAAACTGAGGTGCAACCAAACGGCGGTGTATATGGAAAACAAAATGAAAAGCAGCACAAATGCATAGCAATACGCAAAAGCGTGCGAAACGAAAAACGTGCAAAGCTGCTTTTAGGTTTTCAAGAGCTTTTGCTCTTTGTTGGTGGTTTCAAGAAGTTTTGGTCTTCTTTTTGTGGATTTTCGAGAACGCTTGGTAAGGGCAGAAAATTTCAGAGGCACTCTCTATGTAAAATAGTAAGTGTGAACGAAGTCCGTAAAGCGAACTGAAGGTTTGAGCTTCCTACCGCGTTGATTGATGGTATGGCGGGTAGGATTGCTGTCGGTTGAGGTTGTCGGTTCTGCCGGAGCGAACTGGCTCGTCTGAGGTTACGGTGCCAGCTGTGATGGCACAGGCTGTGAAGGTGCTTGGTGCACCGAAGAGTCAGACTTGTCCAGGAATGCTGGCTTGAGTCGCTCGACGTTGATCGTCTCAGTCTTACCATTGTAGTCAATGGTAAACCTTTTGTCGCTTCTGCGTACGACACGGTACAGACAGAATAAGGAGGCTGAAGTGACCGGCGTGCACTGTGAGTCCGAACGTACACGTGCGTGCAAGTGGTTGAGCGTCCTTCTACGTTGGTACGCAAGCTCTGTGCTCTGGGTTGCACAGGCTGAAGCTGTCGCATGTGATGAGATAGGCGAGCTGCGTAGTCGCTATAGTCGAAGGTCGTTGGCGCTTTTGGTGAAACGAGTTCACCAGGTAAGCGTTGTGTGCATCCAAAGACCAGCGACGATGGAGTGGCGTGCAAATCCGCTTTAATCGTGTTTCTTAAGCCTAAGAGGACGAGCGGAAGTGCTTTGTGTCAGGATGTGCTAAGTTGGGTACAGAGTGATGCTTTGAGTTGCCGGCGGAACCTTTCTACCATCCCATTAGCTGCGGGATGGTATGCGGTGGTTCAATTATGTTGGAAACCAGGTAAGTTAGCAGTTTGCTGAAGGATCCGTCAAAGTGTGATCCTTTATCCATGAATACTATGCTTGGGCAACCGAATTGAGCTACCCAGCGTTCTAGGACAGCTTGCGCAACTGTCTCAGATGAGCAGTTGACTATCGGAATCGCTTCTGACCAACGGGTGCATCGGTCGACACGAGTGAGAAGGTACACGTAGCATTTGCATGGAGGCAAAGGTCCGACCAGGTCGACATGAACGTGTGCAAAACGAGAGTCAGGAGCGAGAACGACGCCAAGTGGGCTTTTGGTATATCTGTATTCCTTGGCGCGCTGACACTCTAAGCATGCGCGTGCCCAGAGGAGGGCATCGCGATTGACTTTGGGCCAAGCGAAGCGTTCAGTTACGCGCTTCTGCGAAGCACGTATGTTGGGATGAGACAGGTTGTGTAAAGTTTTGAAAACTAGTCTACGCATCGAAGTAGGAACAACGGGTCGGAGAGAAATTTGTGAGATGTCACAATGAATGGTCCCCTCAGATGAAGCTAGTGGAACTTCGCGTAGTTTCAACGAGACGTTGCGTAGTAGCTTGTCTATGTCGGGATCAGCTTGTTGGGCAGCAGCCATAGCGGCTAGATCGACGTTGGTGTCAGGGGATAAGCTGATCTGCTGAATGCGTGAAAGCGCATCCGCGACGGGATTGAGAGCACCTGAGACATGTCGTACGTCTCTCGTAAACCGAGAAACGTATTCAAGGTGTCTAGTGTTCCGCGAAGAATACTTATCCATCGCGCCATTGTTTGCATAGATTAATGGCTTGTGGTCAGTGAAGACTAAAATGTCGACCTTCGCAATAGTGACGAAACCGTCTGGTACCTAGGTAGATTGCTAACAGTTCCCTACCGAAGGTGCCGTAACGCGATTCGGCAGGTTGTAAACGTTTCGAGAAGAAACCTAGAGGTATCCATCGATGGTCGATGAGTTGTTGTAGAACTGCACCGACGGCAGTGTCGGACGCGTCAGTTGTCATGGAGAGTGGTGCAGATGTGTCTGGATGGACAAGAAACGCTACGTTGGAGATAGCGTCTTTGAGTTTCCCAAAAGCCAGTCTAGCGTCGTCTGTAAACTGAAAAGACCGTTGTTTACCGCGGAGAAAATCAGTCATTGGCTGAACAATGCTCGTGCATTTAGCAATGTGTGTAAGTAGCTTCCCTGCTAGTTTGAGATTATTCACATCATTAGTGTGTGATTCCCGAGACCTGTGCTAGTGGCATCAATTTTGCTAGGGTTTAGTCAGTTCAGAGATGTTACTTTTGAGTGCGTTCAATTCGATTACAAGAATGTTAATTTTATCACGTGCCTCTTTCAGTGGATCTGATAGGATTACCCTGCAGTCAGAAGTTGGTGCTGCGTCAGTATTATTGGGGTTGTGGCTTAGTTGGTTTGGCCAATTTGTTAGCAGGTCAGTGCACAGACTGCCATGCTCGCATTTTCTTACTTGGATCTGACGAGAGAGTGGTAAGACAAGTTCTATTATCAGTGTTTACTCAAACATTGTTGCCCAAGTTAATTCTCCATAGAAACATGAGTATGACAAGACAGATAGTCTAACTATTCTACTGAATAGTAACAAAACGTCAGAATGACCAACAAAAAGTCGAAAACGAACAATTTCAAACTTCGCGCGGTCTGGATTATCTCTCACCTTCCGGCTTCTTTGACGCTAATGATCAGGGGTCGGCAGACCGAACCGTCTGTTCACGCCACCTAGGAAATAGTGTTGGCTTATCCACTCTTCAATAATAGAGCCTTTTCCTTTTCTCCTTCATTTTGCATTGTTTTTTCCATTGGACAGGTAACTCTTCGGGCCTGGCACCACTCTCGCTTCGTCTGACAAACCTCCTGCTTTCTGCCTACTTCCAGTTATGCCAAACGTTAACAATCTAGGCATTGCTGTCCCATTGCTCTGTCTCCCCTACCCTGAGACCATTCCTCGGCATGCAACTGCCTTTTCATGTAGCCAATTTCGTTCCAAACTGCCGCTTTTCTGATGACACTTTACTTTATTCCCACATTACTTTCGCGGCCAAGCTTCAGCTTGCTGACTTACCTGGTTTTGTCTGCACGAGCTCGTGTTTTCTGATCTCTCTCGGACTTTTGAGATCTAATGATTTGGACACTGTCAACGAAATTCGGTTACCCTTACCGCAAGAGCATTGCTGGTCATGATTCTACCTTATTAGCATGTCTCCTTCTTTCTTAAAATGTCCATTTTTGTTGATGCTCACCGACAGCATTCCGACCTTACTAATACGACTTTCACTCTATGAGTTGACATTCCAGTCTCGTCTCAATGATCTCCTACCTTCCGACTTCAGTGACCCTATTGCTCAGGAATCGGCAGACCCAAAGGTCTGGGCACATCACCCGGTGCATATCGCTGGCTTTTTTCTTTTTCCTTTCATTCATAGAGCCCTTTTCCACACCCTATGTCTGACTTACCTGGTGCTGTCTGTACGGTCCCCTGCCTTCCAATCTCTCTCGGACTTCTGAGATCTAAATGATCTAGTCTCCGCAAACGCAAAGCTCTGTCTCCACGCCTCCAGAGCATGGCTGCTCACGATTCATCATTAGTATATCCTCTTTTATCTTTAACACTTCTATTCTGTTAACGTTCTGTTTGCATTTCGACGTTTATGATACGGTTTTCTCTTCATGCGCTGATACTCTCCTCTCAGCTCCATGGTCTTCTGCTATCCGACTACTGAGCCTATACTGCTGAACCATCGACAAGTCCAAAGGCCTGTTCACAACACCTCGAAATCTTTGAAGGATTTTCCACTTCTCGCTAATAGTCTCCTCCTTCCAGACCACAAGCTTTCATTTTCGCGCTCCCTTTTGCATTCCATTATCGATTGGACGGACAACCTCTTGGGAATGGCCCTACTCTTGCCTCGCTGACCAGTCTCCTACTTTCAGACGGTTTCCAGACATCAGAGACGCAAACGTTGTAGACTTTGCAGCTACAACACACTCGGTCCCTCAGCCTGAGAACTACGTTTTGACCTACTAACTAGCTTTTTATCTAGTCTTCCTCGTCCCGCAATTTTCCTTCTCTTATGAAACTAATTACTGTTATGCTCCCTTTAAATTGGCGGCTTATCTTCATCTTGCAGACTTTTCTGGTCTTGCCTAAACGGTCTCCTGTTTTCTGGCCCCTCTCGGACGTCTAAGATCTAACTAATCTGGGCCCTGCCAACGTAATGCTCTGTAACTCTTATCTCATGAGCGTCACTGATGGTGATTTATCTTTTTTATTCTATTCCCGTTACAAGCGTACTATGTCTATTTATGCTGACTCTCTGGCAATAATAAGGTTGCTTTCTGTCTATGAGCTGACATTCTAGTCCCGTCTTATTGATCTCCTTTCTGCCCGAAGACGCCTTACCGATGAACCATGGGCAGGTCCACCGGTCTGTTCACAACACCGCGAGACCATTGTACGCTTTTCCACTTCTCCCCAATAACTACTTTTCCTTCCAGCTTTCCTTCTTTCCTTTTCGCGCCCACTGTTCACATTCCATATTCAATTGGACGGAGAACTTTTCGCGCTTGGCGCCAATCTATTCGCGCCTGCCCAGTCTCTTCTTGCTGATTGCTACCGTACATCCGATACACAGCAGGTTTAGGCCCTTTAGTCCTAACGCTGCGTGCCCCTCTAACTTTGTGCTTTGCTCACCATACTATCTACCCATTCCGGCGCAGCGCTCTGCCACCCATACCTTAATTGCATCCCTAGGCATTACTTATATTTCTTTTTATTAACAACGATGAATCGCCACCTGAAGAACGTCGGCGGCTTTTCCACTTCCCCACAATAGAACCTGTTTTATCGTCCCCTTACTTTCCATCCTGTGTTTTCTGTTGCATTCCCTCTTCATTTGACACTAACTTACATGCGTTTGTCTTCCCGGACTTTGTACCTTCCTACCAATTTACGCCTGAGGCAACGCGTCCCTTTCGCTTCTTCTGAGTGATATTCTTTCCTATCATCTGCACACATCGTCTTCCTCTCTCTGGTTCCCACCGATTGGGCATCTACGCGTTAGAACCCCTCAAAAGCTCTTTGATTCAGCTTCATTCTGATTTCGGAACCATCTTTCTTTCTCCACTGATCTGGGTTTGGCGCGCTTCTCGCTGTACTTCGGCATTTATGAAACACATGTATAAGCGATATTTAAATAACAATTACATGTATAGGGGTACAATAATTCAGTCATCGCCGCAGTTGATCGACTGCATTCCAGATGCATTCTTTTCTTTTGTTTGTGTGGCTACCTCTGTTCGCTGACTTTTTTCCAGAGTTTATCACAAGTACGGCAACCTGTAGCCAAGGAGGTTTTCATCTTATCGACAACTATACAAGGCACACGGTTCCTTTATCTGGACATGAGCGGAAAATTATCAACCGTTTTTACAACTTACTAACCAGACAAATCAATCGTTATCTTGCACGGATACAATTTTTCTGAGGCTTGAACCATTGGATTCAGTTCGCCTAACACTATCTCTTCCACGTTCCTCTTGCCTGGAGAACTCCTTTTGACTTCAGAAGACACATTCTCCTGCCGATACAAAGCAGAACGATTGATCATTCTGAGCCCTTCAATTCGCTTTGGCCGCTTACTTGGCCGTGGTTTCCTATATTTCTTAGCAATTTTACTACACACCCCAGGGGATCTGCGATTCTTTCTTCGGAACCATATCCTGGCCTTTAAGACGTAAACCACAATTCAACATATTTCAACGTATATCCTTCGGAGACTCCAAGTGGTGCTACAGACTATCAACACACCATACTCAAAATGAACGTTCAGTTCCTGACCTACCAATCAGGGACAGCACAACGTTTAAAACAGGACAGGACCCAGGAATGCGATAGGCACAAGCCTGACGCAGCAGGCAGCAGAGGAATTGGACGCAACTTGATTGCGAAAAACCGATCAAACAAAAGTTCAACAGGAAGCATAGCCAGTTGCAAATTGTCATTCAATGAATTGGCGACAGTGTTTCAGGACGTGATGGGTTTTCGCCTGGCAGGCGCTCTCCCTATAAAAAATCACGTACGTCCGTTTAACAACACTGCAAGTTGGCGAATGTGACTAGCCATCGAATAAAGTCACAACTCATAACTTCACACTGGCAGCTCAACTAGTGTCCGCATTCTACATAGGTTCGTTACACTGGAATTTCTGCATCTACGTACACGGTCATCTCCTCTTTCTACGATTTCATGCAAATAATGTCGTCTGTTTACTTTCCACGATATCACCATTGACCTTTGCGTTACTTAGGCACGAACTCGCTGTACTGTCATATCTCTCGGGCGTGCTTTTCAATTATCTTCCATTGGATCATTTAGGACTAAATCTATTATTAGCCAAGGTATGACCGCAATATACGGCAGACCGATTATGTCCTAACAAACGTGTCCCGATCTCACGGCTGACAAATTTTTGTTGTGCAGTTTCACTATTGTACAATTCCAAGCATGGACATATGAACATGCTTCTGCGGTCACTGTTACAGTTGGCATAATGTCTGTACAGCTGCACCTATCTGATCATGTCTCCATGGTCGTGCTCCGCATAGCCGAGAATAAAATATTTATTTATTTATTTATAAATTCCTACTACCAACTAATGTGTCCCGATTTGGGCTGTTGTCCAACACATTTTCCCACTATTATTTGTCGGGTTCACGTTTTTCATTTTTCCGCATATGCCCGAGTGTTTACCGGTTTTTATATCCATTGTTTACAGCATGATTAGAAAACGTCGCGTGCCGCCCATATCTGTCATGTAGCTGGGGAAACCCCACCGCCTTCAACCTCCAAGGCTAGTCCCCCCACTCTCGGGAGTGAAAAGCTACACTCTGAGATCCACCAGCCGATGGTTTGCAGAAGTTTTCTGCTTTCAAAGTGAACGAGCTGAAAAGTCAAAAGGTGTCTAGTACGGAGACCCTTGACAAGTACACACCTTTTGCCTACAACCAAATACCAAAATTTAGAAAATCTGTCTGATATATTCGCAACTGGTGAACTAATGAGCCATATTGGACACGAAGTTAGTGAACGCATGTACCGCTCCAAAAGCGCTACCGTATTCAATGTATAAAACAAAGTGCCCCACAATAAAGTGCGGCATACACTTTACGATGCTTGCCAACTGCCACACAATTGTTGCACAGCTACTCGCTTGTGTAAGACCCCTGGCCCGTCTTTACCGATCGTGCTCAAGTTTTGCAACCATGACGTTGCTAAGAGTTATACTGACGCCCGATTTCTCCAAAGCCAAATGTATAACCTCGGACCAATCTTGGGAAAACAGGACAATACACCACTGCAGTGGTCTACTCCATCTAATTCACGGTTAACCAAAGGCACAACACCAACCACACCACTTTCGGGAGCGCAACTGCCTACTACTCATGTAACTGTAACTCCTACCGTCTGCGCTTTGATGGTTTATACTGTGCATATAGAGGTAACATGAGTGACAAGCAGAACCCGCCGAACTAGAGCCCACTGGGAACAAAGAAGGTATAACCAGCATGGAACCCGGGACTATTTCAATGACAGCAACAGCCAGCGCATGCGCTGTCCACGGCTGCAGCGGTGGACACAACACACCGTCGGCCTTCATTTACCTTGTCGGACGTGTGTGACACGGAAGCAGAAATTGAGAGCATGGACTTCTTGTCGTCGTAAAGCCCCTTGCCAGGAAAACAAAAGACTGTACGCAATTCCCACTGGTGCGACTCCCGCGTATACCAACCCTCACCAACGATGTTTGATTGCTAAGACTTCTAGGTGTTCAGCAAAGCCACAACCGTACATCCAAGTTACAACACGCAAACCATCCAACCTGGCCAAGCCAATCCCCTGTGGTTACCGAATAAGCAAAACACGCAGTCGGTTCGCACGGACATACCGAACTTCTTACCCATATTTCGGGCCGACGTCTACTTATGCGACCACCGAAATGGAACAGCCTAGTCGCCAGAAGTATCTTGTCACACCCCATGCCCCTTACTTCGTAAATCAATCTTGAGCAATTCAGGTTTCGTCGCTGGCCGGGCCACAATGACATACAGACAAAGACCATCTAGATCTGTTAAAACTTTGAGCTTCACGAACACCGCACCTTCCCAACCTTATACACCCAGCGAATCGGTAACTCGATCGCCACATGCGATCACTCCCCGGACCGCCCAAACAGCTCCCATCTCCCTTTTTATGGAACGCTACAAGTTGCGGACCCCAATCCAAGTATGCCTAGGTCAAGGTATGGCGCTGTATCACCAAACACGACTACTAGACATGATGCCACTGGGGCCGCCCAGCCTGCTCCAGCCACTTGGACGATATCTTTGACCCACTGCCTCACACCTTACCGGGTGGCCGATCTCTCAACCCAAGCGTATACATGCCCAAATGCATCCTCTTCAACATACTGTCCTGGCCACCGCCTGCCTCTTACCTTGCCTTCCTTAGGTCCACCGATCATGCCCTTCAACGTAGGCTTACAACCAAACCCCTCACCTCAACCGCGTATGCCAGGTGCGCCGTTGGCCGGCTCTCACATACAGACCAATCCGATCGAAATGTATACAAGCTTAATCTGCAATGCCCGATCTATCATAAACAAAATACACCTCCTTGCCCCTTTATACTTCTGTCTGGTCAGCATGTGGTGATGATAACTGAAACGTGGCATGCCGCTGATACGTCTGATGCTCCGTTGCACATTTCTTAGCACACGACATGCTGTAGCGGGCGCATCAACCAATGTGGCGGCGGCTGCCTCATATACGCCAGCAGTCAATTCCACGCGACAAATTGCTAAACCCTACCACTTGGAATTCCTGAAGCTTTTGTCTGGAACCAGGCCACAGGAAGCCAAGTTGACGAGCAGATTGGCTGCACCTGCAGTGCACGGCATCCGCCTAGTACAGGAGTTGACGAATTGCCCAAGCTCTTTCACTAGGGTTCATTGCTACCCGCCCGTCATAATATAATCGGCAGAGGCTTCAACATTATCGACAACTCGTGGCTTGCACAACCAGCGTCATCTAGGTACATGGCCGTCGTAGACACTGTTTTCACCCATGCCTGGCCTCAGCATATGACCACACCCACAAGACAGTCAACAATCCTGGACCTAATATCTACCAACGGTATCCCGCATGCAATTGCCAGTGTTAGATAATGTTCCGGGCAACGAACAATACGTTTTGAGGCTAGCATTCAAGCTTCCCAAATTCCGTCCTCATGTTAGCCTGGTCTCAGCTGCTTTTAGGCCTCTCCAGCATATGAATTGAGAGGTCTTCTCCTAACTTCCCCGTGCCGCTGCTTGGGACGCTTTCTACCCGGCAGCTAGTATGGACACTCTACCTGTGAACTTTACAATAACATTACGATTTGTCTCGATATCCGAGACCCGCCGAGGCGCTCAAGCAGGAGATCTCAAACTTTTGGTGACGCCCTCGCGCGTAAAAGTCACACTAAGCTTAAAAAAATGCGCGCTCGCCACAAGCATACTAAAGATTTTCTCCTCCTAATTCAAATGAACGAAATACTAATGAATTGGAGAAACTGGCAATGTCATGTGCATACCTTGGCTGAGCTGACGGCACTGCGTAGCGCGATCAAGGATAAGTCACCGGTAGGACTTATGAAGCATCGCAGTGGCCACAAACGAACTGCTTACTGATAATAGTGTTATCACTGCCGCAGCACAGTGGTTCGTGGGCATTAACGCACCCTTCTGTAATGCCTTCATCGGCCCAGTTTGTTACTGCCCGCTACGATTTCACATTGATTTCAACCTAAACAATGTAAATCAAGTTCTACGCTCACTGAAGCGGTCAAATAACCCCAGCCCTGACAGAGTCCCATCGTCCTTACTATTACTATGAGGCCCGGGTATGCCAACCCTGCCTCTCAATTTTTTCACCCTCTCTAGAACGAGCGGAAACTAGCTAATTACGTGAAAGCACGCGATAGCCGTTCCACGTCACAAAGGAGGCTTTTGCCAAAATACCGACCAGTATCGTCCTATAAGTAACATAACCTTTGCGTCCAGTAACGGTAAGGATAGTCAAGGGGATGCTTCATTTCCTAATGCAGCGCAACAGCAACAGGTCCCAACGCAGATTTTTGCCAGTTAAAGTTTGTCAAACATACTAGTTTGGATTCATAAACTACTTGACACGCTCCATTGACATATGGCAAGCGCTAGTCGTTATCTACTCGGACATGAAAAAAGTGCTTGACCGGGTTCCTCACAATGGACGGCTGACGAAACCAACGGCATTCGGTATCACTAGCGAAGTTCTTTCTCGGATTTTTCTTACCTCTCTGGCCGGACGCAGTCAGTAAAACCAGGCGATCCATCTTGCAAAAGAACACTCTTAACCAGCTGAGTATTCCGAGTTAGGGTACTTAGCCCTCTGCAGTTTTGTTATAAAATAGTGACGCCTTCCGTGTCTTGCGGTACGGCACGCCATACGATTTTGCCGATGATATCAACGTGTAGTTTCCTGCGAGCCTGGCTGCATACAGTACGGCCTCTCAAACATTCGGAACGGTCTTCGCGCTCTCAAAAATTGGTGCGATATTTGTAGACTAGAATTCTCACCAATTAAAGGCAATGTTCTCGCCTACCGTTACACTATACCACACAACAACCTAATTATAACCGGCACGCCTTGGGTAACAGCACCACTGCGCGCGACCTGGGGTTGCACCACTCGTGCTCGCGAACATTTTCCGAACGCGCAAGCTATAGCTCTGTCGAAGCTAGATCTATTATTGAGCATATACTGGTCAGTAAGCCTGGCTAAGTCTCGGGGCACGCTCTACAAAGTATTGCTCGACCGATTTTAGAGCACCGCTTGAGAGCCATCTCTAACACACGTAAGGGTGACAGAATGCTGGTCGAGAAAGTTCAACCGTCTTTCCCCAAGCGCCTTCTTGGCCCATCTACGCTTAGCTACCAAGGACTCTGCAAACGGCTTGCCCTGTGTAACGAGTTCTCGAAAGTAGTTTGGCGCCCGGTTGAATTTTAGCCGTTGTTTTGACGGCACCTTGCCTCGTCTACCTTTCAGAACGACCTTACTGCGCAAATACTTAGGAAGGACAAGAACCAGAACAGAACAGTTGAATAGCCTACATGTTGCGTAATAGAAGTCCCGTCTCAATCTTTGAAGTCCTCCCTTCGAGTTATATTGTAATTGGCGACCATGGCAGGATGCAAGTGCGATGCAAAAATCAGCGAGTCAAAGTGAAGCTGAAATTCAACAGCTTGTTACCGATCCCGGAGTGAGAATTCCTCTCGCCTTGGAATTACTGTCAGTTACCTTGCAGAAGATGACTACGAATCCTTTACCGACCGCGTCCAAACCCCCGCTACCGCCACCGAAAGATTCTCACCGGGCGTGGCTTACTTAAGCTGGGAACACAAGTACAGCTTTACCTAAAGAACTTCCCTGTTTCACAACAGGGTGCCGGTATTATAGGACTGCTCTCAGGAGGGGCTTTCTATATCTTGGCGGATATCAAGCTCCTGGAAGAAATGGGCACCAAGGAAACATTTGTCTCCCTTCGTAGATTAGTGGACCGGCTGGTCGGCCAGCTGAAGTTCGGCGTGTGTTCTAGGCCTGGTACCAGAGGCTGAGAAAATCCATCGGAACCAATGTACGTGACCTACGCAGTCTGACACAAACGGCTTTTGCGGGGGAAAAGCAGGTAGAAGGAGGCAAGCGCACCTTGCAACAATGGTGTTAAGGCATCCAACGCCCTCTATTAACAGGGAGTTCCGCTTTCTTCCCCGAGTGCCTGTAGACAGCCCCATAAGTTGCAGAGCCGCTGGAGCAAGTAGCCGTGGCGATGAGATCCCAGACCTAATGGCGTTGCGTTTTGAGGGGCACAAGCAACCCAAACGTACGCCGTTCGAAAAGCAAAAGCATCAGTCTGCCTTCAGCCGGAGTTATGATGAACGATTGACCACCCAACGAGATTTCGGAAGACTAGGCTATCAGCAACCAAGAAATGGAAATTACAGTCCACCTCGCGGCAACAGGTCTTTTCAAGGTGAGCGCGCCTGTTTACCAACCAATATTATACCCGCTGTTCTCTGTAAATCGACTGCAATATCAACCTTAACCTTAGGAGTTCGGGTCAGGGAAGTTCCACTGATAAGCTTGATTGACACGGATGCGTGCACAGTTTACTTGGGTACAACCTAGTTAAGCAGCTGACAGATGGCGTTCGAGCCATTGGCCGCTACCGCCTGACCGCCGTTAACGGTGAGTTCCTCACTGTCCAAGGATCCACTACAGCGCTGCTGGATATCGTTAATGAAAAGCGTAACCATGAGTTGGTTGACTATAGAATACCGTTTGTCGCATTCCTTTGTATGGACCTGCCGAGCCGTTTAAAATGCCGACTGCATTTGGGAACTTTTCAGGTGGTTACAGCTAAGTGTACCGTGTTACGTAGACCTTGCAAAAATGATGTTCTGGAAGCTTTTGCGATTTAGGAAAGCACTTCCGACAGTGAGCAGTGCATAAATACATTTGTCCGTTCTCTTCTCCTGCTCAGTGACCAGCAGACACGGAACAAACCCAGTGCTTTGCTGTGTCATCACTCAGGTGCAATCGCGTGGGAAGCCGACGACCTAGGTCGAACCGACTTGACGAAGCATCGATTAGATAATGGAAAAGCGACTCCGATTAAGGCTCCAATATGACGGATTCCAATCCAGTGGCAAGGCAAACCACAGAAGCTTACCGGCGAAATATTAGAAAAGGGGTAGTACGTTCGTCTACATCCCCTTGGCAACTCCGGTTGTGCTAGTGAGGTAAAAAGACGGTATTTTTCGGTGGTGTTGACCACAGGACAACCAAACGGAGGAACTCAAATAGATGCATTTATTATTATTATTATTATTCCCTTTCTTCCTTAAGATGTTTTCATTCTGGCGACGCTCGCTGTTAGGTTTCCGACGTAAATAATACGCCATTCTCACTATGGGCCGACAACATCCTCTCGTCTCGATGAGCTTCCTTTCAACTACTCTGACCCTGACCACCAGGGAACGACAGACCCAAGGAGCTGTTTACCCCACCCGGAAAATATCGTTGGCTGTTCCACTTCTCCTCAACAGAGCATTTTCCTTCCCGACCACATTCTTTCATTTACCAGCTCTCTGTTTGCATTCCTTTTGCAGTCGGGCGGATAACGTTTCGGGCTTGACACTGATCTAGCCACGGCTGACCAGCCTGCTGCTTTCTGACTGCTCCCAGACATCCGAGACTTAAACGACCTAGTTCTGCTGTCGCAAAGCACTCTGTCCCTCAGCCTGCGAGCTTCGCTTGGCGTGGTAACTGCTTTTTCATAAAGCCGCTTTTGTTCCAAACTGCTTCTTTTCTGTTGACAATCAGAATGTTTATTCACACCATAACTGGCGGCCTAGTCTCCTCTTGCTAACTTATCGAACCTCGTCTGAACGACCTGCTTTTGAGACCCCTAACAGATTGCTGCGATGTAATTGACCTAGGCACTGAAAACCTAGCGCTCTCTAACTCTCACCTCATGCGTTTAACTTGTCACCATTCATCCTTATTATGGTATTCCTTTCCTTCCTTAACGTGTCTATTTTGCCGAAGCTCTGTTAGTATTTAGACCTAAACCTTATGGATTTCCGTTTGTAAGTCAAATTTCAAATCTTGTCTCAATGACCTACTTCCTTTCGACTACTTTGACCCTGCTGATCAAAAATCGGCGGAGCAACCAACCCGTTCCCATCATCCCGAGAACATCGTTGGCTCTTCTACTTCTCAGTGGAGCCTTTTCCTTTTCTCAATATGTTGGCATTTCTTTTACAGTTTACAGATTACTTTTTGAGCTTGCTTTAGACATAGCGTCATCTGACCACTCTCTTTCTTTCCGAGTGCTGCCAGACATCCGAGGTGTAAACGAGCTAGGCTATGTCGTCCCAACGCTCTGTTCTCCTCAACCTGAGACCTTGGTGCGTCCTGCTGACGGCCTTTTCTTTTGGCCACTTTCAGCACGTACCGCTACTTTTCCTATGACACTCACTACGGTCATTCCCACCGTGCTTTGGCGACCTAGCCTCACTTTGCCGACGTACGCGGTCCCGTCTGAACGGCCTCTTGCTGCCTGGCCTCTCTCGGACTTCCGCGATCTACATGGTCTTCACTTGCCCTTGCAATGCTCTGGTACGCTCACCTCAAAAGCATTGCTGGTCATGCTTCACCCAAATATAACCCTTTCCTTTCCTAACATGTTGTACTGAAGACACTCTCTGTTGGCATTCCGACACTAGTATATGGCTCACTCTATAGGAGCCGACATTCCAGTATCGTCTCAATGGTCTCCTGCTTTCCGACTACTGAGTGCTTACCAATGAATCCTCGCTAGCTTTAAAGAATTCTTCACAACACATGGAAGTCTTTATGGGCTTTACCACTTCGCCTCGATACAGGCATTCCCTTTCCGACTTCATGCTTTCCTTTTCGCGATCTCTGGGTGCATCTTTTTTAATTGAACGGGTAACTCTTCAGGCCAGGATCTAACCTAGCTAGTCTGGTTAACCTCCTGCTTTCTTATCACTTCCAAACATTAGAGACGTAAAGGATCTAAGCTATGCCGTCGCAAACCTCTGTCCGTCAGCCTGTAAGTTTCGCAAGGCAAGCTAACTGCCTTTCCAAATAGTCGCTTTCGTCACGTACTGCTCCCTTTCTGATAACCCGCATTATTTTTATCCCTAACCGAATTTGGCGGCCTAGCTCCATCTTGCTAACTTAACCGATTTCGTTTGATGCGGCTGTTTGCTGACCACGCTTGATCTTCTTAGCTGGCCCCGTCTGACCATTATCTTGCTTTCTGCTTGCTTCCAGGCTTCCGAGAGGTGAACGATTTAGGCTCTGCGGTCCCCATACTTTGTGCACCTCATCCTAGCGCGTTGCTCTTCATGACACCTCCCTATTGCGGCGCTACGCTCTGCCTCCTTAACTCACTTACATTTCTGGGCATTATTCAGCTTCCTTTTATTAACAAGGATAATTCAACAGCTGAAGCATGTCGTTGGCTTGCCACTTTTTCGCAGTAGGCGCTTATTTACCGATGCTCCTTATCCTTCCCGTGGTTTCTGTTGCATCCTTTCTTTATTTCACGTTAACTTACGCGTGTTTGTTCTTCCTGACTTGTTATATTCCTACTAATTTAGGACGGTGGCAACGCGTCCTTGTAGCTTCTTTGGAGCGATGCTTTTTCTATAATCCGCACACCTCGTCCTCCTCTGGTGTACACAGATTTGGCGCTTTAGGACACCTCAAACTTCCTGTCCATCTTCATTCCTAATTTGGAACCGCCTTTCATTGTCTACTAATCCGTGATCTGCCAGCTTCGCGTTGTATTACGGCACTAATGACACATGTGTATAGGATAGTTGAATAACAATTGCCTGATATAGGGGCACAATACTTCAGCCATTGTTTAAATAGATCGACTACGTTTCAAGTGCAGTCTTCCTTTTGTCTGTGTGGCTGTCTCTTTTGGTTACCTTTATTCCGGAGCTTGTCGAAGATCCGACGTCGAGCACACAAAGAATCGTCCGTAGCTGCGACGTTACTAAAACACGAAGTAACGCGTGCAAGAGTAACCGCAGTTTCTACAAATTAGCGACCAGACAAATGATTCGTTTTCTTGCAAGGATAACATTTTCTTGAGGCCTAAACAATTGGGCACAGTTAGCCAAACAAAATCTCTTTTACATAGTTATTACCCTAGCTCTCCTATCGCCTTTGGTAGGCACGTTCTTCTGAAAAGCAAGGCCAGCACACTTATGGTCGGCCATTGTTCGCTACCTTCAGCTGAAGCTCGGTACCTCGCTTTACCCGTTCCTTTGGCCACGAATATCTGCACTTCCAACTCATTTTACAAATTACCCAGGGGAGAACCTCCAAGCTTTTTCAAGGCAACATCCCATCCTTCAGGGCTTCAACCTATTGCTTTTGTTATCCATGGGAGACTTTCCGCGGTTCTACGGACGAGCAACACACCACGTTCAAATAGGTGTTCAATTTATGGCCTACCAAACGGGCTGAGCCATTCAGTCAGGATAGCACAGGACATAACGCATCAGCCAACAGAAAAAGTGGCCGCAACTTGACTGCGACTAACCGTACAAACAAACGTTTAACAAGTAGCATAGCCAGTTACAAGTTGACATTCAATGGATTGGCGGGGGTGTTCCAGGACGTGGTGAGTTTCGCTTGGCAAGCTTTGCCACTATAAATAGTCGAGAACGTCCACTTCACTACCCTGCAATGTGGCGAAGGTGCCTTGCCACCTAATAAAGTTACAGCTCATAACTTTACACTGGTGGGTCAACTAGCGTCCCATTATAGATACTTTCGTTACATTGGCACTTCGACATCCGCATATATTTACGTCTCTTTTTTACGGTTTCCCGCAGCTACTCTCACCTCTACTCTGTGACCTCACGGTTGAGCGTCATGTTACGTACTCACGAACACAGTATATTGTCACCTCTCTCGCTCTGGCTCTTCACTTATCTTCCAGTTGATCATGCAGGATTTTAAACGATTATTAGCTGAGGTCCCTAGCTCACATCAGTCCAATTTTTGTTGCATCACTCCACCATTGTACAGTTTTAATCATGAAAGCATGAACAATTTTTATTGTTGCTGTTACAACTGCCATAAAATGGCTGGACGGTTGCACCTACCTGATCATGCCTCTATGGGCTTGCCACGCATAGTCGATGATAAAGCTTTACTTGTTTATTTACTGCGATGCGGATACGAGTGTAGCTTCGAGCGACTTGAGCACTTATGTGAATGCGTGCTCTGCCATTCTCTTTTCCTTCTAGTGGTGAGTTTGCGTCTTGATAGGTCATCCATACTAGAGTAGATTCAAGCTGAAGGTCAGGTGCAGCCCTTATTGCTGGCACGTGTTTTTTTGCGTCGTTTACCTTAATGCGACATTGTCATCGGTGTAGATCAGGTGGTGCATACCACGGGGTGCGGTTAGGCTTTGAGGTGTAGGTTTAATGAAAACTACTGCATCCCAAACCTGAATGGTTCGATTAATAGTACGCGGGCCGCGCGACGGCCACCTCTTGAGAAAAGCGAGTGAATATGTTGTGGGTGGTAAAAGTCATTGCGGTATGTTGTTAGTATCAGTGCGCAAGAAACCAGCCAGGTCAATGCAAAATTCGTCTTGATGAGGAGACCCTTGGTTTCTTGCTGGAAGTCGCCATTTTATGGGTTACTATCGGATACGGTAGTAATTGTTGTTCCTGGTGGTTTGGGTCTTATCTGCTGGTAAGGATTGCATAATAATCGGTATTAACAGGTTTCTGGTGGCAAAAACTTAATTTGTGCGTGTGTTGTGTGGCTGTACCGTAAAATGTTTAGCGCGCCTTTTAAGAACGAAAAGTTGCCCGTACGAAGGTTATAAAAGTTGGTTGATACTGTGATTACGAAGGAAAACATGAGTGGACAAGGAGAGGTCAGGGTGAAAGTATGACGTATTCGCCGAACTGTTAAGCGCGCAATAATAATGCTGCCTCACGTGATTCTTCTGTTTAGTCACTTAAATGAGGAACCCATTGTTACTGTTAGCTACTGGGGTAATGAATGACCGGGGATGCTTGGCGCAGCTCCAAAAACGGCGCTGCGCGGGAACATTGAAATGTAAGTCGGAAATTTTACGCAAATAGAGTAAGATCCCGTATTCGCATCTGCGTGTGCTATACTTACGAATTTTAAGCTGCAGTTAAAACCTTTGACTAAATTGTACGTTTGGGGTTGATAGGCTGCGTTGCAAACCCTTTTGAAGCTCAATAGGTTTTTCATCTTTTCGGAAAGCTTGGATTGGAATTGTGAATCGCGGTCAGTAGTTATGCAGAAGGGTACGTTAACGACGCCCATCTATCTGGTGAAAACTAAACGGGCAAATGATTTTACATGTGTGTTCACAGTAAAATGACTTCTGGTCGTCGACTGAAATCATTGTCGCAAGTCTGAATGTATGAATATCTACTGAAATAATGTAGGTGCACGGGTTAAGCTCGTTTCCGCAAATGGCTCGGCGGTAGTGTTCCAGGAAGAGTTCGGTTTCTACCTGACTATTGCTCTCCTATAAAAGCCATACCTGTCTGTCTACCAACACTGCGACCTGGCGGATTTGACTCGCCTCTACCTGCTACCTGGCTTTTCGGAAGGCTTTACACGCACTACGTGCCTCATCCAAGACGAAGTCTTGCTTGGAACTTGCATCGAGGAGGTTCCGGCCAAGGAAACCACAAACGCAGAGTCACAATAACAACCTCAAACAACATGACAACCTATACCTACACACAAACTACGATACACACGCATACACACGTTACTGGTTAGCTTGTAATTTTGTGTAATTACCCATCCTACAGCTTTGTATTACCATGATCCTGCATTTACAAATTGCATCGGACTGTCGAGCCTAAACTATTTATTTATTTATATTGCTGTGGATATGGTCTAACCTGCTGTCTGGTGGGGCGCAAGTTCCGAAGTGCGATTAATTATGCTGGAGGACTCAGCCCTTGGCACGCTGTGAGTCTTTGCCTATGTGCAAATGTCTTTATTCGTGTTCGGCTATACATACCGTTCGGAGGTATGTTTAGCAGTTGAACGTAAGCCTGGATGCAAGACGTTATAAAGTGCCTCAAAAATAGTTCTCCGCACGGGTACAGAAAATATTGCTGATAGAATATCCGTAGAAACCTCACGATCAGTCGTACCCAAATAAATAAATAAGTAGTTCATATTCTAGATGGTACGTGACATACCGTACATGTATGAGCAAGTAGTAGTGGGAGCCACAGAAACCCCGTAAGCGTATGTACCTGAAAGGTAGCGGAAAGTGGTGGAAAAGCACGTGGCTTGAAAAATCGTTCATATTTTTGGCATAGAGCTGCTGCAACCTGTTTTCATTTGTCTCATGAAGAAATGTGGCACCAAAGCGTGGCAAAAGTTACAAGCTTCTATTCCGGAACTTTTGGTGGCGAGGTGGTTATAATGGTTACGGAGATTGAGCTCCAGTTGTCCGTTGCCATAGGAACCCGTAAGCATAGTTGATAAACATGATTAGGCAAAAGGTCGTGGCTTCTATAGTAAACGCAGTGGCGCGAATTCAGTTGTTCCCAAGCCGTTGTTTTCATGACACTCGAAGGTAGAGATTATTGCTGGTGTGAAAAAATAGATAGTAACGTTCATGGCTAGGTTTATCCGCTACGTCGGGGCGTTTTTATAACGTTTTCTAGGAGAAGATCTACCACGTCCTTGAACAACGACCCCTAGCACAATGTAAACAGCAACGTGGCACTGACAAAGCTTCTTTAAGGCCGAGTATTTGCACGGTTACACACAGTCACATTGCACCCTATCTCCCGCCTGCAGAACGATAATCTCATGCACGAGTCCCTAATGAAGACTGAAGCCGGTGGTACCGGGCTAAGGTAAGATAGGGCTATTCAGTGTGGGATGCTTGGTGGCGGTAAACATGAGTCACAAGGCAATGCAGGATGAATATTGCATTTGCAGTACAAATGTCCCAGCAGATATTCCAAGGGCCAGCGGGGGGCCGCAGGAGGAATAACCATCGCCAATAATTAGCAAGTTATCAGGGTGATAAGCCTACACTAAGGTATTGTTTCAAAGGTACAAGTATTTGTACCTAATTGTTTAAATCAGTAAAAACCACCGATCAAGGTGTTTGTTGCAGTCCCCGAAATACAGATAAGGACGAACGCAATAATACAGTCTACAACCAATATGCATACGCATAGCATAAGATCTTAAGCAGACCAAAGTGTGCGGTAGGTAAAATATCCGTGGTATAATAACGCAAACCAGAGGAAGATGCTGATATTACAGCAAAAGCAATTCACGGACGGTGTATGAGGCTTAAACGTTGGTGACGCACGTAAGTAGGAAGTTTGCAGTTATTTGAGCGCTTTTGTGAAATGAGGTTTCAGAGGTGAAAAGGATTCGAAGCCAGTTGTTCATACCAATAAACCAACCGCTCGAGGTTTTGCTGTTGTCTCTAAAATGCAAGTATGTCAAAGCGCCAAAATAAATAACTAAATGAATGGTTTATTCTCACATTTATAGAGACACACCAACTCAGGTATGAGGTTGGTATACAGATCGTTGTGAGTCACAACGATACTTTGGCTTCAAGTATCCGTAGTGCAAAGGGTCAGGCCCTATAAGTGCAGTGAAACGGTACACCTGGACGGAGAGTGCCATATTACTGCACGTGTCGGGAAAGGTTGAAATAAATTTATAGTCGACTTGCCAATGTGTAGTTGTGGGCAGTGAGTTTATTCGGTGGCGAGACACATCCGTCAGGTCGCAGGGTTGCTAAGCAGACATGTGTGACATTTTATAGGGAGAACGCTTGTCAAGCGAAAACCCATCACGTTCTGCAACACTGCCGTAAATCATTCTGAACAGTTATGTATAACTGGCAAAGCCGCCTGCCGATTGATTTCATACTCGGTTATTCGCAGACAACTGGCTTTCAATTTCCTTTTGTTGACTAGGCAGAGAGCTTGGTCAGGGCCGCCATAATTGCATGGGCCGGTCAAGGCTGGCAACTGCACAGATAGTAGTCTTGTTGAGTGTCCAAGTGAGCATGGTTTCAAAATTTCCGGTGTCTGGATTTTTCAGCTGTATAATTTTCTGCAGGGTGAAGTCTTGGCTAGTTCTTCCTACTGGACAATGGTCGCAGTAGTGATTGCAGTTGCGTCTTTTGGTATACACCCATGTTAAATAGGTCCTTGTCGGTTAGTACGTCCGTCCCGGGCGAAAACTGCGCCTTAGTCCAACCCCAGGGCCGAAGAAGTTCCAGACTTCAGAGAAAAGGGAAAGCGAGGGACAACCGAGAGAGGACAGCAAGAACAGGCGTGGAATTGGACATCGTTGATGTCTTATGGTAAAACATTTAAAGTGGTAAAAGATCATGCACAGTGCGCAACTATGATTGTGCTGCAAGTGCCGCTTGCAGGTCCCGTCGATTAAAAAGCCGTGAAGTTAAACTGCTAACATCTATGTAGAGACAAGCGCGTTGTGACGATAAGTAATCAAAGTAGCAGTTCCTATGTGACAACAATTGCTTGAGGTGGGAGGAAAGAAAGTTAATAGACTAGTGGTGAGTGAATGAACAGCACGTCGCTGGTTCAATACGACAGTGAGCGCAGAATCAGCAAGTAAAAAAGTAAATTGTGTGCATGGAGAAGGTTCCAAAGGTCATTTGTGGCAAGGCAGAAAAATGCTTGAATGCGCACCCTAAGATAATATAGGTTATAGAGCTGAGGAGTGGCTCCTGACAAGCTCCGGATATGCGAAGACATGCATGGAGCCTACGACCACTAGTTGCTACTAAACAGAATGGCTGAGGTTAAGACGGTCGACAGATATTGTCGTCAGAAGCGACTATCATCGGCCAGATGCGGCCATTCGACTAAGACGTTTGGTCACTAGTTGACGCCTACAGTTTTACGGTATGCATCAAAGAGCTGGAGAATGTAAGTGGTACAGACATTCCAAGACCATATATGGGGAGAGAAAAGGAGTGTATCCTAGCGAGCTCCAGAGATGCACGGAGCCTACAACGAGTTGCTGCAAAGTGGTGCATGATATAAAAACAGGGACGTACTGTGGCCCTGGGAGAGAGTTGCAGTGGTTTGCAGCGGCATGCGGATTATTCCTTCTACGTGCTAGGGGATATGTGCATTGACAAAGAATAACTCAACAAACCAGCGAGGTTATGTGATGCAAACAATCCAAGAGACTGGAAGTTGAAGAGCTAACGGGTGGCTATTAGCGCAGCAATGAATGTTACCTACAATAACACGCTGCGGCTGAAAACAAGTAACATAGGTAAGACAAAGCCCTGCTAATATCACTAGGGAAGAGGGAATATCGGTGGCTAGCAATGAATTTTGGATGAAGTCTTCGAGTTACTAGGGGATACCTACGGTATCTCAGCTTTTGTCAGCAAACAGGAAATGTATATGACACGGACGCTCACAAAGAATAAAGGTGGGAGAGATAAAAAAGTGGCCCTCAGCAAGCTCCGGATATGCGCTGAGATGCATGATGACCACGACGAATAGCTGCTGCTAAGCAGAGAGGCCAAAAGTAAGACGATACGCAGATAATGGCGCCGAGCGTGACAGTATCAGTGGCTAGCATCGGCAGTTGGATGTAGTCTTCTAGTTACTAGTGGATACCAACAGTGTCCCAGAGTAAGTTCACGAAAAACAACTGTAGGTGAAGCAGACAGTTCTACAGAATGAAGGTTGGAGATAAAACAGTAGCTCTTAGCAGGTTCCGGATACGCGCAGAGATGCATAGAGCCTACGACCACTAGTTGCTTCTAAATAGAGGTGCTGAGGTTAAGCTCGACAGATAATGACGCTAGGAAAGACTTTCGGTGTCCAGATGTAATTATTCCATTAAGACGTCGGTGGCTTGTGGATAACTACGGTGTCACAAAATACCTCAACAAGCCAGCCAAGGTAATTGATACAGGCCTGCTAAAAGTGTACAGCATAGAGAGACAAGCGGTATCTTCTAGTGAGCTCTGTATATGCGCAGAGATCCATAAAGCCTACAACGATTCGCTGCCGAAAACGTGATGAAGGTAAGAGGAACCAAAGATAATGGCGCTAAGCGAGGGAAGCAGTGGACGGCAAACGCCTTCGAATTAAGCCTTCTAGTTATTAGTGGATACTTACAACTGACTGCAAACTAATGATAGGTTGTCCGGAGGTCTTTTGCAAATTAAACTTTCATTACTGCTGTGTTAGCGGTTTTCCGAAACTTTAGCACTTTTCGGGTATAAAACCTTTATAGCTTTCTAATTGCTATGGACGCCAGAAAAGTTTTCATTTCGGCCACTTTCGTGGTACTTAGTCGCTGCTGGGAATGTTAGGCTATGTAGAGCATATCTACATAAAGAATGCCTGTTAAAACTTATACCGTTGCGTTACGTTGTACATTTTCTTTTTATTTCTCTGATTTCTGCTTGCAAAGCAGAAAGCACTTTTTAGCGAAAACTAATGGCGTTTTCCTTATACCGCTATGCTAGCGCGAATTACTTACTAACTACTAGACGGAAAGCATTATTTTGGCGTTAACATAATCAGCGGTTAAAGCTTGTTCTGCGCATCTAATTTTTGTACCCCTGTTTGCAATATTCCTGCATTAAAAAGCTTTCCCTGTTTCTGAATGTACTCATTGGGAACTTGGCGCTAGACATCAAGTTTAGTGAAAACTGCACAAATTTTGTTTTATTTGTTTTTATCTAGTTAAATAGGCCACGCCAGTATGCCTCTTATAAGAGCGCGTTTCATTTTATCTGCATTCTTAGAAACAATTTTTAACCTTTCCTTGTTCTTTTTATTTAGCCGGTTATATTCTTTTCCTGGTGCGCACCATTATACTTGACGAATTAGGCTGCCGAATAGTCCGAATAAGTCAAAGTGACGTTCGCGTTGTACTGGATCCTGCTTCTAGAGAAAACGTGCACAAATACGTCGCTGAGGTGCCTGTTGCCACTAACAAAACAAAGGAGCAGAAAGATCACCTGAACGATCCGGCTGAGTTTCATATCCAAAGAAACCATAGTGAAGTTCGCTGAGAATCGCATCCTGCATTCAAACAGAATAAATAAATAAATAGTTTATTCGCAAATTCATAGAGACACACCAAATCAGGCCTGATCAAGGTTTAAAAGCAGATGCGTATCACGACGACACTTCGGGTTCAATCGTGTGTAGCTGAAACGGTCAAGGCACTATAAGTGTTATGAAACGGTGCATATGGTCGGAGAGTATCATATACTTGCATGTGTCGGAAAGAATTGAAATATGAGTCTAGTCGACTTGCCAGTATGCAGTTATTAGCAGTGACTTTATTTATTGGCGAGCCACATCCGCCACGTCGCAGTATTGTTAAACAGACATTTGTGGCATTTTATAGGGAGGACGCTTGCCAGGCGAAAACCCACCACGTCCTGCAACACTGCCGTAAAGCCTTTTGAACATTAATGTTTAACTGACAAAGCCGCTTGACAACTGGTATCATATTCAGTTGTCCGCAGACAAATGACTCCTGATTTCCTCTGTTAGTTGGACAGGTAATTTTATCTGGGTCACCATGATTGTTGAGGGCGCTTGAGGAGAGGAACATCGCGAATATTCGTCTTGTTTTGTGTCCAGGAGAGCAAAAGTCCAAATTTTCTGCTGTCTGGAGTTTTCAGATACATAATGTGTAGGAGTATGAAGATTTGTCCGGTTCTCCATACTGGACAAGGGTTGTGGTGATTGTAGTTGGGTCCTTTTCGTTTTCAACCATGCTCCATGTAATTCATCGTCGGTTGTTACGTTCGACTTGGGTAAAAGCTGTTCCTCAGTCCAATCTCAGATCTCCAAGAAGCTCCGGACCTCGGAGAAAAGGAAAAGTGAGGGAGAACCGAGTGAAGACCGCAAGAACAGACATGGAGTTAAACATTGTTAAAGTCATATGGTATAACGTTTGGAACTGAGACAAAAGCATGTACACTGTGTAACCATAATTATGCTGAGAGTGTATTTTGAATATCCTATAGAATAATTAGCCGTATGGGTGGATTGCTACAGCCTGCGTAGAGACAAGAGCGTTGTACCAGTAAGTAAACTATGAAGTATCGGTTTATTATAAGCCAAACTTGCGTGGGGAAAGAGCAAAGAGATTTAGGATATTGGTGGTGATTGCAAGATACATGAAGAGCAAGTAGCTTGTGTAATACGATAGGGAGCGCAGAATAAGTGAAAATAAATAGGTTTCCACGACAGAAATCTAAGGGTCAATTGGCAGTAGGGAAGCCGAACGATTGGATGCGGATATTCTAAAGGAATACAGGTTATTGAGATAAGGAGTGGCTCCTAACAAGCACTGGATAATCGCATATGCATGGAGCCGATGACCACTAGCTACTTCTAAACAGAGGTGTCGAATTTAAGTCGACCGGCAAATGGTGGCGCCAGGCAAGACTATCCGACGCTTGGTCACTAGTGTATGCCTATAGGGTCACTGAATGCCTCAACCAGCCATCGGAGGTAAGTGGTAAAGACATTCCAGGAGAATGTATAATGGAGAAAGAAGAAGTGTATCCTAGAGAGCTCACGATCTGCGCAAAGGGACATGGAGCATACGGCGAATTGCTGCGGTAGTGAGGAAGATAAGAAGAGTGACATATAATGGCCCTAGGATAGAGAGTATCAGTGGCCAGCATAGGCATTCGGAGTAAGCTTTCTAATTACTAGTGGATGCCTACAGTGACAGAAGAAGTCAACAACCAGCGACGGTGTGATGCAAACAATTAAAGAGATTAAGTGTTGGAGAGATAAGGAGTGACTTCTGACGCAGAGATCAATGCTACCTATAATGACTTGATGCAGCTGACGAATGGTGACATAGGTAATACGAAGAACTGATAATGGTACTAAGGGAGAGAGTGTCGACGCCTAGCAATCGCATTGGGGTGAAGTCTTCCAGTTGCTATTGGATACCTAAAGTGTGCCAGAATAACTCAGCAGACAGCAAATGTATGTGACGCAGGCAGTCCAAGAGAGGAATAAAAGGGTGGCTCTTAGCAAGCTTCGGATATGCGCAGAGATGGTTGGAGCCTACGAAGAATGGCACCTGCTGGACAGAGGTAATACGAGGAACTGACAATGGTACAAAGGGAGAGAGAGTATCGACGGTTAGCAATGGCATTAATGTGAAGCCTTCTAGTTGCTAGCGGCTACCTAAAGTGTCCTGGAATAAGTCAATAGACAGCAAATGTATGTGACGCAGGCACCTACAAAGGATGGAGCTGAAAGAGAGTGGCTCTGAGCAAGTTCCGGAAATGCTTGGATCCTAGAACCACTGTTGTTACCAAATAGAGACGCTAAGGTTAGGAGGGTCGACAGATGGTGTCGCTATGAAAATCTTTCGGTGGGCAGAAATAACCATCCCATTAAGCAGATTGGTCACTAGTGCGCATCGACGGCTAGCAATAGCATTGTAGGGAAGCTTTCTAATGAATGCATAACTTGTCCCAGGATAAGTCAACAGACAACAAATGTATGTGACGCTGAGGGTCGCAAAGGATGAAGGTTAGGGATAAAAGAGGGTGGCGCTTAGCAAGCTTAGGATATGCTCAGTGATGCTTGGAACCTACGACCACTAATTGCTACTAAAGAGAGGTGCTGAGGTTATGAGGACCGACAGATAATGGCGTTATGAATGCTCTCGGTGGCCAGGTGTTGTCATTCCATTAGGCAGTTTGGTCACTAGTGGATTCCTACAGTGTCACAGAATACAGCAGCAAGCAAACGAAGGTAAGTGATACAGACATTCTAAGAGATTACAGGGTGGAGAAATGAGGGATGTCTCCTAGTAGCTCTGGATATGCGCAAAATGTACGAAGCCTACAACGAATCACTGAGGAGAACGTGATGAAGATAAGAGGAAGGAAAGAGAATGGTGTTAGAAGAGAGAACCAGTGGACAGCAACTGATTTCCTATTAAGCCTTCAAGTTATTGGTGGATAGCTAGTGTCAGGAGAGACAACAAACCAGTGAAGGTTTGTGATGCAAACAATTCAAGGGAGTGTTGGAGAGATAATGCGTGGCTCCTAGCGCAAAGATGAATGCTACCTATAATGATTCGCAGCAGCTAAAAGTGATGACAGGTAATACGAAGAACTGCTAATGATACCAAGGGAGAGAGGGTATCGACGGCTAGCAATGGCATCGTGGTGAAGCCTTCTAGTTTTTAGTGGCTTCTTAAAGTGTCTTAGAATAAGTCTACAGACAGTAGATGTATGTGACGCACGCAGTCCCAGGGAGAAATGAACGAGTGGCTCTTAGCAAGCGTTGGATATGCGCAGCGATGGTTGTAGCCTACGAGGAAAGGTGCACAAATACGGCTCTGCAGGACAATTTGGCACTAATAATATCAAGGACCACAAAATTGCCTGAGGGAACCAGATGGACTTCACAGTGGGCGGGTGCAAGCCCTTCAGCGGTGCACTTGAATAGCCTTGCAGTCTTAACTGCGAACACGAAACATATATTCTCACTGTTTTCGCTTCCCATTAAAGAGCATGGGATTTGTGTAAATATTGATGGGATCCCATGCAATCAAAGCCCCTAGCAATTCCAGAAATATGCTTTTATTTATAATTTTTGATGGATTACGTAGATGAAGGAATTTGACAACTTAATTAGGGTCCGCCGAAATGAGACGAAAATGAAGACTAACGAGCTAGCACTCCGGATTAGCATCACCCGACCAGTTCACCTTTTCTACCCTCTGGATTTTGCTCATTTATCGGTCCCCTTCGGACGATCGAAAACATGACTACTAGTGACGGGTGCTAAAATTACCACGATTAGGTCACTGAGCTCTGGGTGACAGCAGCCGAACACCATGAGTTTTTAACTAGCTGCGATATAACGGGATCCATCTTCCACAACTATGCAGGCACTATCATGCAGGTGACAGCGGTTTGCATTTCTGCGTCAGGACTGTTCGGTTATGGCAGCTATGAAAGGCATGGCATTTCTGCATTCCATAAGGGCTACATTGTCTTACTAATGTGTAGAAGGAGCTGGCAAGCTTTTCAGGTCGTTACCAGTTACCGACGTTGCAGATACCTCAAGTTCCCATCCGGAAAATCACTGGACATCAGTTTCGCCTTACGGTTGCTCATCAGTTTGCGCTTCACTCAATCATCTCCCGAGGATCGAACACGTACTACTGGCGGCTTGCGCAAACTAGCCCGCAGCTTATGCCACTAAACCATGGGTGACTTTAGTCGACCCTCATGAAAGGTTAGCAAAATGCTGTTAGCTGACTGCCACATGGCTCAGTGACATAACAGCGGGCTAGTTGCCACAGGCCACTAGCAAGCATGGGTTGTGTCTACGAAAGTGAACAGTGTGAGCGATAGTGACGAGCCTTAATAGGGCGCAACGGCTGCCTGGTGCGCTTTGGGATTAGTGCTTTATTTAGCTTAATTTTCGGCTGATTGAGACAAAAGCAAACCTGGGACCTCTGTAAGCTACTGTATGCTCGGTTAAGCGCTTCCGCTGGTGCTGTATACCAAAGCTTCGATACTAGCGTTTATACCGCTAGTGTAAATAAATAAATAAATTTTTATTCTCGACAATGCGAGGCACACCTTTACAGGCATGATCATATTTAGCTAACATAGTGTGATCAAATTGTACAAAAGGACATGTTTGGCATAACAGTGTATGCCAGTATATGGGTATATATACGTATGCAATTGTGTAGAAATGTATCTTGTGTTCTTAAATGCGCCGCAGAATTTTTGACTGTTTGTTATCGTCAGGAATGTAAGGATAAGCGATTGATTTTCGTGGGCTGGATAGCATTTAAGGCGGCGTATGTCCGTACTACATGCACCGGCCCGGAATGCGTGTGTTTCTAAGAATAGCAGCACGATGATGGGTATTTATGCTGCTAGTGTGGGCCACTTTCACCGGTCCACTACGCCTGTGCGGCTAGGTATAGTGGCTCTGGTTCCGTCATTATGGGTGCTTTTGCGATTAGACCGGTACACGATGGCAGTGGTGCCATGTATAGCGGTTCCGTGACCGACATCATCGGTGTTAGTGCAATGAGACCTCTGCAGGCTACTCCATGGATCGGTACCCGATGCCTCTGGTGCTACTTGCAGGCGCCCGGTTGCTGGTATTAATAGAAGTAGCGGATTGTGGCCTATCCGCGGTGCCACAGGCACCGGCATACGGTGCATGTAGTGCTATGAATATATTTTCAGTGGAGAGAATTATGGGTTCTAGTGCAATTACACCTAGTAAGCTACAGTATGCAACTGACAGGATGCATATAGTGCTATGAATATATGTTTGGTGTATGGCGGTAGGACCAGTGGACCCAGGTAGGTTTTGAAGGCACCGGTAAGCTAGCCTTGTGGTACTGTAAATAGAGGCCACGTGGCCGGCAGTATTGTTGTTGGTGCATCGAGGTTTGATCACAAGCTCAGGGCCCAGATCAGGAAAGCTTATGTTTCAATGAATATAGGCTCCGTGAGGGGGCGGTATTGATGGTAAAGCAAGTGAGGCTTATGTGGGCGACACTTTGCATTGGTCCTCGATGCCTGTTTTAGAAATACATAAACATATAGATAGGTATATCGCTAGATTGGCTAGAGGCTGCACCCTCAGGGGCTGGCTAGCCGAACAACCACCTCGTGGTGCCAGCTGGGTGGTTCAGGTAAATCCATCTCCAGCAAATGGTTCGGCGGCAGTGTTCCAGGATGTGGTGGGATTTCGCCTGGCAAGCCTTCTCCCTATAAAATCCACAAGTATCCGTTTAACAACACGGTGGTGTGGCGGACGTGAATCACCACCAAATAAAGTCACTGTCTCTTCATTTTCTGGAGGATCATTCACACATCACGAACGTCATCCAATTCGAAGCGTTACATTTATCCCCCCTGATGACGAACAAAACGAACAAAATCACGCACGGAGTCACCTTTACCAACTCACACAGCATTACACCCCTTCCAAATACACGGTTAAACATACTTTTACATGCGAACACACAAATACATTCCTACGCTATTTGTTAAAATGTACTAATTTTTGCAATTGCCGAACATAGATGTCTGTATTACCATTATCACGCCCTTGATGGTGTGCCTCGCAATGACGAGAATGAACGATTTATTTAGTTATTTATCAAGCCTCACTTAACCTGTCCATCTCTGCCGACTCTTTATTCATCTTCCCACCTCAACTGTAAGACTTACTCCCAGTGTGCCGACTAATCTAGTCTCGTCCGAACGGTCCCCTGCGCTCCGAGTTCTCTCAGACCGTTGTGACGTTACCGGCATTTATTCGGAAGACCGAACGCTCTGCCCCCAATACCTCTCGAGCCCCATGGACTTTCCACACCTTATAAGTAAACCTCTCCCTATCCAGACCGTCTCCTCTCCTTATGGCGTTCTCTACTATCATTTCTTCTCTAATCGGACTGCCACCTCTCAGTACCCTGTAATAACCTAGTCTCATCTGACCGGCCTGCTTCTTTGACCTTTTCCAGACCAGCAACATTTAAACGGTCTAGACTCTGTAGACTCAAGCTAGGTCGCACCTACGTTGACAACCTGCTAGACTTGTTCACCCTCTATTTATATAGGCATCTCCACCTCTCGACCCACGCCATTTGCCCCCCAAAAATTAGCTGTTGGACTCAATCTCGTGTCGCCGACTAATCCTGTCTCGTCTGATCGGTCTCCTGCTTTCCAACTTCTCTCAAACTCCTGTGACATTACTAGCCATCGTTCAGAGAACTGAGCGCCGTTTGTATTTAATCATTCTTCAATCGGACGATTGAGTCTCTGTCATCCGTAACTCAGCCTTAGCTGATCAGCCAAATTCTATGGAACTGCTACCAGGCTACCGGGATTTTGGCAGTCTAGGCTCCGTCGATCCAAAGCACTTCCTCCCCCACCTTGATATCCTTCCGAACTCGTTCGCCCTATGTTAATATAACCACTTCTATCTCTGACCAGTCCAATCCTACTGATTCCACTTACCTTCCCAGATGAACCATGGGACTCAATCACAATGCGCCGACCAAGTCCAACCTCGGCAGATCGGTCTTCTACTACTGCGACGCTGCCTGCCATACTCGGGTGACTGAATGCTCGGTCACCATTACCTCGGGAGCCACGTTAACTGTCGCATTTCTTATCCGTAAACGTAAACTCTCGACTCTGTCCTCTCCTTATCGCGGTATGTCTTTAGTTCTTCTTCATCCGCATAGCGAGCTCTCAGAGCCCTGCCCTATTATCCTCTTTGACTGCTTCCTAACTAGCGAAATGTAGTTTTAGGCTCTGTATCACCAACACACTACTTCTCTCACATTGCGTGCCTGCCTGACTTGCATACCTTATGTTCATGTAGCCTCTTGCATCCCAAACCTATCCGTCTCCGCTGACTCTTTATTTATCTTCCCACCTTAACTGTTCGACTTACTCTCAATGTGCCGACTAAGCCAGTTCCGTCCGACCGGTCCCCTGCTCTCCGAATTCATTCAGACTGTTGTGACGTTACCGGCCTTTGATGAGAAGTCCGAACGCTCTCCCCCCATTACCTCTCGAGCCCCATGGACTTTTCCACACCTTATAAGTAAACCTCTCTCTATCCGGACCGTCTCTTCTCCTTACGGCGTTCTCTACTATCATTTCTTCTCTAATCGGACTGCCAACTCTCAGTACCCTGTAATAACCTAGTCTCATCTGACCGTTATGCTCCTTTGACCTTTTCCAGATTAGCAAGATATACCGATCTATTCTCTATGGACTCGAAACTATGTCTTGCCTACGTTGATAGCCTGGTAGACTTGGTTACTCTTTATTAATATACGCACTGCTATCAGTAATCTGTACCCTCCAACATTCAATCGGACGACGGACGCTTAGTGCCATGCCCTTCTTTGTCATCATCTGATCAGTGAAATGCTGTGGGACTACTGCAAGGCCTAAGGATGTGTCGACTACTCAAGTCTCGTCTGTTCGGTCTCCGGCTCTCAGAGTTCTCTCAGACTACCGTGATATTACCGGTGAATTTTTAGAACTGATCGATTCATACTTCGCACGAGAGCGTCCTTGGCTTCACCACACTTTAGTAGTAAACCTTTTTCATCTTGACTATCGTCTCCTAATTGCTGTCACGAGTTACTCTTTGCACTGCCGTCCGCATTCTTCCGCTCATAGCTGATTCTTTAAGTTTCCTTTTCTTCTTGGAACGTTGCTTTACCTATGTTGCTCCCGCCCTCAGTCTCAACTTAGTTGTCCTTAGTTTCATCTAAGATGCCTCTTGCATTCGGACTGCGGTCATTATCATCGGTTTACCTGTTACTCTCCAACAATCATATTAATCGCTTAACATTGCCAACACGCTTTGTTATATCCGTCTCTTTACCCTGCGCGTGCAGATCCTTCTTTATACCTAGTAGTTGTAGTCTGAGTCACACCAGCGACGTGATGTACAGAACGCGCTTGCAAGTCATGTATACTAAACAAAATTACATAAATTTAAGTATATCATAGGCACCGTTGCGCGCCACCAGTCTATGTTTGTGCTTCTTGATTCAATGCTGTCTTTCTGTTTGGCTGCCTCTTGTCCGTTGCCCGTTTGCTCCCGAGATTTCCACAGATACATCCGCCAAAACAAGAAGGTTTATCCACTGGAACTGGTCGACTTACCCTCAATAGCCAGCTGGTTTACATGCTTCATCTTTTCTCCGGGAGATGAAGAACCCACACATCGTTCCAAATGGAGCTCCTTCCGCCATTCTAGAGAAGCTACCACCACGGGGTCTAAACAAATGGGTTTAGCTCGCCTCGTACTCACAGTAGAACAATTTACTCACCTGAAATAATGTATTTACATGGATCCACTGTTCCACAACCGAAGACAGACAATTCTGGCGTGATTACCTTCACTGCCTCAAACATTCCGATTCTCCAGTCACCTGGAGCTTTTCTGATGTCATTTCACGGACAGCATTGCGCGCGTATAAGCGGCTTTTCCGAGGATCTTTCATGGAGTTCTCACTTGGCCATAGAGACACTTACACTTACTTTTGAAGAAATTACTAGTCCACATTGCGGAGAATAGCATTTCTCCTGTTATGGACATATTCAGACACAAGAAACAACTGCAATCGCTGTCCCTATGACAAGTCCAGTATGGATAGCTGGACACGCGTTGCGAGCCGGACAATATAGTAGAAAAAGCCGGCCTCTATTAACAATGTGTTTACTCATCTGCATCAATATCATTCGACTCTGCGACTCTTTTACATAATTGACCGGCTTCAACGACTACTGCTGGATAATTACCAAGCCATTCGGCCAACGAAGGAAGAATTTTGGCTTTCAACCGACTGCGAATAATAGAGTGCAAAATCGGTCTATACGATGCATAGCCGACCAGCACTACAGTTCAACGGAAAATACGACAGTGTTCCAGGACGCGGTGGATTTTCGCCTGGCAAGCGTTCTCCTTATAAAAAGCCGCAAATGTCCGCTTAACAACACAGCAACATGGCGGATGTGACTCGCCACAAAACAGTCACAGCTATACATTTCACACTGACGCAGTCCTCAGCCTCCTACATCCAACCTGTGCAACTGATTTTACTATGAAGAATGCTTTAGTGCAGTACAGATCATCCTGGCTTCGTAATGGTCATTGATTGCACTAAACCTTGTTTGGGCTCCTGTGCTCATGGATCACTACATGGCAAATTTACCCCCCCCCCCACTTGTATCTTGCCGCAACAGTTTTTGCGCGCCACAGCGCCATCATGGTCCTTGATCTGACTATTACCTGACAATATGCTCGCTCATATGGACTACACCTTTTCGTTTATTCCTTTCATTAAAACGAAATGTTTTAATATTCCAAAGAAGCTATGCTTGCATGCATATTTGATCATGCCTTTAGAGGTGTGTCTCGTTTTACAGAGAATATACCATTTAGTTATTTAGTTATTTAATCCTATGTTTTTGCACGGGAACAGGTAAAATGTGAGTATATGTCCCTCGTTGGCAATTATGAATGAGTTGGCCCTGTTCGGTGTACAGCTTTTGGGGTGGTAGGCGCCCTCCTTGAAATTCTTCTGGTTCCTTCGGGTGATATTGCACTCCTTGAGTGGCTTGTGTTGAAAGTTGCGCAGTGTTCCTGGACGTTGTGGGTTTAAGTATAGCAAGCGTTTTCCCTACAAAAAGCACAAATGTCTGCTTAACAACGCGGCGACGTGGCGGATGTGACTCGCCGCTCAATAAAGTCACTGCTCCAAGCACACATTGGCAAGTGGACCGATACCACATTTACAAATTCTATGCATAAATCGGCTTTCGAACGAACACGCCTTCAAATTTGATCATTTACATGCCATTAACCTTAAATATTTTTGCTGCTTCTCCCTCATGCTTCGCTCACCTGACTCGCCCTGTTCACACAACCTCCCCGGACTAGTTCCTCACCAACAAACTCCATGTTATTGGTCTGATTCTTATCTCTACATCTCGCATTTTGTGAACATAGACTCCGTACTACCTTTAAGCCATATGTGCCCACATTACTGACTACATCTGTACTACTCCCGCTCTTGATGCTGCTAACCATGCTACCATGTACAATATTACGGTATGCTGATCATGCCCAAATGGCGTGCCTCGCTTTGTCGAGAATAAAATATTTACTTATTCATTTATTTAAAGGTTTTCTTTGGAACAGTGTCCCATTCGCCCAATTTACTTTAAATTCTTTGTGCTAGTTTGGTCCGCTCATTCGCTACAATTTTTGGTGCGCACATAGAAGAAGTAAGAGCGGCGGAATCGTAAGGAACATGAAAAGATTAAAAATACTTTCGAGAAATGCGCAGTAAAATAAAACCTGCTTGTCAAGTGACAAACTAAGGCGGCGTACTTTACTAGAAAATTACTGGTTAACATAAATATATCCAAAATTTGCATGCGCCGACTTTGCTTTCAGACGACCACTTTCAACCTGAACAGCAGAAAAGAAAAACCTTTTCTATGGCTAGAATATTTCTTAACGTAGCACAAAAATAAGCTGCACTGGACAAGTTTTAACCGCTAATTACGCTAAAAGTAAAACCAATGCAAAACGTGCAGTTGTTCACAAGTTATTTGCAAGTGAATCCTGGTCTATGAAGAAGGCTGTTGTGCTTTTTTGTTAAAAATGGCTTTCTGCTTTGCAAGCAGAAATCACAAAAATGAAAAGAAAAGTTAAAATATGGGGAATTTATATACGTTCCAAATAGGCATAACTATCCAGGCATGCTCTATGTAGCCCATGAACCGCGCAACAACTAGCTACGTCATAGGTGGCCGAAAAGCAAACTCTTGAGGCATACATAGCAAATTTACGCAAATAAGCGATAATGTTGCGCGAAAACACTAAAAATCCAGTGAGGAGTGTTAAGTATCCAAGGTAATGAAAGACTACTTAGAATTAACCCAGGTCATTAGGCCACAGCGCACCATTTTTAGTGGATACTGAACCACAAATACCACTAGTAATATGGAGTTTATTATTTTTTAAGCCACTAAGGGCTTGCAACTTTATATCAAGGCTGCGTGAGCTAGGTCTACCTGAATAGTACTGGAAACTTTCAAGATTATTTGACTCGCTTTGGCTTGTGCAATGCACACATTTCTTTGATAAATATCGCGAGTTACATCATTTAGATTTGGTTTTCTATATTCATAAGGCCGGCTCCAACCCCCGTGAACTACAGGGGCCTGTCACTACTAATAAAGAAATGAATATCCAAAAATTTAGCAAAAGGCTGCGGGTCGTGAAATCCATTTGGGTCTGCGTTGGTGGGGCATTACTAACTTTACTTCTGTGGATTGAGCTTGATCAAACATGAGGGGTTATTACGCCTAGTTTGTTGGTTCACACTATTGTACAGCACTTTGGATAAATTAAAGCTATTTCTCTCCAATTTTAAGTTCTGAAGTAAGTGCCGATGATGTTCATCCAGGTGGCAATGTTAACTAGTACTATAGTGTCGCACCAGCCATTTCCTTGATGGTTTTCCTGGCGGGTGCTGTTCTAACACCCTAAGCAAAGAGTGATTTAGCAAAGCAAGTGTAAGTTAGTAACAAAATAATGCAGGAGCTGGTTGTTCCCTCACCATTGCGCATAACGCATGGTTGGTTTTGGGGCCAGCTATAAGGTAAACAACGCACGAGCGGCCAAAATAGGACAAGTGGTGGTAGATAGTTTCTGGTGGTCCAGCCCACCAGTGTAACAGGGATCCCTGGTTAGCTTTCTTGCCAGTGAAATGGAATCTGGATAAGGCACATGTTTTACTACCAAAAGCGGTAAAAGAAGAGATCTGGTTTTCATGAGACCTGGCTACTAGTGTTGCCATAGTGCTAGGCAGACGTATATCATTTAAAGCTAAGTTTGTGGGGCCAAGAGAGGATAAGTAGAGAGCGAAATGTCTGATACTTAGGCTTATAACTTTTAAAGTGATCTCTTTGCCGACAAGATATCTATATATATATATATGCTGTGGTTGATAAGGCATTCTTGCTGCTTCTTCACCGCAGTTGGGCTAAACCAACTTACACTTAAACTAGGACCTTTTAAGCTGGATAAATTTCATTCCACTTTACTAGGTTTGTTCTGCCTACATAAATAATCTTATATTTGCTGGCCACGCTGCTTACACTAATTGCGCTCATCTTCGGTAATTTTGTTGTGTCTGTGGTATTTCTAATCAATCCGTGGACAGATTTTCCTTATCGCCGATTCGTTGCTAGCCAACTTACTTTAAATGCTAAGTTAGTGAAGGGTTATGCCACCGTATATCTATGCATCATTGGATTTATTTTGTTTCGTCGTTTCAGGTGAATGGCTGTTGCTCGATATCCCCGGTGTGGCTGTGCCTGATGTGCAGGTTGACAAGGTGCCTACCTGTCTATTCCCCACTGCCTCGTCCATGCTGGCTCGAGGAAACGGTTGGACGTTGTTAAAGTGGGCGTGGTGCACGGTCCTTTCGGCCGCGCTAGACTCGAAGCGCGGTTCCATGCACTCAGGGTGGAGCGGACTACGGTCAAGCCACTACCTTGTGGGCACTTGATTCCCAAATACAGCGTGCTTGTGTTTGCCTGTGAATTAGGGTGGGCCGGCTCCGTTGAGGAAAAGTGGTCCCTATCCACATGCCTCTCGTTCTTATACCTTCGGGTTCACACTGGATATGTGGCATGTGCTTGGAATTGTGGGTCGTGCAGTGCAAGCCACCCATGGTCCTCTGTAGGCGCAGGCGTCCTGTGGCTGGCCACAGTAACAGGCAGATTCGAAACCGGATGCCGCCAACCATATATATTATTTTGCTGTATACATATCAATAGTATTCGGAAACGGCGTAGTAATGCAGCTAGTGCTCAGGCTTACTGAAAACGCAGCAATTAAGGCCAGCTAGCACCTGACATCTGCGAAGGCAGATAAAGGTACAGCTTAAGCCGGTATTTAGACGGTTTTGGACAAATCTACTGCTAATCTTAGGTGTTTCGGCGGATATAATAGCTTTCAACATCTTATGCATGGCTTAGGTCTGGCTTGATGCCTTTAGTAGGCGTACCTCAAAAGTCCTAAGCATAATATTTCTCCACGGACCCAGTGGTCTAAGAAGTTGGAAAGTGATAAAAGGTAAAGCTGAAGACAAGGAACGAAGATGTAGGTAAGATGTAAGGGTTGCATTTTGCTTGCTCGGCTGGCTTGGTCATTGCTCTGCAATATCTCATTCGCGGAATACCTAGGGTTTGCAAACCTGCCAGTCAGTAGGCTAGGCTCTACTGTTTGTTTACATTTTTAAATATTGAAGAAGTGACCTATGAAAAAGAGAAACGGGATAGTGGTAATGTGGCCCATTATACAGTATCAGTTGATGAACGTGGTTACATTATTACGACTTACACCTCAGGGCAAATCCAGTTTATTGTCAACTTCATCCATTGACAAGTCTCGTTTACAGCATCCATAGGTCTGATAGGCTTCTTTCCAACGGGCACATTTATCGTAGTTAATGTGGGGCATCCACAAAATACGGCGGAGAAGGAGCTGACAACTTGTGCCCCTTCCGCTCTCTACAATCCAGTGCATCCAATGAATGAAACAGAAACCGATTTTCTGACGATCGGTGCAACAAGTCCATTAGCGTGAAGACGGGAACGGTTATTACTTATTTACAACGGTACACAATACCACACTTTATAATTATGGCGCATCTTTATTTTTCAACGCAGGCTTTCGGGGCGGTGTGCTATCCATGTTTTCGAACAGATGTTCTTATTGCAGGCAAGTACATTGGATTAACGTATATATATTCGTCTTTAGACGACAATTACCGTTCTAAATGTTAATGCAACTTTTCGCTGACATCAACCCCTAAACACAGATATAGCTGTCAGTACCGTCTCACAACGTCTACGTTTGCACCTTCGTTGGTCATGTACAACAGCGACTTATTGAATGCAGCCGTGTAGTACATCGATAAGTTATAGACGTCTGTTTCCAGATAGCTCGGTTATTAAGTTTGGTGCTTTTGTTTCAACCATCACTGTTTCCCAACATTTCGTTGAGATTTAGCAAAGTACATCCCCGCAAATTTCCATGAATTTGATCCAAGCAATATTACAACTCGGAGTGGAGCTTACAGGTTGGTGCTAGATAAATAGTGGCTTATTGCTTCGTCTTTCAATTAAGAAACAATAAAGGTACATACTTTTTCGCACCTGGTTGCATTTCGGTGCCGTTACCATTTAACAAAGTCACTCCTAAGCTTTCCTTAAAGCGTCATTTTGGGGCAAACGGCCATGAATACTTACGTCATAGTGGTGTAATCCAACAACTTATATTGGCCAAACCCGAGCAGAAAGCCACTTTCTCCCCAAAATTTTGAACACTCGCTTGCAGGCAGTCGAATAACTACACTATTTTGAAGACTGCACTTTTCACTATCACTACTGACCAGCGAGCAGTGGTTGCCATTGTCCCGATAGTGGACGATTTTTCCACCGCCTGTAGCGGTCAACTTGTGCAACAAATGACGAACTAAATGCTGGAAGCATGTTATGCGGCCTTGTTAATCGACAACAGCTTTAAAATTGAGGGAAACTCCTTGCGGTTTGCAACCATACTTGGACCTAGCTGAAAGTTTTCAGCCAACATATAAGCGGAAGACGTAACCCGATGATAGCATAGTGGTAGCATGCCGGACAGCTAGTCGTGCAGCCGGGATTCCTATCCTGTGTGCCTCCAAGGCTTATACTCGCAGCGGAGACATATATACTAAAATTGGAACAATACAGAGGTTGCGATTGACAATGGGCAAGGAGGACACGCAACCTGGTTGTAGGCGTGCACCTCTACAGAAAGGTCTCTGCACTCCAACGTCATTCATGCACATTGTTCTAGGTTGGGATAGAACACCATGGCAAATATTTGGGCATCATTGCTTCACAGATGTAGTTGCTTGCCAGTTATACTTCATTTCGTCGTAGTAAAACCTAAGCAAGCTGTCACAATGCTTAAGTGGTCTTTATTATCCATGGAGAACTACGCGTATTAAGCATTTATGGTCTTGAATCTTCCGGTTTATGTAGCTCGACGGTGGGTTTAGTGCTCACTTACGGCACAAATTGTACAGATACGTTGCCGTTAAGCGAAATCCCATGATAGAACAACTCTACTTTTGAAAGTCGACTAGCATACTGATCGAGCATTTTAGCTGAAATATTGTAGAAAACGGTTTGCATACACATTTGAAGCGATTTAACTGTTGTCAGCTTTCCTCTGATCCAAAGTATCTTGGATCGATTAAAGTGGTACTAGATATAGTGTCTCCCTGACACTTACCGGAAATTTTTGCGGTCGATCCTCTCTTTAATCCCATGCTGCACACAGGCTTGCCATTTTATTGCAGTCCTTTTACGGTTGTATAGGTGTTTTTCATTGCTGCTCCGTTTTCCACCTAATGTTCGTCTTGCTAACCACCGAGGAGGCTAAACCCTTGCGTCCTAGTTTGGTGAGTCAAATGGCGCTTGCCGCAATCCTGATGTTCAAGGCCAGTTACGTATTCAGATGGCCGTAGGCAGTATGATGTATGCTCCCGCCGGTACCACAAAGGTTGTACTGGCCTCCTAGCGAAAAAGTACCATATGCTTTTGTCTAGGGAAAGCTTTGTGTTTACCTGTGCTGATTGTTACGCTTAGAAATTGATGCTCCCGGCTTCCAGCAGTGCCGTATGCAAAGCACTGGCATCCAGGTTCATAGTTGTAGTGAAGACGTTGACTGAGCTTTCCTCTCTCGCCTCGCTCAACGCAAAAGTGGATTTAATTACGAATTCCCTATATATTGTGAAGGTGGGAGCTGTAGCGCACTGTCCCACAGCCGACATTCCGTCCGTTGATGAAACCTTCACCCTACTGGATGCTCCAGTGCACATGGAGATAACTGATACAAATGCCCCGGACGGCATTGTTGACCCGCCCCAAATGGAAGGCGTGGCACGGGCTCCTGGGCAAGATAGAATAAACGGAAAGGGCAAAGAAAGCGCGCAAACCCTCAGCCTCCAACCCTGGAGGTACTAAAGCGCTCCAGTGGCAAGCGCCTGAGCTGGAAACAATCCCTGGGTCTGCAATTCCCTCAGGTAAACCCGAGGTGCCGTCGCCTTCGGTCCCACCGATTCCTGTCAACCACCCAGCTTGCGTGCATAAAGAGCGTGTGGAGTAAATACGACCCTTTAGAGCGATGCTTACACAGTTATCAGCGTGACTTTCGGAAACGCCACTGCATCTCCTGCCGCTCTACACATTGAGTGCATGCTTGCTGAGCTTGTTTGGTTTAAACTTTGCGGGACAAGTCTTTCATCACTAGGTTTCTCTGGCTTTACTGTCAGGAACCTCATCAGGTTAAGGAACGTTCCGGCTGGTCAAGCAACTCCTCGACTCCGCTTGCGTAGGGTGGTTTTTTCTACCCCCGAAGAGCGCAGGGCCTTACTGCGATATTCTTCCAACAGGAAGGTATCAAGGTTAGTGTGCAACTAGGTCTTCCGTTAGCGGAGAGGTTAAAGTTAAAGAAAGCCACCAGAGATCTACTATGCCGGCGTGCTTCTGTCGAGCATTGTCACAGATTGCCGGGTTTTAAGGTGGTCAGCCTGCAGTCCTTTCTCGCCAACCGGAGCTCTTCTACTTACGCAAGACCCAAGGCTTGTCATGCGGAAGTCCTCCAAGTAGTGCTTAGTAACGTACATAACCTGAGGATACAGATGTGCGAGGTGGGTGTGCTCATTGATAGACCTCGTCCAGATATATTTGCTTTCACTGACACCTGGCTTTCTGAGAAACTCATAGATGGCGAAGTATATCTACATGGCTGAGCACTGTTCCGCGCTGACCGCTCTATTGGCCGTCAATGGGGTGATGCAACACTTTACGTATATTATCACATCTACGTATTGAGGACCAGAGTTTTTCAGTCTCTTGAAAAATCTGTCAAGGCACTCGTAGTTTTGAGTTGCGCTTCCTCGGTTCAGGTTACGTACTTATTGGTGTATAAAAGCCCTATGAATACCTCCAATGGAAGCATCAAATTTATACGCACGCACTCCGCGAACAAGTGTCTGGGACCTGGAGACTTCAACTTCCCAGATTTTTGTCGGGATGACCTAGCTTGTATTTTAGCACTGGGATCGTTCAGAGCTTTTTAACGAAGTAATCCAGAGGTTGGCGAGCGTATCGAACAGCACATTTGACAGGTATGGGTTGGTTCGCAACGCGTGCAAGCTACAGGTCAGACCTACCCGGTTTCAGTATGAAACTGGCTTAGCTGATACTGCCCTGACGACTTCCAAGAATTTCCTCGCCTAGGCGAAACCACGCTGTGGTGCAAACTCACACCTACCATCATTGCTTCGAGGAGAAGGGACCCATGCTCATAGAGACTAGGACAAGACATGCGCGCTTGAAGCGCAGTACTCAAGCATCTTTGTCCGCGAGACAAATACGCCACGCAAAGAATTAGCCTCAAGGGTCTCTGAGGACGGTTTTCTGTAAAAAACCCTTGTAATGGAGTCTCAAGTTGTCCGGTTGCTAAGAGCAGTGTACCCAACTAAGTTTTCGGGGCCAGAGACAGTTCAATTAAAATTGTTGCGCGAATTGGCTGTGGAACTCAGTGGACCTCTAACGTGTGTGTTTCAAAAGTCACTCAACAGCTGTCTCATACCTACCGAAAGAAAAGAGGCTGTTGGCCGCCCGATTTTCAACTGCGCTGTCAACTAGCTACCTGCTAGTTACAGGCCTGTCAGCTTGACTAGCGTGTTGGTTAAGTTAACTTCTATATTACTGTGAGATACCGTGGAGAACTATTTACATAACTTTGCCATTCTTGACGTCTAGCAACCTAGCTTTCGCAAAGGCTTTTCGTCTTAAACAATATTGCTGGTAGCTCACAGGAGCCAGACTGAAGCCGTAGCCAGTGGATATGCCTTGGATATGGTGTTCATTGCCTCTGCCAAGGCCATGACTTCTGTCCCCATTCATGACCCACTAAAGTTGTGGGCTTGTGGAATATCTGGTCGCGCTCTCCAGGAGGTTTTAGCTTTGCTGGATGGACGGGAACAGTTTATTCGTGTGGGTAGCAGTCTTTCGCTTAGACAAGCTGTCCTTAGCGGCGCAGCGGAAGGCGCTGTCCTATGTCTGATGCTGTTCGCGATCTACGAGAATGACTTGCCGGCGGAGTCTGAAGTGCCGTCACCTATATGGGCCCTTGACCTAAAGCACTGGAGTAATATGGACAACGTTGGAGGTTCAGTGGCTCTTCAACGTGCTCTGAATAGACACTGGGAATGGTGTGGTTTGTGGTTGCTGCCCATAAACTGGGCAAAGCGTTCAATGCTGCCTACAGAAGCATCTGTTTCCTCCTCAAGTGGTGTTCGTTGGGAGGGACCTTCCTCACGTGCTTCCTCAGGTTGAGCCAGGTATCATGCAATATTGCATGCCACACTGGGGACAACTGGAAGAAGAATGCTAGCAAAAGATTCCGAATGTTATGGTTTATCCGTCATTCTTTCGGGACCCTAGCCGCTAATGTGTTTGTAAAGCTCTTCTCGGGGTTTGTGCGACCCCAAATGGAATAGTGCGTCCAGGCCGGTCCACCAGGCCTTATCCGGGACCAAATGGAACTAGTAAGGGCGTTGTATGTCGGTACCAGGTTGGTCGAGGGCTTAGGAGGACAAGCGTACCCCGGAAGCCTACTTGGTTTGGGGATGCATTTAATGCGCTATCGAAGGTTTAGAGGAGCCTTAATCCTAAACTACAGTATTTTGACCGGGAAGGTTGGCCCTAATTTGCCCTGGCTATTTAGTCATGCTATCTTGTCTGGTCTCCGCGGGCATATTATACACCTGGACGAACCGCATTCCGATAGAGTTAGAGAGGAGACAAGGTTATGGATTCGAGTTATCGAGCGCTGGGCCTTACTTCCAGAAAACGTTGCCAATGAAGCTAGGGTTAAGGGTTTTGAGCATCAACTAGCTGCTTTTAGGTGGCAACGTGTAAACTCTCCTTTTTCCAGTTTAATACTATATGCATACTTCGCTTCTATATTCCGTCACACACCATTGCCATTATCCGCTCTGTTTAACTGATTTTCCTTATTATCTGCCACCGCTTTTCCTTTCGCTCTCAGTTACTTACGTAATGGGCATAGCAGAGAGAGCTAATTCAGGGAAGGTGGGCATAAGATTGGTAGACCAGGGTGCTTTTGCGGGTGTTTTCTTTTTAGAGCCATCAAGAAACCGGTGCACACCCATCAACTCCTGGATCAACGCCACGCTTAAGAAGGAACATATACGGGATGCTTTCTACCGTACCAGTTCCACCTGAACTTGAACTTGAAGGTAGCGTTCGCATACCAAAGTACGCTTGGTTGATGAATTCCCCGCTACCCCATCGTCCCTGACAACAACACTAGTGGCTGCGGCTTTGCTCATGTTCAAGTTCAAGGTCAACTCGGACCGGAACAGTAGGAATGTCCCGTGAAGGCTCCACCTACTTAAATATCGTTGCTCCAACGGGGAAACCGGTGTCTTTAGGTGCAAAGGGGAGCCAACTCAACACACAGGATTCACATGGTCAACCAAAATATGCCCACGTACCCTGCACTAGCAGTCCCGCTGTGCCGGCCACATGAAGAATAAACGAAACAGTAGTAAGGGAAAGGAAACAGAGAAGACAAGCTTACCGAATGTCGTAGACAATATTAAGATGTTAGTTAAAATGTTAAAAAAGCGTAGGCCATAGTAGACAAGTAAAGTTTAAGACATGAAGGAGCAACTTCAAACTGCAGACCGAGAGCGTCAATTGGATGGTGGAACGCTTTCGCGGTAGGCAGTAGGTTCCAATAAGCTATGACCCTACGCGCTAGCCGCAAACTTGCCCAAACCCGGTCAGACCGGGGTTTGTGCAACTTTAATGGGTGGCCACGAAAGGTTGCCGCTCGAGTTGGGCGAAACAGTCCAGTCAACTCAGACCCAATCTGAGCCATCAGTCTACGATATGTGAGGATCAAGTCGCCCAAAGCCGTATGTAATACATGGAAAACCTATTTAACCTAGGCAGCCTCTCCGGGTACGTTAGCTTCTTTAATCTGTGCACCATTTTCGTCCACGGACGCAGGACACGTTCAACTGCCATCTTATCATGAACCAGGCATGGTGGACAAGCCGGAACGCAGTATTTCAAGTGCGGCCTTACACAGGCCGAAAATAGTCTAACGAATATTTCGGTGGTCATGATCCCGAATGACCCGCGGATCATCCACAACAGCTTGGAACATTTGCGAGCAGCTATCGTCTCGTGTTCGCTGTGCTTAAAGTCCTTCCGACCGCAAAACACAGATGTCTGGTTGAAGATGAACACGCGGTACCTCGTTGCCGCCAATCAATTAGCGGGTCGGCGTGCCTTTCGGACTATCGCGTAGAACTGATCATTTCGCTAAAGTAACGGGCGACTGCCACAAAATCGACCAGTCCCAAAATCTGACCAGCGCCCTCTGTAGGGTCAGTGGACCAATCGGATCGTCTATCGTGAACCACAGTTTCAAGTCATCCACGAACAGTAGGGATGGCAACCCAATTCATCAGGTAGGTTATTAACGTTCAAAGTGAAGAGAAGAGGGTCAAGGATTGAACCTTGCGGAACGCCCCTGAGAACACATTCGCAAAAGAACCGGCATGCACCTACCCGCATACACACTTCCCTGTCGATTAGGAAAGCTGAAATCCGTCGCAAGACCGGTCCAGAAATACCCAGGATTTCAGCATGTACAAAGGGCGCGAACGGTTTCAAAGCTTTGGAAACGTCAATGAGCAGCACGTCCACTGCCTTCTCACAATCACCGGCTTCGGCCCAGTGTTCATGAGCAGTTAACACTTACTAAAACAAGATTAGCCCTTACGAAAGCCGTGCTGAGAAGGATAAAGCAACTCAGATGCTTTCAATTGTCCTTCGAGAACGTCCCTCACGAGGTTTTCCAACAACCTGACCAGGACGCTCATCCAGCTGACCGGTCTGTAGTTATCAGGGAGGCGCTTATCACCTTTGTTAAACTGGGATATGCAACAGCCTCCTTCCAGTCTGCGGGTAGAGGGCAGCTGCATAGAGACTATACAAAATGTTGCGTAATCGGACGGCAAAGTACATCAGCCAAGTCGTAAAACAGTTTGGGAAAATAGCAACCCCACCGACAGCTTCCTTGAGTTTTAATTGCCTCAGAAGTTGGAGAACTTGAGCATACGTTACAGAAACATTCTCCAAGTGGGGGCCCTTAGAATTCATTGTCTGGAGGCAGATATAAATAAATAAACACACGGTATATTCCCAGTAAAACGTGACACACCTGTGAGGGCGCGGTCAAATATGCATAAAGCATAGCTTTTTGGAATAATAAATATTTCGTCTTAATAAAACGTGTAACAGAAAAGATGCAGTCCATATGAGTGAGCGTTTCATTAGGTAATAGGGAGACCAAGGAGCATGATGGCGCTGGGGCGCGTAAAAATCAGTCATAAGGGTTGTGTCAAGATACAACTTGAGCGTGATTTCGCCCTGAAGTAAACCATAAGCATAGGAGCCTAAACAAGGTAATGGTGCCATCACTGATCATTAAGAAATCGGAATGTTCTGTACTCGATCAAAGCATTCTTCATAGTAAAATCAGTTGCACAGGTTGTATGTAGAAGGCTGAGGACTGCGTCAGCGTGAAATGTTCAGCTATGACTTTATTCAGTGTCGAGTCAAATCCGCTACGTTGCAGTGTTGTTAAGCGGACATCTATGGCTTTTTATGGGGAGAAGGCTTGCCAGGCGAAAACCCAACACGCCCTGCGGCTGTGCCGCTCGAACACTAACCCCAGCATATTATCCTTCGAGCAAACAAGTTTTTCCGTGATTTGCTACAGCAGCAAGGCCGTCAGGGCCAAACAACACCGGGATGCACGAGTTCTTGTTACTTCGCCTTCCGCCATACGCAAAGAAGCGCTTCGAGTTTGATGAAGCAATACGAGAGGTGGTTTGTATACAATATCCGTGACAAAAGCAATGGATTTAGCGAAGCTCAAGTCCAAGAAGGACGTGGTTTGACCCATCACGAACCTAGCAGCCCGATCGACAAAATGGTGCAGGGAAGCATGCATGGTCAGCTCTAGAAGCTCGATAGCCGAACACCTTTTAACAGCGCCGCAGAACGAATTCTGCCAGTCAACGTCGGGAAGAGTAAAGTCTTCATCAATAAACACCTATTTGCCGAATGTCCGCGGATGAAATCAACAAGCTCCTTAGCAACGCTGTCGGGGCTTCCATAGACCTGCACTAAGTTGCGCGGAGGCAATACACATGTTAACTGCTAGTGCTTCAACCTCACCGTCTGGTGGTCGGAAACTATACGTCTTAAGGACAGTACGTTCGGAGTCAAATTGCAAAGCAACGCCACCTTCGCGCCGAGCGGAGGTGCGGTCACATCTCAGCAGTGCGTAGCATGACAAGCACACTTTCCTGTCCTTGTCGTCGGTGGACAACGGCATTTCAGTAAATGCGAGAACACTTGGAAGCAGTCGTCGTCAGGGGAGCCGCGTTCGCACAGCTCATTTCGTAGGCTACGCACATGGCTTAATATCAAATTTATGCTTAATATGCAGACAATTACGTCAATAGTTCGTAACTTGTGCTCCATTAAACCACTGTTAGCTGTACTCCGGCACTTAGTCCCGTCGTGTGCTCATCCCAACCGGTATGACTCGAGTCATCTCTTCAAAAGGTAGGTGCTCTTTTATTCTGAATCACACCTAATGTCCGAAATCCTATTGCTTATTTATATACGAAATGGGTCGTTCGTAAAACGAAACATTCTTGTCCCTGCCCTGCTTCCTTGAGCCAAATCGGCCCCAATGTAGATTTTTACACACATTAACCGACGTCTTAAACAAAAGGATTAGTTGCCCACACTTTAAGATTTCCGCAGTCTTTTAAGATTTTCACATATGGGGAGTGCATCGTTTTTTGGCGTCTCACTTTCCTCCGTCTTTTCTCCGTGTCAGTCTGTAGTACACGTCGAAGCGGAGTTCACACTCAAATAAGAACCAATAACCAGTAGAACCTTTATTCCATGGTGATGCTGGGAAGAAGGAACAGTTGCGAAGAAAATAACAACAACAGAAGAATGGGAACGCACGTCCTCACGCACGAGAAGAACGGGGAACAGTCGCGCGCCGGAGAAAGCGAGTAGTCAGATTACTGTCAAGGTCTCGTCAGGGGAAACCGAGGGAAGAAGGAGTGGGTCAAACAACACTAGCTGTCCGTGAAATCCTTGGCCTTCTGTTGCCCTAAATGGTCGCTTTGGAATTTGTGTGCCAGTTGCCCTAAAATAGAAAAGGCAATGTGTTAGTCGGCAACCAAACGCCTAACGATATGCTGCCTTATTCCCCGTCGTCGTCAGGCGCTATCCTCAGCGCCACAGATTGCCCTGCTGATTTTAGCCGGTTGAAATGTACGACGGTGGATGAGGCATGCGCGCCAGGTTTCATGATTCTACTTTATGTCCGATAATACGTCCTCCACCACATATGGCCTGTCCTACCCTCGGCGGAACTTGGCCGGAAAGCCTGCTGGTGTCGTCAAAGCCTTCAGCCGGACCGCATCACCAGGCTTGAACGGACTCCCAAAAGCCTTTCGGTCAAAGTATGCCTTATGATAGCGCTGCACTGTTTTTAAATGAGACTGTGTCAGCTAAGGTGTGCAGACTAGGCTAAACTGCATCCGAAGTGTATGACCGGTCGCAATTAAAGGTTCATGATAAGAGGTCAGCAACAGCGTATCTGAAGGTAGTCGTAGTTCGCGCCCCGTCATCATGAGGTGTGGCGTCTGATCTGTGGCGGAATGGAGGCGCGATACGCCAACATACATTTGGCTAAATTCGTATCCCATTATCGACGCGTCTCCTCGTTCAAAAATGACTAGCAACCTCTTCAATCTGCAGTTGGTGCGCTCAACTAATCCGTTCCCTTCCGGGTGATATGCCGTCGTGCGGGTTATCCAAATTCCGAATATGTGACACATTTCCCTCATCAGTACACTCTCAAAATATGCTTCTCGATCCGAATGTAACTGATAATGTACTCCCCGCCTTGCCACCCCGTCGCTAAAAAACCTTCGCTATGCTCCACGCATCCACATTACGCATCGGTACGACCGCGCTATTTTGTGAAGTAATCCACCCTAACCAACCTATGGCGATGATCTCGTGCTGTTTCTGGCAACGGGCCGACGATGTCAATGCCTACTATCTCACTAGGAAACCCATCTGTCATCGGCTGAAGCGGACCACGATGGATATTTGCAAGGTTTTTGATTCTCGCATAGTCAGCGCATGCTTGGCAGTAAATGGCGATATCACGTCGCAAATGACGCCACCAAAAACGTCGGACTGCAGCCTCCATTTTGTTTTGTTTTACGTGGCCTAATCCCTCGTGTTTGCGTCGCATAACTTCCTGAGTCGCGGCTGTTGGGACGATTTTTCTGCGTAAATTACTTGGTCCGTTTTGAAAATACATGATGCCATCTAGTACTCGTAAATGCGTCCATAGCGACAAGAGGCATTTCGTTTCCCCGCTGGCGCCAGCCAATTCTTGTTGTGTTGGTCATTCCCCGTTCTGAACAATGCCATTGTACAGGATGTTAATTCGGGTCGGTCGACTGCATACGGATCTATTCCTCGGTCTCTGATGCATCAGAAATGACGACGGATACACACGCAGCTGTGCACGACGGACACGGCCCATGATTTCTGTTAGGTCTTCGTAACAAGGCGTCAGTGTTCCCGGCCGATGATGGCACTCAAGGTCGTATACCTGCAGCTGTTCTGATCTTCGGGGTCTCGGAAATTTTGCAGCCAAACCAACGATTGATGATCGATGCGCACGACAAATTTACGGCCAAAAGGTACTGGCGAAATTGCTTGATAAAATATATAAATGCAAGCATTACCTTACGTGTTACACAATAATTGCTTTCCCGTTGTGAAAGACTTCGACTAGCATACGCCATCACTGGTTTCTCTCCATCTGGTGTTCGTTGCGGAAGTACAGCTCCGATGCCTTTGCCGCTGGCATCTGTATCCAATATAAAGGGTCTCGCAGATGGACGTGTATCTGGAAACGCCAGTAACGGTTTCACACAACGAATTTTGAAGACCTTCAAATGCACTTCGCTGCGCTTTCCCCCAAGTGAAGGCTTGATTTGCTTTCAGAATTTCGTTCAACGGGACGGCAGTAGTAGCAAAATGTGTACACAGCGCCGATAGTAAGAAGAGAGCGCGAGAAAGCTGCGTACTTCATCGGTGTTATTTGGGACGGGCCACGAACGAACCTGCTCTACTTTTTCTGGGTCGCAGCGTACTCCATTGCCAGAAACGATGTGGCCTAGATAAGATACTTCTTTTTTTAGAAATTGGCATTTAGAGGGTTTGAGTTTTAATCCCAATTGTATCAGCCGATTCAACACTACAACCAGACTCTGATTGGGCTCAGCTACCGTCCTTCCGTGGACAATGATGTCATCTAGGTAAACTAGACAACCTCCGGGTATGATTCCTGACTGCTCTGTGCATCATTCGCTGGAACGTAGCTTGGGTGTTCGTGAATCCGAAGATCATCGTCTGGAACTCATACAGACCAGATGGAACAACATGCTGATTTACGTCAATCTTCCGGATCTAGCTCCATTTGCCAATAACCAGAAGCTAAACCTAACTTAGTGAACCAATGCGAATCTGCGAGAACGTCCATGGTGTCATCTATTCAGGGCAAATGGATCTAATCTTTTCGTGTGGTGGCGTTTAATTTCCGGTAGTCGGCCCACAGGCGTAGGTCGTCACTCTTTCTTCACCAAAACTATGAGACAGGCCCACGGGGAATTGGACGGTCTATTAATGTCCCGTCTAAGCATATCTTCGATCATACATTTCAGTTCTTACTGAAAGTGCGCTGGTACGTGCCTGGCCACTTGACGAATCGGGTGTGCATTACCCGTATCAATGCGGTGTTGCATGAAACTGCACCGACCGAGATCGCAACAGCATGCTGATAATTGTTCAAAATTTCCTTTAATTTATCGATGGCTGAGTATGGGATGTCCGCAGGAACGTTACGAATAAGTTTCTGCACAGCGGCGTCTTCTACCACGCATGATGACACGCAAACAATAGTCGAATTGAATGACATTATCCGCTTACCGATTTCGAGTGTTTTATTGACGAGATCGATTCTCGCATCGTGATCATAAAGAAAGTCAACTCCAAGCATCACATCCCACCGTAGTCTATCGACTATGAGCAAGCGGTTACTGGTAGAAATGCCGCCTAGCGATACAATAGCAGTAGTCCAGTCTACTGGATTGATGGAAGAACCATTGGCCACCATCGGATTGACAGATCTGTCGGTATGTATAGAGACTCCTCACGGTACGACACGTATATGAACCAGAGAACATGTAGCCCCAGTGTCAATTAGCGTGCCAACACGCTTAAACCACACAAAACCTGACACAACAGGAGTTGAGATGGCATTGGCGAAGGTAACAGCAGGAACCTTAAACGAACATCGAGACTCACCCGGTCGGTTATGTCTGCAACTAGGCAAATCTTCCAAATCTGCGGCAGTAGGGGTAATCCATTCTGGGCCCTATAGACGGTTCCTTGGTAAAGTGAGGAACGTTATTCCGCTGGATTGACCGATAGCCAGCAAAATTGCCTTGGCCACTCTGTTGTTGATCACGAGGCCGAACAACCGGTACCAATTCAGGGTAATCCAATACCCACTCTGGTTCCTCCCGAGCGATCACAGCAAGGATTTTCTCTCGGCGAGTGGCAGAGTCCTCAGTTTCCTGCAAAGTGCAGGTGGCTTCTCTAGGAAATCCCTCTTGATATCAATGTTAGTTGTGCCTTGAAGATCCTTTAGAAAGATATCACGGCTGGCCTTGTCGACATGTGGGTAGACCAGGGTGGCAAGTTTCCGCAGCGCAACAGTAAATCTGGTGAACTGTTCCCCGTGTCGTTGAACACGAGCGTGGTCCTGCCGACTGTATTCCCACTCATGTAGGGACGGTTGCAAAGCTTCCTTCAATTGGGTAAACGTTGTTCCTTCCACCACATCTCAAATAATATCCTTTGAAACTGCAATATGATAAGCATCGTTGCTTAGGAGGCTTGCGAGGGCAGCGGCCCTTTCATTTTCGGCAAACCTGTCAACGTATCACCAGACTTGTCGTTCCCATTGCTCATACTCATCCGCAATGCAAAACTTCTCGGGAGAGGATGGTTGGGGTGGCGCTTGTACCCGAACCTGACCACGATAAATAAGCGTTCATTAATCCCGAGAGGGCTGAAACCATTCGTCCAAATACAGTGAACTCGCTGATTGTGGATTCGGGATCATTCAAAATTTTGCTCTCGACATCGGTTTTCGGCATAATTTCATTTTACGAGGGAAGCGGTAGTCCTTGTTGCCGATCCTGACAGCGTCGCCAAATATGTAGTAGACATGAAAGCGGAAGTGTGAATTCACACGCAACTAAGAACCAATAACCAGTAGAACTTTTATTCCACGGTGATGCTGGGAAGAAGGAACAGTTACGAAGGAAGCACAACAACAGAAGCAAAGGGAACGCACGTCCTCACACACGAGAGGAACGGGGAACAGTCGCGCGCCGGAGAAAGCGAGTAGTCAGGTTACTGTCAAGGTCTCGTCAGGGGAAACCGAGGGAAGAAGGAGTTGGTCAAATAACACTAGCTGTCCGTGAAATCCTTGGCCTTCTGTTGCCTTAAATGGTTGCTTTGGAATTTGTGTGCCAGTTGCCCTGAACTAGAAAAGGCAATGTGTTAGTCGGCAATCAAACGCTTAATGATATGCTACAGTCATTCCACTCAACCGATGACTCTAGCCTACACCAAGTGCCGCTGAAGAAGTCGCTGGTATGCTGTAAGCTCTTGCTACGTCCACACTTCCTGCACCGGACTGTTTTCATCCCTTAATACTGAAAACACTGGCTCTTGCGATAGCTACTCTCCTATCTGGTCTGTTCAGTAAATCGCTAGGGCAGTGGGTGCATCCTCGGGAATGGGAGAATTCTGTTGTAAAACCTTTACCTAAAGAAGGTAACCCGCACAAGCTCGAAAATTATCGTCCAATGTCTGACAACAATAACTGCAAAGGTCTTGGAGAGGATGGTATAGAAGGCTCAATTGCAGGTGGCGGAGACAGGTGGAATCCTCAACGCAGCTCAACACGGGTTTTTGAGCCAACGTTCATGTGTGACGAACTTGGTTGTGGCCCGGAAACACTGTGTGATGGCGTTAAATGATGACGTCGGCATTGACATCCTGGTTGATTTCAACAAAGCGTTCGACAGAGTTGATCACGCCGAACTGCTCAACCGACTTCGAACTGCTGGGATCGGTGGATAAAATTGTTCGTTGAGGGTAGACGTTGGAGGGTTAAAGTAAATGATCACCATACTGATTGGTTTGCCTCCTTGAGTGGCGTACCCCGGGGCACAGTGCTCGGACCTATCCTGTTTCTTCTACATGTCAATGATGTGAATAAAAGGCTGAAATCGCATTGTGTGTTATTTGCTAATGACCTCAAAGTATGGCGCGAGATATGAGGAGCAGAGGACTATGTCATACTCCCACAGAACTTGGATCAGCTCCTTGCTTTCTCGCAACAGCGGAAACTGCCCATTAATCCCATGAAGTGCGAATTTCTGAGCATCTACAGACATAGCCAATAACGTTCCTACTTCTTGGATGGGAAACAACTAACCGCGGTTTCTAGTGTCCGAGATCTGGGAGTGTTATCACGCAGAGACCTCAAGTCATGTGATCATACTAATTGACGTACCGTTCTGACTTAAGGGCACTCTAGACACTAAAATGGGATTACCATATATGGACAGGAACTAGTTCTTAAGGTTTCCCCAGCACTAATACGTCTTCTCAAGGAATACGGCACACCAGCTTACCATCCGGTTACGTGGGGTGAAGCTAGCACTCTTGAGAGGGTGCAACGGTTGGCTACGCGGATGATTCTTCTCTTTGGACACTGGATTACACTGACAGATGTCGATGATTAAGGTTGCATACTCTAGAATACCGGCGACTGAGGATGGACCTCATAACCATTTTTCGAGTATTACGGCTGAGACTGTTACCATCCCTTCGTTCTCTCTTTACGATCGATGAAGTCAGTATTATAAGGCGGCATCAATCCGAGCTAGAAGTAACACGATTAGACAATGTAAATCATGTCTACTATTTTGAACGACGACTCGTGCCTTTTTGGAATCGTCTACCATCGACGATTGTGCAATCTGAAACCCACGACCAATTTAAAAGAGGCTTGGGCTTATATTTTACTGATCTGTATCATAATGACGATGTCACAGCGGCACTCCAACCACCCATCAACTGCTCAACCGCTGGGCCCAGGGTGTACCTGGCATGACATCTGGTTCACTTTTGATGGAGTGCACCCAGAAATTTTTACTTTTTGCTCTTAATAAATGTTTCTGATTTGTAGAGGGCAGAAGGGAAATCCCATGTTAACCCCGTCGCCTCCAGATCAGCACGGGAGGCAACTCTACCTTAGCGACCCAACAGTCCTCAAGTGGTCAGGGAAATCGAAGAGGAACAGTGCTATCCAGGCATCTTACGCAGGTGAAAATCCAAAAGCCGCTTGAAAATTTCCTCAGTTTGTGCGCTGACTGCGTTTTCTGGGAGGTTGCTCCAGTCGTTTACCACTCGAATAGAAAGCCCGACAGCGGAACGGACTCGGAGCATCCTTGGTTTAAGTACTTTCCAACTGTGACCTCGTGCTGGGCCTCCCACATTGAGTTGTACAAACTGCCGCAGTTCCAAGTTCGCCTCTTAGTAAGCGCCTACTGAAGATGGGGTCTCCACGGCGACGACGCTAGTACTGTGAAGTGGTTCATCTCTTGAACTCAAAGTGGGTAAGGGAAATCCCCAAGTCCGGAGACAAATTTTGAGCCTCATCTTTAGACCCTTTCTATTAGGACACATTCTAGCTTTGAAAGCGGACACGTGGCCGGTAGACCGTACTCAAGAATAGGTCGTACGTGATAGGTGAATAGTATCCTGAAGATCTTTGATGTCATCCGAGAGAATGATCTTATGGCACCCAACATCCTGTTAGCAGAGACCACTCTCCTTAGTGTGTCATGGGTGGTTTTTAGCTCCGAGGCAATTAAAACACCTAGGTCTTTTTCCCGGGCGGCATTCTTGAGGAGCAAACCCCCAATGTGGTAGGTGCCAAGTGGATCAAACGCACCAATCAGAGGACAACATTCTGCAAACTTGATAGGTAAGCCACCTGATGGATCCAGCTTGGCCTGTAGTTTATCAGCGGTATCGACTTCCGAGACCGACCAAAGCTTGATAATCAGTATAAATCAGGCATTCGGTTTGAAGCGTTTCGGGAAGGCCTTTGATGAACAGCTTGAAAGTTCAAGTACGAGGGCAGATTCTTGCGGGACCCCGCTGGTCATTAACTGGCTAAGAATGAGTTTCCTTCACTTTCACCTGCATGCTTTTGTCTCCCAAAAAGTCAGGGATCCACGAGTACAGCCGTGCACTGACATCAATTTCCCGAAGTTTTTATAGCAATCGCTGATGTGGGACCTTAACCAACGTCTTGCTGAAGTCAACGCAGACATCTAGACGTTTGCCAACTATTGATCTTAACTATTTTTCCCTCGCCACCAGTGGGTTGGTAGTGCAGGAGCGTCCCTTCTGAAAGCCGTGCCGTGTAGTGGAGGTGATGTTCAGCTCAGAAGTGCTTCTGTAGAGCGCGTTTGATAGTCTCCATGAGCTAGGAACTTGTCGTCAGACAGTTCCTGGGGTCAAGAGGATTTCCACCTTTGTGCTTTGGCATCAATATTTCCAGTTTACAGTCGGCGGGTAGACATCCAGCTTCTAGAGAGAGCTGCAAAATCGCACGGATGGGTGTGGCAATGTAATCTGCCATTGTCTTGAGAAAGAGGGGATGCAACCTGTCAAGGCCAAGTGACGAGTTAGGATCTCGCTCTAGAAACATTTTCGCAACAGTTTCCGCGTTGAATTCGATGTCCTCAAGACGGTTGAGATCCGAAGCATCGAGACTGTTGAGCGGTGGGTCCTCCAGTGCGTAAACGGATGAGTAATGCCGGATCAGGTGATCTGCTTTCTCGCCGTCTTCGTATAGAACCGAATCTGTTGCACTGGATGACAAGGCAGTCATACTACAGCCGACTTTGGTGCTTTTGTTAATATAAGCATAGAGCTTTTTTAGGTCTGGACGCAGATTGTTGCCTTTACCCCCGCTTTTTCGTAATACATAGGGTCCAGAACCTCTGGTAGTTCGAATGGTCCGAGGCCACTTCGTTAGATTTGCAACCGTTTCATAGTTGCTTTCGCTGCTTTATTAGAAGCCGTATTTCCAGATCAATCCAAGGAGGGGCTCTCGTGTGGGCTATTTTTTTAGTTTGGGACTTGTTCAATGGGTTTGTTCATTTAGGAGCTCAGAGGTGTCTGCACTGTCGAGGTCGAGATTTTTGGACTATTCCAGTTCAACATGCTAGTCCCCTCTCTTAGGCAGGTAGGATTGATTCGCTAGAACTTTCGGTAGTGAACCCTTCACTTTTGACTGAAAAATCGTCGCGTCCACGTCAAGTGATCTTATGACCACTCGATGGAAGAGTGACCAGTCCAGACATGTCAGCAGATACATGTGTGAGCACAAAATTAAGAATGTGGGGTGTCTGGCATTGTTACAATGCATCCATAGTTGTCAGTTACTTTAGTTTCAAACCTACATTGCGTTAATAATTCCAGACCTTACTCTTTTCTAGTCGGTATACACTTCTATTCATTCATGTTCTTAAGTGCTGCAACTTGGTTTAGCTCGGTGTTGTCGAACGCTAGGTAACTATCAGTCTTGTCTCGGAACTGTTACGAAATTGTCACGTTCACTTATGCATGCTAGGTAAGTTCATTTACCTTAATTACTACTTATTTTGATGCCGTTTATATTCTCCCTCCCGATCGAAAAACCACTTTCCTGAACTTGTATGCTTACCGGCTTGATTGTCTTACAGGTTCATCACTCCACATGTTCCTAGTCATCGGCTGCGGTTGACCATCTGTGTGTGCATCACCCGGTCACTGTACCTTTCACTTCACATGGACGCAACATCTCGTCATCCGTGATTGAGGAATCTACCTTCGAATCATTTGACGCGTTAACCCATTCTGCCTAGTACGCTGGACAGAGATGTCCTTCAAAATTTAGCCTTCAGCTCATCTTCGATCAATTAACGTTCCAAGAACAAAATAGGTTTGCGCCTAACGAGCGTCCGGTTTCTTCTGCCGGCAAGCAGACCAAAGCTCCATGCACTTAAACGTTTTAGCTATTCTCCTAGCTTCTGCAAAAGAAATGTAGCAGGAACAAGTGTACTTTATTGCATCATAGGCCACGAGATGTGGGAGAATGTTCGACAAATTTGCGATAGCTGGGTTGGGCACCTCCATTATCATCATTATCACCATCATCAACAACAATAGCAGTACACCAGCCCTTTGATCTGATGCTTCGCAGCCATACAACCATGATTACCTAAGGTATAATAAGTGAGAGAAAAGGGGGACTCACAGACATATTAATGTTCTAAGCAAACATTTAGGATCAAGACGCTCACATCTTGCGATAACAATTTACCGTCACAACACAACAAACAACTGGCTATCGTGCAAGGATAAGGCGGCAGCAGCGGAACATCTAACCAACACTTATCTAGGCCATTTTGAAAGGCTCCTAAGGTAGTATTTCCCATTATAGCAGAAGTTTTTCCAACTGGACTACGCGGTTCGCAAAGAATTATGTCCTAACTCCCAGCACGTACCTCTAACGCTTATGCTTAAGTAGATGCCCCGCAGGTGCTGGGGTACGGCTAGCTCTACCCAACCAGAAGGCTTGATACCAACGAAGTCCTTCATAGTATTGAACATTTGTCAATTCTTCTCAATCTGTTCTGTTCCAATGAAACTAATCCTACGCTCCTTAGACGTTTAAATTGACTGTTCACGCTGGCCCTTAATTATCCTAGCCGCCAGTTCTTGGATCTTTTCTATACAGGCAACATCTTTTCCAAGATACGGCGCCCAAGCTCGCACACGGTGTTCTAATTAAGTCTTACCACCATCTCATCTATGGGAATGTATACAAGCCTAGCATTTAATAACGTTCTTTTGTGACGGAATAGCTCCTGCCACACCTTATTGGCATACTGACAATGTGCTGAGGGTTTGAAGTTACTCGTCATGTGGACACCCAGATCACGTGCTTTATCAGCGCACTGCAATTTCGGAGTGCCGGCAAAATTTTAACTGTATTCCCATCGCTACTTGAAAATAGCAGCTGACACTTATCGGCATTAAGAGGCGTCTCACAAGGACGACAATCCTGCCACAGTACGAAGGACCTTGAACACCTTGCGTCTGTTACCTCTGCTAGTAACTTTTACATCACCCACAACGATATCGCAAACTTTTTCAAGTCATTCACATACGTAAGAACAACAGCTAGCTCAAAACAGAACTCAGGGCACACTGTGTGGTGTCTGTGCTTGATTTGGAGTCACCAACTCTAACACGGGAGGTTCTCGCGCAATAAAATTCTACTGTCCAACTTCATTAGTTGGGGATGTTCCCAAAGCACGTCAGATTTTCCAGTAAGGAACGATGGCTGATGTTGTCGAATGCTTTAATGGATTCGATAAAAATAATCTTCCGATGAAATCTCATTATCGAGGTAGCGTGTTGTTTCATCTAGACAGTACAACAGATTTGTGAGACATGACTTCTTGACGAAACCGTGTTGCTCCACTTCTATCTATGAGCAACTAAGTGCCCACAAATTCTTTCTAGAACTTGAAGTATTCGGACAGAACGCCAGTGCGACTGCTAGGCTTATAGTGGACAGGGACTTCTTTATATCCCCTTTTCCTCATTGTGACAACTGTCTCCTTCCAGTCTTGTGGTGTCGGATGGTACCAGGATGTCCGCAACGATGATTTGCGTAGGCGAGCGCTCGCTAGGGAGTCATGTTAGCTCCTTAGAACAACAGATAGCACTGAATAAGTTGCTTTGACTTGGGTACGTACTACATACGCCTGGTCACCGCTTACCTAGGAGGACCTTGTTTAGTCTGTCATGTGTAGGATGGCGCAACGCTGGACGTGGACAGAACTTGACTTGGCAGCGGGAAATGAAATTACTGACGACCAAACTGGGTGCCGTTGGTCCGTATCTCCTTCCGGGCTGAAGTCCGCGCGACCCGCCTTGTGTTTGGCTCGAGACTTTACAGGGCATAGCTCTCAACTGACACCAGTGGCGCGTCTGCTGCCGTCTCCTAGTCGGACTGCTTGTTTGACGTGTGTTTGGTGTTGAGTTATCTGCGGGGTAATGGCTGCTTATGACGCGGGGCAGTGAAAGCAGCAAGGAAGCTGTCTCGCCGATGCCGCCTTCTCTTTACACGATAGCTGTTTGTGATGGTATGTTGTTAACATAAGGTGTAGGTGCCTTGACCCTGAATGTTTGCTTATGGCATTAAGGTCTTCAGGTAGGCCCCCTTTCTCTCCCTCTTCTTATTCTTCTATTCCATAAGTCATCATGGTTGTATGGCAGCAAAATATCAGTTCAAATGGCTGATGTACCTGCTGTTGTTGATGATGAAATCTTTTGGTAGCCTACGTTCCTGGAATGACATGTTGAGAAGATGCAAGACCGGATATTGGAATATGTCAGCGAATGGCATGACATTCTGAGGATGCACATTATCAGGTCCGACCGATTTGTAAGGGGTCTAAGCGTGCCAATATATCACACTTTTGATGCAGTTTGTGGAACGTCTGGCATTATGCTCCCGGTTTGATGATGCGACTGTCAAAGTATAGGACACTCATTAACCGCACAATGCACGTTTTGAGACCGCAGCATTGCCTTCACCTTATCCGCATTATCTGTATCATGACTACCGTCCTTCGTCCTTTGGTTTCTGTTCTCTCTCAAAGAAACCTTTGACCGAACATGACTGTAATACATCTTCGGCCTTGCTTCTGCATTCTTGGTTACTCTATGCTCACAGTAGTATTTTGTTGTCCTTGCAATTTGACTGCTGAAATCCGGGGTCTTTTTACTGTAGATAACTCTTAAACCCTGCGGACAACTGAAACTTCCAATGGTCCTCGCGTATCTTTATCGCCTGATCAATTCACCGACACCACCAGCAAATCTTGTTGATATGTCTTATGTAGCGCAATGTGGTAAACTCATCCAGAAGTTGGACAAGCTCAACTTTGATTAAGCTCCATTGTTGTTCAGACGTGGTGCGCTTTCAATCAGAAACCCACTTGATCTGCAGGGTTTCGTCTTGTAACTGCTTTGGCTTGGCACTGCCTAAGATCTGCCAAGATCTTGTTGACTACGCCTAGACTTTCTTGCGCGATAAACTAAACACGCATTGAGCAGCTTGCCCTAAACTCCAGGAGATAGCTCTTCGCAATAGGTCCCCTGGATTGATCGGGAACCACTGCCACCAATGAACTAACGTAGGTAACTTTGGTACACATTATGAGGTCTAATTCATTCTCATCATTATCACCATCAATATCCATTAGCTGGAGGTGCATAACACATCAATTATTGTGCCGCAATACAAAAAAGATAAGATACTAAACACTGCGAAATACAAAATCTAAAAGAGTAATATAACACTAAATGTCATTTTTTGTACGGTGTGGGATCGCGGTTGGAGGACGAAGCGAAACGGAAAGTGAGGGACACAGAAACTTGCAATACGAACGCCAATGAAATCGGCTCTTCGCCATGTCAACATGTCTGTTCAACTATACGTGTTCATCGTCTCTCGGACACCAGCCCGACAATCTGAAGTAAGGGTTTTCATTCCTCTTTAACAATTCATCGCTTAGCCTCCTCTCATCTTCTATGCACAACCCGGCGAGCAAACCGTACAATTCGCGGCAGTCGGTGCTGACTTGCGCCACAACTGGCCCAGCCATCAGAGTCTGGTGCCTGATATAATTGTGCTGAGCGGCTCACCCCATCCTCCTGTGTTATTGACAGGGGGTTGAACATGCGCATTGATCACGCCATGTCCTCATCACATATGAGCTAAACTGCGAATGCACCGATGATCACACGTTACCAACCTCTTTAAGTCTGTCGAGTTGATTGACCAAGTTTCGAAACTGTACAGAAGAGTTAAACGCACATCTTCATCGTAAACTCTGCCTTTCAGAATGTGAGTGATAGCACGTCGGCGCCACAAGTGGTGGTGATTGGCAGAGGCACCTCGAGCTTTTTCTGTACGGTTCATGATATCTTCTCTTCCACCGGCGCTAATACAACTGTTTAACTGATTGAAATCCTGAACAAATTCTAGCTCATCACCACAGATGGTCGTTATAAGATTGGGTCTCCGTCAGTCTTAGAGAATAACTTTGCACCTCGTGGGTGCAATACAGCCCGAAACGACTGGCAGCCATTGCTAATTTGGTCAGTGCTGCTTGGAACGTTTGGGAGCCGTTACAGATTAGGGAAATGTTATCTTCGGTACACTCCAAGTCAAGAACTCGCTCACCAAGAAGCAGCCTCACACCTTGTAGGTCTTGCCCTGTGAACGCTGTTTCCATTACTTCGTCGAGATAATAATGTTTATTCTCGGTTTTACAAGACGTGCTCTTCCCAACATGATCAGGATTTCACTCAACTACAGAAGGCAACATATGCACCAAAATAGCGAAGGGGCTGTAACAGCTTCTAAGGAGTCAAGGATGCAGCCGAAGGTTCAATTAAAGTAATACGGTTATTCATAGAACCTTCCGGGGACCTGCTTCTATGTGGGTTAGTCCCCCTTGTGGTTTCATCCGCACTTCCACTCCCTTCTGGCTCTGTGCCGGTGTGGCTTTAAAGCATTCATGCCATCATCTCTCAGCCTGTTCTTATCTTCGATTAGGATAGACTCTTCAACCTAATCTGGCCGTCTTCCGGTGTGATCTGAACACATACACGTCACCACCGCTTCCATTTCGTTTGTTTGTTTTGGTTATTTTATGCGCAATTCTGGTGGCACTTTAGCCGTTCGGCCCATTTGACTTCTGAGTATAGTACCTTTTTTAACGCCATTGGGTTTGCAAGCAGTTCGCCTTTCGTCGGTGCACTGATCATTTTAGAAACTTCATTGTCACCTCAGGAGATGGGCCAAGTCGGAGACAACGATGCAAGAAGACTAAAAAAGAGTAAAAGAATAATTTAGTTCATGATAACGAGACATGACTCTTGGAGGAGTTCGATCGGTGGCTACTGGCGTATTGTGTGACGCATCCTAACTTACCTAGCGGTCACCTAAAGCCGAATGCAAGCGCTAAAACTAGCAGTGTACCTGTCAAGTTGGTTTGTCGAAAACCGGAAAGAAAGGAAATTAAAGTCACGCTCGAAGGAATAATGTATGTTCCACCGATAAAGTGAATTGACCACTTTGGAGAGAACGACTCTAGTGCTTTCTTCAGTCGTAATAATGAATCATTGCAGAAACGAAAGATTGTGAAGTGCAGGTGGTGGATTGAACAAAGCGAAAAGATGGGGGCGGAAGATGGATTGTTTGATATTATCAAGTCCGCATTCCTATACATACTCCTGTTTTATAGAGTTAGGTAGTTGTTAAATTGTTTTTTATATGCCCAATGGGTAGCTGAACTTCTAATGGCTTTGCGCAATCTATTCCAAAGCAGTGGATATTTACCTGTGAGTTACATCGGAGTCTCATGCGATAGCGGGATATTTTTGTTTCTCAGATTATATGGTGAAGGTCCTTGAAATTCCGGTTCATTAATAGTTGACAGCGGCGACAGTTAGCCATAAATTCTCACTGTCAGAACGATGCGCGTGCATCGCTCTTGACAGACAGTACCAAAGGGCACATCGATCCACCAACTCAAAGTCACCTCTGGTATCTGAGAACACGACTATGGTGAATCGACAATAAATATGGCTGTTCCAACACCTGACGTAAGATGGAGATGTGGTCAATACATCCTCGATTTCGACGGATCCCCGCTTGCTCCTCGCCAACTTCGCTTTCACGGGTGCCAGCGCGTCTGTGAAGAATGACAAAGGTAAGCAATTTAGAGACCATTCCGATCAGACTGCTTCCTCGATGATTCTGAGCGTGAGACCCCCTCTGAAAATTGACACCATAACAGAGCGGCTACAGTCTTTTGAGACAGTCGCCTTCTCCCATAGCTTCAAAAGTAGGTAGTGCGAATTACCCATGAGTACTGCTCCATGAATTCGAAAGGAACTCTAGGAAGTCTATATATACTACTGCAGATTTGTACAATTTCAACACTCCATGTTATGCTTTTGCGCTTTATAGCAGATCTGCGGAACCGACTCAGGGATCATTATCATTGTACACATTAGCTAAAGGTAGCAAACACTTCAGCTGTTTTGCCGCAATACAAGAGAGAAGAAGCAAAAACATGCAATAGGGGCACGTCGGCTGAGTCATCAGTAACGGATGGACATAGTTCCGGAGAGCTTACAGCCGGCTGTTGTACCACAAAAGAGTAACTTAAATCGTGGTTGGATTGTGTGGCTAAGAGAGTGGGGGGCGGACAAAGAAACTCACAACATAAGCGCTACTGAGATCGGCTCCCTGCTCTGTCAACAAGTGTACACAGCCAAACGTATTCATCATCTCTCGGACCCTAACCAGAAAGCCGAAAGGTTTCAACCGAAGCCAACTTCGAAGTAAGGACCTTCATTACTCTTGACCAAGCCATGCGGTCCAGGGAGAAGGGCGATCAATGACCAATGTCCAAATACAAAAGCGTGCATCTTCAGAATCCTGTGAGCTATCTTCCAATCTGCAAGTTTATGGAAAAGATGATCAATCTCACTTGAACATTACCTCATTCGTGCATGACTTTGAGAAGTGACGCTCTTTCACCAGTAATCTGCTAGTTGCGAGAGGAAGTGGATAAAATCAGTAGTTGCAGGCCAACGTCCAAATGTTTTTGCTGATCAACGCTTACTCTGTTAACCCCGGGAAACTAGTGGCAGTGGCAGTCTTAACTTCTGGATCGCGGATTTCCTAGCATAGAGAATCAAGCTTGTGTGATGATCATTGCTAGTGGTGTTCCGCCAGGTACTATCTTTAGACCTGAACTTTTCAAGCTGTTCAATGACCATCTTTCTGCAACAGTTCTAACTGAATGCTTAATCTATGCCGATGACCTTAAGCTATGGACTGGTGTCAGGCCACGATACCACTGATAGACTACATGCCACGCTAGATCTATTACACGACTGGTTAATCAATTGGGGCTTTCCAATAAACTACGAAAAATGTTGCGTCCTCCCCATTAATTCATCTAAGGCACTTAGCATCTATCACATTGGGAGAAAGGCGGTCTTAAAACCAATTAGGATACGCTGAGAAGTGTCTGCTGGTAACAGTGTATTGTTCCATTAGGTCCCAAGTGACACCAAAGCTCCTTAGGGTCATGTTCATTTCTCACGTACGACCGATTTTCGAGTACTTTTTACCAGCTGCATTTCCACTCAGAAAAGTCGAATGTACTTTGATTTAATAAGCTTAGCGACGTGACTGGAAATTTGTCTTTGGACTTCGGGATCTTTCCTGTCCCCTCCTAGTCCAGTAGGTGAACTTAATTTTGGATTTCCATCCCTGCCATGGAGACTTCGTCTCCATCAGGCGCATACTAATTCATGAACTGGGAAACGAACTGCAACGGTATTTCCCGCTTAGTATAGGAGGCTTGACACGAGGTCACAACGAGGCTATTTAAACCGAGGCGGCTTCAAGTTCACTCTGCCGTCTCCTTATCTACTCGGGAGGTAAACGACTGGGACGGTTTCAAAGCGACTGTTTTCAATGTTCAGTCGAAGGCAAGTTGCAAGCGACTATTGAACTCCCACGTCAGGACCACAGTTTTGCGATACTGCTCCGGCTCCCTTAAGACTGCTTAACCTCAACGACATTCCTCTTCTTTGCGCTGAACTAAATGAGACTGGGATGACATAGGACTTCTGTGCCCTCTACAACTCAATGACGGTGAACGATAGTCTAGCGATCCCTAACACGACACGTCATCTTCTTGTTCTTGCAGTATCGGGTTTGTCGCGATCCACTCCATTGTGCCATATTGGACGTGTGGTTTCCCAACGCATACCCGTATCAAGTACTCTGGAACTATCGAACTATCAGTTCCGTCTCATGTCCCTTACAGTCACAAACTATCGACAGTGTGCGCCATTGGTAGATTGCCATTCGACTGACATAACATATGCGTCCTTGCCTGGTGCTTACCTTCCGTATCCTGTTTAGCTGACCGGCTTCGATTTTACTTGCTGCACCCTAACTGTTAGAATTAATAGGGTTAGCAGTCAGTACTGTGAGATTCATAAAAACCAGATGCTAGTCGTGATCGGCTTTGATAAACCACAGAAAAGTGTGACTTTCAGTCTTATTATCAGCGGGTCTCCAACGCACCCAATACTCTGTATTTAGCACACCAACTTGCCCGTTTCACATATTTCCCAATGATTTACACCTGTTCCTAGCCATGCGGTTCAAGATTAATTGACTGCTGTCGGTTGCTTACTACTGAAGATGTCGAAAGTCATGCACTTATCAGTATGCGAGCGTGACTACTTCATTCTTATCCTCATTCCTTCAAGCTCCCTTTGAGTCTACGTGGGTACTGGCAATCACCCAATGCCCCAGTCCCCATACAGTCGTGACGGCGAGACCCCGCCTGTAGTTTTCGACGTACTGCTGATGCTATTTATCTCTATGATTACTGCGATTGCTGAGTAAACTGACAGTTGAATCACTCGGTATCTTCGACCTGAACGTTAGGTTGACTATCTCTGAAAATGACTTAGTCTACCTGTAATGCAGCGATTTCCGGTTCAGATGACATAACATACGGGTTTGTGCCTCCACGGTTTTTATAACGTTAAAAACTTTTTTGAGCTCTTACTGAAATACGATGCCGTTCCACGGTTTGTTGGCTATTCTTATCTAGCTTAATTCCGTAAGAAATACCGTAACCGAAACCATGGTGTTTTCATTCATTTCATACTACGTTTCATAGTGTATCGTGCGAGAATTACGGCCGGACTAGCCGTGTTCCCCTTTTCTCAAAACTTCTCGCATGCATTTGGCTGTGGCTGCTTGCTTACGCACTAGAAATTCGAATCGGGGAAGTCAGACGCTTCCATCATTAGGTATGTATACAGAAACCAACATGGACTGGTCAGTATATGTATTTTACGAGTTTCCCCTTCAATCAACGCAAACGCTTTCTCGTTAGAACACATTATGATATGCGCTCTAGACACAATAGAAGCAGAGGGAGATTTATTTTTTGATACGCTACATTCCATTAGTTCCGTAGCCTTATGTGTCACAAGCCTGCACTGGAATCCGAGGGCGCGCATTCGAGCATGCGTAGAGACTGGGCGACCCTCGCCACATGTGACCTTTGATAGTTGCGCGGCTGCGAAGCTTTGGTACGTAGTACTGACGTACTGGTGATGCCTATTTTACGCTGCATTCCAAAGGTTGTCCGTTGCACTTCAGTAAACGCTTTAGTGAAGCAATCAAGCAAGGTCATATGCCAGTAGTCCCAATGAACTTAATTTTCATTGGGTTGTCTTTCAAAGGTAACCACATTAGGAGGCTTACCAGGGAACGGGTAATTGTTTCACTACAAAGAGCTGCGGCCGCTCATCTCGACTAAACTGTGCTGATGTGTTCCATTAAGAAACTGACGGTGAGCCATTGCATGTCTCATTGCTTATACAAATTCACCTGTGGAGACAGCTACATTGGTTGCACTGAACAAAGTTTTGGTGTCAGAAGCAGTGAACACATCCCCAAGTTGTTACGCAGCCGGATGGGGTCTGTGACTACGGAATCAGTTGAATTGGGAAACCGAGCTACCTCACCAGTCAGAAATACTTTTTGGTCACCGGTCACCAAGTCAACCTTGATTAGTCATTCATAGTCTCAGTTGGTGGTCAGCGCCCCCACACGCTTAGGCTACTGGAGACCATCATTATCAACGGCGAACCTCCACCGATATCACACGAAAACAGCTGACTTTGGCTCTTACCCTACTCAAATAGCGCAAGCGTTTGACTAGCATCGATCTCCTTAGACATTATGTTTGTTTTCTTACCCATGTTGTGCATGTTTTGTGATTCATGTAGATGCACGGAATGGCGACGTCATCTCACAAACCACATGTTCTGTTCTCTTGAGTGGAATTTAAAGGGAATATTGTTCCAAACGTCAAATTGGTTTCTTCCTTTGTATGTGCTGGGACAGCATCACACAGCTTCCCCCGTAATTGCCTCTTTCGATAATAGTCCCTTTCTATTTGTTTGATATCACTTTTTTGCGTCGCTGCTTATCGCTTGTTAAGAGCTGCTCCTAGTTTTTGGATTTCTTTGCCTTCGAAAGTTGTTTTTGCTCCTTTTATGCAGTGGTGCGTCGGAATGATCTTTTCCCTTAACCTTGTGGTCTAACATATCGTGTATAACTCGTAACTGCTCTATTTGGCGTAGAGCATTACTTGCGTTGCTTGCTGACAAATTTAGGTTACGTCACCGAGATAACCTTCGGTTGATCTGATCAGGAACCTGTGTAAGCACTATAACTAGTTGGCGGCTCATTTTGCGGTACTCGTGTGAATGGATTGCGACACACACTCTCAGTGTAGACCGCGATTCACATTTCACGGAAACTTAGTCAATGCTACCTTTTCCTGTGGCGCCCGTTTTAGCCAGATTCGTGAGTAAATCGGGTTTCGTCGAAGTCGAGAATGTATTGACCACATCTTAACCTTACGGCACATATCCTGGCGGCCCACCGTTGTGTTCCTCGACGTCAAAGGTGTCCTCGTGTCAGTGGATCGATCTGCCTTTTGAAACTGTTTGTTAAGAGCAGGTGTGCCCCCCAAATATATAAATATCAAGAGTGCTGCACGCGCATAGTTCGGACAGAGTGATAATTTATGGCCAACTGTCGCCGCTATTCATTATTTCCATCATGTAAGACAGGGTTGCCCGCTGTCACCTTTCCCCTTCAACTTCGCTATTGACCAAGCCATGGTGATCGTGTTCACAGGACACAACTCAGAAGGCATGGAGTTGCTCCCACGTAATCGGCTTCTTGAATTTCAGTATGCTGGCGACATTGCCCGCATCTCTGACAGCTCACAAACGTGCCAAGCAGCGCTCGACAGAGTAACACTGGTCTTCAACCGTTTCGGACTATGCCTTGCACTCTCGAGGTGCGAAGGTTTCCTCTAAGATTGACAGGAACCGCCTCCTGCGCTGTCTGTTTGTGGAAATCGGTTGGAAATCGTTCAGTACTTCTACTACCTAAGCAGTTGTCAGCGTGGTCACCAACCGAGGTGCTTTCACTAAACTACGCCATCTATGATGCTGGCGGGCTGGCCTACCGAACAACCTTCCCGTGGTGCCAGCTGGGTGACTCGGGAATATCTCGCCCCAGCGAATGGTTCAGCGGCAGTGTTCCAGGACGTAGTGGGTTTTCGCTTGGCAAGCGTTCTCCTTATAAAAAGTCACATGTCCGTTTAACAACACTGCAACGTGGCGGATGTGACTCGCCACGAAATAACCACTGTCCTTTGTTTCACCTTGGTGAAGTCTAGTATCCCACCATCTTGTTGCTGAAATCGTGGGGAGGATTGGACCTCTGGCTACTCACCAAACGAAAGGCGTCTTAACTGAGCAATCAATGGGTGCGACTCCCTGATTTTGCTCCGCTGCCTTGTGGCTGGGTTATTGAGCCAATGGCCCGGCGTGGAGTCCCTTAAGACAACTCCCTGCTTCGGCTTGAGCAACCGGGTAGTATAGTGCCCTCTGTGTAAACGACTTATTTTGCAATTACTACTACGTCGCTCACTTTTGCTGCTACTTTCCCTGCTACTCATGCTTCTGCACCACACGCCAACATTTCTCTTATTGCTAATCCACAACCTGTGGAATCTACTTCCAATGCCCGTCTCGCCGAGATCCAAATCGTCCGGCCATCATCTATCCTTCGACCCCGTTCTTCACTCCGCCTGGCAGCGTTCAATGTTCAAACCCTCGAACAGATTGGACAACAGGCTGGTCTGGCGCGCACCCTAGAGTCCCTCGCCATCGATGTTTGTTACCTTTCAGTTACTCGATTGCAGGACCCCAGCACTGTGATTAAGTTATCCTCCCCGGCTGCTCTTTAAACCACATCTTACCTACGTCTGTCAGGTGACATGGAGGCTGTAGCAGCCGACTCAGCTGCTGTCGGTATCACATTAAGTGACAACGCGGAGGCTGCATTACTCGAATGGTTTCCAATCGACAGCCCTCTGTGTGCGGTTCGGCTTTAAAGCTCATGTAGAATCAATCGACATCGTGAAAACAGGTGCAATTTGTTTGTCGTTTCTGCCAACACTTTAACCGACTGCGGCTGTGCATCGATTAAGTGTGACTTTTATCGTGAACTCCACAATCTTTTGAACAAGGCTGAAAATTCAGCTATCATCGTCCTTGCCGGAGATCTCAATGCACGAGTAGCTCTTCTGCTCCCGTGCGAACGTCATCTTGGTGGCACTCACGCGTTTGATGAGAGTCGTTCTGACAATGATGATAGACTTCTCACGCTATGCGAAGACCACTGTCATTCTCACAAGTACGAACTTTAGGCATTTCGGAAGACGTGTATCCACCTGGCATCCTCCTTCACCAACGCAAGCGTGGTCACAACTAGATCACATTGCAACCAGCCTTAGATGGCGACTCAGCGTCCGGGATTGTAGATCGATTTGGTCTACGTACCCCGATTCAGATCATGCTTTGGTCTGCGCGGACATCTGCATGCGCTTTGGTGGTTGCTCGGAACGAAAGCACCATACGCTCGACACCAACAGGTTAGCTAACCCTACTTTTCGATCAACTTATCAAGCTTCTCTGTCACATGCATTCATTAGTACTCCACCTCGTGACATCGGAAATCATTGGAATTTACTGCGTACAACGATGCTATCTTCCAGTCATTCAATCTGCGGAATCACAAGGAGCTGGATTTCCGCACACTCACTGGAATTATTTAATCTTTGTAGAGCTACCTCTTCCGATTCAAATAGCAGTGCAATGCATCGCATCCTCAGCCAACAACTTAAGCAAAGCCTGTGTGCGGATCGCGAAACTTGGTGGTCTCAGCGCGTCTCAGAGATGGAAACGGCAGCCTTCTCTGGAAACTTTCGCAAACCATCCAAGGTCATTCGGGCCACTGGTCACAAAAGACCTGATGTCAAGGAGGTCATTTGCGAGGTTGACGGAACGCCGATCACCAACTTACACAGGCGGATGGACCGCTGGACTGAACACTTCCGCACTCATTTCGGTTGGCATCCTCCACCGGCGAGCCTAAGGAATATAAGTAATTGCGCGTCTTGGGACGTCACATTGGAACTACCCACGGAAGCTGAGGCCTGTCTTGAGCTTCGACACTTGAAGTGATTCAAATCTGCCGGCCCAGACGGACTTCCTCCGGAGCTGTTCAAGTTCGGGGGTTAAGCAATTGTCAACCAACAATAGCTCTATTCTCTAAGATCTGGTATGAAGTAACAGTTCCATCCGCTTGGAGCGATTCAATTATCGTCCCGATCTTCACGAAAGGTGCCCGTACCCTATGCACTAACCACCGAGGTATCAGTCTAATGTCCGCTGCCTCTAAGCTGTTAACATCCATTCTACTCCTCAGACTAAGCCCGATTAGAGAATTGCGCTCCCGTGAAGAACAAGCTGGTTTCGACCCCGGCCGAGGGTGTATAGATCACTTGTTTACGCTCCGCCAACTCCTATAAACGCGTAATCTTGACCGTCAGACCACTATTTTTATCTTTATGGACATCCGAGCCGCTTTCGACTCCGTCGATCAGCCAACTTTATAATGTTGCTTACAAAGGAATGGAGTACCCGTAAAATATCTCGCCATCCTTCGAGCATTGTATTGCAGTCTCAGATAAAATGAGGGCTTACGGTAAATTCTCTCCACCTTCTGTCGGCATTAACGGTGTACGACGGGGTTGCCCCATGTCCCAGTTTCTCTTCAATTTTGCGATCGCAGATGTCCTTTTAAACTTTCTCGATGGCTTTCAGGGTTCTGGTGTAGAGCTTCTTCCTGGCAACAGCGTGACCGAGTTAGATTACACTGATGATATTGCCTTGCTTGGTGATGGCGCACAGAGCACACAGGCCGTTCTAAACCGCTTCGCGATTGAAGAATTAAAATATAATATGACCTTTACGAAATGCAAAGTCCTGGTCCTGGATTAGCATCTGCCTGCCCCAGTGCTCACTCTTCAAGGTACGCAGCTCGAACAAGTGAACAACTTTGTTTACCTGCGAAGCTGTCTCTTCTAATGGTAGCATTGGAAAGGGGGTTTCCCTCCGCATTGCCAAAGCCCGTCCGGCCTTCGCCAACTTGAGGCATTTGTGGCGACGCCGTGATATTCCACTATTGGTAAAGGGCAGCGTCTACAATGCCTGTGTTCGCGCGTTGCTGTTGTATGAGAGTGAATCCTGGCCGATTCATGTGAATCACTTGCGTCAGATTTCGGTCTTTGACAACGGATGTCTGCAGAGAATAGCTCTTGGTGGATGAATCGCGTGCGAAGCGATGATGCTAGACGTCGCGTCTTGGGTAACACAGGACTTCCACTTGACAGACTGATACCGCTGCGCCAGCTGAGATGGCTGGGCCACGTTTTATGCATGCCATGAGAACGGCTGCCCCGTACAGGACTAGGCTGAAAGAAATCGCGCGATCGTCAGCCTATCACTTACAGACAAACCATTAAAGCGCAGACTTCCAGTTTGGCTATCATAGGTCCCGTGCGTCTTCCTGGCTAGGGGATCAAAAGTGGGGAACATCGCTGGCTGGATACTCTTTCGGAGATGGCGCAATACCATCAACCTCATTATACACTTTAGCTAGAGGTAGGAAAACACCTCCGCTATTGTGCCGCATCGCCATGGATGCGCAGTACCGGGCCCAATGGAAAATATGTACTCATATTTGTCTTGATTCTCCTGATTTACATCGCAAACATTAAACGCACACGAAAAGATAAAACGACAAGTGAAAAAAGAAATAAGAAAACAGACATGATTTACAACCAAGAAATCTTTTTCGTAGCTTTCATCCTTTTCTTCTTTTTGGTCTCTGTATTTATTACTTCCATTTCATGGTTTTCGCTAGCTCTATATCTATCTTCAAGACTATTAATTATATATATATATATATATATATATTGCTGACGGGTTATCATTCTCTGATGTGTGGAGTTTACAATGCATCCGCACCTCCGACCCCACTGTACCTTTGTGAAACCTGCCCAATTTAATTGGCAGACAATGGGGCTAGTTATGTTTACCATCGGTACCTTCGCAGGTTGGGTCATTTCTGGTGAGAACACGCGTGAGCAATGCGCCTGTTCCACCCTTTGTTTATGGCACAGGAAGAGCGTGTGAACCGCTCAGCACCATTGTTTCATGCACCGGACTCCGATGGCTTGGTCACATGTTGCGCATGCCAGCACACCGACTCGTGACGTGCATTGTTTATGCCCCCGTAGTCTGGATGGAAGAAGGGGAAGGATGGCCAATCGTTGACTTGGTCAAGTGGTATGTAGTCCCTTAGTTCCAAGTTGGCCTCGGTTGGAGCCTCTCGGCTTCCTGGCTAGAGTCCGAAAGACCATGAACACGCTTGTTTTTATGCACTTGACATGGCGAAGAGCCGGCCTCAGTGTGGTTTGTGTTATGAGTTTGTTTGTCCCTACTCGTTCTGTTTGCCTCCCTGTCCAACCACGATCTCATTTCGGACAAGTAAAATAACTTTCCGACCAAATAGCCGATTGTTAGCTCTCCGGAATGACTTCCATCCATTATTTATGAAACAGCTGACGTGTCTTTTGCGTCTTCTTTCCTTTCTAATGTATTGCTACACAGTAGCCGAGGTATTTCACACCTATAGCTAACGCCTATCATGATATGTTGATACATATGTTTGGCGGCGTCCGATTCCTTATTTGCCTATCACTGAGGCCTCTATAGGGCAGCCACAAAACGCCTGCGCCTACTGAGGAACCATGGGGGGCTTGCGTTGCGCTTCCCACCGCTCAATCTACGCATTACGATAACCCAAAGTAATTAGGCTAGGAAGCATGTGGATGGGCCGCTTTTCATCAACGGAGTCGGCCCGCATTCGTTCAGCATTCACGCCTAGAGCGTTCTTGCCTACCTTGGGAATTATGTATACTAGACGTGCATAAGGCGGTTGCCGGGTCGTAGTCTGCTCCACACTGGGTGCATGGAACCAATCTTTGAACCTAGCGGTCACAAAGAAGGTGCAGTTTGTCTCCCCAAATAACGAGCATTTATCTCCCGGAACCAGTATAATCGAGGTAGCGGTTTTTCGACAGATAGGCAGTTGTCCGCATTTGAGTCAAGCGCTGCCTTATTGGAGATATCAATCAGTAATCACAAACCGTGAAGGAAAAAAGACGATGATAGGACATTAAATTTTCGACAGAATAGCAACAGAGCACAATAAAATGTGTATGTGATCTAGTGTGAGGGTGATCTTACCAAGAGTGCATTTATGCCAGGGTATATCAATTATCTAGCAACGAAAGCAAAGATGACAAAGTGCAGTATAGACAGAGGATATGCGGATGAATAACGGATATGAGCATATATACTAAAATTGAATCAGTCAGATTTATATACTTGCTGAACAAGCGTGGGTGTAGGTCACTCACCTAATTGGAGTGCAGAAGCACGATAAATACAATATCAATCTTAGCACGAAGTGCTACATATATCTAAACTGTGTGAGATACGCTGGAACCTACATACCATGGAATTCATGGAAGACGAGTTTGCCCTATGGAAAAGGTTGCCGAGCATTTGCACACTGTATTCCAGATAACAGCCGCGTCTCTGGTTTAACTTCTGGCCTAAATAGATGTAAATGGTTAGCATCTGAAGACAATAGCCTTTTGTTTTGTCATGTGTTTCAGTATACAGCAGCTCGGTAGGAAACCAAAAGCGAATACTACCGATAACTGCCATCTCTCATTCTAACAGACCCGCTGCCTTGACGACAGGCTATAATTAGCCAACTGATCCGCACCACTGGTCTCAAGAAACCACGCGCCAGTGAGACAGTCAGACAGCACGGGTGCCATGATTCACAATAAGGAGCACCGCATGGCTCGTTCGGTAGCGTACTTCCGAGGGTGGTTCAGTTGCCCCTTTCTACCGGTCCTCTTCCTACTCTGGTGATGCAGGAGGAGCCATGGACGGTTATTTTAGGGGCGCCATCGTGGGCTGAGGTCCGAAACGTGATCACAGCCGTCAGTCGTTTTCGTGCTGCCGAACCAGATCCCCTCCCACATGCATTATTTAAGAATATGAGGTAAACTGCAAAGTACTGACCTCCCTGTTCGAACATGTCTGGAAGGAGGAGATTGTCTCGGCTAACCAGAGTGCATCGATCATATTGACAATTTACAGGCGTATTAGCTTAAGGCCATTTGTGGCATAATTGCTGGCCTTAATTCTCGTTTGTCGCCTCACTGCGAAGCTAGAATCCCGGATTATAGAAGAGCAAGCAGGTTTCCGCCAAGGACGGGTTGTAAAGACCATATATTTACTTTGCGGTAGATGCTAGAGCATCGATTAAGTCGATCGATGCATTTTGTTCCATATACTTGTACAGAATTGTGTTCCCATAAAATATGCGAACATTTTACGTGATCTGTACTCTGACACTACAAACCGCATCAGGGGTTTCTTTCACTTAGTGGATATCTTTCCGATACCAAGTGGCGTTCATCAGGGTTGTCCGATTTCCCCATTGTTGTTCAATTTCGCCGTGGACTCCATCATGGTGTGTTCCCTTGCGGAAGCTCACGATGCAGGCGTTAAGATGCTGCTTGGTGAAGGGCCAGTTGATCTGTGAGGTGATTGCTGCTTATAACGCTGAGCCGTGAAAGCCGCAAGGAAGCTGTCTCGCCGATGCCACCTTATCTTTGCACGATAGCCAGCTGTTTGTGATGCTATGTTGTTAACGCAAGTGTAAGCACCTAGACCCTTAATGCTTGTTTAGAGCATTAAGGTTTTCCGCCAGATCCCCGTTATCTCCTCGTCATTGTTCTTTGTTCCGTATGTCGTTGTCGTTGTACGGCAGCGAAGCATCGGTTCAAATGGCTGGTGCTCTGTTGTTGTTGTTGTTGTTGATGATGATGATGATGATGATGATGAGGATGATGATGCTGGTGATGGTGGTGGTGGTGATGATGATGATGATAATAATAAGGATGATGATGAGAGGCTAACCCAAATGACACAAGCGGTCGGCGATTTTCTTTCACAGCAGCCCTGTCACATCTAAAGTGTACGATCGCGTAACATTTTTCTTAGGCAGATGATGACGATGATGATCCCACTCCTCTTCTTCGATAAGATCTCGGGAAAACGAAAGCTAGTAGATTTCGCACTTCATATTATCTCATCACAGTTAACCACATCACTAACTATATACCAGTATGCAGATATGTACCTAACTTAGGATGGGACCAGAAAAGTTTGGGAGGCATAGTAAATGCAAGGAAGTGTACTCCTAAGTCCAGAACGGCTTATGGCTGACAATTATATTTTAACCCACCGACTTATATTATTGCGCTAGCCTCAGAAAACTGATAGTTGCAAGGTGGCGGAACACAGCACAACTTTGGACGCTGATTTGAGCACTTTGCCATTCCCCTTGACTGGTAGGAGCCTGTCTGTCGAATAATCCGCCCGCTGTGGAAGTAGCGGTTGGAATTTGTTTCTACTGAAATCTTTGTCATTGCTCGACCTACTACCGGAACTTCATTTGTCGAGAATATGTTAAATCGTTCGGTCACGCTTTTTTCTAAATTACATTGACTGCAGTTGTTTCATTTCACCACAAACAGTGCACTGTATGGTAATCACCAAATCGATAAATAGCGTTGAAGTGAACGTTTAATTTTGATCTAAAATTTTCATTTATCAGATGGGAATAGTCAACGGCTCTAGGCAGATGCGAATGTGAGAGTGTAGTTTGTTTCATGACTTCCTTATATGCAATACGGTTTCTAATCATTATTATGGTTGTTCCCTTGGGCCCTGCTCACGGTGCCAATGTACACCAACCCAGCAACTTTGATGAAACAATGTTTTGATATAAACTAACTGCACATCCTCTGCTTGGTGACTCGCTCGAACTATTTCAACTCTTCCCAAGAGTTCTCATATCGCAGCAGTTGCAATTCCCTTGTTTCCGACCCTGGTTGCTACTCATCAATATCCTTTCCATAACAATCAGGGATCGCTCTTTTTGTCTTTAAAACGACGAATTTTTGCTTTATGAGCGATTATTGCGTTCATATTCTTCTTGCCAAATTCTGCCACACCGAATGGGGGACGCTTCATATTCTGTACTTCTAGCGCATTTTTAACGGTGTTTCATTGCCTTCCTGGAGTCTTGTGATTCTATCTTTTCATCGGTCCATTCTCATAGCTGACGGATTTCTTTCTTCAAGTTGACGCTATTGCTTCCGGTGCTTCATGTGTTTGTCCATGGCTGCTATATGTTATAATCGCATCGCAATCATTCCCAACAATCGGCGTTTATCCTGATTTAACATCTGCCAGCGTAATCCTGCAACACCGCCCCAGTGAGCTTTTCGCGCACATTGAAGCGCTACCCGGTTTTCGTATTCTATAAAATGGATTACTCCTGTGGATTCGGTCCACAGCTTGGTGGATCTTTGAGGCGCAGTTCAAATATTCGTCGTTCTATCTCTTCCTCCAAGTACATTGGAGGCATCGATTGGCGTAAGTTCGCTGTAGATCCACTTGTAACCATAACTTAAGTGGGGTGCTATATTTCTGCATGTGAAACTTGCTCATCGCTTCTGATATACAGCACTCCATTGTTTGGTGGACTTTTTGTTACCGCTTCCTTGGCTTCACCTCCATCAACCCCTTCTTTCACATGTGATGTGTGTACGCTTCACGTATTTACTTGTCTCGCCACAATTCCGCGGTTGTTCATTTACTTTTTTCGCACTGTGTTTTATGTTGCTCTTTTCACCACAGGCGTCAATGTGACGTGCTTTTTTCTGCACTCATCTTAAACTATACTCAGTCCGCTTTGCTAAGCCACCTATGGATTGTCTGCTGCTACAAGTACCTGATCCTTTACGATTTTGTATGACGGTCATAGGTTCTAATTTTCCATCTATATGTAGTAGCATATTTTAACTCAAAGAATGTGAAGTACATCTGAAGCTACAGCCTAGCAATATGGAGGCTATGAACTGCAGTTCCATCCTTGTGTCACACAATTTATTTTTTGAGGTGATTACGTTTATGGTCATGCAAGTTCCTTTCTGAGAACCGAGTACCATTGCTCCCGCAGACATATTTAGTTTGTTAGTTTTTAGTTTTGCACAATCTGTTCTCTGTCGGCAGTGGTTTCGGTTTCCTGACCTACTTGTTCTCCCTAATGCGATCTGTTACTCAACGCTTGTTATTACGGCTAGACCATTGGTATCTCTCCGTTCGCATATACAGTGTCTAATGTAAACCTGAATTATAGGCATGCAAGTTGGAAGCACGCCTCGTTTTACTTCAGATCCGCCCTCACTCCCGTTGTCCATGGATGAAGGAGCTTGCTGGCATCCCAGGATGGTGCCTTGTCAAAGCCACAATGTCGTTTGTATTTTTCCTGCAAAATCTGTGTCTGCGTGCACACTGTACTTGCACCCCACCATGATTCAAACTATTGCAAAGGCCACGCGACCTGCTGCTAACGACAATTGACATCTACTTTGTTGTGTACAATACAGTACACATATTCGGAGTAGTATTTATGTCTCGTGAACACCCTCCGACCGTTTGCATCGCAGGTGGTTAAACTCGATCTACCACGCGGTAACAAAGGCTAAGCGCATGACAATGCACAGTGTGTGCTACTGCTTCATCTCAACACCAGCAACCTCCTTACACACTTGCCTACCATCAACCACAATTTAGGATGCTAGCTTCTCATTTTGAAGCGAAGTATCATTCCGGTGGTTGTTTTATACTATTGCTTAATCATAAATGACTTAACGGGGCCAGCCTTATTGCCTGGCCAATTTGGTGCCTTCAGTACAGTTGCTTCATCTCTTGATAGCTAGCTGATGATGGATCACCCATTAGCATATCGAAACGGGCGTTACACTTAATGCACTGACAACTAAGTTTTACTAAAAACGGCCCTGCAGTAATTCCCAAACTTTTCAGGTACGCTTTATATGGGTACGCTTATACCACCCGGTGCATGATGCGCGCCATTGTTACCTGCTATTTATTTGCGGCTTCAGCCATTAATGCACATTGTCTAGGGAAATGCGCCCAGTTCATCTTATATATATATATATATATATATATATATATATATATATATATATAAATATATTATATATATATATATATATATATATATATATATAAATATATATATATATATATATATATATATATATAAGGCTGGCGGCATCCGGTTTCGGATTTGCCAATCATTGTTGCCAGCCACAGGACGCCTGCGCCTACAAAGGGGACCATGGGTGGCTTGCGCTGCACCACCCACAGCTCCAACCACACCCCCATATCCAGTGTAAACACAAAGCAAGAAGATCGGGAGGCATGTGGATGGGAGCCACGTTTCATCAGCAGAGCCAACTCACACTCCTTCACAGGCAAACACAAACACGCTGTATTTGGGAATTAAACGCACACAAAGCGGGGGCTGGACCGTAGTCCGCTCCACACTGAGTGCATAGAACCACTTTGGTCCTCACACGGCCACAAGGACCGTGCACCCCGTCCCCTCCAGCAACGACCAACTGTCTCCTGGAGCCAGTATGGACGAGGTAGTGGGTAATAGACAGGGAGGCACCTTGTCAACCTGCACATCAACGCAGCCACACCGGGGATATCAAGCCACAGCCAATCACTTGGGTGAAAGATAACAAATAGAATAAATCGAGTAATGCATAAGGAAACAGTGGCATAAATCTTAAATTAATGAGCATTTAAAATAAGTTGTTTACAACATAAGTTCACGAGGTCAGAAAGTATATTTTACGGAAATGCCACAAACACGAAAATCTTATCAAAATTAACTATAATTAACTTAAGCGACGTGTGCAAGTTTATAGAAGAGCGTGCAGGTGTGCATTTATATGAGAAAGAAAAGCATTAGGACAAAATTGAAAACCCACCACCTGAAATAAATAGACTCAGCATGTAAACACGCGGTTAGTAAATCGAATTAAGCGTACCTACAAACGCTGCGCTGGTTTTGCCTACGTTCTCTGCAGGACCAGTCGTCACTTCGTTGGTGGCCCCGAGTGATCTTGCTCATGGCTCTCTAGGCATGCCTGACTCAGGCACTCGCGACCGCATGTGCTGCAGCACCATGCGCTCGATGTCAATGGAGTACAATCCATCGGCGCCTGCCGCTTCCGCATTTGCCGCTTCTTCACATGTAAAAGGTCTTTCTCCTGCATCTTCGCAACTGCCTTCGTGATCATCTCGCGCGATGCACGCTGATCAACCACTTTCGATTCCCATGATCTGCAATCAAGATTAGAACGTGAGAGGCTCACTTTGATCATGTCCTGGTAACGTAACTTTGGTTTCACCACATGCCGCTTTCCAATACTCAGCTGACCATATAAGAGTTGTTTCGCTATCCGCGTCGAATCCATACGGCTCACATGGCCGAGCCACTTTAGGTGTCTCAGCAAGAGTATGCAGTCCACTGCATACATCCCACTTTGTCGCAGCACTTTCCTGTCCGCAACTCTGTCACTCCAAGCGATGCTCAGAATCCGTCGCAAACACTGCTGATGGAACCGCTCGAGATATCACACATCCCCTTGGTACAGCGTCCACGTTTCACTGCCGTATAGAAGAACGGACAGTACCATGGATTTGTACACCATCAGCTTTGTGCCAATGTTAAGCTGATGGTTGTTCCACACTCGGTATTCTAGCTTCCCGAATGCCGCCGCTGCCTTCGACACGCGAATACGTCGCTCACTATGTATCTGCTGATCAGTCGGCATCACACTCCCAAGCTAGCTGAAGCGGGAGGTGGCTTCCTATACTACAGCACCAATGCTGATTTGCGGCAATATTGCAGATTGCACCTCCGGTGAAGGCTGAAAGAGACAGACAATTTTGTTTGTGTTGATGGTGGGGTCGAATTTGGTCGCTGTCGAAGCCGGAGCACTAGTCATGTGCTGCAACTCATTCGTGCTGTGTGCAAATAACGTACAGTCGTTAGCAAACAGCAACCTACGGGTAGTTGTCTCACAAAATAGAGTTGTCGTACCGAAACGACGGATGTTCATCAACCCACCATCAATACGGTGCTCCACATGAACATCGTAAGCACAAGCGGTATCAAAAGCACAAGATATCATGGCATGAAGATAAATATTAAACAGGGCAGGAGCTAAGACATAGCCTTGCTTTACGCCAGAGAAAAATGCAAAGTCATCCGTGGTCTCTCCACTTGGCTGCACCCTCGCTTGCATACCACTGTGCAGATATTCAATTAAACTTACAAACTTACGCGAGAAACCATACTTAACCAATACCAGCCAATATATAGGTTTTTTGAGCTGGATAAATTTCATTCCACTTTGTTTGGTTTCTTCTGCCTACCTTACTAATCTTCTATTAACTGGCCACGTTGGTTTCGCTGACTGCGCTTGTCTTCTGTTACTTTGTTGCGTTTGTGGCATTTCTGAGTAACTTGTGAGCATTTTTATTTATCCCGGATTCGTTACTATCCAACTTACTTCATATGGTAATTTAGCGAAGAGTTATGCCACCGTAGTCTATACATTATTGGATTTATTTTATTTCATCTTGTCGTTTCAAGTGCTTGGCTGTTACTTGAAAGCTCCGGTGGGGCTGCGATTGATGTGCATGTTGACAAGGTGCCTACCTGTTTCATGCTGGCCCCAAGAGACAGTTGGTCGTTTCTGTGGGGGTCGAGGTGCACGGTCCTTGTGGCCGTGTTAGGATCAAAGAGTGGTTCCATGCACTCAGCGTGGAGCGGGCTACAGTGCATCCACCGCATTGTGTGCACTTAATTCTCCGAATACAGCGTGCTTGTGTTTGCCTGTGAAGGAGTGTGGGCCGGCTCCGTTGATGAAGCGTGGCTCCCATCCACATGCCTCCCGGTCTTATTCCTTCGGGTTTACACTGGATATGGGGTGTGTGGTTGGAGCTGTGGGTGGTGCAGCGCAAGCTACCCATGGTCCCTCTGTAGGCGCAGGCGTCCTTTGGCTGGTCACAGTGACAGACAAATCCGAAATCGGATGCCGCTAACCATGTAGGTATGCGTGCCCATGCTGAGGCTGATGTTGCATTCTTGATGCTTCTTCACCGCAGTTGGGCTAAACCACCTTACACTTAAACTTGGTCTCTTTAAGATGGATACATTTCATTCCACTTTATTTGGTTTGTTCTGCCTATCTGAATAATCTTCTATTAACTGGCCACGTTGCTTACGCTAACTGCGCTTATCTTCGGTAACTTTGTTGCGTTTGTTGCATTTTTAAGTAACTTTTGGACATTTTTTACTTGTCGCGGATTCGTTTCTAACCAACTAACTTCTTATGTAATTTAGCGAACGGTTATGCCACCGTATCTGTATGCATTACTGGATTTATTTTATTTCATCTTACCGTTTCAACTGAATGGCTGTTGATTGATATTCTCGGTGTGGCTTCGCTTGATGTGCATGTTGACAAGGTGCCTACCTGTCTATTACCCACTACCTCGTCTATACTGGCTCCAGGAGACAGTTGGTCGTTGCTGGAGGGGACGGGGTGCACGGTCCTTGTGGCCGTGCTAGGCTCGAAGAGTGGTTCCATGCACTCAGTGTGGAGCGGTGCAGCCACCGCCTTGTGTGCGCTTGATTCTCCGAATACAGCGTGTTTGTGTTTGCCTGTGAAGGAGTGTGGGCCGGCTCCGTTGATGAAACGTGGCTCCCATCCACATGCCTCCCGGTCTTATTCCTTCGGGTTTACACTGGATATGGGGTATGTGGTTGGAGCTGTGGGTGGTGCAGCGCAAGCCATCCATGGTCCCTCTGTAGGCGCAGGCGTCCTGTGGCTGACCACAGTGACAGGCAAATCCGAAACCGGATGCCGCCAACCATATATATATATATATATATATATATATATATATATATATATATATATATATATATATATATATATGCCGATCCTTCGCGTGCAGTTGTTCCTTGAGTTTTTTTTCCTGCGAATTCACTCCCCTCTTAAGCTATGGCACCGGTTAAAGACCACAATAATATTGTTGTTATCTTTCATCTTGACAGCGGGAAGTCGACCATTACCGGCCATCTTATTTACAAATGTCAGGACATTGGTAATGGAACCATCAAGATGTTTGCGAAGGAGGCTCCTTAAATCGGCAAATGCTCTTCCAGATGCACATGTATGCTGGACATGCTTAAAGCGGGTCGTGAACTTGGCGTCACAATTGACATTGCTTTGTGGAAGTTTGAAGCAGTACGCTATTTTATCACTTATCGACGCTCCTGACCACCGAGATTTCATTAGAAACATGATTACAATAACAAGTCAAGCAAACTGCGCAGTTTGAATCGTCGCCGCCTTAACTGATGAGTTCGAGGCCGGTATCACAAAAATGGTCTGCCAAGGGATCATGGCCTCTTGGCTTACACACTAGAGGTTAAGCAGCTTATCGTGGCTGTCAACAAAATTGACAGCATTACACCACGATACAGTGAAAGCCGATTCCAGGAAATCACAAAAGATGTGTCGGCTTACATCAAAAAGTTTTGGTCCAGTCCTGCTACTCCAGGTGGGTGACTGATATTATGTAGAATTGTGGTAAGATGCCGTGGTTTAAAGGGTTTGAAGTAGAACGGGAGAGCGCCGAGGTTTCATGAGTCACTTTTTCTCAAACTCTGGATGCAATTGACCCCCTCTTGTCCAACAGACAAACCACTAAGGCTTCCCCTGCATGAGGTATATAAACTCGATGGTATCGGTACGGTGCCGGTCGGCCGAGTGGAAACGGACATAATGAAACCCGGTATGATTGTAATGTTCGCTCCCCCACCATTTCTGCAGAAGTCAAAACAATTGAAATGCACCACGAAAACCTAGCAGAGCTCTTGCCGGGCGGTAATGTCGGTTTCGCCGTCAAGAACATTTCCGTCGTGGGAAGGTGGCTGGCGCAGTAAGAATGACCCACCGAGAAATGCGGAAAGCTTCACTACGCAGGTTATGGTATTAGGACATCCTGGTGGGATCAAAAACGGTTACGTACCAGTTTTGGATTACCACACAGCTCGCGTTGCGTGCAACTTCAAAGAGCTCCTGAAGAAAGTTGACAACCGGTCAGGCAAAATTTGGAATCTTATCCGCCTTACATCAAGACTGGCAACGCCACAATTGTATCAATGGATCCAAGCAGGCCTATGTGCGTTAAGACGTTCTCGGAATATCCCCCACTTGGCCGCTTTGCTATACGCGATGTGCGACAAACGGTAGCTGTGGATGTCATCAGATCAGTTGAAAAGAAGAGCCAAGCTGTCAAGGCGGTGAAATCTGCGCAAAAAGTTTTAAGCAAAGTTGCTTATTTGTATTATCTAATAAATTCTCATGGAGAGATTGCCATCCTTGCGCATTGGATCTGTTAGCGTTCCTTAATCTGTGCATCCCGTTTGCCCTAGTTCAGTATTTCCGGTTGATCATTTCAGCTACGCCATCGGTTCATGGTCGCGAACTCCCATCAGCCGAGTATTTTACGAAAAGATGTTTGTCAAGGTATCGCATCCAGTCCTTCAGTCGAACAGTTCTCCCGACTCATAGTTTTTGCGTTCGATGTTGTAATGTACTAGAGGTAAGCGGATTTGCTTATGTTGTTCCACTCAGGTGGGAAGTCTAGCATTCACATGCACGGGGTAGCTGTTCTACGTTGTCTATCTCGGCTCTTCTGTACCGCAACACTAGTGCTTGTGGGCTTACATGCTAAGCCGCGGGACTTCGTACTACTGTAGCTAGCAAGCTGTTCGTTGTTGTCAGCTGGTTCGTTCATATCGCACTGCTCATTACTTGTTACAGGAAGCGTCAATTACCCGGGATTTTCGTGTCTAACGAACGTGGCTGATGCAGTGCCCACATAGTGGACATAAGGCTATCACGTAGGGTGAGATCTTAAGGTGTATCTGGACGCACACTTCACTGAGTGTCTGCATTTATTAGTTGGAAAATTCCATTGTGTATGTGTGGCTCGCGGTCTATAAACGATCTGTTTTTAGCGCTGTCTCACGGGGCTTAGACCGGTACTGTTTTCCGCCTATGTGAACGTTCTTGAAGCACCACCGCCATTATTAATTGTGCGGTACTGTGAATGTCCCTGTCGATGCTGAGACCATTTTCTTGAGTTGTAGGGGGCAGAGGAAGATCCCTTGTCAGCCCAATCACCGGTTAAGAACTGGAGTATATATCATTACGACCCGCAGACCTAGTGGGCTGGGGCAATCGCAGTAGTACAGTGCAATCCTGATATCTTAAACAAGTGGGAGTCTAAGAGCCATTTGAAACCCCCGGACTTAGCACTGATAAGGTTTTCCGGAAGAGGGTTCCAGTCGTTTATCACCCAAGTGGATAAGTCGACAGCGAAAGGTACATTGAGCCTCCTCGGTTTAAAGTTTTAAGTCGTAATCTCGTGTTAAACCTCCTGTATTAAGCTGGAAAAATTGTTGTAGTTCGTTTCTAAGTCCCCCTCGCTTAGTATGCGCGTGATGAAAATGAGGCCCCCGTGGCGGCGGCGGCGGCGGTAGTCCAGAGAGAAGAGGTTTATCTGTTAGAGCCGAAGGGGGGAGGTTTCGAAGTCCATAGACAAACTTCGAGCCACGTCTCTGGACCTTTTCAGTCAGGATACATTCCGATTTTGAATGGAAAAACAGCTGGTGAACCATACTGGAAGATTGAGCGGAGCATATTCCGTTAGCAGCGGCCACTCTCCTCAGCTTATTGTGGGTGGTCTTTAGCTTAGCGGCAATTATTCCACCTAAGTCTCTTAAGCAGCTTTCTTAAGAAGGAACCCACCAATATGGTAGGTACCGAGTGGCTCAGACTCACCTATTGAATTGACGCAACATTTTTCTTGATCGATGTTCAGCCCCGTTTGATGGACCATTAATGTACACCTAGCGGTATCAAGATCCGGTACCTCAGACCATAGTTCAAAATCATCTGCATATGTTTAACATTCATTTTGACGTAGTATAAGAAAGTCGTTACTGTGGAGCTTGTAAAGTTCAGGCCCAAGTACAGAACCTTGCGAAACCTCACCGATCATGTGCACTGGCTGAGCAAGTGTCCCGTTTGCCCTCACTTGCATGGTTCTTCCGTTTAAACGTTGCCACTGACACCAATTTCGCGGAGCTTGCAGAAAAGCCGTTGATGTGGGACGTTATCGGATGCTTTGCTAAAATCGACGTGAGCGATATCTAATCTTTGACCGGCATCGATTGATCTTGTCCATATTTCTCTCGCAACTAACGGGTTAATAGTGCAAGAGCGTCCCTTCGGAAGTCCATGCTGTGTAGAGTATGGAAAGTTCAACTCAACACAATGCTTTTAGATAGCGCGTTTAACAATGTTTTCCATGATCTTGCAGATCACCTGCTTTCTGCGGAGACGAAATACGGAAACTGTGTTGATTCCCGGTTTTCCGTCGTCAACCAATAGGGGGACTATTCGTCGTCCAGTATTCTCTCTGATGGCGTTTCCTTATCCGATTCCGGGGCATTGATGATAATTACTCAGCGCTCTTCAAGTGATTCACTGACACGCTGAAGTAGGAACACACCGGATAATTCTATACTCTTAGTTCCACTTGAGCTTGTCAAGTAACTAGTTCACTGGATCTTTAGGGTTCCCGCCTTTGTGCTTTGGCACCACGATACCTGCTTTCCAGTCGACGCTTAGATGACAATTTTTCAGAAACATGTGAAAGACTTGGCTGATGGGTTTAGTCACGTAGTCCACCACTGTCTTGAACAGTGAATGAAAACCGCCAGGACTCGGTGAGGAGTCCGGATTTAGCTCTAGTAGAGGTTTCACAATAGTTACCGTACTGAGTTCGATCCGCTGCAGACTATGGGAACCTTTAGACTCAGTTGTTGGTAGGCTAAGCTTCCAGTGAGTGTACGGAGGAGTAATGCTTTGCCAGAAGATCCACTTTCACATCATTTTCGTACAGTACAGAGTTGCTTGTATTAAATAACAACGCAGGTGTCACATCTGGCTTTGATCCTTCAGTTAGATTCCGTTCTTGATGGTGCCTCTTCTCGTGCTTCTTTAGAGAACAGAGGTTTCTAACCCTATAGTGGGCATAATTCGAGACCAGTTACGAAGCCTTGTATCTATCCCATAGTTTTCTCCGTTGGTTCATTTGGAGCCGTAGTTTTCGATTAACCCAGAGAGGACCTCACAAAACGCCGTCGTTTGGCCTTTGGAACAACCTGCTCAGTCAATAAATTCATTTTGGTGCACAAAAGGGTCCAGACACAGTTGAGTTCCAGATCATGTGACAGGTTCTATTCAAGCTTACCAGCGACCTCTAAGGTGGGGTTTTGGTCGGATGCGCCAAAAATTCCGGCAATAGATTCCTTGGTCAGCATTGACATATGAGGCTAGTGGTCGCTATAACCAACTGGCGGTAGAGTAGTCAGTTCAGCGATCTCAGAAGAGACTGGTGTGAGTACCAGATGGCGGATATGCCATGGCTGGCCCGGTAGTATCCTTATAAGCGTGAAGACGTGCACGTGATCCAATTTCATTTGAACTGATCGAAACCAATGTTACTTCCGTTGCTTTTTCCCCATATGATTGTACAGGTCTGATGAGGAATTCATCGAAAACAATTGTTTACCTTCGGTGCCTTGTTCTTGAAAGGTGGGTATCGAGGACTGCTCCAAGAAGGCCAACAACAAATGTGAATTAGATCCCAGTCAATATCCGGTGCATTGAAGTCACCCAGAATTAGCTAGTTCCTGCCCCTCCCATAGGTTTTGAGTGCATCCAATACACAGGTACCGTTACCGGATGGGGCTGTGTACACTACATCGATTGGAAGGGGTTTGCATCTGTCTTGAACTCGACACCAGCGCATTTCTGTATTACCGTCGCTAATCGTCTCCATGTGCGCTTTAAGATATGTTCTCCTGTAAAGGATAATCGCCCCCAGTCCTCGTTCTATGGCCATCAGCCCTAGACAGCTGATCTCCGGGCATATGGACCTCGCCATCGGGAATATCCGAAAATAGCCAGGTGTCAGCCATGGCCGTTAAGTATCATCACTTTTGTTTCTAACGCTGCGCATGTTGGCAGACATCGCGCGGAATCTATGTATCTACCTTGTTCCTACGATCCAGGTAGGACTAGGATCGGCCTCTAGCCTACTCTTGGGATTCCCTGCACAACTCGAATTTCCACAATATAAGGATTTATAACGAGATGATCGTGCGCTATATATTCGGCACTAGACTAGACGACCAACCAAAGGCAATGGTAGCACATACAAAAGTAAGCTAGGGAAAAAGTTTATTGGACGGGAGGAGCGTTAGCTAATGCTAAGAATAGGGCACCCGAAGAGAGCTAGCTAGGGAGAATGTAGTCGGCGTCGAGAGCGTAGACTGGGCATCATTCGCAGTCGAGTCGCGCGCCAAAGGCGGTGATCGTGTTCGTGTTTCCAAGCAACGGGAACAACGTTCCAACAAGCAAACCGCTTAATTCCCTAATACATAAGCAAGCTATGATTTGAATATATTTTAGAAAAGTTTACACAGTCATACGGGGGAATCTCCAAGTCACTACAGATTGGTCTCGCCGTTTGATCTTCGGTTCTCAGGTTCAGGTCAGGTCAAACGGATGATAGAGGCTTCCGCCTATCGAGCGTCCAGTTCTTGTGCCGGTACTTAAAGTGGCCCCCGGCACTTCGACGTTAGATTGTCTCTTCTTGCTTCTGCAGTGGAATGAAGCAAGAACAAGAGTAATCTTTGCACTTTCATTTGCCAGCATCAAAATACACTACATATTCCAGTACAACTACAATATCTCTGCAAAAAGGATGGACCAACAATCGTCTAAGCCCCTTTTGAAGGCTTCTACGGTCTCAGACTCCACTAAATCGGAAGGAAGTTTATTCCAGAAGTTAACTACTCAGTTCGTAAAAAACTTTGCTCTGATGTCCAAACGAGCTCTATGATGCTTGGGCTTCAGGTGATGCCCGTGCAGATGGTCTGACATGCCAACTCAAACAGATGGGTGGAACTAATACCACTAAATCCCTTAATTATCTTAAACGTCTCTATCAAATCCCCTCTCATCATACGCCGTTCCAAGGAAAATAATCCTAACCTACTTAGACGATCTTCGTAAGGCTTCCCTCGTTGACCTTCGATCATCCTGGTCGCAAGTTTCTGAATCCTTTTTATACAAATGATGTCACTCCGGAGGTACGGTGACTAGGCCTGAACACAATACTCCAGATGTGGCCTAACCACTGCTTTATATAACGGCAAGAATACTTCTGCTTTAGTGTTACTTAGCGCCATCCTAAGACGAAATAACTCATGTCGCGCTTTATTGGCAGCATGGCGATACTGTGCCGAAGGCTTAAAATTATTCACTGCGATAACACCTAGATCACGGGCTTCATCAGTACACCGCAATGATAGAGATCCCACAAGAGACTGAACTTTAATTCCGCTACCACTATTGGTCAATAGTTGACATTTATTGGCATTTAGAGGTAGATCCTATTGGCTTGACCAATTCACCACAGTGATGATGTCCTTAGCCAATATCGCTCGGTTTCCCCTACTGACTAGCTTCAAGTTATCTGCGAAGATATAGCAGAGATCCTCAAGAAGAGGAGCCAGGTCATTTATAAACATAAGAAACAGCAATGGACCCAGTACCGAACCTTGGGGGACACCGCTGTAGGTATGGCCAACACTAGAACTCGCTTCCCTAATCCTGACTATGAATATCCTTCCACGTAAGAATTCAGCGAGCCATAGTAATAGTTGAGGATGCAATCCAAGCCATGTCAGCTTCTCAATTAAAAATCGATGATTCACTGAGTCAAAGGCTTTACTGAAGTCCAAATAGCACACCTCTACCGATATCCCACTATCAAGACATCGGGTTATCTCGTTTAAAAAGCACAATAAATTGGTAAGACAAGACTTCTTTTTAAGGAAGCCATGCTGTTCCGCTCTAATTAGATTGTGCTCAGTCAAGTGCTCACAGATCCTGTTCCTTATAAGCTGTTCCAAGCATTTCAGCATGATGCTGGTCAAACTAACAGGTCTATAGTTAAGAGTCACCGACTTAGAACCCCCCTTGTGGATGGCAACAATAGTCGCCTCCTTCCAATCACGTGGCAGCTTGCCTTCTTGAAGAGACTGGTTGAATAACTCCGCTGCGGGATACTAAAGGATATCAGCCAGTGGCTTAACTATTGCGGGATGTACACTATCAGGATCAGCTGATTTATAAGGGTTCAAACTGGCGAGCACTGTGAAGACCTCTGACACATTGAGAATAATTTCCCGCATCGTGTAGCTAGTTGAGCAGTGCGGCTGTGATGGCAAGCCTGACCCACTATCCTTCCGGCGCAGTGATTTCGACTACGATGTGTATTTAGGGCCGTTGAGCTAAATATAATATGTGATGGCCAGAGAGCGAACATTGTTTCATCTGATTATATCTTTGGTATGGGCCTTGAGATCCTTTTCCTCTGGGTAGGGTCTTGGTTTTTGTGGTTACAACCCATTAATCAGGCTAAGTGTCTCGTTCTTCGTATTGCAACAGCTTACCCACCTTCGAGGTAACCACTTGGCGGGGTTCCTGAGTTCACTTGTTCGCCGAGCTTCGGAGTTGGGATGCAAACGATTCATCACCAAGCGAGGTGACTTCGTCAGTGCGCTGCTGGGTCCAATCTAATCCGCTGACTTGTTCGTCGATTTGTGATCGATCGGCAATCGACTTTTGAACTGGCCTCGATCTGTGCCCCGTGATCTTCACCGGTCCGCCCAACTCTGATAGATACGGACGATCCGTGGGATGGTTTTGCCCCGGCTGTTGTTGATAGCTCGTTTAGCCGACCACGACGGTTTCTTCCTTTTTTAAGATGTTTTAGTTCCTCCGTCTTAACGTTTGGTACACTGGATCAATCTCTGTGTGCATGTTTATCGAATGCTGCGTTGAGTACCATGCTTCGAGGAACTCTCTTCCTTTCCGTGTCTCTCCTTTTGCTAGGACTTCTGTGTTGTTCCAATCGAAGTGATGTCCTTCTTCGTCTGTATGTATTGAAATCAGTGAGAGAGCGTAATGGTTCTTACAAGCTCTCTTATGCTCTTGTATTCTTGTTGACAGTCCTTCCTGTTTGACCCACATAGTTTTTATCACAATCTTGACATCGTATCTTGTAAACAACATTTCGTCTTTCGTGTGTTTCGGGTCTAGCTTTGGGGTTCCACAGAGTTCTCAATGCGGCAGTTGATTTGTGGGCCACTGTAAGACCGTGCCGTTTGAATAATCTTGCTGTCATCTCGGAGATGTTCTTTACATAGGGTAGAACGACTCTCTTTGTTGTCATCTGATCAGGCTGAGGGGTCGTAACTTTGTTGTTTAGACATCGCCAGAGGAAGCTATGTGGATATCCATTTAGATGAAATGATCTGAACAGATACATCTCTTCTTTTCGTTTTGCCTCAAGAGTGCTGCATTGTGTTTCAATTCTACGCAAGAGAGTTCGCACGCGGCTTATTTTATGACATTTCGGATGATTGCTGGAGTAGTTTAGAATCTGGTCGGTGTGTGTTTCTTTCCTGTAAACTGATGTTTATAACTCTCTGTCAATCGTCCTGGTGACTAACACATCCAAGAATGGGAACTTGTTATCTACTTCAGACTCCATCGTAAAATGAATGTCTTCAATGATGTTATTGAGTAGCTGGTGTGCAGCCTCTACTTGACTACGTTTCAGTATCACGAATATATCATCAACGTATCGGATCCACAAGTTTGGGTTGATTATGGGCAGTGCGTTCTCTTCAAGTTTCAGCATTACTATCTCTGCCACGAGTCCTGACACCGGGGATCCCATTGGCGCCCCTTTCACCTGCTCATAAATCTGTCCATCAAAATCAAAGTAGGTCGCGAGGCATAGGTCAAGTAGCTTGCACAGATTTTCAGTCGTCAGCTTTCCGATTGTTTTCTCACTTTGGTCCAGCCGTTCGTTGATTGCTTGTTTTGCGGTCTGTAAATTGACAGACGTAAAGAGTGCGGTCACGTTGAACGATACCATTAACTCGTCATATACCTTTGAACTTCTCCAGAAATTGCTGTGCACTATGTATAGAGTGCTGTGATCCCATTGTTAGGTGCTTGAGACGTCTCCACAACTCTTTCGCTAGGTTGTACGTAGGTTTGCCTGGGAGTTGCACTTCCTCTCCGACTCATTAGGCTAAATTGGGTGGGGCCGTCGTGCCCCTTGAAAGCTATTCCTACCAGGTTGGTCATTGTAAGATGTCAGACAGTCTTCCGGTACTTCTGGTTAGGGGTTGGAAATAGACTAGCTTCCATTTCTGTTAAACCTAATCACTGCTGTTTCCTCATTGCTTTGCAGACAGGCTTTTTTGCCCAAAACTTTGGTTGATGTTCTTTATCGTGCTTCTTTTTATGTCTACGCTCCCCATCGGATGACTGGTTTCGTCATTTTCCAACCACATTCTTCATCGGCCGTCCCATAGCTTTACAATGGTCGTATTATCTGCTGAATACAACAAGGCGGATAATCGAAAATGCCACTGCTAGCGCTTCCTTTCTTCTACATTTCTTTTACTTCCATCCCGACCCACATTACATATGATTGCCGCCTTTATGGACAAGTGCCGCAATGCCGATGCATTTTTGCTAGCTGCAGATATCTCCCCTAGCCACCTAGGCATCTTTCGGCGCTAGCGTAGAAGGGCCAGGAAAGTCAGTAAGCTGTCCATTTCCAAAGCGGGAGGTGCGCAAACACACAAGGTGCAACTGTCTAAACTGGAAACACCATCTGTCCCTGCAGTTTCCTTGGAAACGAGTCACCTTCACCCTCGGTTACATAGGTCGAAATCAAGAGACCAAGCGGCATAAATAGAAGGGCTCGTAAGATATACACCTCCCCGGGGCGATTCTTATAAGGGCAGCAATGTGATTTTTACAAATGTCTAAATCCACTGCCGCACTTCCTACCACTCGCGTGATTAATGATCTTGGTTGGTTTAAAGTTTATGATCAAACTATTCTCACCAGGCTTCCATTGCGTTAACATCAAAAAGCTCGCCAGGCTATGAAACCCTGCTATAGACGAACCGGATCCTAGATCCTGCCTTCAAGCGCTCATCACCGTAGAGGAGCGCAGGGTGTTCCTTCGGTTTTCATTTAAGCTAGAAGCTAGTAGTGTTCACTTGTTCATTAGTTTGTAGCGAGCGCATAGGTTAAAATTAAATGAAGCCATCAGCGAACTCGAAGCCCGGTCTGCAGCTGGCGAGCAGTGTGGGTTTTCAGGTCATCAGTTGGAAATTCATTTCCGCCCTGCCAGAAACAAAATATCTCAGCTGTACTCCGTAATGACGTTTCGCTGTCATGCGACCACCACCAATCGCACGCGGGCTGAGTATACCACAAGGACGTTTACTCCTTGGTGGATTCGAATTCGCACCGCAAGGTTACGAGACAAGCCCGTTACTTCTAGACTACGAGCCCACACCATGTCAGAACTCATACTGGATGCGCACGATCCAGTACTGGCCGTGCCGTGATCATTCAAATATTGCCTAACAACTTGCCTAACCTGCGGAGCAAAATGTGTAAGGTAGTCTGATCTATATGTGCCTCACCCAGATATATTTGCATTCACTGATACTTGGCTATCTGAGGAGACCACGGACGGCAGATTATACCTGTTTGGCTACGCACTATTCCTTGGTGATCCCTCCATTGGTCGTCAAGAGAGTGGTGTAGCTCCTTACGTGAGCTCCCACTTAGACGCATAGAGGACCAGCGTTTTGCAGTCGCACTAGGGATTTGTACTTCCTTAGTTCAGTTTACGGTCGTGTTAGTTTATAGAAGCCCTATGAGTGCATACAAGTAGATCATTAAGTTTATACGCGTTCCATTTAAGTTCAAGGTAAATCATGCAGTGTGACAAGGTAAATCATGCAGTGCTCCTCGACAAGTTGAGGGTGTGCGGTGTTGGTGGCTCGCTGCACCATTGGATCAGGAGTTTCCTTGTTGATCGAAAGTGGAGGGTCCATGTGGACAATCACTTAATCGACTGGCATCCATCGAGCGGTGGCGTGCCCCAAGGCACTGTGTTGAGGCCGATTTTGTTTCTCATCCATATAAACGATGTGCCTCAGCTATTCCAATCACCTTGTGCGTTTTTCGTAGATGACTTGATGGTGTGGAGAGTAATCTGCACACCCAATGATTGTGACCTGCTTCAGCAGGACCTCGACCGCCTCTCCACGTGGTCTGCAGAGGTCAACCTTCCGATCAACCCGGTCAAGTCGCAATTCATGAGGCTGGATAAGTGTGAACCCAGTCGAACCTACACGGTGGCTGGTCAACCGTTGCATCCCGCGCCTTTCGTGCGCGACCTCGGTGTACTCTGACGCCACGACCTAAAGTCCATGGAGAACACGAATAGGCTTTGCCAAAACAGCCTTCGTATGGTTTGGGCGCTCAGGCGTAGCTTCAGCACTTGGTCCGAAGAGATTGCCACTCGCCTCTTCGTCTCAATAATACGACCAATGTTAGAGTAAGGCTCTCCCGCGTATTATCCTATCACCCGGGGCGAGGTAGGAAAGATTGAGTGAGTGCAGCATGTAGTCAGCAGGCTGATCCTCAACATACGAGATGTGCCGTACGAAGACCGGTGTAAGAAACTAGGGCTTTACACCCTAGCTTATCGTCGAATGCGGGTTGACCTCATCATGACGCACCGGATATTACTTCTGGGAGATTAACCCAATGTTTTGACCGTTGCTTCATCTGCGCACACCAAGCAGCACACGAGGACACCAGTACAAGCTTGTCGTACCGCATTTGAAGCGAGTCGCTCACCAACTCTGTTTCGAGCGCAAGGTGGTGTATGTTTGGAGCGGCCTGCCGCAGCACGTAGTTGCGGCAAAGTCGGTATCGGAATTTGAGAAGTTCCTGGACAAACACTTTTCCGATGCAAAATATATTGAGCGCAACACAACATAACGGGTCTTTGTCCCTGTGTGACATTAGATGCAGTTACATAGAGCAAACTCTACTTGCTGCTTCTAAAAAGTCATCAGTAATCAAGTGGGACTGGAACGACGGGATTATCCCGTTAGTGTTCCTTCTTCAGTATGTATGTATGTATTCAAACAGAATGCATGCCAGCTCATTATCAACAACAGCAGTACGTCAGCAATTTGAACTGATGCTTCGTGGCCATGCAACCGTGATCTAAGAAATAAAGAATGGTAATAAGGAGAGAAGGGGAACTTACCGGGAAATCTCAATGCCCTAAGCAAACATTCAGGGTCTAGGCGCTTGCACTTTGTGTTAACAACATACCGTCACAAACAGCTGGCTATCATGCAAAGATAAGGCGACATCGGCGAGACAGCTTCCTTGCGACTTTCACTGCTTCGCGTCATCGACCAATACCTCGCGGATAACTCAGCACCAAACACACTTTAAACAGGCAGTCCGATTAGGAGACGGTGGCAGCCGCGCCACTTGTGTCGACAGCTAGCCATGTCCTGTAAAGTCTCGCGTCAAACACAAGGCGACTCTCGTGGACTCCAGTCTGGAAGGCGAGACGGACCAACGGCACCCAGTTTGGTTGTCAGTAACTTCATTCCCCGCTGCCAAATCATCTTCTATCCACCTCAAGCTTTCCGCCATCCTACATCTCGCAGGCTAAACAAGGCCCTCCTAGGTAAGCGGTGACCAGGCATACGTAGCACGTGCCCGAGCCAACGCAACTTATTCAGTGCTATCTGTTGTTCTAGGGTGCTAGCATGATTATCACCACCTAGTACTCGCCTACGCAAATCGTCGTTGATGCCATCTGACAGCAGCAATGGTTCGCAGACAACGATGATCAAAGACTAGAAAGCGCCTCAGATCTTCAGACCGAAGAGGCCAAGTCTCACTCCCATAGAGCAGTACGGCCCTCACTGTGACCTTGTAAACACAGCCTTTCAGACGGAGTGAAACTCCCTTCTGTCGCCAAAATGCCCTAGGCTCAATAATGCAGTTCTGGCTCTTGCAGTATGTGAACTGACTTTCGTTTCTATACGTCCATCGTTGCTGATAAATCTGCCAAGGTAAATGAGTCGATCAGTCACTTCGAGTTCCTCGTTATCAAAGTTCCAGCTATCATCAACTGGCTGGTGGTTTTGCAGGAATGCTTTGCACTTTGGAGGTGCTAAGTACATACCAAATAGTGGGACCACTCTAGACAGGCTATTCAATGTTGATTGGGCAAACCCAACATCGTCGAAAAGCAAGACGATATCGTCCACATAATCAAGATCGACCAGGCAGGACCTCAACGCCTACATCGTAAGATTCCATAAGTAAACATTACATGATAGAGTCCACGACTAAATTGATCAAAAATGGGGGAAGTCGACAACCCTGACGAACGCCACTTGTTGTCGGAAAACTATCCGACAGATCACCGTAGACCCTGACTCGGCATTTAATGTCCGGGTATAGAGCACGTAGGATGTTCACATATTTCGTGGGAACACCTTTCCGCTCAAGTATTTCGAACAGAATGCATCATTCAGCTGAGTCGAACACACTCTTGAAGTCGAGGAACAGCTGTTGTCGGTCTGCGGTATGTTTGGCGCTGGTCTAGCACCTGCAGCAGCGTGAATATATAGTCTATAAGCCACGCCCTGGGCGAAAATCTGCCTGATCTTCCTTAATCCGACATTCCCATTCTACAATGACGCGACGAACGAGAATCGAGGTCAGTAATTATGTCACAACTGGCGTTAGGCTAATACCCCTGTGCTTAGCACAGTCTGTGCGCCTGCCCTTCTTGTATATTGCCACTAAACCCATTCACTCCAGTTAGCCGGAACACCTTGCTTCCAGATATGTTCGAATAGAGAAGTCAATGCATTGCGTAGGACCTCACCTCCATCCTTAAATGGTGCAGATGGCAGGGAATCCCGGCTAGCGGCACGAAAACGATTGAGGGCTGTGATCGCGCTTTGGACCTCGGCCTCCGACGAAGGATCTAAACTAACCGTCCATGACTCCTCCTGCGTCAGCTGTGTAGGAAGAGGTCCGGGAGCAGGTGGCCAGCTGAACTGATCTTGACAGTGTTCTGGCCAGCAAGCCATCTGGCGCTCCTTATTGTGTATCACTACACCCGCGCAGTCTTTGATTCTCTCACTGATGCCTGGTTTCCTGGGACCAGTGGTGTGGATCAGCTGGAAGAGCTTGCAGTAATTGTCTACTGCTCCTGCCTCCTCCATTTCTTGAGCCCGAGTGGTCCACCAGGCTTCCTTGTCAGCACGTAGGTTCTGCTTTAGTTCGCGCCTAATAGCCCATCTGGTCACATTGTGTTCAGAGCCAGCCGGGAGATTTCTTCTGGATTCCAACGTGTTTACCGACCTCTCGGATATCCAGTGACTGGTGCGGTGACGATTGATAGTGCCACAAGCAGATGCTCCTGTGTCGTGCAAAGCGGCCGAGATCCTATCCCTCTGAAGCTCAGTGTTATTAGCACAGGACAACTGAAGTTCGGTATGCAGCGCATCTTGATTGGCTTGCCTAACCGAAGGCTGCGACGATTTCTCAGTTGCCAATCGGGGGATACGCTCGCTGCGCCCCCCTGGTAAAGTTCATGGGGAAACGGCAGAGTACTAAGTTATGATTAGGATCGACGCAAGTACTCTAGAACGAGCGACAATCCAGTATGGAACCACTCCACCTGTAACTTATGGCAATGTGGTCAATTTGAGTCCAACGCTGGGCAGCTACAGGAGTACGCCAATTGGCACTTCGGCGCCCACTGTGTCCGAAAGCATTGCTATTACGAAACAACTGGTGCTCCGCACGGTTGCAGCAGACGTTCGCCGTTGTCAGTCCGTCCGGAGTTAAGCCCATAATTACCACCCAAGTGAGCTTCTGAAGAGCTCGTGCGCTCCACTTGTGCGTTCATATCCACTGCAATCTGGACTAGTAGCACTGCTTAGTAGCGCGTTCAGTTCGTGATAGCATGTGTCCTTGACAGCATTAGAACTGCAGTCGGTGGGAGCATAAGCGGAAATCACAAACAAACCGCCTCTTTTAGTACTTCGTGAATAAACTTGGTTGATGTCGTTAAACTGGCTGCTCATAAACGGCTGTTCACCGGAGTCCAATCAACCAACGATGACTCAGTCTTATAGCTCACAATGATACCTACCCCAGCTTGACCCGTCAGTGCTCCGTCACTGCAACGCCACTGTGACTATACAGCCATGTGACGAAAGCGCGCGTTACAGTTTCCGCAGGTGCGTCAGGGATGGGACTACCTCGGGCCAACCAGTGCAACTAATGATCATAGTCAAACTGGACCATTCCTTTCGACGGAGCTAGGGGTCCAGCTGTATGGAGATGGATATGGACGAATCGAGCTAGAACGAGTAGGAAGCGAACATGTTCTGCTGTATCTTGGCTTGCTGACATTTGCGACAGATGCGTGCCCAGCGCGTAAGATCGCGCTGCCTACCAGGCCAAACGTATCAGAGATGAGCTTAATAATAGCTCTAAGGCCTGGGTGGGCGATGTTGTGGTCCATATCAGAAATGAGACGGCGGAAGGTTTGTGGAACTTCTGGTCGAGGTCGTCCCGTAGAAGTCTCGCCTAAGGTAATGCCATCAGATGACGGGAGAGAATGTGGGGAAATTTTCAAGGAAGAATCGCTGCGTTTCGAAAAACTGGTATGTTGCTTGCGGAGCATCTATGGCCGACCGATCGATTGTTTGCCCGGCAAGGCTGATCGCAAGTGCTCTAGACAGAGCATCATCGACAACGTTCTGTTTGCATAAATGTGTTGGATATCGGTCAAGAATTGGGCCATGAAATCCTCACATGGTGAGTGTCGAGCTGATTGATTTCGAAATGCACAGCTAAGCGGCTTACGGTTGGTGCAGATAATAGAGGGGTCACTTTCAAGGACGTGCCGGAAACGTCGAACTTGGAAGGAACAGCCAGCAGTTCGAAACTGAACGTGCTGTACTTGAATTCATTTGGGATGTAAGCGTCTGGAGTAGAAAACAATATGTTTCCAACGTCCTTCCGTAAGTTGCTGTAGAACGACGCCAATACCGGTGTCCGATGCGTCAACAGTAACATCAAAGTGGTGAAGCATAACGGATTCAGCCAAGGCCTCTTAATGACCTTGAACGCTTCGGCGGCAGCAGCGGTCAGTACCACGTGATATTTCTTATGTCCACGAAGTACATCGATTACTGGACTCAGTACGTAGGCACAGTGTGGAAGAAAGCCTCGGTGGTAGTTGATCATGCCGTTAGGACGGCGGTTAGCATCCAACCTACTCGGGACCGAGGAGTCTGATGGCACGGACTTTATCGTCGAGAGGTCATATGCCGTGCTGATCGTTGTGGTGGCCGATATTCGACGGATAGCTGTCGGAGAAGGCATTTGTCGATGTTGACAGTGATACTATTAGCGGCCAGCCTATCGAAAAGGTTTTTAAGTGTTCTGCATGCTGTTCCTCAGAAGCGCTTGCTACTAGAATATTGTCTATGTATGGGTATACGAACTCTAGACCACCAATGACGGAATATATGAATCATTGGAAGGTTTGGGTTGCTTTGCGAAGACCAAAGGGCGGATGTAAAAGTTAGAAAAGCCCAACCGGTGTACTAACAGCAATTTTCGGTATATCTTCATCAGCTGTTGGGATCTGTTTGTAAGCGCAGGTCACACGGGTGACGCATAGGCTAGCCGTGGTGTTCTGAATGCGAGGAATAAGATACCGGTCGATAACGGTTGCGTTATTCAGCACGTGGTAATCGCCACATGGACGCCAGTCTCCTTACTTTTTGGGCATCATGTCTAGCGGCGACCCCCATGAGATTTTTGACAGACGAATGATGCCTTACTTAAGCATACGCTCGAATTCTGTGCATGCAGTTTTCAACTTATCGGTGTTCGTTTACCTAACTTTAATGAACACAGACGAACCTTTGATGACCTTGTGATGCCTTGCCGTGTCAGTAGCGGATGACAATGGTGCTGTTGCCCAGAACACGTGGTAACATGCTAGGAACCATCTGACCGGCAGCCGAGTTCCATTGGTTCATTCATTCATTCATTATATACGTTAGCTGCAAGTGGAAAACACCTCAGCTCTTGTGCCGCATACTAAAGAGAAGAAGAAAAAAGCAAGAGTGACACGCTGGCTGTCCCCAGTAACGGATGGACATGGTTTCGGAGAGCTAACAGCCGGCTATCGTGCCGTAAACAGAGTTATATTATGCCTAGCGAATGAGATCGTGATTCGATGGCGAGGCTAAACCGGAGGGGATGAACAAAGGAAATCATAGCACAAATGCCATTGGGGCCGGCTCCTAGCCGTATCAACAAGTGTCTCCAGTCAAACGTGTTCATCGTCCTTAGGACCCCAGCCAGGCAGTCGGGATGCATCAACCGACGCCAACCTCGAAGTAAGGGTTTTCATTTCTCTTGACCAAGTAATCGCTTTTCCTCCACTCTTATTCTTCCAACCACCCCCGGCGCGCAAACAATGCACTTCGCGGGAGTCGGTGTTCTGGCATGCGCAACACGTGGCCCAGCTATTGGAGTCTGGTGCGTGATGTAATGGTGCTGTGCGGTTCACTCGCTCTTCCTGCACCAAATACGCGACGCCAAACACGCTCATTGCTCACGCGGTGCTCCCACCAGACATGAGCTAAGCCGCGAAGGCAGCGATGATCGAATATGACGAGCCTTTTTATGTCTGTCGACCTGATGGGCCAGGTTTCACAGCCATGTAGGAGAGTTGAACGGACGGCTGCGTTGTAAAATCCGCCCTTCAGGGCGAGAGTAATGTCGCGTCTGCGTCACAGGTGGCGTAGATTGGCAGACGCACCTCGAGCTTTTGCTATACGGTTCGGAACCTCATCTTCAATCCCACGGGTGCTAATATAGTTGCCCAGGTACTTGAATTCCTGAACGACTTTTAGCAGATCACCACCAAGGGTTAGCGCAGTGTTGGGTCTCTGTCAATCTTGGAGAAGTACTTTGCATTTCGATGGAACAATGCACAGCCCAAAACGATTGATAGCCAGCGCTAATCGGTCCAGTGCTGTTTGGCATGTTTGGGAGCTGTCACAGATTAGGGCAATATCGTCCGCATACTCTAAGTCAAGGAGTCGCTCACCAGGAAGTCGGTCCACACCTTCTAGATCGTGTCCAGTTTACGCTGTTTCCATGACTTCATCAATAGCGAAGTTGAAGAGGAAAGGTGACAGCGGGCATCTTTGTCTCACACCGCCAGTGATACTGAAGGGTGGCGACAGTTTGCCACAAAACCCTCACTCTGCCCGAACAATGTGCGTATAGCGCTTTGATAATGTTTACGTATTTATGAGGCACACTTTTCCTCAGCAGTCTCAAAGGGCACATCGATCGACTGAGTCGAAGGCACCTTTTTTGTCAAGAAACACGACAACGGTGGGTCGACAATAAACATAGCGGTGCTCCAACACTTGACGCAAGGTGAAGATATGGTCGATGCAGCCACGACCTCGACGAAACCTGGCTTGCTCTTCACGAATCTGGCTTTCACTAGTGCCAGTCAGTCGGTGCAGAATGACAGACGCAAGCAATTTAGAGACAGTTGAGATCAGACTGATCCCACTACGGTTGCCGCATTCCGAACGGGAGCCTTCCTTAAAAATTTGGAAAATGTTTGAGCGGCTCTAGTCGGTTGGGACAGTTTCCTGCTCCCCAAGTTCCAGTAGCACCTCGTGTAAATCATCTATTAGAGCAGGTCCCTCGCAGAGGGCTGGGGGAATAGTATCTGACCCTGCGGCCTTAGGCAATTCCAACAGCCTGATCTCACCTTCGATTTCTGTGCGTGATGGGCAGATCTAAGGAGACGGCCATGGAGAAGAGCACTCATTGCCCGAAAGCGAAAGCGAAAACTCAGATTGCTTAAACTGCCTTGCAATGTGTTCGGCCCAACGCTCCAAGCGTTTTGCCAGACTGTGGATCGACTGCCCATTCTCGTCGCGTATGGTCTCGCTAACACCAGGTCTCCTGTTGCCTCTTTCCCGTATCAGACGGAATACCTTACGATGATTGCCAACGGTAGCGGCTGTTTCCATCTCAGAGGCACGATGAGAACACCAGGCTTTGCGGTCTCTCTTTAGACTATCACGCAGTTTTGCCCTGAGATTTTTGCGAGTCTCATTGTATTCGCTTCCCGCCGGAATACGAAGGCGAGCATCCATAATCTTTTAAAGATCTTGTAGAGACCCAATGACCATTTTGGCAATTTGATTTGCCACATGAAAAAATGCCTGCTGATAGTGACGTTTGACGGATATGCGACCAGTGATCTTCGATGGTGTTTAGTGTTCGATTACCCAACTTGGATGTCAGCGCACTCTGATACACCTTCAGAACACCCAGCTTCGCCAGCTGTCTGGTGTCAATCCGTTTACGTCAACGTTGCGGACGTCCACGGAAACGCACCCGGAGGTCGGCACAGACAAATGCATGGTCAGAGTCCACGCTTCTATTCGAAATCGAGCGACAGTTTTGGACACAGCCTCTCCAACGGTAACTGATCGCGATATGATCGATTTGCGTCCATGGCTGATGCGAGGCTGGTGGGCGCCAAGTCACGCTTCTGCGGGTGCAGTGTCATAAATTAGTGCTCGTGAGAAAGAGACGAGCATCTTCACACAGCTGTAGCAATCACTCACCGTTATCATTACGGGAGCCTACACCATGTTGGCCGCCCAGATGAAGCTCATCAGAGAACCATTTTCCGACTTGGGCGTTTAGATCGCCAGCCAACATTACCGTATCCATGCTTCTTTTGTAACGAAGGAGATCGTGAAGTTGCTGATAGAAATCATCTTTCACCGAATCAATGCTACAGTTTGTAGGGACGTGGGCCGCAATGACAAACAGGCACCTTTTGTTCTCGCGCGACTTCGTAGCATGGAACGAACCAGCTAATCTAACGGCGCACATCCTACTGTTGACCTGAATCCTATCAATCATGGCAGCTTCAGTCCGGGAAGTTAAAACACTGCTGACGCCAGCTTAACCGGCATTCGGAGCTGCATTATCACCAGACAGGCCCAATGAGGATGTGCCGCCAGTGTCGCATGTGGGGGATCGCAGCGTATGCACGGAGCTCGAATCTTGCAGGCGGTTTTCCGATAAACAGCAAATATCGATCGATAGGGCCTCTTGTGTGCGGGCAAGTGCTACCTGTTGGCCAATCTGCAGCAAAGTCCGCACCTTGAGGCATGCCAGTCTTAGTGACGATAGAGGACTCCAAAGGGAAACGGATGAACTAATGTTGTCCGCTTGGTTGAACATGGACTTGTCGACTGAAAGGAGTGATGCCCTGCGACTGTGTGGGATTTGAAACTAGAAGACAAGCAACTGTTGAAGCAGGGTGGGCGAAGGTCAAGAATTGGGAGATTGGAAATGGGAGGGATAAAAGTAAAGTTGGAGCGGGACGTAAAGGATGAAAAAGCGCTTGGAAGGGGGTTAAGAAGATGGGAAAGTCTGAGCAGTAGCATCCTTATCCCTATCCACCCTGCTCGATGCAGCAAATATCCTCTGCGACTGCTAAAGCGTCAAGAAATTGTTGGAAAGAAGGTTCATTGTATTGCGTGAGCAGAATACTGTCAGGTTGCCCAGGCCTAGACAGGAGAACGATTTGGGCTCTCCACCAAAGCCTTTGGTTTAAAAACCTTCCCGCAAGGCAGCGGGCTTCTGGCACTGAACTACAGAGAGCCCGTTTTATGGAGTAAGGTGCCACCCTCACTGTAACCTTCAACATGTAGGGCCAGGAGACTGAGTTTGTCTGGCCTCTAATCATTAACCAATCTGGTATGAGTTGCTCTGAAAGTGCAAAAAGCACCACCCAGCATAGCTCAATGGATCACTGAGGCACACAAACCATCGCACTACGTTAGCGTCCAGTCTCTTTGCGATTGGTTGGCATATGCTGGACTGGTTGACTAACTATTGCTCATCATCATCAACGGCAGTACATCAGCAATTTGAACTGATGCTTCGCTGCCAGAAAACCACGTTGACCTACGTATCGAAGTACAATAAGTGGGAGAGAAAGGGTCCTGGAGTAAAACCTTAATACGAAAGACGTGCAGTCAGTATTAAACCGCCTACACCTTGTCAACAAGATGCGATCTCAAGCATCTGGCTATCGTGCAAGCATAAGGCGGCATTGGCTAGACTGCTTCTTTGCAACTTTCACTGCCCTACGTCATAATCAGCCACCACCCGAAGATAAATCACACAATTGTAACAGACGGTCTGACTAGTAAACGACAACAGACACGCCGCTGGTGCCGACTGCTAGCCATATCCTGCAACGTCTCAAACCATGCACAAGGCAAGTCATGTGCTCTCCAGTCTGCGAAGGGAGTCGAGCCGGCGGCGCTGAGTTTGGTCGTCAGTGACTTCATTTCCCGCTGTCAAGTTCCTTTTGCCCAACTCCGGCCTTGCGCCACTCTACATCTGGCAAACAAAGAGCGCCCTTCTCGGTAAGTGATGACCAGGCATATGTAGTACGTGCCCAAGTCAACGCAACTTATTCAGTGCTATTAGTGGTTCTAAGAAACTAGCCTGGTTATCAATGCGTAGTACTCGCCTACATACTTCGTCGTTGCGGATACGCTGGTGCTATCCGACACCGTCACTGCTCCGCAAATAGCGATGGTCAAAGACTTGAAGATGCTTCAGTTCCTCTGATCGGAAGGGGCATGTCTCGCTCCCACGCCCCTATGCTGAGGCTGAGGTTGCATTCATGATGCTTCACCGCAGTTGGGCTAAACCAACTTACACTTAACATTGGTCTTTTTAAGCTGGTTTATTTTGCCTGCCTGAATAATCTCCTATTAACTTGCACATGTGCCGTTTCGTTTCGAATTTCGCCATAGTTGTTCGGCAGCGAAACACCAGTTCGGATTTCTGGTGTACTGTTGTTGATGATGCTAGATTGTTTGATAAAACTCCCAGCCGTCATCGCGGCCATTCTCGATTTTTAAGCTATCTTCTATACTCTTTTGTATCTCTGAGATTCAGTTTAATTGAATCTTCACCTCGTCGTCAGTAGTTTTCCGTTTTTATTTCTGGCCATACGGCTGAGGAATAGGTGTGTGTATTGTTCATTTCTGATGGGGAAATTTAATGGAATTATGTATCATCACCGTGTTTCCTTGAGATTCACCTGAAATGTTTTTGGATTATGTTGTCGTTACTCGGCTGCTGTCGACTTACTACGATCAGTAAGTTGAAAACTAGCATTTTGCGGCAGGTGTTCATTCATTTTGTCCAAGTCCGCTTCGGTTATTGCATCTAGAATTCCGCTATTCGCACTCAGTGTTGATATGGTTGCATTGTGTTGTTAATGCACAACACAAACTGTGGCTTTGTGCATCGACGGGCTACACCTCGCTCCACTCTATATGTGCGCCCGATTTCAGTTCAGTTGAACGACTATGATTCGAGCACCGAAATGCTGTGGATCCAGGTGCCATAATTCACGCTGTCAGAATCACAATAACTGACAACGGTAGGATAGTGGGTTTGGGTGCGAGTAGAGTGTATAAAAAACAGAAGCAAGAAGGGAATGGATTAAACTTATAAAAATGGAACGAAAATTCACAACCAAATGAAAGAGACCGAGTGTAGCAACATCACTGACTTCGTGACTGCGCCTTGTCTGAGACGGTCTCCAACCGTTGGTGTGGACCGTCCTGAGGCCGCCATCCACCAAGTCGACGCACTAGCCTGATCAAGTCTCCCAGTTAATTTCTTCATGTCTCTATGCTACGTCATCGACTGGCTACCTCGCGATTTCGCCCAACTTGATGTAGTCACGGAGTATAATGCACACCGAGGAAGCCGGCCAGCAGACATATAGAGGATATGGCCTATTCAACGCAAGCGACTAAGATTCATCAAACGCTCGAGTGAGGAACCTGAAAGCTTCTGGTCAAAAATCAACTGGCAGACCTCAACACTGCTTACCTGGCGTTTCCATCAGACGTGAGCAGTACTCCGCAAGCACTGATGATCAAACATGGCCAAGTGTTTAATGTCTTCGCCACGAACTGGCCAGGTCTCTGATCCATACATAAAGACCGGCCTTACCGCAACGTTATACACCCTACCGATTTACGAGCATTGAAACCCGTTTTTGCGTAGCCGAGTGACTAACAAGTGTCATCCTTATTATCATTAGTATGCGTCAGGTTGTCGACGTCCCTCCTTTTGTTTTAGCCAGTAAAATGCAACTTACGACGAAGCAGGTTTTGAAGTGTAGTACGGGCAAGCAGCAACAAAGGATATTTCTCGTTATCACCCTTTCAATTTGGACCGGGGCTTGTCAGTTGAAAGAAACGTGATCAGACCTATCCTCAACAAACTTTGCTTCAGTGGTTAGGAAGGTGCGTTTCCATTAGAGCAAATCAACAAAGCTCGCCACACAAGCTCAAAACAGATACTCCAAAGACGGATCGGCTCGTGGCCCAAAGGATTTCGCTCTTGTGTTATACTCCTGAGGTCGCCGATTCCATTTTGCGAACGTGCGCGCGACGCTGCGGTATATCCATCCCGTGCACGTTTGATGGTTGTCGCATGGTAACTAGGCGTTGGTACGGTGTACCGGCGTACTGCTTATATTTTTATGTTCTATGCCCCAAAGTTCAGAGCAAACAGAAGCCAAAGGGTGAAAAGCAACTGAATGCTCAAGAGTTAAATCGGAACAGACAAGAAACGCTTCGATCACCAGACTAGTCTTGACCTGAGATTGCCACCCATGATCCATCTAGCTATAAATAGACTGGTTTGCATCTGTGAGCTTCGATCTACCTCTTCGTCTCCAATGGACTCGAGCTTGGCGTGCACTCGCCTTTTGTTGTTCCCGTACTAGGAGTTGGTCTACGCTAGCAGTTCGATATAATTGCTTTGACTACGGAAATCCACGCAACCTGTCAGTAACTGCAGATGAACTAAATGCGATCCTGCACCGACAGTATACTCAGTTCGAAGCGCCCAGATGCACTTAATGGCAAACTTGACGCGATATTTCAGCGTTAGTTCGGACCCCGGAAAGAAATGCAGCCAGGGCAATTCCAGACAGCATCACGGAGTTTTATTATGAATCTGATAGTAGTTTTCTTTTTTGTCTTATTTCAAACAATATGAAAACATTTTCAGCATCAAACTGAAGCATATGAATGACGCATGCTATTGTTGTTGTGGCTTGCTGCAACGGGGCACACGCGATATTCTGCTGAAGAACTCCCTGGATCTCACTTTTGACACAACTGTCCAGCAGCTGTCAGAAATTTTCTATAAGCCTTTTTCGTTGTTTAACCCAATCAATTAATGGAACTAGTTGGTAGAGTCAATCTTGAATGCGAAACTTCCAGCTTTTTACCATTACAGAAGACCGGTTCAAGTACATGATTTTTATCCGACAATGAAATTACGGCCAGATTATTTAGCAAAATCGAACTGTCCCATCCTATCACAATACAACAAATAACCCTTGATTGTTGGCGATACAGCCATGCTTTAGCGTTCATTATCCAACTACCCTTTCCATGGCACAAAGGTGTGCTCCAGACCACCCCTGGACCAGCAGCCTCCGTCGTCGCGAAATCACCGTTCGCGTGTCGGTAGTGTGGAGAGTGTCGTTTTGTAAGGTTTTGCCCCTATAAGACGCACACATGTTTGTAATACAACCGACACGGCCACGAAGAAAGTCAATGCCAAACAACGGAACGTGTCATGACGCATAGCCAGAGGCCGAACTAGCAGTCAAACACGTAGAAGCTGACCAAGATTCGATGCCATGCTTGAAATAACTGATCCTAGTTTCAAGTGGCGCAGCGACTACGTAACTGCAAGAATAAACAGGTTGGTTCATTTGCAACTCGATACGGCTTCCGATATAACGATCGTATCCAAATGTGTCGGAGGAAGCTGGGTCCGCCGATCTATCGTCAAACTAATAAAACGACTACAATTGTATCCGATGGTATGATACAGTTGCTTGGCGAATCGAACTGTGAGCTGAAATTTTCAGTTAGGCGCGATTGCAACACAGTCTACATAGTTGCTTGTGCGTTCAAGCTACTTTGTATTGACTGCATTGATTGTTTGGTACTTTCCGATTTACCGGTCAACAAGTTGTGTCCATTAACACTTCCCCAGAGCTTGAGAGTGTCGAATCAGCCTGAGACAAATGTAGACTCTTTGGTCCTCTTGATTGTATTCACTACGGTTTTTACGGATGCTGATCGAAAGCAAAAGCAGTGCTTTATTTGAACCAGAATATTAAACTTATTTTCCGACGAAGCAGACCAGTCCCCCACATCCAGCTTCGCCGGATTCCTTAAGCCGGTAAACTGCTCTCCTTGGCCTGCGCCAATGTTCGTTAGGAAGCCAAATAAGCTGCCCAAATTTATGACGACTGTTTCAATGAACAGAATGGTGCCCTGGACGCCCATCATTACCGGATGACATTTTCGTGAAAATGAATGGTGACACGTGTTTCGCTAGACTAGACTTATTGGATGCTTACCTACAGGTTGAAATTGCAGAGGAATCTAGACTCTGCCCATTATCAATACCCACTTTGATCTGTTTCAATACATTCTGGTGTGAAGGCGCACCCAACTATCTCTCAAATTATGGACACAAAGCTAGGTTAGGTTTCTATTCGTAATGCTCGGCTGTCGTCCCCCATGGCTCAGTGGCATAAGCTGATGGCTAGTTGGCGTTAGGCTCTAGCGGTCATGGGTTCGATCTCCAGTAGGGGACCGATGGATGCGCACCACTGACGAGCGCGTGTGGTGCTTTTTCGGATTGGTAGCTTACCTATGCGGCTTGGAATTGAATTGCGATGAACCAACTTAAATCATGCCGAAATCCGTCTTCTCATTCGTAAACAAAGCTTAACAGTTTGGAAGGATCCACTGCCTTCCTCGATGATATAATCACGTGGCGAACGAAAGCGGAGCTTTTTATTCGTGTGCTTACTGTCTTACAGCGCATGCTTGATTATGGTTTCCGACTGAAGTGGGAACTCCGAATTCTTGAATTTAATGAAGTACCTTAGTGTCATCCTTCATGCCGGCCCGTAGCTTGTAACATGGCGACGCGAGTTCGAGACCGTGCAGGGGCAGGGCGACCGTCGCAGTACCCTTTAGCCCACGTGCGATCGGTGATGGTTGCGCGGCAACGAAGCGTCGGTACTGCGTACCGGCGTGCTGCTGATGCCTTCTTCTTCACCCATAAAGTGGGTCGCCAACCTAAGCCGGCGAATGTTGAGCCAAGCATAAAAATGCCCTCACCTTCTAATGTTGCTGAACTGAAGTCATTTCTCGCACTATTCAGTTACTAAACCTTGTTTCTGTCAAGTGTGCATCACTTGCGTGAACCCTTGAATCAGCCGCTTATCAAAGGATTTAGACGAGAATGGTCACGCGAGTGTCAAGGTACTTTTGAGAAGATGAAAAGTTACTTGATCTCTAAACTTCTGCTGACGCACTTTACTCTAAGGCTCCCAATTGTACCAACTACGGATGCATCAAACCGGGGAGTGGGCGCAGTGATGGGCCATGAATTTCCTGCTAGACCGAATGAAGGCCTTGATGAGAAGGAACATCCATGCCGAAACTGTTTCAGATGCTTCCTTACTCAAGAAATGCTCAGTCGACACCCAATAGTGACCTGGTCAAAACCAAAGGGACCATGAGTGTGTCTCCGCATTGATTTTACCAATCCAATTAATAGACAAAGTTTCCTAATCGTTGTGTATGCCTTCAGAAAGTAACCGGAAGTCTTCTTCATTGACTCGACGATTACAACTTCAACGACTGCCAAAACACCAAATGTTCTTCATTTTTGGGCTTCCGGAGACAATCCTGTCCGACAAAGGCATCCACTTCACTTCGCACTTGTTTGCCGACTTCACAATAAAACACCTGCTCATTCACATCAGAGCACTTTTCCAACAACAATCCAATTGACACTTCGAGAGATATTTAGACACGTTTAAGCGCGCCTTGCTGAGATCCAGGAGAGAACGACAGCGAAACTATTACTATTACAGAACCACCGCGAATCCGCGAAATCCCAACGGCTGTTTTCCCACCGAAGCTCAGATGGACAAGGGATTCCGTCTGACACATAGTGTTATCCGATCAGTTTTGGGCCAGCAGTCGGTTGTTCATAAAAACGGACGCTGCGATCCGGTCGTGTGTTAATCATAGAGTACCGCAGTGGCCATCAAAAACGCTTCGTCTACATCATTAATAGGCCGATTGGGCGTGTTCTGTACGATGTCCAGGTGGGTCCATTGCTATGGAAGCGCCACCCTACTCAAACCTGACGAACGCTTTGCCATACTCAAGAGTGGTGATGGATCACTTAGCGTCCAAGCTAGAAAGTCCTACTGAGCTCGGAAGGGCTCCCAACCTAGTGCCTAAGACAGACATCACACCTCAGTCCAGAGGCTGAAGATTCCGTTCCAGCTTGATCTAAGACGGAAATCGTACACAGGACCAACTAAGAGGGAGGTGCTAAGCGAGTGCGGTTTCTCGAGCGTAGATCAACGAAGCTCACAATCCGTGATCAATCACTCACCTGCCCCGAAGGCCCAACAATCTCAGACCAAAGGGTGAAAACCAACTAAATACCCAAAGGCCAAATCGAAACATATAAGTAATGTATCAATAACTAAATGAATAATGTATCAATCATCAGACTAGTGTTGACCTGAGGCCAACACCCATGATCAATCGGGTTATGACTGGTGCGGTTCGTGTCTGTAAACTTCGGCCCACGTTTTCGTCTCCACTAGACCCACGATTGCTGCTGTGTACTCGCCTTTTGTTCTTCCTGCACCAGGAGCTAGGTTGCTCTAGTGGTCTGACACAACAGCAACTAAGAACGATAGTGGTTTTGAAGTGCGATTTCTTAAAACCGCGACAACGGATTTGTTTCTCTCTACCACTCTTTTTACTCGCGTCAGGGATTCTGTCATTCAAAAACAACCTGCCCTAATACATCTTCAACAATATTCGATCAGGTGGTTATCTTAATGGAGCCATAGTGTCTCGACGCATACAAGTTTATATCACCTACCACCTAGACATAGTTTTCGTGGGCTCATCTAATCTTCATTAATCTTTCTGCTTACAACAGCGACGTCTACCTAGCTACTGTATTCGATTCCCATTTCGAGATTTTTACCCTTTTTCTGCGTAGGTTTTGGGGATAGGTGGTGCCGGTTTCCGTTAGATCTTGTCAGTGTATTCCTTTCGCACGGCAACCCTTTCAAGAGGAGCTTGTAGTTTTCACATGTGCACGATGGTTCAGTGAAAATCGGTCAGTTTAATCCGATCGACTTCGTGCATTACATTCTTGTATTCATCTTAAGGGAACGTAGCCCATATTCAACCTTTTTTATCGTATGCCAGTGTGCGGCCGATTTAAGGTACTGCTATATCGCTGTTACTGTTGGTGTTCTTGCTTTGATTGTATTTGGCTCAGTCTTTTGGCTCGTTTTTTTGACATCACCCTTTATTATGTCCAACAGCGATTTCACTCTCATAAGCTTACCCTTATTCCTATCCTTACCAGTGCATGTTGCAGTTTACACCGGCTTCATTTTCTAGTTCTTCGCTTTGAATCAGACTTACTTTTGCACAGTATATGTATATGTAACCTGTTCACCGAACCCCTCTTTGTGCCTCTGTGTGTTCATTGTAAGCCGATACCGCTCATATCATTAGAACCTGAGTGTTAGTCAGCCGTGTCTACTTTCCTATCACCTTTTCTTCGGTTTGTTGTGTCCCTTTGATTGTAGCACATTTCACCACTCTGTAACTTGATGACTGTCATCTTCTTATTTCCATTGCGTCTTCCAGATTTGCGGTCCTTGTTTCTGGAACAAGCAAAATGCCTGGACTTGAAGCTGGACATCGATTGCTCGGTACTTGTTGAATTGAATGAATTTTTCCGCCGGCGGGCGTTTGTTGAACAAGAGTACGCGGATGCATTGAACAAGTTGGTCAATGGCATGAAACAGCGGCATATAAGTGAAACTTCTAAGTGAGCTGATACCATTGCACTGGTTTTGTTGTATTTCTAGTTAGCATATGGTTACCGCCTTGTGACTTCAATATGCCGTCCATTGATCTTGAACTTCCTTCGCTAACATGCCACTTCTTCTGTGCACACATCAACCATCATCCTAGCTCGCGTTAGTTGGCAGATGCCTTAGGAGTACCGAACAGTGACATAACAAAGAAGTATGCAGAACTTGTTTGGAGGACCCGGTACTTCGTTCCGACGCTTTGCTGTCACGCGACCATTAGCATTCACGTACGGGTTTGTATACTGCGATTTCGCGGGCATTCATACAGTCTCAAATCGGTGAGCTGTGGATTACAAGCCAGACACAAGAATCACTTGTGCACGCCAGAACAGTCATATCGACACTTGCACGGTATAATAATACTCACAATCGGATGCTCTTACATCGATTCCTCCAGTCTGCGACCGCTTCGAATGTCTAAGATCAATCATTACATTGTTTGTTTACCCACGCACTACACTTAGTTTATTTGTTGGGTAACTTTGTGCTTTGGGGTAAACTGCTACTCGAACACCGAACTTTTCATTTTGCCTGACTGCTAGTTATAAAGCACGAGGGGTTGCCTGGTGTTTCTCACTGGTCGGCCTAGGACCGCGATGTTTAAACGGTGCTCATTATTTCTTCAAATGAAGGGACTCATGATACCGAGACCATCACTGACAATGGCGATCTGAATCCACATGTCACCGCCTCTTACAAGCACTTAAATTTTAATTACTTAGGCTCTTAACGTCATAATATCCATATAAGAGGCATTTATCAGTATAAACGGAGAGCGCCTCTATGCCACTGTGAGACACGACTACCCATTGCATTAGATGTGTTTTCTACAGGACGAGTAGGCATTGACCACCATTGTAGCTCCGTTGTCTATCCTCTGCGAATTCGGAAACGACTAGTAACCGTTGAGCTCAGTTTTTTAATTGACAAACGCAGCGAGTTGCGATGAATCTAGGTGCAGAAGCGAACCTTGTCGACAGAACAAAATGAATGATCATGGTGTACTAGAAGTGATCGACAAATAACTTGTTGATGTAGTCAGGAATAGGGGATTTTGATATAAATAATTGAGGGTTCGTCGCAGCCAGTTCCAAATCAGATGGTCGTCCACATGCCCGGAAAAGCACTAGACTGCCGTTTCAGCCTGTTGGGCATCATCAGTAGTGCGCATCCATCCGGATTCGAACCCGTGACCAACAGCGGCTTGCACCGCCAGTCAGCAGCTTATGCCACTGGGCCACGGGGGACGGCTTCGGACCGTCATGATTTGCAGTGCTTTTCCGGGCATGTGGACGACTACCTGATCTGGAACTGGCTGCGACGAACCCTCAGTTATAAATAACTTTTTGCCAAAAAGACTGCTTTTGGGTCAGCACTAAACGAACGAATTCAAGAGTCACGGGCTATATCTGATAAATTATATTCGATATATATCTGGTCATTTATATGCCTGACCCCGATGTTCCCATCCGGGAAGACGACAATCACCAACCGGACTCGGCCTTTCGGTGTTTCTCCATCTTCATCCGTGACTGGCTACCTCCGAGTTTCACCAAACTGGGCGCGGTATTGTATTAGTACACACACACACACACACACACACACACACACACACACACACACACACACACACACACACACACACACGTGTACCGAGGCTTATATCCTACCGTCTCCATATGTGACTGTGACTTTAGAAAGCCATCCAAACCTTAGGAAAGTGTCTCAATCTCATCGTTGGTGCAACCGTGTGAGGTGGTGCAACCGTCTGGGTAAATAAATGGATCGGACTTCCGAGCGAATCTTATCTTTCTTTTGCAAGTGCAATGCACACACCGAATCGGGCAGCCTTACGCATCCCCCTATTCACAGGTGCTTACAAAGCAGTGGAATTCAATCCATAGAGCTATGTGGCTCGCCTACTCTTAATTTGATTGCTGCTCATCCAACAGAATCTCTACCTCAGAAGTGGAAGGTGGTTGGATGGAATCATTCATGTTCACCGATCTCAAAGTTGAAACCGTATGGAGAGGGCAACCCTGACGTAATCCAAGGGTTATTGGGGACTAAAGAGAGCCTTTCATAAGGACCGTTGTATGAACACTGTAGATTTTGTATGGAGACTGCAGAGTAGGAAACAACTTCTCAGACACACCTTTTAGACCGAGACCTCATCATACGATTGCATTATCAAACGAACCAAAGCCAGATTTCAAGTCAAATCGAACTATCCTAATGTGCTGCTTGCAACTCTGGTACCTTCCGAGCACATCGGAAAGTAAAAATATGATCAATACACTCACGGGTGCCGAAGTCAGCCTGATCCCCATATATATATATATATATATATATATATATATATATATATATATATATATATATATATATATATATATATGATAGTTTACACTCGCGGTACTTTGAAATTTTTGCGTGTTTTCAAGCTAACGAATTTGGCATTTTTTCCGAGTCAAGCCATACGAAACAAAATATAAAGAATCGAAAAGAGACCAAGGAATTCTACATAAAAACACCACGCAGGATGGCGGGTTGCACTTCGGAAGAAAAAGATCGGGAGTATGAGCCTACTTAGAAAATTAGAAGACCTCAAGTGTTATGAACTGTGAATATTCTCACTTGGACACCATTATGCTGCAGCAAACCTGGCTTCAAGCTTTAGCACTTGTGGAACTCGACGGATTTCGCTCTATTCGTGTTGACCGCCAATGTACACAGTGGAACCGCAGTGGTAGCGTTATCATTTACACTAATGCTTTATGGTGTACGTCGATTAAAAACAGTGTTCAACACGGCTCGCAACGTATCAGCTGTTTTATTGGTAAATGCAAACCAGGACTGCTGAACTTTTCTAGTTCGATTTTATTGGTTAATCCTAACTACGTAGTTTGGGAATTTTACGATGGGTTTATGGCTGTAGTCCTCGAATACCTGGAATTCTCCTTGTGCCTAGTTGCCGGCGACATTACAACTCTGACACCAGCTTAATTGCGAGCCTTGAGCTAAAGAACATAATGCAATCTCCAAACAAGTTAGATGTAACACTTGACGTGGTATTGTTTAACAACCTGGAAGTGTTTTGTTTTTGTAATCGGATGCCGCTTTGGAGCACTGATCATCCCATGTTCAAGTTACCTATCGTTATCTATTGAAACATGAACCATATAGATTTCGCCTGTTGTAAAGATTGAAAGTTCAGGCGGAGAAAACGCGCTCCACAGAGAACATTCAGCGACTGCGTGAAACCATTGCCACCACAGATTTTAGTTTATTTTGCGATGCGGGCTTATCGAAGTTTTGTGATCAGTTAACTAGTTACGTAAACTTCTGCCCTAACATTTGTTGTCCATTCGAAACAATTTTTATCCGTGCTGGTAGATTTTCCTCTCAACGTCTCAAATGAATGCATGGGCTTAAAGAAAAGACTTAAAGTGTGAAGTCTGTACCGATGAATATAAAAAAATCGAATTGCATTGCTTCAGCCATCTCTACATTCAGGCCATACTTGGATACACTACCATGAAATATGGAATATGCTCAAACAATTAGACGGAGTTACCTGCGAGGTCACGCACTCTACTCCAGATTTGGAAAACTAAACCTCAATTTTTGTGATCAGCAATAGTACTTTATTCTTCGCTATATGCTCTACTGTTACAGCCAGTCTCAGATAAACCTCCCTCTATGAACAGCTTAGAAGCACGCAGAAAAGTAATCGGATTGCAGATGAGCAAAGCAGCTGGTCTGGATAACTACAACTAGGTGGGACATCTATATCCAACCAGTTTCAAGACGAATGATAACGGCTTACTTGTAATTACTTACAGGACTTCTTCCGTTGAATACTGCGCTCTTACCTTGCCACTGGTCTCGGTGTGTGGATGGCGACAGATTTGATTGCGATAATCCTTCCCTTCTGTTCCCATATAACTTTTGTACTTTACAAATGCGATTCGCACAGCTATGTTAACACGATCTATTCGATTGATACCAATTCCTAGCCTCTTGGTCCTCCATCTACCTTTACCAAAGAGAAAGATTTTTCCCTAAATACACCTTTCCGTTTAGCCTACCCGTGGCCTTAGGGATCACAAACCTGCCTTGTAATCCGGAAGTCGCGGGTTCGAGCCAGCGAAGGGCACCGGACGACCCTCGCAGTATTCTCAGCCTATGCACGGATGGTGGTGATTATGCGGTACCGAAATGTCGGTACTGCGCGTACCGGCGTGCTTCTGATGCCTTTGAATTTCCGTTTTCAACATGTGGGTCCTTTGGCGAAAAGATTAATGGGCTCTCAGTGCCTCACTCGTACTCAGCCAACTGTACTATGGTGATGCGTTGTTACCATCGTGACTGTCTTTATGTGACCAAGAGTATTACACCATTCCCAAGAAATTTTACAAGCAAAAGACGGTGAACTCTAGGCGAGCATCTCTTTGTTGTATATGAGCAGTTCTCTGCCATCGAGGCTAGATGATTGACTTAGTCACTAGTACATATATATTGAAGCAAAATCCTCTGTAAAGTGAAGAGCCCACACTGAGCAGGGCAAAGAGTGATTAAAGGATTTTTAGCAATTAACTACATACAAGTTCCTTGTTTTGGCTAAGGTTGTTGACTTCAAGTGACACTTATTTCTCACTGTAAACTGTTAACGGTATTGTCCCAATGTTTGTTGAAAACTGGCTTGTATGAGTAGGGCAAATAATGTTTTGCCTTTGCTACCTGTAGAAGTATTGCGGTTACGGCAAATCATGACGTAAGTTGTCATCTTATTTACCGAAGTTCAGAATGTACAGTAGAGCGAGTCAGACCAGAACACAGTAAAAACACCTATGCTAGTGTAACCGAAGACCAACCCGATTTCTTTCTTGATTGAAAGTCACTTCCTTGTACCCTTCTTCTTGAAGCTCACTTATTGTATATAGAGGCAAGGGATTCCACTTTTCACTTTAACTGCTTGCACGCTACATATGTACACGAAAGCCCCTAGAGTGACAGGGGACTACTGGGTCGCCATCTGTCTACTTCGGTCCAAGTACTACTGTCCAAGTAATCGAATTGGTCATGGTTTACTTCAGTGGGAATCGTGGTCGACATTGGAATTTCTCATCGCGATCCATCCACAAAACGAATGTTTTACAGTGACTCCAAAGCTAGATACCGTTTGTTTACGTCATAATAGACTACGGGATTCGGGAGTCTGACTTTTCAATTGTGGCACAGGTACACTGATTCATGCGTGAGTGCTCAGGCACATCAACTACGCGAGGGCTGGTGGGTGAGAGAAGGAAACTAACTCACCGTCTTTGATCGAGGTCCATGATAAAGTTAGATTTGCATTGGCACCCGCTGCTTATACAATTCGGTTGCATTAGAATGACTACAATGTATTCAGTACATCGTCTAGTGGCCTTACACCTCATTTCTTACAAGAAAATCGCAGCTTTTCTGCTAGAAATGCAATATCTCCAATTCGCTTTGCAAAATATCCGGTCTGTTTTGTAAAACGTCCAATATATATATATATATATATATATATATATATATATATATATATAACCTATGATATGTTCCATCCGTGCTTAGACTTTGCACTTAAGGATTGTCAAGCTGCGATCCAAAATCCACTTTTCGGGATTATCTGCAGACTGCAAGTTTGCGAAGCGTACTGTTTTGTACAATTCCCTACAGCTATTTACAATTATAAACTGAAATATTAGAGCACAACCAGCTGGTGAGGCAACGAAGAGATTGGTCATCATCATCAATACACGTTAGTCGTGGGTGGGAAGTGCACCTCAGCTAATATGCTGCAATACGAATAGTAAGACATTTAGCAATGTAGGTCCAAAACCTATAAAAAAGGTAACATAATGTTAATATCACATTATACCGGCTGTTGGAAGGTAAGCTAAAGGGAATGAGAGCGTCAAAGAGACTCACGACACGAACGCCCTTGAGGACGACTCTTCGCCATATCAGCTAGGGTTTCCAACCAAACCTGTTCATCATCATTCGGTCCCCACCCAGGCAGTCGGGAAACACCAACCGACGTCAACTTCGAAGTGAGGACTTCACTCCTCTCGACCAACTCATCGCTTGGCCTTCCCTCGTCTTCGTTTAGGCACGACATAAAGTACTGAAAGTATCAGCGTTCCTAGTTTGGTGTTCGCTTTTGACCAGATGTTCTAGGATGAATTGCTAGTATGACTGACGATGCCTTTTTTAAATGTCTGAAGAGTTTTATCAATGAGTACTCTTCGCAAACTTCCATTCTCGCACTTCTATGGATATACTTTACCATATTCTCTGCAGACTGTTCTATCACAATGAGATGTGTCGTTGTAGGTAACGCTTTTCACGACGGATATTTATTGGTATTTGGGTTTTCGAAGATTTAATAGGGTCCTGCAACAGCGTCGCACAATCTCAGTTTAAGCGAAAATTTACCACTTTCTCACAAGGCCCTTATCTGTCCTTAACAAACGTTAGGTCATGCTGGTGCATAACGGGTGGTGTTGACCGAAGCTATCAGTGGAATTTACAACTATGTTGTAGCCATTCGAATATCTGGGGACGATTCCACGGGTGTCCCTATTACCCTGCATGAACATTTGTTTAAATCCATATTGATTATCGTTCCCGGCTTTTCAATTTCTTTATACCTTAAACCTGCTAATTACTTCAATATTCGTGTTGGATCCATTGTATAAAGCGTGAACAGTTGATTATTTTGTGGGATCCTGCTGTGCACATTGATCAAATAATTGGACTGTACCTCTCATCGTCGAGGAATCTACCATTTATTTATTTATATATTTATTGGTTTCTTTATTAACAGACGGGTTGGAATATTTTCAATGTAGGGTTTACGCTTGAGTACCCTTTTCTATTATCATTTTGCCTAAGATGAGTAATCCCAGTATGGTACAGGCAGTGTTTCGGGGTTTGTTCCCGGTCTGTTGCTGGGCCCGAGTCATACGTAACGTTATTAGCAGATTGACCATACGTTCCTCTCACCAAGCTAGAGCTGAATTAGAGTTGTTTCCCTTGATTTGCAAGTCTGTGTATACAGAGTCACAGAGAAGACGTTGTTCTCCATTATTGTGGAACTTTCCGCGTCCACCTGAATACCTGACTCATTATTTGGTCTTCGTTACCTACTGGATGGCGGTGTCATATTCAGAACGATGCTATGCGCAGACGAGTACTAAGCGGTGATAATCAGGTTTGTTTCTTAAAGCAACGATTAACGCTGAATTGGTCACGTTAGTTTGTGTACATGCTACGTATTCACCTTCACCACCTAGGAAGGAGAGCCTTGTTTTGTCTGCCGGATCTATGATAACACAAGATCCGGGTTGGACACAAGTCGATTTAACAGCGGGAAGTGAGTTGGTTGCGACTAAACTGGGTATTGTTTGTCCTTCCTACCTTCCGGGCGAAAGCTCACGCAACGCATTTATTCTTGACTCGAGACCTTACGAGGCATGTTTCTCAGCCGACCTCAGTGAGGTGTTCGCCGTTCTCTCCTACTCGTGTGCCTGATACTGAGTTACCAGTGAATTGCAGATGGTTATGATGCGGGGCAGTGCAAGTCGCAAAGAATCTGTTTCACTGGTGCCGTCTTATTTACGTATGGCGGTCAGCTGTTTATGCTGACGAGGTGCAGGCATCTTGACCGGGAATGTCCACAAACTGTATTTGGGTTTTACACTCTAAACCCCCCCCTTATTCTTATTATCCCTCATTTCCTAGATTACTCTGGTTGTACGACAACGAAGCATCAGTTCTAGGTAGTTGGGGATAAGGGAAAACGGTTGATAAAGCTGTGAATCTATATCAGCATTCTCGGGTTCGCTATCCCAGTACCCATGAACGTGTGAGACCATCATGCCAGTGAAACGCTGGAGGTGATCTTGCTTTTATTCTTGTATCGCCCGCCTACATGTTTTTTCCTTCTTTTCATGCTCGAGATTGGCATGCGTCTCCCATTACTGCCTTGCAACTACTTGTCCTTCAGGATTTACGTTGCAACTGCAGTTTTCCTTCCACTTTTATCATCTGGGCAATCCGTGTACTGGTATCTGCTTTTCCACTTCTGCTCCAACCCTATTTGTGTTCCAGCTGCTGCCCGAGTTTGGGTGCCCCTGTAGCATACATTTTCACTAACAGTATCCTGTGATTGCACAGCAGCACAGCGTCAGCGCAGTTCACTAGTATGCTGATTCCATTTATTTTTTCTTATCACCAATAGTCAGTCCGTAGTGAATCTCCGGTAAATCTCAAAACAAATTACTCTTGTATCCTGTTTCATGTATTCATACTTTGGCGTCTACGCCTTGACTCTAGTAGTCATCGCCTGTTTGTGCCGTCATCGAGCGAAACAGTTCCATGAGATGGCGAACTTCGCTTTTCAATTACTGTGGTCTACTTTCTTGACGACTGACTTATTATCTCGGCTATTGCGCTTAGTTTGCAGAGATAGTGGTCTTATTGACTCACAGTCCGCGGTAGTTAGCTCCAGTTTCTACTTCTCTGCTACTCTAAGGGTCGAAACGAAGTCGAACCCACTCAGGGGGTACTGTGTTGAGCCAGCGATGCCATTATTTCTATGACTACAGCAAGAGTTGATTGCGTAGTCCGTGAACACCGATGCCAAGTTAGTTTCCCTCCTTAACTTGTTTGAATGGACACAATAGAAGTTCGAGAATAAAACTATGTTGTGCAATCGCTTGCCTCACGGACCGCTCCGTCGCAACTCTATCAACAAGGACTGCGGTACCGCTGGAGGAAAGGGTGCTGGGGTTCCTGCGTTTTGCACCTGGATGAACTTTGTATGTTATCAGGCACACTACTCGGCGCCAAAATCACCCATGTCATGCGTGCATGTGTAAGTCATCTATTTAGGCTTCAGTGCAATATGTTGCCTTTCAGCTCAGATAAATATTGTCGTTCGGATCAATAACCCTTTCAGCTGTATCCGTCGCAGTGCGAGGTTTCGTCGCACAGTTCAGTTGGCCACTGGATACACTTATCTACTTTACTCCTTTTGCAACAACCAATTATGCAGTTGATGCTTGAGTCTCGGCGCACGTTTTTAGCTGTTTACATTGGACCCTAGTGGCTTATATGCAGTTAATCTGCATTTCTGTCCATTAGTTATTGCCACGAGCCATTCTATTCTCCATTCGTTTCGTACAACATGAACAGTTTATCTTTTCGTTCATCGCTCTTGCTCACCTGAATTTCATGTCCCTTTTAAGTAAAATTTAAGTGATTATTTCCGTCTTTTCATCCGCACTAATTATCACATCTTTTGCTGCGTTCCTATTCCATGTGGTGTTCATGGACAATCTATGATTATCATTCATGCTGCATACGAACATTGGAACACAACGTACGTGCACATCCTGTCCGCATTTGCAACTGCAATATTCCCTCCTAAAGTACCCGGCCCACATCCTTAAGGATTACAAGCCTGCTTGTAATTCGAGGGCATGCGTTCGAGCCTGCTTAGAGATCAGGCAACTCCCGCAGCATCCCCTTAGCCCACGTGCGACCGGTGGTGATTGCACAGTGACGAAACGCCGGTACCGCGTACCAGCTACTACTCATGTCTCCTAGATTACGGATCGGTTTCCTTATTTGATATCAACTTACGTAACATGTGCCGGTGTGGACTTCTTTTAACCTGACTCCTTGAGGCTCGTCTTCCCTAGCGTTTTGTTCTTGTTATGTAACTGTCGCACAGTCATGGTCATGTAAATAGTTTTATTTATATTAGAAGCAATAATGAAACAGGTCTGTAAGCACTGAGCAATCCATCTACTTATTTCTACACCCCAGACTGATTTCCAGACTTCTAAGTATATATCATTTTCTTAGCGTGGTGTTTGTCGTTTATGAGCTACAAGTTCTCATGCTACCGATGGTTGCGTGATGTTCTAACCGTTGGTGCCTCGTCACCTTTGAATCCAAAGACTCATGGAGTTGGACAGCGATTGGCGAATGCATGCTCATCATTCAACTCACTCACATGTATTGCTGTGGATAATTGTGCCAAAAGATTCCTCATCTTTAACTCGTTCTTACACTGTTTTTTGTTTGATCCATTGACGGTCACGGCAGTACTTATCGGCCTCTACCCACGCGCAATTCTTTTGCTTTGCCATCCGTTCATACCATCACCCTTTCTGACACAATATTTCGCTTTTTCACTGTGGTTTTTTTGCATAGTCATTGTACAGTGTGTTACGGTGCTTTATCTCATTTTTGTGCTAGATTTACTCGAAAGTGAACCGTTCACACAACCTATGTTTCCAAAAAACCAGACTATATGCCCCTAACCGTTATGACAAGCGGTTCCAATGGAGCATGGCAATGTATTGGCGAAGGCACATTCCGGCTATCCTTATGTTCTGGGCTCAAGTCCTAGCTTTGGCTTTAACTTGGTCGTGGAACACAATGCTGGAAACGAGCAACATCTAACACCAATCTGCTTCAGACACGTTTTTCGCCGGCGAAGTACCCGAGGTTTCCTACGAAGTCACTCGATTTGTGATTTAGTATCACAACTCATTCACATAATACGTACGCGAAGGAACCAAATTACGAATCGCTGGCCGTTGCGATAAATGCAGCTTTGTGGAGTGTAGTGATGAACGCGTCTGTGGACAACTTTTCCGTCCTTGTTTCGAGTCACTGGCATTTTCACCTGGGAAATCACAAGCACACATGAAACCAGTCCTCGAGTGCTGCGTTGGGAGTAGACAACAACGAATACTTGTCCCCATTACAGTTTTGAATTTGTGCCACCTCATCCCAATTGCCTTCTGTGTAGGGGTGTGAATGTTTAGCTGCGATGCGTTTACATTTAGCGGTTTGTAACACCGCACTATGCGCTAAATGAAATACAAAATATGAGTTCTACGCATCCGACCAGTGACGTAATGGTTCTGCTGCTTCGCTTTGCCGGCCCATATCCTAGAGTTAACAAGCTTTTCACGTAATCTGGCGGCGCAGGTTCGAGCCTGCGTGGGGGTAGGGCGACCCTCACAGTATCTTTAGCCCGCGGGCTATCGGTGGCAGTTTCGCGGCAACGAAGGGTCGATACTGCTACCTGCGTACTACTGATGCTTTTCTTTCTTTCTGCTCTGTTCCTTGGGTCACTAGTCCAAACCTGCATGCGTGTGTACGACCTCAACGTATCCCAGCACGTATGCGACCCGTGGTAGTTGTGCGGCAGGGATGTGTCAGTACGGAGTTCCTGATGCCTCCCGCTGAGCTTTGTGCCTTAGTTGAGTGATAACTGATATACTATTGGCCTAAGTTCAAGTAGCTATGATTTTCCGCTTGATTCCCGCTGGGATACATGCACTTCCCCGAGTGCTTGGCATCGCATGCCTAATTCCGATCGATCATTATTTCCACCACCTATACATGAACTGGCATGATTAAATTCGGAACTTACGACAACTTTTTGTGCTGAATGTTGCCCTTTTTAGGTCGACGTTTTCGAATTCCACATATTGCCAGCAACTACGAGAGATCTGCATGGGGATGATGTGTTTGATGCGGCGAATCACATGAGACCATGAGATGTAAGGTCAAATAGTGGGAAGCGGAGAACTACACGTGATAAGCCTAGAACTAGATCTTTCTGACTTTTGAGTTTTAGCATGAACACTTAGTAACTCGCAGTTTCAGGCACTTTGTTTTGGAGACAAAGAATCGCTGTATGCGGAGATATTCCGCGATTAGTGGCTCAGCTCACATGCTTACTGAATTCGTCAAGACATATGCACTTTGCTAAGTGAATCCGTGATTTGTCGGGTGATCATAAGGTTCATATGTCACCAGTTTTCGCATCCCTGTTCATTGAGATCCACTCGATACCGCTGAGTACTAGGTTTTATGAGTTCCTTTTTGTTACTGATGGACTGTCCCGACACTTAAATATCGTCGACTAGTTCGATTTTATTTCAACTTCTTGCTACTTAATGTTAGACGCATTGACTTCACGCGCCTTATACCACCTGTTTCACGAGGCATCAACGACATTCCCACAGGATACCCAGCTGGCGTTAGTAATGTTTGTCAGAGGGCATTTGCGAACAGACCTAATGTCTTACTAGATAATCGCTCCACGCTGGCTAGCATACATTTTTCGCACTTCTCTTGAGTTCGTAACTACTACTTTTAGCTCAGAAAGGCGTTGTGGCGACTAAGTGATTGCTTATCGATAACAGTTGGTGCAACTTAATGCGGGGTTATTTTGTCTCGCCTTCCGAACGGTCGTGTCATTGAACGCTTCCCCTTTTCTCCTCCTCATCCCAAACGTTGTTATTATTGTCATCAGCCGTCTCAAAGTATATAGCTAAGCATTCGAAATGTGGTGTCGCAAGGTATACATTTCCATTTTCTCATCAAGAATTATATTCACGAAGCTTCTCCTTTAGACAACTTAACAGGCGTGTCTCGGCACAGACGTTTCACCAGTGTGCGAGGTTGCATCATCGGTGCAATGTGATGCAGCGCGCAATCAACAAGATTGCATTGGCGATGTGGCCTCGTATGGTGGTGAAACGTTTACAACCAAACTGCGAAGCTCGGAGAACAAATGAATCATCAACCTGAGCCACCAGTATTCCTCAAAGAACATTTTAAACGCGTACACGAAGTTTATTTATTAGTCTTTGTCATTTTTAGCCAGGGTTTCGTGCTTTAACTGTTGCACCGCCAATTACGGTAACATACAATCATGTGGCAGTCTATCTTCAAAACACACGCTATTTTAGCAACTGTTTATACTCAATTGATCCAAGATACCATTTTAATTTATCAACTATGGATCGATGCACATCGAACTGACAGTGGCGATTGACTCCTGAGACTGTGTGGTGACCACAATCCTTATCTTAGTAGCACTGCCCTCCAGCACAAACGTTTGCGTGATTTCGCATGTCGCCCACCGTATTCCTCGATGACCTGGATTTGGATTGACCATATTTACATCGCCTACACATGGTGCGCATCAGCACAAAACTGTCGATCAATTTAGAGCATGTGCCTGAATTCCGACCATGTTCTAGTGCGCACACGCCGGGCGCTCATTCTTCTTGCTTCTAAGAAATCCGTAACTTCTAAGCTCCTTACTTTTAAGTTGGACTCGCAGTCCGCAGTTCGGCCATGACGTTAGGAACTGGTCGACCAGTTGTCAAAGATGAAAGAGATTAGTGAGTCTAACGCTGATTGGAATCGTCTCCAAGGTACCATAATGAATGCTTTTTGATACACTCCGTATGTCCATCTTTAGGCGTCCGAACTATGTATTGATTTCTGCCGCATCGGCTAGTTTTTTTTGAAGCACGGAAAACGGGTTCCAATGGGCACTGTGCTTAAGCGTGTCCGTAACTCCCTAAAATGGTGTCGGACAAGTGATCTTCGAATCAACCGGGAACGTTGGTGGGTGGCAAGGGCCTGTGAGCTGGGGAAAGTCGTTGCTATTGGGAACAGTCAAGGGCTTTTCCAGCTCATCAGAAACACGTGTACAATAAAGCCCTGAGTTAGTGAGATTATAGCTGTGAAAGTTGAACAGTTGATCTATTCTTAGCTTCGTCGACTAGTCTGTTGGGCGGATCATTCTGAGGAGCAGTTCAGCAGGTCTGCTGTTTGCTGAATAATCTTTGTAAGTAATGTTAAACGTTGAACTCCGGAAGATATTCAACATTTGCTTACTATGCTGAAACGAAACAACGCTTTTGGACGCAACAGACTTCCTGCGTCTTTACAAAAAATGGAGGATTTCCCCGTTTTTGTTCAATTTCGTCGTGGATTCTATCATGGAGTGTTCCCTTGCGGAATCCAACGATGTAGGCGTTGAAGTGCTGCCTGGTGAAAGGTTAGTTGACCCAGATTATGCGGACGATATCGTCTTGCTTTTCGACTATTTTGCGGCGGCACAATCAACCCTGAATAGCCTGTCCAGAGTGGTCCCATTATTTGGTATGCACTTCGCACCTTCAAAGTGCAAAGTGTTGCTGCAGGACCACCAGCCACTTGATGATGCCTTGACGCTTGCTAACGAGGAACTCGAGGTGGTTGATCAACTCACTTATCTTGGCAGCTGCATCAGCAATGATGGGCGCATAGAAACTGACGTGAGCTCGCGCATTGCAAAAGCCAAAGCTGCCTTCTTGAACCTGCGTCATCTTTGGCGACAGAAGGGAGTTTCCCTCCGTCTGAAAGGCCGGGTATACAAGGCCACAGTGAGGGCTGTTCTGCTCTATGGTAGTGAAACATGGCCCCTTCGGTCTGAAGATCTGAGGCGCCTTCAAGTCTTTGATCATCGTTGTTTGCGAAGTCTTGCTGGTGTCGGATGGCATCAGCGTATCCCCAACGATGATGTGCGTAGGCGAGTACTAGGTAGTGATAATCATGCTAGCCCCCTAGACCAACAGAAAGCACTGAATAAGTTGCGTTGGCTCGGGCACGTGCTACGCATGCCTGGTCACCGCTTACCTAGGAGGGCCTTGTTCAGTGTACCAGGTGTAGGATGGCGCAAGACTCGAGATGGACACAAGTTGACTTGGCAGCGGGAAATGAAGTCACTGACAACCAAACCGGGTGCCGTTGGTCCGTCTTGCCTTCCGGGCTGGAGTCCACGTGACTCGCCTTTTGCTTGGCTCGAGACTTTACAGGACATGGCTCGCAGTAGACACCAGTGGCGCGTCTGTTGCCGTCTCCTAATTGGATTGCCTCTTTAAAGTGTGTTTGGTCTTGAGTTATCTGCGGCGTAATGGCTGATTATGACGCGTGGCAGGGAAAGCCGCAAGGAAGCTGTCTTGCCGATGCCGCCTTATCTTTGCACGATAGCCAGCTGTTTGTGACGGAATGTTGTCTACACAAGGTGTAGGCGCCTTGACCCTGAATGTTTGCTTAGGGCATTAAGGTTTTCAGGTAAGTCCCCCTTTCTCTCCCTCTTCTTATTATTTATTTCATAGGTCCTCATGGTTGTATGGCAGCGAAGCATCAGTTCAAATGGCTGATGTACTGCTGTTGATGATGATGATGATGATGACAAAAAATGGAGAAGACTGATGAATGAGTTTACCGCTATTTGGGACACTGAAGAGATGATTTTAATTGGCGGCTGTCAGCTGTCATGCCCATCTACAAAAAGTACCAGTGAACATTATGCGAAAGCTATCGAGACATTTCCCTCGTCTTCAAACTTCACTAGCACCATTATTTAGTGACTTGCTACTCCGCATTATGATTGAATCACTGGTAGTAGGTAGGTACATCGACCACATATTTACTCTTCGCCAAGTGTTAGAACACTGACACGTTTATGGGCTACCTACTATGGGGGTTTTCCTTCACGTGAAAGCCATCTTCGACTCTGTTGATCGTGCTGCCTTGTGGCGTTGTGTATCCGTGATGGGCGCGCCTGGTAAACTCCGTTCCACTGAACTTTTACCGTAAATTTCGAGGCCGGGAAGCTGTCTTCGGAGTTCCCTACGGCAAGGAGGGTTTGCCAAGGTTGTCCTTTAGCCTCTTTTGTCCTCAACTTTGTGGTTGATGTTATCATGTAGGACTCCGTTCTTTTAGCCTCTTCTGGATTGAAAGTTATGCCATTTGACCGATAGACGAGCGTTGAGTATGCGGATAACAGCTCTCCTTGGTTCTAACGCAGTGGCTATACAAGCACTGAACAGATTGGCGCGTAGCGCTACATGATTCAGTATGTGCTTTGCACCTTGAAAGTGCAAAGCACTGTCAGCGTACAGCCACTGGAAGCGATGGATCGATTCACTTTCCTTGGTAGTGGTCACATTGGTGAGTAAGTTTCTTCACGTATCAGCAAGACTCATATGGCATTTCAGAGGCTCAACTGTCTATACAGACGACAGGATATCAGCCTGTCAATGAAAGGATGTGTGTATAACGTCGCAATAAGGCGGATGTTACTGCATGGATCAGGGACCTGGTGAGTTCGCAGTGAAGAGACTGAACGCTTGGCTGGTGCTTGCAGAGTATTTCTCATATCTGGTAGGAAGACCCGCGGTTGGTTTTTGGCAAGCATCCCCCGGGCACTTCTCTAATGCTTAACCGCGTACATTGGCTGGATCGTGTCGTATGTATGCCCGTTTACCGGCTTCCTCGACTTGTATTATACGCTGTTGCTGCACCCATCTGGTCAAAACCTTGAGGTGACCAGTGGTATCGTGTCATTAAAATATGAAGAAATTGATCGGGTGGCTTGGCTAGGCTGCTGTATAGCGTCTTCGTGAATAAGGACCTCAGGACCTAACCACACCAATGGTTAGGGACTAGCAGACGGCTCAGCCGAGTGTTTTAGTGGCGTTCCTGCGTTGCGCATCCTCAATCTAGTTTTTGCTATTCCACCTGATTGGTTTTAGTGTTTCTCTCTTACCTCCTTTTTCTTTGTGTTCTGTTTGTTTTCTACCTCATTTTCTCACCATTGTTATTTATTTTTATCTCGGTTACTTAAATCTTGGCTACTGTATCCACCACACTTCGATGCTTGCATCATAGTTGCTCAACAGACCTGAACTGATCTGAATTGCCCAGTGACATTTTCCGCGCCACTCCATGGGATAGCATCACTTTGTAATAGTTGGGATGCGAGTACGTATGCTTAGCCACAGATAGAATGCAGGTAGGAGTGGTTCTTGGAATCGCCATTACTCATTCGTCCCAGACGATTAATGTTATTCTTTGCCGATTCGCTGCGTTGGCTGCTTTTACGATTTTCGTGCTTCTCGTTATTCGTCTTCTCTCCGTATTGGATCTTTATGTCCGCTATCCAACCGTTAATCGCGGCTTTCGGTTTTTGTACTTGCACAAATGTGGCTTTATCTTTCGCTAACCTGTTTTCTCCTTCTAGGTACAGCCATTTTCGCTCGGTCTTGAAATCACCAAATAGTTTTAGTTTTGACTATTGACTTTTCTTGTCGAACTCTATATCCTTTTCCATTTTTTGAAGAATGTTGTTTACTCGTTGCAGTTGATGCCAGATCCGGCAATAACACAGCTTACTCTGCTTGACATGCTATCCTTCATATCCCGTCTACCACTCATTTATGTCTGCCGTTTGCAATCGATTCACTCATTCCCTATTTTGGGTGACTAATACGCCTAAGGCATCTTGAAATCAACATTGTTGCTATTGTTGCCCAATACCCATGATCGATGCACAAAGCTCACCTAAGCACATTAGCCATCAGGCCCACTCACTGCCCCAATAGCCCGTAATTTGCATATTTTCTGCCTAGAGTACAACACTAAAGTACAGAGCTATGTAACCAATGAATAAACGACGAACTGATGCATTCCAATGTATTCATTCCACTTCCGCGCAACACTTCCGTGTCCACAACTCTGTCGCACCAATCGATGCGCAGAATCCGTCGCAAACACTGCTGATGGAACCGCTCGAGATATCTCTTCTCGCCGGTACATCGTGCACGTTTCACAACCGTATAGAAGAACGGACAGCACCATGCAATTGTACACCATCAGGTTCGTGCCAACGGTAAGCTGATGGTTGCTCCACACTCGGTACTCTAGCTTCCCGAATGCCGCCGCTGCCTTAAAGTCAAGGAATACGAAGCTCACTGTGTAGCTGCTGGTCAGTCGACAACACACTTAAGGTAGCAGAAGCGGGTAGTAGTTCCCAGTACGTCATCACCAACGCTGATTCGCGGCAATATTGAAGATTGCACCACCAGTGAAGGTCGAAAAGGTCAGTTTTCCTTGTGTTGATGGTGAGCCCGAATTCGGCCGCTGTCGAAGCCGGAGCACTAGTCATGTGCTGCAACTCATCCGCGCTGTGTGCAAACAACGCGCAGTCATTGGCAAACAGCAACATACGGATAGTTATCTCACAAGCTAGGGTTTTCGCATCAAAACAACGGGTGTTCAGCAACCCAACAACAATACGGTGCTCTACACGAACACCGCAAGCACAAGCCGCATCAAAAGCACATCACGACTTGAAGATAAATATTAAGCAGATCAGGAGCTTTGACATAGTCTTGCTTCATACCAGAGACAACACCAGAGACAAGTCACCCGAGGTCTCTCCACTCAGTTGCACCCTCGCACGCATAACACTGTGCGGACATTCAATTAAACTTACAAACCTACCCGAGCAACCAAACTTACCCAACACCAGCCACAATGTCTCGCGGTTCACCGTATCAAATGCCTTGGTGAAATCAACATACAGCAAGTACAACGGCTGGTGTCCTTCTCTGCACTTCTCCTGCAACTGACGAGCCGCAGCCACCAATCTATAGCGTTGCGACCCGAACCGAATCCACACTGCTCTTCCGCTACGTTAGGTTCCACAACCTGACTGACGAGGCGGTTGAGCAGGATTCGGGCAATCACCTTGCCCACACAACTCAGCGACTTGATGCCACGATGATTCATGTAACATTGCTTGCGTCCTTTGCTCTTGTACAGTAATAGCACAAGTGCATCTTTCACCTCAGGATGCACCTCCTTCTCAATCCACACGCTTTGTACCAAGTGGTGCAGCGCCGTCAACAACGCAGGTCCGCAGTGTTTCAATACTTCAGGCGGGATCTCGTCGGCACCGGCACACTTGCCGTTTGGCAGCTGAGCAAGTGCTCTCTGCGTCTCATCCAGTGTGGGCATGTCTGCCAGACTCATCTTCACATAGTGCTGCTTGAGGCCATTCAAACTATTCCAGTTGATCTCTGAGCGGTTGTTCAAGAGATAGTCAAAGTGTTTTTGCCAGATCTGCGTAAGGTCTGCAGCCTAGGTGCAGGTAGCACCTGAACTGCCATCGATCAGCGTCCTCAGCGGCTCCAATCTCGGCCCATACACCGTCTTCATGGAGTCAAAGAATTCCTTGTGTTGGCGACGTTCGGCGTAGCAATCCGTCTGCTTCGCCTTCTCCGTCCACCATGTATTTTTAATGCGACGGAGCTCTCGAGTCAGTCCCCGTCGAAGTTAGTGAAACTGACTCTTCTTCCCCAAGTCATTGGGGTCTGCGACATGTGCAGCAAATGCTGCATTCTTCTCACACACCAATGCGCCAATCGTCGCGTTGTTCTCATCAAACAAATCAGGCCGCTTACAGTTTGCGCGTCCGATCGTCTCTTCGGCAGCAGCTGTCATCTGGTCGCGAATGTGGTGCCACAGGTCACCCACTGTAGCGATGCAGTCCACATCACACATCCGTGCAGCCATCGCCTTCTCCAGCTCAATACCTTTCGCCACAGTACCGAGGTGGAGGATGTTAAATTTACGCCGATTCACGGCCGAAGTGCAATATATAGCTTTACGAAAACATATGTACAGTTTGGTCCGCATCAATGTGTGGTCAGTGCCACAGCTCGATGCAGTACACGTGTCATGTGCACTTCACGCTTATCATGCTGACTTACGATGATTTAGTCGAGCAGGTGAGGATGACCTCTCCGTGGATGCGTCCAAGTTGCTCTATCACTCACACTCAGTACAAACCGAGTGTTTGTGGTTGTCAGGCCGTGAGCGGCACACAGTGAGAGCAGCTTGTCACCGTTCGCATTCGCTGAACCAATGCCATGCGAACCGATAACATCTGCCCACGGCGATGCATCACGCTCACGCGCGGGTTGAAATCACCCAGCAGCAATAGTCGGTCGCTCATCGGCATAGACCGTATGACGGAGGATAGCTCAGTATAGAATTGATCACGCGTGTCATCAGGATAACACATGGTCAGACCGTACATGCTTATAAAAGTGGCAAACGTACTTCTCCCGAGTTGTGGGCGAACAGTCATCAGCCGCGCGCTGATGCCCGTTGGTTCACCTACCAGCTGGCCATGGAGGCGATCGGATATTGCAAATCCGACCCCATGTTCACGTGGTGCTAAGGTGGCGTTGCCCACCCAGTAGAATGTGTAGCCAGCAGCTGCTTCATGCAGCCTAACTGGCCATGTTGCTTACGCTAATTGCGCTTATGATCGGTAAGTTTGTTGCGTTTGTAGCATTTTTAAGTATCTTGCGTACATTTTTTCCTTATAGCGAATTCGTTGCTAATCAACTTTCTTCATATGCCAGTTTAACGAAGAGTTATGGCGCCGTATCTGTATGCATTATTGGATTTATTTTATTTTTGGTTTCAACTGATTGGCTGTTGCATGATATCCCCGGTGTGGCTGCGCTTGTTGTGCATGTTGAGAAGGTGCCTACCTGTCTATTACCTACTGCCTCGTCCATACTGGCTCCAGGAGACAGTTGGTCGTTGCTGAAGGGGACGGGATGCACGGTCCTTGTGGCCGTGCTAGGCTCGAAGAGTGGTTCCATGCACTCAGTGTGGAGCGGACTACGATCCAGCCACCGCCTTGTGTGAGCTTGATTCCCCAGCTACAACGTGCTTGTGTTTGCCTGTGAATGAGTGTGGGCCGGCTCCGTTGATGAAACGTGGCTCACATCCACATGCATCCCGGTCTTGTTCGTGTTTACACTGGATATGGGGGTGTGTGGTTGGAGCTGTGGGTGGTGCACCGCAAGCCACCCATGGTCCTCTGTAGGCTCAGGCGTCCTGTGGCTGGCCACAGTGACAGGCAGTTCCGAAACCGGATGCCACCTACCATATATATTTATTCTAGCTTCTATTCGTCGTTTGTTGTTTTGTTGTTTTTTACTAGTCTCCGTTTCCTCTTCATTAACCTTGACCCTGTTGAATATATTTGTGGGTGGTTGAGTTGCATCTGTTTATTCTTTCTTTTTGGACTTTCTTCCATTTCCCATGCGCATTCACCTGAATTACGGCAGAGACACTAAGCGTTGCCTTTGTCTCTGATACTCGCCTCCACATAGCGCATTAAGAATAATTACTGCGATGACAATCCACTGTAAAGGGTAACATATAGTACTGTGTTTGACACGATGCGCTCTGTGCTTTGTCTCTGTAGTGGGTTTTTATCACAGTTATCCATGTGTCCTGAATCTGCCGCTCGTTCTCTGGTAATCATTCATGTTTAGCTCCACACGATTTTAATGCTACCTAGGTGCTGATACTTCTGTTCTCGGTTTCGGGGATACCGCGATACGTTTTATCTAAGCCAATCATGTCCATAGTCGGGCCCGCGGGCAAAATGCTGCTCTCGTTAACATTTTAACTGGCCCACTGCCTTATGATGAAATAGTAAATTCAGGTTGGACGTTTTTCGTACATGCGTAATTTCTCTTATTGTCCTCAAGTCAGACTGTGTATGACTTGACTTATTTTTACCTCACAACATGTGGACCTCGTGGCAAAAAGTTTGGACACCGCTGATCTAAGGGGTTTCTACCTACAATGCGCAAGTCGCTACTGCATGGTTGAATCGGGACTCTGTCAGTTCTAACCCTGATTGGGCAGTCACTGAAACTTGTTGCCTGGTTTACTTACCTTCATCGCCTTACTAAGTATTGGGAAACTGTTCAAGACCTTGTTTACCTACGGGGACAACGGTATTTTGCCCCATTCGTTAATGGGACGTTGGGCAACACTAGGATGTGGCCAGTGAGGAACATGGCAACATTAATAGACTGACCGCGTTTCATTACGATCGCCCGTATTTTCCATAAATGGCACGATCACTAATCTACGTTAACAAGAGTCTGAATACGAGACCTTTGATTCTACACTAAACAATTTTTCACACCTGAACTACATGCATCGGTCTCATCATGTCTTTCATATGTGTTTTGCATTCCTGTCTCTTCACGTGCTTCCTTCGGAGATTGCACCGGGTTTGAGGCAGCAGGCCGGTGGACTGATGATGAGATTAACGTGCGAAGCACTTTAACCGTAGTAATTGGCCTTGCTGCCACACGTCCTCTTCCTGCATTAGGCTTGTAATTGGTCACTTCACTGATTGAAATCAGAGTGACCCTACTGCGTGTGCTCTGATGCTCCTTCTCCTCGGCTTTTTGTTTATTTTGCGGTATCCTTTCCATTGGTTTTGTGTCTATCTGTTTGCTCTTCATTTTGCTTGTCATTTTTGCACTCGTTGTCGCAGCAGCATCGTCAAGACAGTTGAACCCACCGCACTTCGCTGCTCGGGTTATTACTGATCACCTGAACCGAAGTTCCCAAAGTGTCGCTGATTTTTACACGTCGTTTGCACACATTTCCCAGAATTTCACACTAGTCAGTGAATAGTAAGCATGGATCCCATATCGGTCGGCTGCTTAGCTAACAATCACTCTCTTTTTTCCACACATTGCGTCTACATACTCGGTTCTGATTTCGAACCGGTCATCGCTTTCCCTGACCTGCCTCCTAGTCCGATTCTTTCCGATTTAGCATGGAGATGCAAAGCATAGATAGTGATGTCACGCTCGGTAGGCTGTGGCTACTTTCTACCACGAAATGAACAAACCCGGAGGCGTGTGTCGCTTATCAATCAATTCGTCTGCATTCACCATTCCTTGCTAACTCGACTGCGTTTCGCTGTTGAACCTATTTCCTTTACACTTGTGCCTGTCCACTCAGGACCTTCTCCGGTTCAGTGATTTATGACCTTTACTCTTCCTTTGAATCTCGCAGTTATGCTCTAGGGTTTTACCATGGATTCACTGGCTGCATTCTAACTACTAGCTCGAATTATTCACCGTGCATTGTTTGGTACAGCACTCGCCTTACTGTTTCCTCTCCTCTCTCAGACGTCCCCATTGGGTGCCGTACACCACCACTACCATTTGGAACACGCTGTTAGGATCCACTCTTCGCATTGCTGAGGCCCACTCAGCGCTGTCGGAGTTATTTACAAAACAAATGGTCCAACGTCTGGTGGATATGGACGAAGATGCGGTGCGGTTGCACAAACAGGTAGGCTTTACATACGCTCTCACCGGGTTAGTTTTTCCATATGTTCAATCCAGTCATGCTCCATCGTTACGAGACTAAGTGGTGGCCTAGCGTTTCCAACTTATTTACCTTGTTTTCTCATTAAATCTTATCTTGGCCATCCGATCCCCAAGTCGAAGTATATATTACATATCACGATGCTATTGCTATCCCTTATTCAACCATTCTTAGTAGTGCTTGTGATGAGGGCTGGAAATGCTGGTGATTGGAAATTCTGTAATGCCGATCGAACGTCACAGGCCAGACCGATAGGGGGTGAGCGTGTTGCCGGAAGCAGACTGGTCAACCAATCAGGAACTAATTGGCCCGTGATCGCATCTAACCTGCAACCATTCACTGAACGTGCAGGTGACCAATCAGGCACCAGCAGGCGAAGAAGCGCATACTCGTGTACCCTTGAGCCAAGGCTTGTGGCATTGGACCGAGGGAAGAAGCGCGCGGCCCAATCCCGCCAATCGTACATCCACTAAGAAAGTCAAGGTGATTTTAGACAGGGTGAATGTGGCGAGCAAGCATAAACCAGTGGAAAAGGAGCCAGCGACACAATGCAAATAACAGGGATGAACCATTGAAATGGACTGTTGTAAATAGTGTGGATACTCTATACATATTCGAGCGTAATCTTATTAAACGACTTCGTGATCGCGACCCAGTCTTCTTGCTCCCGGAGGGCAATACGACAGTGCTTATATCCGACAGTGCTCATATCCACGATCATTGACTACACCTAATCTTTACGGATATCAGTTATCATCACTCTCACATTCCGAGTTAATGTACCAAGTGTGCGCTGTAATATTAACTCCATGATGACCGAGCTGCAAGGCCATTGATATGGTACTTTACTCATTACCTTCTCTAGTAGTCTAACACTGCAGGTTTAAACCTCCGACCCTAGTCACTTTTCACATTGGTTTGCGATTGCGCTGGATTGACTGTTGAATGATGTGCAGATGTTCTGTGTATGGGGATACACCGAGCAGAGGCCAAATGTATAATGGTTGAAGGGGATTTGAATAGTTGGTCCCTGTCAAGAACTCACTTTCATCTATTCATTCCGTCCTGCATTAGAGATGGAATTACTTTTTCTTTCCTCGCGCCAACTCAGTACATCCTTGGATTGTGCTTAGCTATGCGACTGGACTCGCCTATTGTCTACTCCCTGGAAACGTGACTCATGTTCTTAGTTGGTGTCTTCTATATTCTCTTACTTTCTGAAGCCAGCCAACTCACATCTGCTAACATCGGTGTAACCAGGTAAGTGCGGGAGTTGTTGCTTTGGAACTAGGTGGTTTACCCAGTGGTCGTAGTCGGTCACCGATGCTGGTCCAGCCGCTCCATTCAACCTTGTGTGATGCATTCCCGAAGTGATGCTTGGGTCATTTTGAGGTACTCGTTGTGTGATTGGATTACCCCGCGCAGTCTCAATGTGGATCGCGTTTCGCATTGAAGTGCTCCTCGATCAATTCAATGTAGTGGGCAGCACCCAATATTCATCAGGGAGGTGTTTTCGGACCGACGGCCGCATACTATCAATCTTTTCCCTGAAAACAGCCGAAGAACACCATGAGTAGACTATCGGGGTCTCACTGTGATTGCCGTTCCCTGGAGACTATTTACAAGTTTACTCGTCATCTATTTAGTGGATTTATTGAGAACCCAACGCTATATTGAAGACTGCATTGATCTATTTTTACGCCTCCCTATGTGCTTGGACAACACTAAACACCCTTTATTTCATCTGGAAAGTCTTCGACTCAGTTTGTCGCACCTATTTGTGGCATTGTAATTTCCTAACATATGTTGAGGCATTTCATTTCTATCCAGTGCTTCCTATGTCACAACCACTCGGGCGACATGTATGCAGCATTTCTTTGCCTGTGCTCCGCTCACAATCAACAAGGTTTCTCAGAGCTGTCCTTTTTTTCTTTTCTGACTTTCATCGAGCTAGCCTTAGCAATTTCTTCTGGGGGTGTAATTCCGACATGTGGCTGGCTGACGAAATTACAACACGCTGATGTCATGCCTCTTCTTTTATCATTCCCAACGACGCTTTGTTCTGTTTGTTGGTACACAGCGTTTCAGGCGTTCTCATATGCTTTGCATTTTCTAAGTGCACCGCACCATTGAGGCGGGGCAGAACCGATATGATGCCTGTTCTCAAGGTCCCTCAACAGCCACTCGTGGTTGTCAATTGGTTCATTTATCCTAGCATTTGTATCCGTTCTGGTGCTCGTCTCGGCCACGGGACTGCTGATTACATCGATATTACTAAGGTGGCTTTCTAATTTATTTGCTATTGAAGTGGCATGATGACATTAACTTAACAATTACAGCTGATATGTACAAAACCGATGTTTAGCATTGGTTTTGTTTGCATCAGACATATGGCCAGCGCGTGCCTAGGATATTTGAGCTACCAAACATCACACAGGTCTACTGGATTCATTGAATGCATAACATTGAGGTCACCCGCCGTTGAACTCAGACTACTCGCCTCAATCCGACCATGACAGTCGTGCACTCGTCGATGGCTTTCTTCAGAGTGTGTTGTTCACTTTTGTTCTGCTTTGCTTGGTGACACCACAGTAATTAGCTGCTAATCTGACTCTATGACGAGGTTGATCAGTGCCCTGGACTGTGCTGCTGTGTATTGGTCACACAGCTGCATTTACTGTACTTTGGGACATGAATTATGATGGATTAACTGATTTGCAACCGAATGTCTTCACGATTGTGTTCTCACACTTGTTTTGTTGTTTCGCTTGGCCCGGTTCCAGTCATCTCGAAAAGGTCTTCGCTACATAGTCCCACGACACTCGCTGTCGCCAACCCCACAAGGTGTATTGTGGGAGCTTTATTGTGTTCTCTGCTTTATATCTGGATCCGTCTTAATGTGGTGGGTAGGTTGTCTAGCGCTGATGTTTGTGGTTGTCGCCATGCGCTGGGATTCATCACCACCACGATCGTCTCTCCTATGACTACCTCTGTTAACTACCATGTGGCATTTCCACTGCACTTCTGATCTGAATTAATAGATGAAGAGAACAACGAAAATCACTTAACTACTGATCAGATTGTAGTTGATGTACAAAGGACGTGTACTCAGCCAGCAAACACTGCCGACGGCGTACAGTCATGATCCACTACTAATCACAAGGGATTGATACCCCCACAGCAACGATACGACAGCCTTTTCGTGGCATCTGCTAACCATGTCTTTCCCACTACGCCTAACAGCAGTGGAAGACGAAACTAATGTCTTCGTCACAGGTAATGATAATGTGTTTCCCTCTCACTCGCAGCGCTACGCAGTAGGAGATCGGTTTCATACTTGTTTGCTGCACTCTTCAGGTGCAGTTGGCAGATATTTGACTCTAAACTAGGACCAACTCTCCCAGTCATGGTACCGATCAAGACTCATTTCAACATTAATGTAGGTCCAGATTAAGATTTCGTGTTGTACTGCATTCACAAATCGAGTGCTTTGCATGAACCCACGGTGTCTCCATGACATATTTACCTCGCATCAAGCTCTGGCGCCACATCACACATCGTGACGTTGGACGTGACATGCCAATCGGTTGTGATTACTTTGCAGACGGAGTGGGGGTAACTGACTACTCTCTTGTAGTGCATGTTAAAATTAATCATTAGTTAGTAATGATTACTCTATGACGTGCGTACTGGTATTGAAGTGAGTTTTACACGAACATACTTTTGATTACACGTATTCAGGCTTGTGCTCGAACAACGTTGTCAACACAGAACTACATCTGCACTTGGTGCTTGTTTGAAGATTAGGCCGGCCTCAGCGAGATATCTTTCCTGTGGTTTTCGCTATCGAAATATTTGTCTTCCTTTTGCGATGGTTGTTGACTGGATGCTGATAATCACTGTCGTGTAGGTCACGAGGGCAGTTTCCAGGTTTTCCCTCGGTTCAGATGTCACCAACCATTTGGAACAAAGTAGCACCAGTGCCTAAGGGAATTTTCTCTAAACATAATTCCTGCCCATGTAGTTGATAACACAACAGTCTCAACCACTTTTAAAAATCAATTAGTGTGTTTTGTATGCTCATCGCAGTGCAGCCCGCTTTAAGAAGACTGGTCAGCCTCGAGCATGTAAGTGACACGGCAGCGTAGGTGAACGTAGGTTAACTCGAATCCATAGAAGGCTGTAATGGGAGCTGTTTGGATTAAATTCCACAGGAGAATCATCGCAACCACACTCCAACAGACTGTGACTGTGCATCTGGGAAACCACTAGGTTGCCGTTTCGTTCTTTTAGGATTTCTCAATGGTACACATTCCATCTACACGATGAGGAGCCAGAACTCGCGACACATCATTTCTCAGTTAGTTGTTGGGACCACCGGCCCACGAGGATGAGCAGTAACTGCCGTGGCCAAGTAACTACCGCAACACGCATCCCCAGCTTTCGAAGGAAAGGCTTGTACTCAGAGGCATAACCTATGTTTTTCCAAAAATGCGATGGCTATCTTACTTAGTGCAGGTGTAAAAAATTTCCATCAAAATTCGAAATCGTATTTGGCGAAATTACTGTCTGGTTTGTGTTGCCGCACGATACCTGGTGTCTCTCCACCGCTAGGTAACGTGTGGAATTATAGTAATGACAAACGAGATAACTAATAGGTGTGCTCACTCGCAGCGCTTGGTTTCGTACATTTTTTGCGCTCACCAAACTGGGGTAGGAGTTCGGTATTTATTGCTTTTATCCCCACATCACCGAATCGCATCTAACGCTTGTTGAAACGGCTGATGGCTCGTTCTTGCTTTGTTCTGCGTACACGTTGTGTGTGGATGGATTGCAACACGCATTCCCCATCCGTTTCACATTAATGTGAACTTTGGTGAAACATCTAAATCCTGCATGTTTCCCACTCGCAACAATCCGCTGCATTACACTCGTCAATTAGAGCTAGTTGGACTGGGACTTGATGCGGGTTTAGATTTTTGACTCTAAATGTGAAATTGTCATGCGTGTTGGCATATGCCACGGTGCATGCGCATCGAGTAGCAATAGATACTTGGTTGTATCCTCGTATTTGTTTCGCATAGCTGCCTATTGATGATTAAAAACATTGCAGTTGTGGGATCAAAGATAACACCAAAGCCCATCACAGACACTCCTCCGTCAGCAGACTGCTTGGTACTTCATTCCTTATCGAAGCCTTTTCACAGAATCGATTTCCATGCATGAGACATTGTATGCTTACCTCCAAACTACTTAAGGCTCTCGAGATACTACGAAACTGGCATAGTAGTGATGATAAGAATGCGGATTGTATAAATTTGGGCTAAATGGTAGTTGTCAGTTAAATGGCGGTGAAGCGATGTCAAGCGTTACCGAAGGGAAACGTGAGGCAAGTAAGAAGTCTTTATAGTATAATGTCAAGTCCTTTACAATTTGAACATAAACCAATTTTTGTGATTTCGTGCATATGTGCAATTAATTGGAATCACCTAGTTGTTGGCTAGTGGACTCTGACTGCCTAAGCTGGGGTTCATTGTTTTCACATATGTTTGCGATACAGATTAATCTGAAGCTTTCAGGCTTGCAGCAAAACTTATAACCATTTGTAGTGGTGAAATAAACGCCGCGTATTACGCAGTTTCGTGTATCACAACTACGCTTGTGGAATATTTTTGCGTGTCACTTGGTGTTGGGTTGCATGTGTAATGTTCCGAAGACCACGACACCACCGATCGAAACCGCCTGATCCACCTTATTGGAGCTCGATACACCATTTTTGGGCATTGATACCAACTGTGATCCGTTTCGCCACAGGTAGTTTATAGGTAAAGGGCTCACTGACAGTCGCTGAGGATGGTTTCCTCATTGTGGAACAGAGGAAGGCTGTTAAGAGAATGGCTATTTGATATTCATCTTTTGTAAGCTAGCTTAATAGCCATTCTTTATTCTTCCTATTTTCTACTTCTTGACAGTTGTTTAAACGCTCCACTGTGTTACCCCGATTGTTACACACACGTCATTGTTAATGGACGTTCATCGTGTCATCTTCAGCAGTGCCATTTGCAAGAACACATTCCACTGGTTTTTCTCCGCACCAATTTTCTACTTGGTTATGTTAAACGAATATTTACTTTTCACACAATTATTGCACTAGTTTTTAATTTTTGCATCTGCACTTATTCTCGTTTGTTTCATGATCTTTTTTCAACGCCACACTTCGTTATGCTGATTGGCCAGTGTCCGTCACTGTAAATGGATGTTCGCTTTACGCTTGGTGTCTCATGATGCTATTTTTAGGACATTTCCGATTCGCTCCTGAGTACACGGTTGCTTATTCGGCCGTTGCATTTGACGTTTTCCATCTGTTGGTTGGCTCAAGTGTAATTTAGTAGCTTCCGTTCATTTTGCCTTCAAAACTATATAAGCAAATGTGATTTCATATATACACGTCCCTTCTCGGCTCGCCTTTGGACTTCTTCTTTCGACCTTGGGGTGAAGATGTCACTGGCCACACAACAAAGGAGGCCGAAAAAACATATGGTGACGGAAAGATTTGGCGGGATTTTGCGAAATTGCTTGGCTTTTGTGTAAGCATCGCCATCGGTTGCATACCTAATGTCCTATAGGACGGCTGAACTAACAGAGGGGACGTGACCCACCATTTATAACACGTAGAGTTTAGCCCCACTAGTGATAACATGGACATACATCATAATGTATGCTATTGACTGTAGCCGGACGTGGCTCTGCATTGTACTCTTACACTTGTAGGTGACTCCTACGGACGCTTGATTGATAAATTTACATTATTAGGTCAATGTAGTGGCGAGTTATCCTCAAAATTGCTCATGGCTGTTGTGATGCAGGGCATTGTCAATCGCAAGGGAGCTTTCTCTCCGATTCTTCCAGCAATTTTCGATTTCCAAGGTATCAACAATACGAGGGAATTTTATACTGATGTTCCACTGCCACTATCGGTCGCATGCGGGCTGAAATATTGCGAGGTCATTGGCACACTGACGGGTTCTAACCGGTGATTTGTGGACTACAAACAAAACACGTGAAGCATCTTACTGCTGGTTTCGTACTATCGGTCATTACCAAGGTATTTCGGCTATATCCTGAATGATTTTTAATCATTTAGCTTTTTCCCTCAGGCCCCCTTTAGTCTCTTCCCTTGTCGTTATTATTCTTCGTTAACAGAGCCCTTATGTTTTGCTGATAGCGAAGTGATAGCACAAAGAACTGTCCCGGTTTTGCTGTTTAAAACGTTTGCTGTGTGCAGTCATAGAGGTTGTATGGCATCGAAAAATCAATACAAGGCGGTGACTTTCTGTTGTCGATGATAATTTATTACATTTCTTCAGCGTTTTTCTTTGCATGCCTGGCACATTGAATTTTTATTCTCCCCCGGCGCATGTTGTTCTAAGGCTAGACAGCGACCTCGGTTGCCTTAGCTAATGCTGTTGGGTTGTTCAGCCGTTAAGTTCGTATTTGGCTTACCAGCTGATGCGAAGAATCTCTAGCTGTTTACATCAAAAGTCCCCTACTCAGGAATACACCAAGATGTGCTCCATAACAAATTATAAATGCTATATAGTACACATCCATTCTCAGTGAAAGCCGTGTCTTTGGAAACTAACTCCTTCCCCTGCAACCTTTGTAACTTGCTTGACGTCATATCGCAATTAGCTTGTAAATCAAGACGGTCCGCCAATATCTCCGGTGGCCTAGTGACATTAGCTAGTAACCGACGGTGTAAGCCGCTGGTAACCGTGGGTTCGGTACCTGATGGAGCCAATAGTTACACCCTACTATCTAGTCACACTAGGACGAAATGGCTATCTAGTGCTTTTATGGGTATGTAGAAGGGTGTCTGATTTGGAAGCTGTTGCGATGAAACTTTCAAGTCATACTCCATGGGTTCTGCAGTTTCTCTGCTCACGTTTCCTCATCTTTCGCAGTATCACTTTCTTGACAGACAAGCTTCACCTGAGATCTTGTTAACGCTGAAATCATAGATTAGGAGGTGGCTGTAATATTTGAGGAGCTAACAACTGTTTTTCTCTGTTCTTTCTCGATGACTGTTACTGGTCCAATGGCCTTCTCATAACACTCAAATTAAATGTTTTTTTGCACTGGATTATTCCACCTGTGAAGCAAACTGGCCACAATCAGTTCCAGTCATACAGTCACGTAGCCCTCATAGTACTGTTTCAGTGATTCGCCTTCTCCGAACATCTACGCGCATTCCCTCAATCTTCTGAACAGTGGAACTCGCGACCGTATCTCACAATCCATTATACACGCCATCCCCTCATTGGGCAATCAGCCGAGTAAATAGTTTTGGGGTATTTACTGGGCATCCGTCGCTGGATAGAGTCCAACCCATCTTTCACGATCATCATACTTAATTGACCACCTCAGCTTCTCAAGTTTATTGTGGCCATTATTATCAATCGAGAGCGACGACCACTTTGCGTGCAAAACAACTGGCATCGACACTGATGTTACAACAGTAGTGTTAAGTGCGTTACTTTGTCATCAATTGACGTAACCTCGTTTTTGGAACCTTGTATAGTTACATGTGTGTGGTTTAAAAAGAATGTACGGAATGTCGGCATTATCTCACATTCTCCCAAATTAAATCTGCTGTCATTGGTTCTTGTGTATTTGTCTTTATTGATGTATCTGTTTTATTATTGTTCTACTTGTACCAACCGCGCTTCGTTTCTTACCGACTCTTGTTTAAGCACGAAGCACCCTACTGATAATTTCTTCCGTTTATGCCTATTTTTCCGGGAGGTAACTACAAATAAATTCCGCTTGTACTTTAATGCTTACCTCTTCCTGGTGAAAGTATTTCTTGACTTACACGCCGTCCGCAGTCAATAGTAACACGACGTCACTCACCTGAAAGATAGGGTGTAGGTTTGCCTTGCGTTTACGAATGTCTGTCGTCATCACATGTGTCTTCCTCTACGCAGCTGCTCGATGGAATGTCTTTTCTCCTGGACGTAGTTACATGAACTGCGCTGTCGGCTCTCCAGAATGTCACAGCTGTCGTTATACTTTGTCCCAGATCAACCCGTCAGTTGCTGCTATGCTATGGTGAAATGACATACAACTTGGGCCCATGTTCTATCTTTTCTTGACTTTCCAACCTAATCACAGGGAGCGTGTGCGCACCATTGTATTTTTCTCACAGCCAGATGAGATAATTAACTCTCTAGCACTCTTACCATCGTGTTGCGGCTGATGATCCTATTGGTTTTACTGGGCGTCTCATGTTCGGTTAACCTCTTTCCCTTCATTTTCATTCACTTGTTATTATTGTTAGAGTAACCTGAACCACACGTGCGTCTTGCACTTGTCTCACACTGTACTTGTAATCTAGCGGGTACGTTTTGCGTTATTCTTGAAGTCTCAATTTACCAGTCGGGTTTCGTCGAACTTATGCTGTTCACACGCAGTATTTCCACCTCGTTCTCTCCTTATTGGAGTCGTAACTTTTCTCACCGTAACTAAAAGATCATCTGAGAGTTTCATCTGTCTGCAAATGACCTATTTAACGGTGTATCGATTTCGATTTCTTTCGTTTTGTCACGATGTTCTCTTTAGTTTCGTCCTTGCGTGTGCGCAGGCGTTTCATTCCATTCTCGCCCCCTCCTTATCCATTCGTGCCCCTCTCACAGTGTCGAGAGATGATGACAGCATGCCAGGAACGCGTGCTGGCCAACTCGGCCAAATTGCAGTCAGATCAACGCGATTACGCGAATAAACAGCTGGCTACATTGGATGCGGAAAGGCAACGTCGACGAGCCGAGGACAAAATGCTTGTTGCTGCCCAAAAGGCACGCAGTAAGGGAAAAGATCCCAACAGTAGCCAACGGTTTCTCCGTGCTCAAACGGAACTCGAAGGTGTAAGTTTAGTATATCGTAGCGCATAGTGTCTTTTAACTTGAACACCTATACGTTATACTTATCGGTGGTATGGCATCTTATTTATTTCCAAGCGGCGGCAATCTTCCGCTATCGTTCACATTAGAAGTGACATCATTTGCTTAGCTGTTACATCCGGTTCATTTTCATCAACAAGCCTTCTCATTGGACATGTGAGAATGATCCGCAAGCATCCTCTAGGTCAAGCTGCATATTGTTCCGGCTGTCGTGCTACCTTTTACTTTGTCCGATTACCAACCACTAACTAACTGGCATTCGTTGTTCATGTGGAGTGATTCTACTTTTCTTGCTGCACCATTGTTCTGATAGCTACTGCTGCTGTCATCTAGTGTTCTGCTAACTATAGCTACATTCAATCCCGCTCCACTGGATCGTCGCTGTAACTGCTAAGCGAACACATCATGGCTTTCATCAATGCGACTCAAATCTTCAACGTGTGTTCTCCGAAGCCCTCCCGTATTTGTTCGGCCCACAGCCTGCTTCGAACCCTATGGTGAAGGAAATGCGAACGATGATCACACTAGTGTGTCTGTTCTTCACTGGCTGCATGGTTTCTCTATCAACCATACCGATTACTGACTGTCAAGCTTAGAGTATGCGGACGTCATAGCTCACTTTGTTTCGAACCCATTTGCTATACTGGCGCTGCTGACTAGACTGACTTGTTCTTTAATATGGCAGCTACTGCTACAATGGTAGCCCGATATATCCCTCGTGTATTCACCGCTCTGAATGGTCAGTAGATTTACTTTTTTGGTAACTACTATCTGACTATCATGTCAACCATTACCAAGGCTAGCATAGCTTTTGAATTTTTCGTCTACTTATGTAGACGGCCAGATACGTGTCCATTAGCCAAGGATAGGATTTACAACTTGGTGATGCGATCAGTATTACTAAAGGGATCGAAGACCTAATGGCTGCGGGCTGCATGGGTTCAACCACTAACGTTTGTTTATATATTTTGAGCTGGTCGATTGAATAACGATGAAATTCTTCTCGCCAAGCCTGGTAATATACCACCTGGTGCTTCAATAGACTACCTGTTCAACTCGCATCGTCTCTGTGACTCGGTCATGTAGTCTGTATGCCTGGAACCCAGCTTCCGCAGGTGCGTTTTGGCTCGGAAGAGTAAGCTCGTGAGTTCGAATCCGGAAGGATTCGGTGGATGCGCGCTACTAATGAGTCTCGATACGACGAAACGGTCGTCTAGCGTTTTCCTAGATGTGTGTTGGCTGTCTGGCTGCGTCTAGCTGCGATGAATCTTCTCCAAAAACACAACAAATCTCCCTCCTACTGACCAATTATGTAATCGCCTTAGCAGCTTACGTGCCACCTGGATTGGCGGTGGCTTCCAAAGGAAGTCGTAGCTCTTGGCGCCAGTTTTGTCCCTTGCACCTTCATAACATGCGTGAGAACGGAGGATGAACCGCGCTGTATCGCAGTTAGATATCAGTAATGGTGTTCCGCTGCCGTCGCCCAAGACTCAGTAGCATAAGTCGCTGGCTCGTATGAGTAAGGTCGTGGGTTCAAATCCGGAAGAATTCGGCGGGTACGCGCTACTGACGAGTCCCCATACGACGAAACAGCCGTCTAGCGCTTTCCTGGATGTGTGTTGGCTTTTTGCCTGAGTCTAGATACGATGAATCTTCACCATTCATTCCCTTGTTTAGCGCTTTGGATACCTCAATCAACTGTTGTTTCATTATTATTCTTTTGGCGAAGTAAGTCCAGGCAACTGGATCCTCCCCATCTCAGTGCATGGACCATGGTTGGTAAACTGAATCTGAACTGATACAAAGCCCTGAGTATTTCACTTTATTCTGCACCCACCATGCACATAGACACATCGTTCTAAATATACTAAACGGCATTTCCTCGCTAAACACGTAGCTGGCACGACCACTGATGCAGATGCAAATCATTTAGTATTTGGGTAAGCTTGAATCACTTGCACTGGCTATAAGCCACTTTATCCCCATAATTTCCCATTGAAAATCTCTGTTTTTGTCGCTTGCCTACAGTGCGAGCGTTTGGGGCGAGTTACACAACAGGTTGTTGGAGCAAAGACACGAAAAATTCGCTGATTGACTTGTGCTATTTCATGGCCCATCTATGAACAGAGGATTTGTGTTTATCATTTTGGATATTGGTGTACTTATCCCGCACAGGGTAGCCAGGAAGTCAGCAGCATTCTTCCATTACTCTCTATTCTCATACTTTTAAAACCTTTCATCCGATGCTTCCAACTCTGATTGTCCACAGCCACAATTTTTCTTGTTTGTTTTCATGTTTTTTTCCTTTTTGTGTCGCCTGTAGCCACCGTATTTCGTCACTTTGGCCACCTATATTTAATTGAATTGAACTTGAACTGTCTTTCATTGATGTGTCTCTTGGCGCTTGATCATCCTTCACTTTAGGAGATGAAGCGACATACCACCGAATCACCGACGCCTCAGCAAGCTGTTTACTAACCACCCCGAAATTACTACACGGGTTTTGGCATTCAGCGCAGTCAAGCATGTGGCGGGCAATAGAGCTAATTGGTAGCTTTGGGCCATTAGCGATCATACTGGGGCTGTTACTTGCAGTCTCCACTATGCACCCCACTTGCCCTAGGTAGCGGTACGACTACCAGCTGTATGATGTCGATGATCTACCACCAAACTTCTCGAGTTGCTATGCCTGCTTTGGCATCAGCTCTCATGTACTGTTGTTCTGGTTGGATCGCTGCGCATCACCACTGCAATACCATTTCCGAGTCGTGTTAGGCCATAGTGGAATAAATTTAGGCCGTAACTATTTCGACTTTCGCCGTTACCATTTTCAAGTTGGTCCATTCGAAATAGTTACGGCTTAAATTGATTCCGCTATGGTCTAACATGACTCGAAAATGGTATAAATTTCACTTTGTCCGCTTCCAGATAGTCGCTCTGGGTAATCATAACTCCTCCCCACATCCAATCATTAGTGGTGTCCTCCAAGGGAGTGTACTTGGTCCTTTCCTTTTCCTACTTGATATTAACGATATCACGGTGTTCATAAAACATGGCAGGCCATTTTGTTCGCCGATGACATAAAGATTATTTATAACTTTCGACGATACGAACTCAATAGCGCAATACTGCTCGTTCAAGAAGACCTCGATTCACTTGAGAAATGGTGCAACACGTAGGTGCTAACTTTCTCAGCTAGTAAATCATGCATTGTCACACGGATGTTTAATACTTGAAGAGTCCATTAAACAGAGCAATGAACATATCTGTGTGAAGCTATCCAACTATGATCTAGACATTCGATGCTCTACAAACTTTAATTTCTCAGAGCAAGCTGAGTATCAAATAGCACGTGCTAAACGATCTGTGGCTAACATATGCCATAAAATCTATACAACCCCTGCCAGACTCGAGCTTTTCAAAATACTTACACTTCCTGTCCTTGAATACTGCAGCATCATCTATGGGAACATGCGTATGGTTGACAGGAAAGCTTTGGAAAACCTGCAAATATCGTTCACTAAACGCTTGTTTGATACATCAACCACCTTGTTATCAGGAGCGCTGTTGGTGGCTTAACCTCGAGCCCCTTTGTTTGCTACGACTGAAACATAATCTGATGCTGATACACAATCTCCTAAACCAAAAGACATACTGCAATCTATGTACACTTAAAATTCAATATAACTTCACTCGGAATATACGCAACAAGACTTGTACATTACGTGTGCCGAGAACCAGGACAGCCATCCGGTCAAACTTCTTCTTCGTCAAATACACTGTCATGTGGAATAGCCTACCAGCCACAATCAGGTCTTGCACCAATGCAAGGGCATTACACATTCAGCTTAGTAAATTCCTGGATCAAAATTCGATAATGACCATGTTTCCATCGGGTAAATCCCCACACGTGTTCTTCCAAGATGGACCAATAAATATATAATCAATGACTAAAGATGGTACAAACAACTCAGCAACAACAAAAGTTACGTGATTCCAACTTATTTTGATATCATACACTCCATAATACATATCTCACTCATATATAAGCATGATAATTATTGTCCCATGATCTGTCCACAATCCAGGGACAGCTTCTCTTTTACTATCGGGAAATATACGTATTATTATTATTATTATTATTATTATTATTATTATACAGGGTCATCCCAATCACGTGTCTATCTGTGTAATCAAGTCGTGCGACTTTGTCATCTGAGTACACTCAAGTCATTTTGATTCATGGAGCTATCACTGGATATTGTGTCTATCAATAAGGCTGCTTTTTCCTTCCGGTTTACTTGAGTGGGAGTGCGGGATAAGCTGTTTTTCAGCTGCGCACCGGTCGATGCTATTCGGGCTTTTGTTTCACTTGCTATGTTACCGTGGATATAGCATAAACTCCCGGATCCAGTTTTTGTGGGAAATGATAGTAACTCGATCAGCTGTCGTGAACATTTGCAGTACCGACATGGCACTGATCAATTGGTTGCATGCGCCTTGTTCTGCTCTATCCAGGCGCATTGCTCCATGTCCACGATCCGGCGCCACTCTTCCATCACGGTTTGTAGTTAGCCTTAGTGCTTTTTGTGGTTTCAACGTCCACTCCAACGGTTTCGTACTCGGATGTTATCTGAACCTTTTCCGTGTACAATTCTTCGCTCTCTCTCTCTCTCTCTCTCTTATGACCAAGAATACAGATGTTGTGATATGTATGCGCCATCGGGTCACTCTTCGAACTCCGAACAACACTTCGAAGTGGGGGAGACTCTTTCTAAGTTCATGCTATCCAGATTGATAAATGCGGTCCTCCTTCTTCAATTATGTGCTCACCTCAACCTGCATACTAGCAACAAGGCGCCCGTATTGTGTTGCCTTGTGTTCACTGCACATAACCTGGAAACGACGGTCACTTGCTTCATTGGAGTCAGCTAAGTCTCTTCCGTTCGATAATTGTCAGCAGTGCCCATTCCATTGGATTACTTTGGAGCTAGAACCCCCAATGTGACTGTAACCAGTGCCAGTGGTTAAGATCATTAAGCTGCTGGGAGCGGTTCCGACCGACATGACAAATTACTAGAGGTGTCCATCTTACTTCGCAGAGCTTCCTCCATCGGAAAACTTTTCCCGAGAAGGAACAAGCCGGTTTTCGACCAAGCCGAAGTTGCATTGGTCAAATCTTCACGCTCTGACAAATTCTCGAGCTCTTCCACGTCCAATGTCGACCAGCAGTCGTAATGTTCTTGGACATCCGCGCGGCATTCGATTCAGTAGACAAAGTTGCTCTGTCGAATTGTCTACTAAAGAAGGGTGTGCCCAACAACTTTGTCTCTATTCTGAGAGAACTACAGTCATGCGTCAGACAAAATTAAGGCTTACGGCAGACTTTCCTTTTCGTTTGCTGTTGCCGACGGCGTTCGCCAAGGTTGCTCTATTTCACCTTCCCTCTTCAATTTTGCCATCGGAGATGTCGTACAACGAGTGCTAGATGCTGTCTCGAATTGCGGTGTTGAGCTTCTCCCTGGCGCCAGAATCGCGGACTTAGGCTACACTGATGACTTCACTTTGCTGGGTGACGCTCTGCAAATCGTCCAAAATGCCTTAAACCGCTTCGCGATTGAGGCATCCAATTATGATTAGTATTTCACCCCAACCTAATCTAAAGTGCTATTTCGGGATTGATGGTAACATACTAGAACAAGTGGATTGCTTCACTTTTCTTCGGAGTCGCCTCACGACTGGTGGCAGTGTTGGAGATGGGTTCACAGCGCATTGTAAAAGCAGGCCTTGCTTTCGACAAACTGAGACACCTATGGCGTCATCGTGATGTTAGTCTCAGGCTCAAGCTCAGGGTATACAGTGCCTCCGTCCTTCCGGTCCTGCTGTACGGCTGTGAGACATGGCGCGTTCTCTCTGAAGACATGACACTACCGTTGTCTGCGAAGTATCGCTCGTGTATGGTGGCAACATCACTGAAACACTACTGAGGTTCGTGAACAAGTGCGTGGATCGAACAGCGCCAGCCTTTAAAACGTTGTTCTCCGACACCGTATGCTCGGCCACGTACTGCGAATGCCAGCCCATCACCTTCCCCGGCGTGCGTTATTTGCGCTTCCCGGAAGCGATTGGAAAAAGTATCGCGTTGAACAACCAATAACTTGGAAAAGGAACGTGAAGAAAGCAACTTCAGGCTTAGCATCAGTCGGATCAACGAGCCTCCCAGGTTGGGGCCTACCTGACTCGGAATCCCTGTAGTTTCAGACACTGGATGTGATGGCATGTAACAGACATCACTGGCGCCAGTGTTGTTATGCCGTTTTATCTGGTGATTAATCTCCAGTACATAAAAAAACTCAAAGCGGCCTGTGTGAAACCAAAAGGAAACTGTCTTTTTTCTTACGTTTATTGTCTTCCTTTTCTCATGGTTCTGATGACACATTCTGTATACAGACTTGTAAATTCTAGTCAACATTGAACTCAGCTGATCGCACTTGTTTCTAGCGCCGTCACTCTTTATATGGCATGCCAGATGAGCTGTGTGCTGCTCGGAGGTCCCTGTACTACGACACTCGTCTCCGTGTGCGGCGTTTGGGGATTCCTTCTTTTCTATTCCCCCGTAGCAATAGAGCGCACCACGGCCGTCCAACGGTATCGTTTTCCCCTTCGATTTATTGTCACGAAAGATCACAAGTCTTTCTGTGTATTCCACTCCATTGCATGCTTTGGCTTTATCAGAGCTTCAATTAACTGTAATGCTGCTATATGGAACAGGCATGGCCACAATGTACCGAGGACATCAAGCGACGTGGTGTCTCAGCTCGCTAATGCCTGTGTGCCCCTGCTCATGTCTGACGGGAACGCCAACTGGCGTCTGAGATCAGCCCTACGACGCATCACTACATCGTTCTCGCACTTAACCAGCTTGTGCTTCTTCGGACACATCGTTTGTATTGCCGCTGATCGCCTGCATATTCTTGTACTGTTTCCTTGCAACCTCTCTGGTTAGGTGAAGCGTAAGGATGGCCGATCGATTGGATAACGAAATGGCACGAACGGATCGACTTTGAGACTTGATCGAATTGATGCATGCCGTCTTCCTGTGTGAGGCCATCGGTGGCGGTTTGAGTATGCATATGTGCTTGCAAGCCCACAATATCCCATCCCGCAGTCTCTGGCAGCGAAGCGCGGACGCGAGGTTCTTACATGGGTACTGACACATTGGGACTCCGGAGTTGATTAACTCAGACTTTATTCGACCTGTCTTTTTCACTCGACGGTTGTACCTTTTCATCTAATCTTTCCCATCGTTTTGCTATTTTGTAAGGTTGCATGGATACTTCAGTTATTTTGTTATTGTGTTGATATCGCGAGTCATAGCAGCTCTGTCCACTCCATCTCAGTGCCTGAATGGCGCTTGACCAACTGAACTTAAAGCGGTCTCTCCATGTTTACACTGCGTGGTGCTACATAGCTTCCATGGAAATGCATACAAACGTGGTGTGTCTGCAATCTTTCCGTAACATATGATCTTGTTGTTTAGCATATTAGTCCTACAGGTCCGCGCTGGTCTCACATTTGACCAGCATTGTTAATAGTAATGTTGTAAGTATATCGCAAAATGCTGCCGCGAGATGCTGCCCCCATGCTGAGGTTTGCTCGTTGTTCAGACTTTAGAGCTCAGCATGGGTCTCAGGCTGAGTCCATCATCACCGTTGGAGTACAAGAAAAGCAAGGAAACTTGTTCGCTCACAACAGAGTACTTTGATGACAGTCGGCGTTCACCTGGCTAGCCGACATTCCGTTTAGCGGAACGTGGCCACCAATGTTATCGAGGCCTTATACGCTCGTCTGTTTACATAAGGTAAGTTTCGGCCGCTGAATCACCGTAAATTGAAGCGGTCAGACGATGTTGTGTCGGCCGACTGCTCTAAATGACTCATGCGGGTTTTCACACATAGGCCAGTCCGCCATACATCGAGTGATCAGGTAGCTTTGAACCATTCGCGTTTACTATGTTCTGAAACCCTTATGGACAGTTTTCTCTTTGTCTGATCAACCTTCTCTTTACGCAAGTACCGTAAAAGAAATAATTGCTTGTGGTAATAAGTCGGCTGTCAATTGGAAACCAATCCATGGGCGCTTCCTCGGCGTTGTCGCTTAATGTTTACAGCACTAGTCATGCCGTCTGTAGTTGTTTATGTGACAGCAGACCGACGCAGGAAACGTTTGATTTCATGATCAACAGCTGAAGTCGGTGGAAGCACAGTGCTTGAGTCCCTCAACAGCGATGGAATCCGGAGTACGCACTGGGCCGGCCTACTACGTTGAATGTTGCCAACCGCAGTGAAGCTTAGGGAAGGAGGGTCAGTAGACATCTGTGAGAATTACTGGGGGAGGAATTTTTGGCCTTAGATGATTATACGTGAGTAGCAAAGTATAGAGAAACGGGGAATTGTGGAAGAGCGCACGCGATTTTGCACAAGACAATTGAAACAAAAATTAAACATATATACTGCTTCAGACACGGGCCAAACGTTTATGTTTACAAACTGTTGCTCTTTATGAGGTGAAGAGACACGGATACCTCAATGTACACGGCCTGTCTTGTTATCCCTGAGTGACGCGTTGACATGATTGAGATAACTGAGCGACAAAACAGACAGCAGAAGGCACCTGCCTTCAAACATGGGGACAGAAAACGAGGAATATGGTTAGTACCACATTTGTTCATTACATAGGAAGCGGGTCCGCACTTGGGCAGTTGGTGGGTGGGAATGTAGCAAAGCAGTTCAGTGGCCTCCAAGACTTTGGGTATAGACAGTCACCAAGGAAGATCGCGTCAAGATTTTGAAAGAAGCGACTAAGTGAGATAGGGTTAGTGAACGGGGTTGTGTGGCGGAAGATGAACGGATTGGGGGTTGCCTGTGTAACCGTCGCTGTGAGGTCACACGTGACCCACATAACAACGAGTCGGCGCCTGAGGCCGTATTCAGACGTTGCAATGTCAATTCTGATGGTCTATACATTTGACCGTGAATCCTTGTTCTACTACACCATCGCCTCATCCTCAGTCCCTCTTAAATATATTTCTCGACCGTTTCCTCATTACACTCGTCTTATGTTGTCCCATAGAAAAACGCTGCTTACGCCAGCTCAAGCTTTGCGACAGCGCGCGCCAGAAATGATTATCTCATCCAGTTGGCTGCGGTTAATCAAAGTGTGGCACGTTACTTTTCCGAAGAAGCACCAGACATTATTGATGTAAGTTGCGATGTTTTGGTGAGATTTCGTTTTCTTGTTACTATCTCATTTTTCAATAGATATATTGATGCATGCAATTCTCTGACTCCAAACAACCTCTTGTGTTTCCTGGTTGACTTCGCATCATTAACTCCTCTTCCTCGTCCGAACTTCCATCCGGAACTGAGGGATTTCTTCATTCTTCACTTGGCCTCATTCTTTTTGGGCCCGCATCGCTAATTGTATCTCCTTCTGACGGCTACCCCGCAGTCCTCTCGTTTATCGTTCAATGTATACCGGACATCATCCTCGACAGACAATTTTTCGCTTGCGCCTCGTAATAAGCCTAATTAAGTCAGCGCTTTGCTCGCCTAATACAATGCTTTTCCTTCCTCGTGCTTCCATGGACTCCTTATCACCAGGCCAATCATTCATGCCATGCTTCAAGCGTATTCAGTTGCGCCTTCTGTTTGACATATTGTCATCTCTTCGTGAGAGAACAGTCATGGCTTCCAGTCCGCTGGATTCGACGGTCGTGGAAACTGTCTGTGTGTCCCACTTTTCCTCGTAAGCTCCGTCTGTGACTGATTTTGACTGCGACGAATCTCTCCAATATCAATCGTATGTCCACCAAGTTTCATCATTCCTTCGCACTTCTCAAACAGTCTAGAATTGGTAGCTATTCATAATGTGCACTATAGAGTAATTTATAATTATAGTGATTCGTTCTCGATTATCCACGAGACGCGTGGTGAGGCATGTGCAAGCAATTATGTACATATGCAACAGACCGATCACAATTCTATCAAAAATCATTGCGAGTACTGATGCCAATACAGAAATATCAGAATTTGCAAAATAATAGATACCAGCAAACGTCACCTACATTTAGTTTATGCCGTCACTAAAAGCAGTTATAATAGATACTTCTTCACCGAATTACAAGCAATCGACCTCTTCAGTGAGCTTCGGCACTATTTCTTGCGGCTTATAATCGATGATGGAGAAAAGATTCCGCATCATGCACTCATCTTGGAAGGAAACATGTTCGTTCATTGGTCCTCAATGGGGACATGAAAAGGACTTAAGGAATCAGCGGATAAATGGAAAGATTGAAGGACTATAGGTTTTTAGTGATTATGGACATAAAGCCCCTCGGAAGTAATTCCTGAGATGAACTAATAATTTGCGCGCACCAAGTATCATTGTGTGCGGAAGTGCATAAAAGTTATGTAAATGTGACGCATTATCAGTTTCTTATTTGCAAATATAAAACGATTTAATGAATTACAAAAGGGAAGATCGATCAGACTTTGGTGCAATTTTATTCGCGATAAGTAGATTAAGCAGAAAATTATCCCCCCGGCTAATGCCACCTAAGCATGTACGCTGAATCTAAACAAAGTATGTTTCAGCATGCAGTAATCGTAAGTGGGAGGTCTATATAAGAAGTGCCCAGTGGCATATAGAGAAAGAAACATGCAATTTGTATTAGCTATTAAGAACACTGACTTTTAAGGATAAATTCGACCAATATAGTCGCTAGCCGCCTTCGCCATGTGAGCATATGGGTCTCATATGTATTCGGAGTACTCTTTCATTCATTGTCATTTTAATTAACCCGAGGCTTGAATACTTTATGAGTCACATGAACAAGTTCCGGGGCACAATCGCGTACGTGGGAATTCACCCATGAGGTGATTAATCTTAGCCCGTGATACCAATGTTTTCCACCCGTAACTGACTTGTATCCTTCTCCGATTACTTGCATCGCTTCTGGTTCGGCCTTTCACTTCGACAGATCGGTACTTCTACATCATGCTGAGTGATTTTGCTTTTTTGTTTCTCAAAATGTTGTTTCTCTTTGTGCTAGAAGATCTCATTTTTTTATCCACTCCCTCTCCATCCAGTGCTTCGCTTGTGGCTTCCACAACAGTCTGGCGCGATCAGCCATGATGTATCTGAGTTGTGAGGAGGCACTGAAAACATGTCATGGCTCGATTGTAGAAATCCTGAACCGGAATATCACTGCTTTGGACTGGAGGCAAGATAAAGCTTGTTTTCTCAAATGCAACGAACACAGTTTCACCCGCCCTGGCACGTTCACCTTCCTGTCCGCCAAAGAGGACAATGTGAGTGGGTTTGTTGCTTATGTGTCCCCGTTCGTGCACAAGCTGCCTCATCTAATCAATCGGCTAGCATTGTATGGACGCATGCGTCGGACTGTGGCCTGACCGAGACATCCGGTCCGCTGACTAAGGCTGCTACCTGTGTGTGTGTGTGTGTCACCGTTGCACATGCCGACTGAGAAACCCGAAACCAGATGGTTCTGGGGACGTCGTTTGTCACTGAGATTAGACTGCTGCTACTACGGATTCATATTGTGTGTGTGTGTGTATGTGTGTGTGTATACTGTGATGACTTTCACCTCCAGATGGTTAGTCGACATGATATTGAATGCTGGTTTGGGCTTATTCCCTCCTTTGACACTGAATAAGCAGGCGTCTTTCGGCCTTTTGGTTCTACCACCTCGGTTTGAGTTACGCCACTTCGTGCTTTTGCTGCACTCCCTGAAAGCGTTAATATGAATTTTTTCGATCTGAGTCGCACTACCTCCATCTACAGGACCCGAACAATGATGGTGTCTTGGAGAGTTTGCCCAGGTTTCAAAGGAGGTTCGTCACATCTACGTTCAGTAAGACAACCATCCGATAGTTTGGTGGCGACTATTTCGTCTTTTAGTGCTATCAGAACAAATAGCGAACAAGCTCGTTTTCAGTGGTTCCTCATCAGGCTAATACACCACAAATGAATGACATGAACGTAAACATCAGTTAAGAGTACAGGTCCAAAAACCCAGATGGTCTGAGTGACCAAGCTAGGCGATTGGCCATACGACTAGTCAACTATGCACATTCAATCCGCGCGGCAACGAGGCCTAGCACTTACTACCCTCTTCTCACGAATCAGCCGTTTGGTCACAGCGGGATTACGTCGATTCTCGTGTCTCCTCGTAACCAGGTAGGATGTGCAACTCATCTATACCAAGAGATGCAGTTGTTGTTGTTGTTGAATTCTTTCGTATTTGTGGGGAGTAACTAGGTGTGAATTCGGGTTGCTCTCATCTGAAATTGGAAACGTCTCTCATGAGACGCAATTCAGTTTGCGTGATCTTCACCTATATGTTTCTACTTTGTTTACGTCGGCCTACATTTTCTCTTGAGGCCGCTTGTGCCCCCACCTGTCCCCATACTTCATACAGCACTTGCGGTTATGTGACGTTTCCGTCCAACTCGGTTGGGTTTCTACTGCTCTCGTCCTCATACTTCGCAACTATGGGAGCAATGTTATATGATGCAAATTGGATCTCACTGGAGCGAAAACCGAAGCAGAGGTGTGGACTGTTCCTAGCTGGGAGGTTGACACTTTGGAGCAGGAGAGTCGTTAATCCAGGGATGGCACGATGTTGTGTATACATTTCAACAGCTACTATGGCCGTTTCTGAGGCTAGAAGAACTACTGGTATCTCGAGTTAGCTTATTGCACTGTTCGGCAGCCCGGACAATTTGGTTGTACGCGCCTCGTCGCCAGTTTAGGTGACACCATCAGAGTACAAGAGTTATTGGCTCTGTAGCAGAAGCTGTTGGAAGACGAATACGTCTTGGCGTGCACCGTGACAGCTGGTCCTTGGGCCCCAATTCAAGGAGATGACAAGGATCAACATGACTTAGCCCTTTTACCGGTTTGTTCATGTGCTTCTGCCACACGTCGTTGACTGATCACTTTGTTTCGCTCTACTACGCTCAATATTGGTGAACAATACACTCTGAAGCAGCTGGCTTACAGGCCTTCCTGAGCACCTGACCAAGAAGATAAGAGACTCCGATCAGACACCAAAAGGTTTTGATGCTAAGCGTTAGATAATAAACTTAGGCGTCATTCATTCGGTTCCCAAGGCAGTTGTGAGCAGACATCTGGGGTCAGACACAGCCAGTCCCCTGACGTCAACAGAACACAGCGGCCAGGTATGTAATCTGTATAGTAGCATTGACCTCACCACAATTGTAAACCCTTTCTCAACGTAAGATGCTCACATCCTGTTGTCTTCACAAACGACCGAGACTTTGAAAGGTCGTACACGCTTGGCAGTGGACGCAGTAGCTTATTTTTTGATATGACCGCCAGAAGTGGTGCGGCTATCCATATAGGCGCAGTGATCGACCACTTTGAGTGGGTTTCGGTGCTCGTAGGAGAACTAGGAGGAGTAGGCCCAGTCATCTAACAGTACTTTGTGCTTTGATAACGTATCACACACGCTAGAGCGTACAGAGCTGTTCGTCAGCCTATTCAGTAGCGCTTGCTTAATCGCTAGTCAGACTTGTCTTCCGCAATCGATAACTTGGCAGAACCTTCACCCTGACAGAAGTGGAGGAAGGCAAACAAGTGTGATTCACGATCACTTCGAACGTACACTTGAGCAGCAGCAGATTCGTAGGAGGACAGTGATAGCGTACATTACGTTACTTGAATACATTTTAAATAAATAAATAACTAGTATATTCCTCGGTGATTCAAGGTGCAGTCCAACTATGTGGTCTGATCGGTGTTAATGACGCCTGCATTTCTATTCGATTTGTTTACTGTAAATATAAAACACTTCTCCAATAATCTACGTTCGACTACAGTCAACACCATATCCGCCATGGTAACGACATTGCCTTAGTTCCTGCTAGATACAGACCTATCGGTCTGACTGGTCGTTCTGGTATACACATCCTCAATGTTTGCAGTGGTACACTGCCATTCCTTGATTGCCTAGTTCACAGGAACGGAGGACGACTAAAAACAACTATATATCCCAAACCAATGAATACGGACGGAGTACTGCATTATGGCTCAGGTCATCCAGAACACATCTACGCAGCTATCTTATCTTCTCCGTTTCACAGGGCCCAGACTCTGCGCACAGAGTAAAAGGACAGGAAAGCCTCCTAGAAGAAGACAATAAACAAATTACTATATAGTTGATGTTCGAGGCAGTTAGTGAAACATCAATTGCTTCGTGAACTAAACCCACCTTCACGATTTTTGACGGCCTGGATTAGGACGGTTGGAATCCATTAGAAAGAAGAAACTTCTAAAGCAATCAGGCGGGTGCCATACAAGGAAAAGATAACGGTGGTTTACAAAAGTGGTCAAACACTCCGTTCCGCACTGCTCCGTTTGTTTGATCCGCTTCCGAGAGATATGACGACCAGTTGTGTTTATAAAGTTATCGTAGAAAGCAGAAGTCACGATTAAACTCCACACGAAAATCTGCCTCGACGGGGAATCGAACCCCGGTCCACGAATTTCCGGTCCGCTGCTCTACCACTGAGCTACCGAGTTGCAAAGTCAGGCTGTGCGCACGTGTACAGGATGTTTTATTACTCATGTCCGGAGCTAGGAGCGGCTCCGCTCAGGTGCTGATGTACCCCGATACGCCTAATTGCTAATTGTCAAATGACGCGAGTTGCTTTGTTGACAGGAGTGAGATGAAGCCCGCGACGTGTGTGTTTACGATCACAGGGGATCCCGAGCTGTTCAGCTGTGAGAAGTGAATGTTAGCAAACATCAAAGCCCCAGTCGACCTGTCATGCGTGAATCGCAAGGCAGGACCAAGGGAACGCAGGCCGTTCGGCTGTGAGAACTGAGCGCTAGTCAGACACCACAGCCGCACTGAAGGTGTCATACTTCGATCGATCGGTAGTCGGCCTTCACGCAGGTGGAAAGCCAGCGAAAGGGTTCCCTGCGAAGTGGTTAGTGGGCCGCTATGCTAGCAATGGAGAAAAACAGCCTGGCGTTATGTGATGACCGGTTGAGGGGCGCCGTAATGCTATCGCCACAAAAGTCGTTATCGCCTCATGACTGGCTTCCAACAAACCCGTAAGCTTTATTAGGCTGCTTCCGCTGCTAAGGGGAATTATACTGCCTGGAGCACATTGCAAGGTTACATTGTTGTTCGCCTTACCGTTTCAATTACGTGCGTGTTACAGCTGAGAATTCACCATTCATAGGTGCATAAAAACGGATTCTTGACTTGACTTGACGTGACAATGCTCTTAAAGCTCAGTCTGTCCAGACGCACTGGTGGCAACACTAGACAGCACACCAATTCAGTCATGAATGCAACTATTGCCTTCACAGTCCGACAATTGCGAGTTGTACAAATTGGTCAGATTTTCGATGATGTTTCTCGTGTACAATGGAGAATATACATTTATTCATTTCTTTACTTATATTTACATGAAATGTGTGAAATGTCGGTAAATATCAACGAATTAGATGCTTCAAACATCAACCAAAGCGGACGGCGTCGCATCGTCACAGATGAAGTATCAGCCTGTGCGGTTGCGTAAGTGGTATGTCGTAACAGCCATCTCAGCATTCCGCAACTCGCACAACATTGCAAAACCACACCGTATGCTGTTCATCGGATTTTAGGGAAACATTTCCGGTGATATAATGCACTCCAGGTGCAAGCGTGGAGTGCATGCGATTCACAGAAGCGCCTGGAATTCGCCCGTTTGTTCTTAAACAGTCCGAAAGTGCATTCCATTTTGTTCACCGATGAGGCGATCTTCTCTCTGCATGACGAAGATAAGCAACAAGTTGGGGTAACAACCAACTGCGGACATGAGTAATAAAACACTCTTTGCATAGGCCAAACAACAAGCGAACTGCGCGCAAGGGTAGCAGAGCACAGGTGGCACGTTTCGTATCCACCGGGAAACGAGCTTGAAACTTTCGGTGAGAACGCTACACACGCTTGACTCGAGACGTGAAATCGATTGGGATAATGTAGAGGTCATTAGGAAACGAGTAAGAGCAAGAGTAACTGCTGCGGCGGTAGAAATTGTTAAGACAGATAACTGCATAAACGGAATCGGCGGGATGGAACTATCCAATTCGTGTTGTGAAATCTTACCGCGGTCATTCTGAACAGCGTCGGCGAGCAGACTCAGGGTGAAACGAAGAAAACGTCGAACTGTCATCACTAGAATCAACAACAGCAAGAACAAAAGTGCTTGTTGTGTGAATGAACCGTGACACGGATCAATTTGAGAACGTTCTATGCTCATTGTACCCCTGGAATGACCTTTTGACCCCTTGCAACTAACCAAAATTATCTACTAATACAAGTCACTTCTCGCAATCATCATTCTAAATTGCTACAAAAAGCTAATGAAATTCTGTACTGGTTCACCTTGCTTAATAAAGCTCTTGGCTCGAGGGCGTAACGTAGCCGTAATGGTTGGCAGCATCCGGTTCTGGATTTGCCTCCATAAGGCAGCCACAGCACGCGTGCGCCTACACGGACGGACCATGGGTGGCTTGCGCTACACCACCCACAGCACCATCTACACACATCATATCCAATGTATGCCCAAAGGAATAAGACTAGGAGGCATGTGGATCGGAGCCACGGTTCCTCAACGGAGCCAGCTCCCACTCCTTCAACATGCACAGCGGCAGCTTTTTTTTCTCACCTGTGAATCATGCGTACCAGACGTGCACAAGGCAGTGGCTGAACCGTGGTCCGCTGCACACTGGATAGAATTACTTTTTGAGCCTAGCACGGCCTCAAGGACCGTGCACCTCGCCCCCCAGCGACGATTCACAGTCTCCTTGATCCAGTGATCGAGGTGGAGGGTGTTAGATAGGTAGGCACCTTGTCAACATTCACATCAATCGCAGCCACACCGGGGATATCAAGCAAACCACATAGAATTTAAGCGAAAGCAAACACGCAAAATTGACACAGAATCTGCATCAGAGTAGCAGAATTGAACTAACCAAATAAAGAGGAATGACTTTTATCTGAATTAAAATGACCTAGATTGTGTAAGTTGGTTTAGCCCAACTGTGGTGAAGAAGCCTTATGAATGCAACATCAGCCTCAGCCGTAATACAAGCCTTTAGACAACTGATTTGTATTTTTAAACCTTCCGAAATTATTCCCAATTGGGTCCAATTCTCTTCAAAGATACTGTATTGACTGAATCCATTTCATTTCGATGCTTGGTGCTGTAATTTAATGTAGGACAGCTCTACTCTGACTGCCTGCTTTGTGTGATGTATCGGGCTCCGCGACTACTTCCATCCAATAACGGCAGTGAGAACACGAGTCGTCCGCAATCAGAGTATATCTTAAGAAGTTTAAAGCAGTTAGTTCCCTTCAGAAATTTGAAAAGCACGGTAAGAAGACGAAAACTGGTAGATGCATTCATTTCGTATTGTCTCCTCAGTACCATATAGTATATAGTTGCATACCGGTTATTGTTAATGTTACTGAGGAGACAATACGAAATGCATGCATCTACCAGTTTTCGTCTTCTTACCGTGCTTTTCATATATCTTAAGAGACAATTGTGTTTTATACTAAGCCGAAGATAACGTGGTATGATGCAAATCCATGAAATTCAATCATGTTCATCTCTGAAGTGGAACTCAACTAGTGAATATACCTAGGTCTGCACTGAACCACATATTGAACTCCACTCAAATACGGTAGATTTGCACATTTTGCCTGGGCAGCTTGCATCGACGATCGATCCATCAGGTTCGATTGACTGGTTCCTCTAACACCTTGTTAACACATAAGTTACTTATGGATAATCTTGCTCTTCCGGCTATTGGATCCATCCTGACCTACCTGGATCCATATATATCCACGACCAAGGCGGTTCGGGCTTAGGCCAAGGCTGGAGTGGCGTTCGTACGTGTAAGCTGTAAACACAGAAGAATTGGTGGCAATGTATCCCCAAAATTGCAAGCCATGATGATGTTCCTTTCAGAATACACATGCCTCGGTTGCTCATTGAGTACATTTAACTTCTGAATCCATTCCACTTCGGGCAGATTAATGTCGGTACATGAGGCTTAGTAAATAACTTCAAGGAGTTACCGGTCCCTGGGTTTGTGTTCATAGGCGATCGCTCTGCCTGTCTCTAACGGTTCCCTTGGTGTATCTTGGACCATATTTTTTGTTCGTTGGACGGAATTCATGTCAAGTTTTGTTCATTTTGACCGGGAACGGATCGTGATATTAGACAACGTTTCCGATCACAGCGACACTAGATTATAGTCGCGTTTCACCAAGTAATTTCTCTTCCCTGAAAACCCTGTGCGGAATAATGCAGGAGCCACCTTACTTGCTACACCACGAAAACTGATCCTTTTGTGTTTGGAGAATACGTGCAACCTTGGAGTACGCAAGCGTCTCAAGTTGTGTGCCTTTTGACCATGATGCTTTTTGTACAAACGACCTGTCGCAGAATGCCACTCATCATCATTGCACCGTGTGACTGGCCCCGAGCAAACGAGGCGAACACATCTGGTGAAGAATAGCTGCTGTTTCTCGTTGTCCTTCTCAAGCATGCCTGTGGTGTATGGTGGGAGTAAGAGGTGCCGAACATTTCAAGAGCTAGCAGACCAATCCATGTTCCACACGGCCAACTGAGTTGAGTCAGCTGCACTTTTAGTCGGAACAGAGGTCATTCACACACCACTCTAATCAATCTCGCACCTTGACTTTAACAGTTCCAAGTCATTCGATCGTAGTTAATCGACCGTTCTTAAATGATCCTTATCTTGACGCTTGTCTGATTCGTCATAAATTAAACTAGACACAGCAGTAATGCGACTGTTCAGGTGTGTATCCTCTGGTTCGAGCCTCAGCTGTTGTATTGCTTTTGGCGCAATTCCCATATAAGAGCTTACGGTTGCGTAACCAGGGGGTGCATCAATACCGGGCAATGATGTACTGTTGATGTATTTTATCACTAGGAGGCTTAGCAACCAACTTCTAACCGGGGGGGGGCACGAAACTCGATGACCTGGTTGTGAAGTTGGGTGCTTGCAACCACTGCGTCCTGAATTCATTTCATTATCTCATTTAACTTTACTTGCTGATTTCATCCAAGGATGGAACCAGTCACGGAGTTCAGTGATCAATGCCTAACACAGTCCAAGCAACCGAGTTGACCGGTTCAAAACAAGTCACAGTTCAGCACCGCATTGCGCGTTGTAATACTAACGCACAGTAGCCACACAGTTTACTTCTAATATCGTTACTTGTCTATTCGCATCTGATTAAACATTCCGTAGGCACTGACCTCACCCGAATGGGCCACTCAGGTATACGTTGCATACATACTCGTCATTTTTCTGTCCCCATGGTGCTATCACGCGGTTTGAACGTCAAAGTGTGGGTATTGTTGAACAGGTCAACAATTCTGTAGCTTCTCGTAGTCACAGCGTATGTATAACACTTAACCCCTGGCGATATGCGACCACTCAGCGCTCAATACCAACATGGAAGTTCCTCTATCCTATTACCATCCTGTGGAACCAGCTTACAACTACTGGAAGTCGAAATCCGACGTTTTAACTCGAAACTCGAGCCAAGTGGATTGGTCTCTGACGCAGGGTGTGCATCTGTTGAAACCACTTGATCAGTTATGAAACAGAGAGTAAACTTATTGTGTCGCTGATTGGTTCCGCTCAGTATCGGAAAGTCGGATCACTCATGCTGCATTGTTTCGACGAGGAGTGCGTTAACCTGACTCGGTGGCGACACAAGCTGTATGACAAATTCTTCCTTTCTGGTTCGGTCGACAACTACGTGGCGTATAAGAGACAGTAGAATGTTGCCGACATCGCGAAAACGTGCAGGCCCAGGCTTTGTGGAGAACAGGTTACGACTGCTGAGAAGATTGCTCCAAAGAATATGTTTGCTTTCATGAAGCGCTGTTTGAGGTCGACAGGTGGTCTAATAGTGCTACAGGGTTCGTAATGGACCACTAATAACCTCCAATACTTAGTGTGCCTCTACATTGTCAGCGCACTTCACGTTCGTGAATGCTCAGTTGTCTGTACCGAACTCTGTACTTTGGGATGGCTTGTTGAAGATACACGTCAAATACGCCTCAACCTTGACAACACCAAGCCTGACGTGTCTGACGGTCTCCACCTATTGCTTATCACGTGCTTATCGGCCATCATATTGCCTACGGTGAATTGTTCGAAAGGCGGAACGATTGAAGAAGTTCGATTGTAAAGCCTATTTCGGAAGATGGGGATCCTAATGAAGTTGATGACTATCAGCCGGTTCGTTTGACACGGGTGTTGGCCAAGGTAGCTGAGAAGATTGTGAATAGTCTGCTGCTGCTGTTCACGTCAAATGATCTGACGCCCTCGCCGCACGGTTTAATGGAACGCCGCAAACGCAACACTAGCCTGATTGGGGTAAAGGCGTGGATGTTTGCGAGCGATAAACTAAGAGGTCTGTCTATGTGGTCTACATAGATTTCAGCAAAGCATTCGACTCGGTGTACCTTGACGTCATCCTTCATGTGCTGAGCGTCTGCGGTGTTGGTGGACCACTGCACCGATGGATCCAAGAGTTTGTTCTTGAACGAAAGTGCAGGGTACAGGTCCATGACTATCGAACCCACTGGTATTCCTCTGCTGGTGGAGTACCCCAAGACACGGTGCTGGAACCCACTGTTTCTAATCTACATACAGAATCTGCTTCAGCTTCTTCGGCCGCCATTTGCTTTGTTTAAAGATGACCTGTACATTTGGAGTGATTAACACCCATACGACTGCATCTTATTTCAGCAACATCTCAGCCGTCTCTGTATGTGGTTTGCAGAGTTCCGCCTCCCAATAAACCCAAGCAAGTAGAGATTCATGGGCCTAGGGAAAGGCGGGGATGGCCGAACGTGTATCCTTAACAGGCAACTACTACAGCCCAGGCCTTCCGTGAAGGACCTAGGTGTAGTCTGACACTGTGACGAAGTCCGTGGATAACACGAATTGGCTTTATCGCAACTTATTGTGCATGCTATGGGCGATCAACCGCAGCTTTTGTACTTGGCCTGAAGTGGTAGCAAATCCCTTCTCTTCAACCATAAGATCAATACTAAAGTGCGGCTTGCCCGCGTAATGTCCACTCACCTGAGCCGAGACAGAGATGATCGAATGGGTCCAACACGTTGCTACCAGGCTCATTGCAAGTTTATGAGGACTAACATACGAAGACCGCTGTGAGAAACTAGGGCTCTACACACTGCGAGTCTAGCGCATCTTGATCTACCGTAAATAACGTCTCGGTGTCTTCCACATGTTGAGGCCACTGCTTCACTTACGAATGCCATGCACCACAAGCGGACACTGATACAAGCTTGCGGTGCCGGATATTAAGCAAGTTCCTGTGTTTGGAGCAGTCTGCCAGAACAAGTCGTGAATGCCAAATCTGTGCAACAGTTCGAAACTTTGTTGTGTTTACATTTCGCCACCATTCGACTCAGAAAACGATTGCCCACTAGCAATGACATCTTACATTTGTGAGTCGTGAAACCATAAGTCGAACATTTTAAAATGCTACATAAGGGAAGAAATTCACCATCTCGATCATGCCTACGTCCAGACAATTCTGGGGAATAATAATTGCCGTGAGATTTGGCGGATGATGAAACCATTTAGTAGAATTACTCGTCATTGTATGAACTCTGACATAGACGTGGAAGAATTAAACCGCAACTTCTGTTGCTCCAGCAGTGACTTATTCCCCAACTCGTCATCTGCACACATTCAGTGGCCTAGACTCATCGCTATTCGTTGATGTTGCAGCACTTCACATGAAGCTTACCCAGCTAAACTCAAGCAAATCAAGCGGAGCTGACCTGTTGTTTTCCTTCGTTCTTAAGGAGTGTGCAGATTCACTAGCCGAACCGCTGGCCAAGTTGTACACCGTGTGCCTACACCAAGGCAAGATCGCAGACTGTTGAAGAGCTGTTAGCATAACACCAATACCGAGGAAAACGACTGGTAAATATCGACTTATTGCGTGCATTTCGATGGTTTTAAAGGTCTTCGAGAAATTCATCCTTGAAAAATTGCTAACCCAATCCTGTCGGAATGACGCACATCAGTTTGCGTACCGAAGTTCGAGGTCGACACAAGACGCAGTGGCTTGTCTAGTGCACTCAGTGCTATCGTCGCTAGACAGTAAGAACAAAACCACACGTGTATGCTCCCTTGACTACACCGTCGCCTTCGGTTGTGTTAATCGTGAAATCTTGTTACAAGATTTCCTGGCTTCTGGTATCCAACCATCCATAGTCTTCTTGCTACAGGGTTATTTTGCCGAACGTACTCAGATAACCAGGTTCAACGGCAATAGCTCCTTACCTCTTTACTTCTGGTGTTCTCCAAGGAGCCATTTTGTCGCCATTCTTATTCTCTACCTACATTGACTCCATCCCTGTCCCTGTAGAAGCCATACTGCTAAAGTATGCCAATGTCGTACTAATCGGCGCGAATCATCTAACTTCAGCCTCTTCGACCATGCTACAATGTTGTTTGGATAAATCGTGCATTGGTCAAACCCTCATGGCTTAAAGCTGAGTGCTTCCAAGTGCAATGATCTACTGTTTTCGCTACAAAAGGCAGTTCGTTACCAACGACTCGTCGCTGACCATCCCCGACTTCACATCAATTGTGAAAGCCTGAGCTTCTCGACTTCAATGGATTATCTGGGAATCACACTGAGCCATGATTTATCGTGGTCAATTTATGTGAATGAAGTATTCACCATAGTCAGACGACTGTCCTTTTATGTCTCACCTCTTCGTTTGTCATCATTCTCCCACTGGTTGATCCTGCGATTTTTCATTAGATGTGTTCTATCACACGACCTACTGTTCTCCTATGATCTTTCCTGGCCTATTGGGTAAGTATTTCAGAATACTTCATAGGACACTGAAAAACAGTAGCATTTCTAAACCAACCTCAGGTTAACATATTTTATCTGTTTGTCTTAATTCATGCGCAAAACTTTCTCCGAAAATACTCACTAATATCATCCATCCTTTACATTGCGTTTTATCCAACTGCAAATCCAGTTCCTCAACGGGACGGAATTAAAGAGCCATATATGCCTGCACGCGGTCCAACGGCTCATCTGTCATACCTAATTCATCTAAATTTCTGCTTGATCCGAATATTATCCTTCAACAACTAAACAGCAAATTCTGTTAATGATCCTGTACTATACGTGAAACATTGTTTTAGCCACCGGTTTCTACTGTGTTCGCATGGATTATATTTTTCTCTTATCGTTCCGATCGCGCGTGTTACAGCTGAAAAATCACCCTTCATGGGCTCATAAAAGCGAATTCTCGACTTGACTTGAAGAACGCTTAGAGTTTAAACTGGTGGTCAACACTGTTTATCACCTTTTGATTATATTTAGATTAAGTTGTACAGATTTAAATATCTACTTGCTCCCACATTACAGTATTCAGTACTCACTGCTAGTGTACAGCTCGTCATTCTACTGTCCGACCATCCGACGAGAGACGCGGAATATTAGACAGGTTCCACAGCAAATCGTTACCAGGCTTATCCCCGATTTACGGGGTTTTTACGTAAGAGGGCTGGTGCGAAAGACTGGGACTAGGACTGTATGACCTTGCACATTACTTCTCTTTTGTGTGCAACGACGAATGTGTGAAAGCAGATGACGATAACACTCGAAATACCTGAATTCAGTTTATCCTGTGAAATTGTCATTTTTCTTGCTATTTCGAAACTTGTGAAGGGAAAACCCTACATGTAATCACGTTTGAAATGTTTAATGCCTAATATTGATTTCACAACAACCATACACATTGGTGTTTTTCAGTTCGGTTTAGTTCCCCAGTGCTGATCCGAAGTTTAAGCGCCAGGATTTCCTTTCGTTCACGGATTTCTTCTGACTGACTATTATAATAAATTCGATATGACTATCTTGGACCTATCCACCCGCCACCTTTGCTTGTACCGAGAAGTTGTATTATGACTATTGACTTTTGCTATTCATTCTGGTTACTTGTTCGCTGATTATCCTTACCATTATCCTCTTGCTGACATCAGTGAGTATGCCTCCGAAGTTGTTGAGTTACCGACTACCAAATGGTGCCTCTCATATTGCCCATTCATTGGTACCTCTTGTTATTTCTCTGCTGTTTACCCGCTAGGAGTCGCAGTTGTGCGTTGAAGGGAAGCTGCGTGCACAGTTGGAAGAAAAAGCCCAACAGTTATCAGCCGAAATCGACCTTCTTCGTGTCTCCACCGAAGAGACTTGGAAAACTCTCGAAGAGGTTTGTCTGTGTGTGTGTGTGTGTCAAAACTACATCCACTTTCATTGCACCTCCCTTCTGGAGCTCACTAGTCGTATCTGTCTGTGTTAGTGTTGTATGCACTAGTTCCTGTATTCCTCCTGCTTGAATTACTGCTGTACATACATTGCGCTTCTTCATCATTTCAGTTGATTCTAGTTTTCCACCGACTATCTTAATTGTGTACTAGTTGCGTGTAGATCTACTGTTCACTTTTTTCACCTTGGGCCATACGTTGCCTCATTTAGGAGGGGCGAATGTCTAAATCGGTCCACCACTCATTATCAGACATCGGTCGGTTCAAGTGGACTGGAAACAATTACGCCACGTAATTACAACCTGAGGTGCCAGTCTGAGGAGGAATTTGTCCTGCAAATTGCGTCGCCGCCGAGCCATTGTACCCTACTCCTTTCCGCTTAACTGGTCCGACTTTGCGACACTTAGTGGCACAAAATGAGAACACAGTGATGTCACAACAGTCATCCACAGAGGCAACATGCGACAGAGACCAATCTACTTGGTTCGCGGCTTGCGTTAGAATGTCGAAATAATTTTTTGACTAGTTGTAGGCTACCTCCAGCGGACGGGAATACTTTTAAACTTAGATCCATGCTGGCTGTGAGCACCGAGTGGTCGCTTGCTGCTAAGGGCCTCAAGATCTTAGCGTCATACACATTTTTTTCACAGCTAGTTAACATCAAGTCTAGTCTTGACGTAGTTGAGTGCGGCTTTGTACGTGTCGGTTGGCACATGTGTTGCGCTGCTCCACTGTCAAGTACCAGGTCCACGAACTTTGCCTCGACCTCACAATATGTGGGTCTGAGTTGAACCTCAGGCCAGCGTACTCGGAGGCATCTGAAATCACACATGAATAGGAAATGGGAACGACCCAGGTGACTTCGGAGATGCGGCAGCCAATGCAAAAAGCGGCTCAGGGGACTGCTTCAAACTGCACCCACGAGCAACTCCGTGTCTGAGGTGGATCGAGCACCACAGCCGCTCACACAGGACCGCCGCTTCTGTAGACACTCATAAATCTTCCACACAGAGATAACCGGATGTAGAGCAAGACGCGGACATTCGTAAATATATCGCAGCGGAAGCAAGTGTGGTCACTGAGCCACTGGACATTCACCTCAGTACTGAAACACGTCTCTGCGAGTCCTACGACTTCTGTACGTTTATAAAGCTATACGCAAGCCGCAGAAAGAACCCCCGGGCATGCTTGAAGTGAAATCTGTTTACCATACTTCGTGAAATCGTGTAAACGATCTTAAAATTTGCGATACAAGGTTTGTTTCCCATCACTGTTTCGTCTTTTCCGCATGTAAGAACCCTAATTACATGCCGTTATTCATAGCGGCAAACAGCATGAGGTAGATGCATCGGTACTGACCAACGAAACTTCCACTCATCTCTACGTACTTTCTGTCAGAAGTTGGATGGTGCGAACTGCTTCTGTGTGAGGTGTGCGTTTTTTATGTGTATTCCTCGCGCGCATACATCTGTGGTCCCGAAGTGTTCCTTTTCTTTCAGGGTCATACGTGCTTGCTGTTGGCTGGTTGCTACTTGGTTTCCTGACACTTCTATACTACTGACAACTGGCGCAACTGCGTCTACCTTTAGTCCACTCCAAACCCACTGATGACAAACTTGAGTCGTTCTCGATCCATCGGATCCAGGTATGTACGAGTATGAATCTTCAAACTCTTCTGTGGGACAAGATCATCCTCGGACTGGTTTCGTCCACAAAGGTGATTTCGATTGACCGACTATCACCTTTCTTTTTAAGTCGGATAATTTGCCTGAATTTCAACCCCTGCTCAACCACATCGATGGGCTCCTCATTTGGACCCTGTAAAAAGACGTCATGATCGTAGTGTATCTGTGGAGTTGAATCACTTAACAAGTGCGTGGAAGATCACGAGGTTAAAACGCCTCTGGTCGGTCAGCGTTGCTTTTGCAGAGCGAGGGTTTTCCTGAATTTCACTTGGCTTGACTACCGGGATATCTTTGCCCGTAGGATACAACCCAGGTAAAAGGCCTGTGTCAGGTGAAACGGCTGTCCGCAACGGGGGGGGAATTCGTGCCGGTGCGTTTGCATGAGACGAATAGAAGGCTTATTTGAAACCTGGAGCTTCGGGCAAGTTTTGGCCAAATACACTGAGCTTCTTGCAGTGGAATAATTCAACTTGCAAGATTGATTCTTTTCTACTTCCTCTGGCTGTATCCCACTTCTGCAATTCTTACGCAGAATTTGAACAAAATCATTTTGGACTTCACGAACACCGAAAGTGCTTAGTCGATTGTTCTTGTATGTTCTCATTGCTGAGAGGCACCATTAAATGAATTGTATATTCTCGTTTTCAGCGAGGTACGCCTGTGCTTACATGTTCAGGTAAATAAAAGCATTTCCCAGAGCAACCACCATGAATGATCAGAAAATATACAACATTAATGCAAACTGACTTGCAATTTTGGAAGAGCACAAAAATTGATTGTTGTTTTGTTCTAGTATTTGATGCTGCACAGGATGTCTTTATCAGGATTGGTAGATCCCTTAAGTATATGATTACGGAAGGTCTACAAAAATGATCTAGCATAATGGGAAAATGAGTTTAACACAAGTATATAGTGCGTACAATTTTTTAAACACATATGACGGCTATTTCACTCAAGACTGTTCCGTAATATCGGATGTTGGTTATGGCGCCCACATGATACTGGGGTAGTAGAGGTGTCTAGCGAAGGAAAATGCAAAAGTGGACTTCAGTAAAAGTAATTGGAACATCGACAATAAAGACGGAAAATGTAGAAGTGTAAAATCTTTCGGAATTCTGGTAGCCCGGGTCGATGATTTAGTTGTTCATTTGTTCTCCGAGTGCCCAGTGCGCTTTATTTGACTGGCGATCGTACGAAATGTGGCCTTATTTTTGTCTTTCGCATCACCGCATCTGAATCACCTAGCATTCGATAAGTCTTACTTCTGCTCTCCAGCCCTTTGACTAACAGCCAGAGACCACTCATGCAGGTTCAAGTTGAGGACAAGCGTATGTTGACCGCTTGAGTGGCTCAGCACACTGCGCTGTGAATTCAACTTTAATTATACAACAAGCGAGCCAAACTATTGGGACGGTTTCTTTTGCTCTTCATCAATTCTCGCGATACGGTGGCCTACTAATGTATGCTAAACGACTTATGAGTGATCTCCATCGCCTACACTCATCGCACCTGCGCTTTCTTCACATCTACACCGACCATTTACTTACACGTTAGGTCTTTGTGGACTTCGTGGTGGTCTAAATTTGACAGTAGGTAACATGGAAAAGTAGCATAGCTGTGTAACCTTGTCCATTGTTCTTGTAACTGTTGGCGTACTTCTCCCGTATTGCAGTCGTGAGGTTAACTGTACTAAGGTAATTTTAAGCACTAGCTTCATCTTTCTATTTCTCTATCGTCTTCACACTCCGTCTTTTTCCTCACTGATTATCCTTGATTGGCTTCTATTACTAATGTCAAACGCACTGAAACACGTCGACCCACAATTTTCTGTTGAAATCGTAGTCGGTCCACGGAATACCCTTCCATCTCATCATTTGATGCGCATTTGCGACCTATCTAACTTACTTCTCCTACCTTAACTGGATAACCGCTCCTCTAGAAACCCGTCACTGCTTATCGTAAGCGTTTTACACTCGTTTTCAACCTTGAACTTGTTTACGTCGACTGTTTATGGTTCTCTATTTTCCACCCCAATTCAGGTGGAGAAACGATTACTGGAACTCATCAATCAAAAAGACTACGACGTCTCTCGCCTGTTCATTTCCGAACCATCACGCCGGCGTCGTTCACTCGGTGCCTCATCCACTAACAACGGTTCCTCAGGCTTGGGCACTTCTGTCGGGAGTCTTGGTACCGTTGGTTCGGCGTCTTCCTCATCTTCTCCAATTGCAGCGCGTGGCGGTAGCCCAAACACTGCGGCAGAGGCGCCCGGCAGTCCTGTTGCACGATCACAGAGCACCAACAGCTCATTACCTGGCGCATCTGGGCCTTCCGATGATAACTCTGGTGCTTTATATCTTCGATTACGATCCGCCTATAGGGATGCACGCATTGAACAGGAGAGATTTTATCTTGACGTACGTTTAACATTATGATACTATTAATGTGTGTTTTCCCTTACACAGGATGCACTACCTTCAATATGCTTAAGTTTTAACAATTGTTTTTCAACCCATCTATCACATGTTCATAAGCAAACTGTTAGTAAATTTTAGGGGTCAATCTGATTTAAAATTTCCACCGCATTTATGTCGCTCTGTGCGATTGGATCACGTTTAATCCCGGAGGCGGGGTTGCTGTAGCACAGGCCAGTTCTGCTCGTCTACGAAAGATGTTTGTAAATGTTGGACACCCAGTGGGCGATCCGACGTTTTTAGAGTGTAGGCGACGACCGTTGCTTGTGACGGCCGATCGCGGACCATAATCACGATGTACTTCAGCGAGACCTGAACAGGGCGTATAAATGGTCACACCACAGGCTGCTTCACTTTACATCCTTTAAGTATTAGATAGTCCACATTCGTCACCAGTCGAACATCATATACAATCTTAAAGACCAGGTGCTGCAGGCAGCCACCCAGGGGCACGACCTTGGGGTATTGATTCGGGCTCATTTGGGATGCTCAGAACATTCCGAGAAGGCGTCAAGGACTGCAAACCAGCACGTGGGGATGCTGAGGAGAGCATTCGGGCGGTTTGGTCCCTCTGTTTGTTCGCGGTTGCTTAACGTATACGTGCGGCCTCACGTGTAATACACAATCCAGGCCTGGCGGCGCTGGTACAAGCATGATCTCGCAGCACTCTCGACTCCACAGTGAAGATCCACAACATACGTCAAAGGGGTGTTCCATCTTCCATGTCAACTTAGGCTGAGGACCCTAAGATTATACAGCGGTCGATATCGGCGCTTACGTGACTACCTCATAATGGTCCACCAGATCTTGAGAAACATCAACTACGTCTGCCGCAACCTACTGCAACTCAGTCACAGCACGAATTTGAGGGGCCACCAGTTCAAATTGACCACGCAAAACAGTCGGCTGCAATGTCGGCGAGACTTTTGCACTCTCTTCATGTTTGCCAGCCTTTGAACGCTCTCCCAAGTTGCATTGTTTTCACCCTCACTTTGTCTGTATTTAAAGCGCGTCTTGACACTGCCATGAGCCATCTACACTTGGAGATATAGCCGGTGTAAGTCGACAGAGGATATAATGTGACGAACGTTGCACAGCCTGCAATAACCTACACAATTGAGGTTGGCTCCTTACTCCATGCCTCTATGTGGACTCTATGACGAATCCACCAAAACGGTTTTCCCTTTATCACTTTGTTTTCTTCTTACCATATTGTCACTCTGGCCATTCTACGGAAGGTGTTAAGCATCGGCTTTTTTACCCGTAATATACCATTGTCCCATTGTGGACGCTAACCGGTCCGGGTTTTTATACCCTAGAAGTATGCACACAGAATAAGTTGCGGATGCAAAAAATAAACGCGAGGGCATAATTATACCATCTTGCTAGATCAGCATGTGATTTATCTTTGTTATACTCATAAACAAGAAATTGAAACAGAATCCGGATTCGGTTTTCTTTACCAACATCCAACTACGCATGACAACCCCCGAGTCGGTTCAGTCGAATGGGCTACTATCTATCTCGTGTGTGGATGAAGACTCAGTTCACTTTATCTTGCCACCTCTCATGACAGAATGAGAGCTCCCACGTTAGTACGATTGATTAAGGACGGATGCTAACGACTTGCTTAACTTAAGGTGTTGAAGTCGGTTTCTCTTTCGTCTTCGACTCCCATATGGCAAATGTGGGCATGGTCAAGTGAGAATGGAGTCGGTATCTGTTTCCTTATCCACTGTTTAGATCCACTAATTGATGCGATGTATATGTTACCCCCAGGTCTTTCACTCTTCCATGACGCATCACCTCATTCAGTTAACGCTAGTTTTCCCCAGATAGCCGGGGGTTTCAGTAAAGCCGAACGAATGTCAGTAGGCATGATCTGGACTCCACGACGCTAAGTCAATGGTTAACCATTCGGCAAATTCTAGTACCGTTATGACGAGCATAAATCACGACAAGTATGCTGATGCCATAGGCAGACGCAACTTGTCCTTCGGCATTGTTACAATCGCTGCTTTTGTAGATATGAGAGGCAGCGTCCGACAGTCTCGTAATTTAACGGGCCCCTCGGTATCTGACACCGTTTCCGTCAAAAGCTACTTTCATCGACTTCTTCAAGTAGTGTTGCGATTACTCCTTATCTTTGTTGGTATGATCTTCGTTTTCTTCTATCGCTTTCTGACCCCGTTCCTTAGGGTCAAGCGCTTTCGGATGCGTATCCGGCGAATCTTACTCGTTATTTGTCCATCCTTCACAGGTTTGTTAATGCTTTGTGATCACCAGCCGCATTTTGTCCGTAGGTTGTGTGTTGAGTGACTCAATGCCGTCCACATTTCGCTCCAAATTCCCACTGCACTGTGTTACGAGTGAGCAACACTACATGTATATATTCTAGGCAAACTCGCAATGACCGAAATGGCCAAAATTCACTTCTATGGGAATCACGCTTCACACTGAGATTGCAGGTCGCAATCCATTCGCACAACGAGCGCCCCACAATTAAGCTGAACTCATATTCTGATGTGTTTACTAGTTGTGGTCGTGTACACGGACGCAGGACGCTTGTGGTGTAAGTCGATAGCTTGAGCCATCAGCTTCGATTTATCCGTCGATATTCACGTTGAGCAAATTTTTTCCTGGAGCGTGCACCTATTGTCTTTCAGGTCGATTTCGTTGGGGTAGGCCACGTCAGGCGTTGACAAGTCCATCGGACGCAGCCACGAAAACATTGCTTCTGTTGAGTCCTCTGCACCGCTTTTATTCCCTACAAGTGGCGCTTCTTTGTCAGTTCCCTTCAGATTGACTTTCCATCTTCTGTTAATTTCTTGATGGTCCAAACCGCACTGGTCCGTCACACTTCCGCACTGATTCGACTGAATCGAATTAGAAGCAGGTCTCGACGCAATCGTTTTGCGCATAACGTACCTGAAACATGGTACCAATGGATTCCAAACTCCTACCGCAGTTATCCTATACATCGCCACTTTGGATTACCAAATGCAACGCTCATTGGTCGCCGTAGCGCTGTCAGTTCTCATGCGATTCATTTGTACCTGGTTGTACGTTCCGGGCGCGAACGAAATCAACCGCGTAGGGTCCATTTAACTCAGGGCTAATTGGGCCCATGCGTCATTCGCTCTCCTCTCTGGAGTATAAATTCTCCAACTTCTCACATCACACTCCATGGCGTTGTCATTTACTGCTCGTTTAGTGCACGTACAGGTTGAAACCCGTATTTATCGGATTTGTGTGTTTTAACATGCTTTGTTAGTTTTCACTCTGTGGTGGGAGCTACTGACCATTCACTAAGCGTCCTGTATTTGCAGCTATCCTGTAACCGTTAGTATGCGCAGTGACACACACACACATATATATATATATAAATATATATAAATATATATATATATATATTGCTGGTGAACGCGAACAATACTCACATTAACTTCAAGAGTCATAGATGGTGGCCACGACAAAGTTTTGAAGCGGTGCTCCATCCTTGCTCTCTCTTATCGTGACCTTCGTTTTTACCACTGTACTTTTCAGATCATTAATACTTTATCCGCTGTAGTGAAAAACAACCGCTTTGTCGGCCTAGTATCTTGTTGACACTCGTGTTTCCTTTGTCCATACGTTTGGCGAATCGCTCACTTTTATCCTGTTACCTACTCGACCGTTCTTTTTGCGTCACTTTTTCAACTCACCCGTTTGTTTATCTTCTGCCAGTGTTTTTTAATTGCTTTGAAGTTCCTATCTGAAGACTAACAGCTCTCTTGCGAATTGCTTAAGGAAACTGTTCCTTCTTCGTGACTTTTTCAACAGTTAAGCGAAAATTGTTCATTTCCAGCGATTTGCACATTACACGGAAGAGATGCACAAGTGTCAGGTGCTCCAAGTTCAGTTGTCCGAAATTCGCCGTGCGCTTGCCGCCGATCCGCTCCATTCCCAAAACATATCTCCCACTCCTATTGCCGGTGCGTTGCGTTACGGTAGGCAGGTTTTGCCTGTCAACACATCTGCCTGTTCAATGTCAAGTTCTCCGTTTACGCTGGACGATGCTACATATTCACCTCCTCCACCACCTCCTGCTCCTGAGCAACGCAGGACCACCAATCTGACTAGGAGCAAAGTCATTCTGACGGGAAATCCTGTAGACTCGCGGTCATCAACTCACAACATTGACTTGCGCACTACTGCGTCCCATCCCACAACGCTTGTCCACAAGCCACCGACCACTCGTCGCGTTTTGCGTGTACCCAACGTAGGGAAACCAAAGCTGTTTGGTGGGACCATTGACGAATATGTTGAGGCAACAAATCAGCCCATCCCCTGTATCCTCCTTTCGTGCACACGTGTCATAGTTAAATTCGGTGAGTTCCTTACTTTAATGTCTTTCTCATTGTGCCCTTGAGTTTTGCATATTGGAGCAGTATATATCGCGTCTGGTACCCCAACGGCAGGTGCAAATACCTATTAGTTCCCTTTTACTGGCCATCTGGTGCTGCAGCACGTGCAATCGTATTGCCTCATCAGCAGTGTGATCATGTAGGTCCCATGGCAAAGTGCGGACCGGTTAGTTTTATCTTCATGAACATAACGCAGCGGCAAAGCACTTCTACTTTCATGTGCTAATGCACACAATTATTGTAGCTTATTCCGTGGTGGAAGGCGTGCTATCCCATGCTTGATGTTAATTTCCTACCAGTTCATCAAGTCTGCATTTTTCGCCGACGTGGACATCGGTTTATATACCGGTCACTCAGCAAAAGAGACTCCGTCCGCATCGGTCTCACGTATATTGTTAGGCTATATTCATTAGGAAGATTCCGTTTTCGTGCATGTACACAGTGCTTTGGATAACATTGCTTCAGTCAAACATTACAGAAGACTTGCATGAGCTTATTCAAACGTTGTCAACCAATCATCGGCGACACACGAATAGCCATTAGCTGTATAGTCCGTTCGGTTCGCTTTCGTTGTAACACATATTGGCTACCTTATCATGTTTTCATAATCCCAAGATGTCGTTTCTACGTTATTTGTTTGGTTGCGCTTCTCATCCATCTGCTGCATCTACCCTTTTATTTGCGTCCGAGACAATTCCGGTGGCAATTTTTTGCCATAAAACATTGCCATCCCCATCACGCAGGCTGCTGTTTGATGAGCATAACCAGTTACAAGTTGGGCAACCCCGTTGAGTTCGTGAGATCATCATCTGTCCATCGAGCTTCTTCACTTTGATTTGTTGCTTGGACGCGCACATCTTCGACCTGCATCCATCTTGGGTTTTCGCACCACAGTTACTGTGGTTTCTGCTTCTGCCCTGAGAACTGACGCCATCACCAAGTGTGTTATTGCCCTCGGTACCTGCGTTTCTTGCCCAGTTCAATTACACTTCTGCTTTCCATTGCTTATCCGGGAACTGCTTCATAGGTCACTTTCGGGGACCTTTTCTCCCGCAATCTTTCTCCATCACACTCTGGGCTGAACTTGTTCACTTGGTTTTAATTACGTACACCAGGAGACCGAAAGCTATCTGAGCTCATTTTGTCGCGTTTCATCAACCTATACATCCCGGGTTACTTTTCCTTCTCGACCCGAACAACCAAGTGCTCGGGTTGGAGTCGTATCATCATGTGTCACTATGGCAGCAATGGTAGATCGAGAAAATAAGAATAAACGGAATTCCTTATTCACCGAAATTGGAAAAGCACTGAAACAGCCACTAAGTTACCGGGCTCGGAAAAGGTAAGAGTGATAGCACTAGCAAAATGAACATCTTGACCACTTCGGAGTCTGATATTCCCATCACACGATGTTCAACTTGCGCTGGTGAGAGTCGGTCGTTTACTTGATGCCCGAAAGTTTGGCCGACGGTAATGCGTCGACTGTGACCGGACCAACACCTATGCCCTTCAGTTTGGATAATTCAGCTAATTCATCATCGTCACTCCCAATCAGCAGGCTTAGGCTAGTCTCGAATGACACCACACGCGGACGTTTCGACCTTCTGGGTCTCGTCAATGGTGCACCTCCCAGCGAACCCCTGCTGGCTTCCGCCCCCATGACTTCAGGATACCAGCAGCTAGTGCCACTTCGTCATGAGTGACTGCAATGAACCTGCGTGATTGACAGTTGAGTATGATATAGCCCGGCTCATCCACTTCCATACCAGTTGCGAACTGTGCAGAGGACAGTGGCTAGCCTCACGAGCTAGGACTTTCCGCATAGCGCCCATGTACGACATAAAATTAGAAACTATAAGGACATATTTTATATTACTGATGAGTAGTAGTGAGAATTTTGGTATAATCCAGCTAATTTATTATCGTTACTCCCAATCAGCAGGCTTAGACTAGTCTGGAAAAGCACCAGACGCCGGCGTTTCGACCTTCTGGGTCTCTTCAGTGTTGCGGCTCCCAGCGGACCCCTGCTGGCTTCCGCCCCCATGACTTCAGGTTGCCAGAAGCTAGTGTCACTTTGCCATGGGTGACAGCCGCGGACCTACGTGGTTAACACTTGACTATGATATAGCTCGGCTCATCTTTCATTACCATGCTAGTTACAAACTGTGCAGACGACAGTGGCTAGCCTCACGCTATGCGGAAAGTCCTAACTCGTGAGGCTAGCCACTGTCCTCTGCACAGTTCGTAAGTGACATGGCACTGGAAGATGAGCCGGGCTATATCATGGTCAACTGTCAATCATGCAGGTCCGTGGCTATTACCCATGGTGAAGTGGCACTAGCTGCTGGCATACGTGGGGCGGAACCCGGCAGAAGTCCGCTCGGAGGCGCACCACTGATGCGACCCAGAAGATCGAAAGGCCGGTGTCTGATACTTTCCCGGACTATCCTAAGCCTGCTGATTGGGAGTGACGCTGATGAGTTAACTGAATTATACCAAAATCCCCACTAATACTCATCGGTCAATTTGGATAACCTTTGCGGTGCATAGCAAGGCAGAGTTAAAGCATCGATATCTGTTTCTGTTCTGACAGCCTACAGGCCGTCATCATGCGCTCGAGTAGTTCGGTTGTCTGGCTTGTAGTACAAACTTACTGGCTGGGTCTGGCACAGGTGCTAGCGACCTCGTAGTGCCCCTAGTCCGTACGCGACCGATGGTGGTAGCGGGGGGCACCGAAGCACTCATACAAGGCACTTGTGTACTGCTTATGTTTTTTCACGGTATCCGTGTCAACTAGTAGTATAACCAATCTGCATCAACTCCGAAACAGGCTTGCCGACACCATTTCGTCACTGACCCGTAATCCCTTTAGTCTCCTGATCCGTCCGCACATGTAACAATATGCATATGTTTGGCCATTTGAATTTTGATGTCAGCTACCTATAGAACTCGTTTTTGACAAATTCATGACTCCCCTTGCTTGCATCACGACGTCAAAGAGAGATCACACTGCATGTCTCGTTTATTGGTTTCATTCCCATTTCACCTTCGGAGAGCGCATTTACAGCGGGGTGCACGCCCTCTGTGTTCAACACCGCACTGATCCTGTGAATACATGTGGCGAATAATACATTATACGGTGTGCGAGTTCTTGAACTCCGAACCCAGTTACTATAACTGTGCTGTTATTTTGCGTTCACATACGAAAAGGTGCATGGGGAGCACGGGTTTTTTTGTTGACTGGTCTAACATGATGTTTGAACGTTTAAAGCTCTAAGCTGCTAATAACTCTCCAGCGTTAACAGGAGCTTTACTCAGCTTATCAGGAGCGGTCTCTTTTTATCCTCGTTTGGGAGGATGTGATTTACAGTGAATACAATTTGTGGAGCATATGGATATACCGTCGCAAGCCAACTTTTGTAAGCCGCTAACGCCCCTTGACCGCCCATGATAAGAGGAATAATTTCTCTTGTAGTCCTCTCCTAACTTTTTGCTCATATGTTTGTCCTTCAAACCGGAGAGGTTAACGAGTTTTTACTAAGTGGTTCCCATCCGTTTTCTTCCTCTCTGTAACCCGATCTACAAGTTGTTGCGAATGATGCTCTTCTTATGGCTATACATGCACTGGCCTTTCTCTTTCGACTCAGTAGGTTTGGGACAACTTTTGTATGCTCTTGCAGTCCGCTTGCTGATGTATCTGCGGCCACGACCAACCTAAGGAACGTTTTGTCTTGCTCCAATATCCTTAGCTTTGAATCTACCTGATGTGAGCAAAAGCATCACAAGCAACCACGTCAGTCGAACTGCGTGTTTAATTCTTACATTGTTGTCACCGACTACCGGCGAAAAGAAACCTTTGTTTTTTCCAGCTCCCACTGAGCTTGTGTAGTTGCGTTTTCGCCGCTCCCAATCACTGATTGGGCTCGTGTAAATGATTCCAAGGTGTGTTAAGAGCATACAGTTCAGCACTCCTCGGCGACTCAACCGAGCACACCCCATTCACCACATCGCATTATTGGTCGGTCGCGTTACAATAGTATCCTTGTTGACCAAAACTTCTTAAAACCCTTCATCACCGCGTATGGTGCAAAGACCGACGAACTTTTTGATTGGTTTCTCCCCTCAATTTGTACTACTTCGGTGTGCTTGGTCTTTCTGATAACAGCATAACTGCATTGAACTGAACCGCATACGAATATTGCGTAACTAACCCAATTACTACTAATTCTTTAGGCTTTCCGGAGCTTACTGTGTATTACTTCAATGTTCTTAGGGTATACCTGTCAATGTTTTCTTATGCGTTCCCCTTCTACGCTTGATTACGCAGGTCTCTATGAGTATTTTAGCCTATCAGGCTCATAAAAGTCTAGCATCTAAACTCCATCTCCTCCTCTTCTTTTGTTAGTCTGATCTCGCTCACGCTCGTACTTACACGTCACTGCGCATGTAGTATACCATTGTGGCATTATCTTAACCATTGTTCAGGAATGCAACAACAAGGGATATTCCGCGTCTCTGGCAGTCAGACGGAGATTAACGATTTCAAGGTTGCATTCGAACACGACGAAGATCCATTGACAGATGTGTGCGATGCGAGAGACATCAACTCCACAGCCGGGCTTTTGAAACTCTATTTCCGCGAACTGGGCGAACCACCCTTTCCCAACTCCATATTCCTTAGTCTCATTAGTTGTGCACGGGAAAGTGAGTACCGTATTCGTGTTTTGATGTGCTTATTTTAACGATGAGTACTTCTTCGTGGACTGTCCGACGACCATCTGCTACTCAACACCCTCGTTTGCATATCGGTCTCTCGTTATGGACCTTCTGTCACAGCAATCAACAGCTTTTTTATGTGTCCTAGTTACTAACTACGGAAACTCTATTCCTCTTTTGCATTCTTTGCTTGTAGTGGAAAGGCATGACTCAGCCAGACTTTTCCTCTCAGTCACTGCGTTTTTATGTCCACAACCTTGTTGTCGTGCCTGTTGAAGCACGGGAAGACAACAAGAGAACCTATAGGTTGGTTGACATTTGGTGGTAGGCCAATTGGCGTACTGCAGGGTGTGCTTGAAGTATCCTTTGTGATGTATGTTTTTTTGCATTTCTTTCGCTTTATTCGTGAACTGCGCCTTGAAGAAACCATGGGAGCATATACCATTGTTTTTAGCGCTTATATCGGTTCACATGTGAACTAGTTGCCTGTTTTGCGCTCCTACCTCTTTGGGCCTCCACCGATTGCCTTTCTTCATCCGCCCTTTGTAATCGATCGTACCATACAGCTGGTTGAACGCTAGGTTGTTTCATCCGAAGAAGCACGGGATTTTCATCCACTCCAATGCACTTTTATTGTTGGTTCATTTGATACGCAAATTGTCTGAATTCTAACTAACTAAATATTATGTTGTCGACATAGCGAGACACGCCTGAACAGGCACGATTATAACAATACAATCACGAATTATTGGCAAAGGTGCAATAATGTTGCAAGGTTAGCACTACCATATTGCACCTGTGTTATGTATATGTGAATGTTTGCAGTTGTGTTGCTTGAATTTGTAGACGTGAAGCCGTGGTTGTGATTGTGTTCTGTTGAGCCGTCTGCTTGAAAAGGGTTGAAAGAGAAACTTTGTACTGGATGGCTGGTGTCCGTGGGGTGCCTTTATTTATTGGCGAGTCACCCGCCACATCGCAGTGTTGTTAACAGACATTTATCGTTTTTTATAGGGAGATCGCTTGCCAGGCAGAAACACACCACCTCCTGAAACACTTCGGCGGAACCATTCGCTGGATCAGTATTAACCCGAACCACCTAGCCGACACCACGGAAAGGTTGTTCGGCTGCAGTTTACTACAAATTGAGTTCCGGCGAGTTCAATCACTGTAACCGCAAATGACGTCTTGTGGTGCATTATTGACAGTGAACAGTGCCTAAATATTGCTTACTTTAAGTGCAGTCCCATTTTCGCTATGACCGAGCTCCTACTTAAGATTGGGTGTCGCAATCCATCCACACTGATACCTCAATTTGCCAAAGATTGAGTCCATCACCATTGTGAAATGTGTTAACCGAAGTTCACTGATGAAGGCACCAAGTTCCCATCTGATGATCTGTGCGTCCCTGGCTCGACGCGCATTTCTGCTTTCTCAGCCTGAAGAATGCAACTAAACAGGAATCCAGTCGTGTAAAATGCACTGTTACGTATGAGCGAACAATACCTACTATTTCTCTGATTCAGCTACAGATCCAGTGAACAAACTAATCGAGACGTACTGAGATTGTGTCTCGCCATCCATCCATACAATGGTCAGTAACTGTCCGGAATGGAACGAAACTTCCCGGACCTGCCTCTCGAAGCTGGGTACCACCACAAATTTGTGCGACCGCCCGATTCAAAGACAGTTTTCAAGTTAAGAAGGCTTACCACGCCAAGCTGTTTGTTAGTGTAATGATTTTCAGGGCATTAGCAAGCAGTAATTGCTTGTCCAGTGTGCCCTCTACCAGGGCGGAATCCAACTTGATTCGCTGCTTTAACTCTCGGGACTCATTGAGTCGCCGCAGCGCCAGAGTATCTGTCCCAGTCTGAGGAACTTGAGATCGGGTCGATATCTCGACGTCTTTCACAAGCCTTTTTTGGCTCTTCTTAAAGACTGGAATGGCAGTCGAAAGCCGCTTTTCGGAATTTACTTTTTCTAGTTCTTGTCGGACAGAGCAGTCATTTCGGGCACTAGTGAGTCACCACCCTTTTTCATCGACGATGGCGTAACGTTCTTAAATCCATGCACTTTATTCCACTTTAGCTACCGTTGAGTCCGCAAGAATTACGGTTTTTGAGTCCACTTACGAACTCGATTCAGGTGAATTAACTATTGCTTATGGCATTCCAGGCCACTAGAATTGTTCTTTAGAATATCTCACCCTAAGTTTCTAACTAATTTGGCTGAGATTTAATTGGCTACCCATTTTCTCAGCTGTTGTCGCACCCACAGGAGACTTTGAACCCAAGCGTCGAATGAGTCAGAATAGCCAGTGTTCTCTGCCACAATTGGGTTTTACATCACGAAACATCCACAAGAGCTTGTCCTTCGAATTTACAAATAACTGGAGGAAGTCTATTTGCTCCTACAGCCTTATTCGATTTCACCAGTTTGATCCCTAGTTGAAATTATGTTATTGGGAGCGGATGCAAGCTAGCCGCCTAGGGAGAGGGGTGGTCATTCGTCATTAAGGAAGATGACAACTCCGGTTAGTTAACGACTTTTCAAATTGTTCGGCCCAACGCCGCTAGCGTTTTGATAAGCTATAGGTAGACTGTACACTCTCGTCACGTGTAGTTTCACTAACGTCAGGTCTCCTACTGCCCGTTTCCTGTATCAGATGAAATAACTTACGATGGTTACCAACGTCAGCGGCTGTTTCCGTCACCGACGTACGGAGGGACCACCAGAATTTGTATTCTCTGTTCAGGCGAGGTCTTTGCGAGTCTCGTTTTCAGCGCTTCCAACCGGATGTGTTGGCGATCATCTAGAAGTTCCCGATGTCCAGGTGTTCAGTCAGATTTACTACTTGAAGACATGCCTGTTGAAAGTAGCGTCTGGCGAATATGCGACCCGTGATCTTCAACGGTGTTCATTTGGCGCTTACCTTGCCCGGATGCCAGCATACTTTGCTACGCATTCAGTACATCTGACTTCATTAGTTTACTGGTGTCAATACGTTCACAATGTCGCTGCGTACGTTCACTGAAACGCACCTGCAGGTCGGCGCAAACCAGTACGTGGTCGGAGTCTACGCTTTTCTCCAAATCGAAAGACAGTTTTGTACCCAACCTCTCTCGTCGGCCCTTAACCGACGGGATCGCAAGCCTGTCTTATGAGTTGGAGGTGACGGTTTCGAGGTTGCGGATAGGACTATGCGACCATCACACGCGTGACTGGTGTGGCTACCTGGCAGCGAAGCACCAGTACACAGTACTGACGTACTGCTCATGCCCCAGTGGTAACTGATCGCGATCTGATCGGTTTGCGTCCATGGTTGGTCCGACGTTAGTAGTGGACACCATGTTACGCTTCAGCGGGTGCCATATCGAAAGTTATTGCTTGCGAGCATCTTCACGCAGGTGTAACCAATGATCACCATTATCACCACGCGAGCCTATACCGTATTGGGTGCACAGATGCGGTTCAGCAGTGGACAGATTTCTAACTTGGGTGTTCCGATCAACAAGCACCACAATATCCGTACTTTATCTGTAACGAATGAACTCGTTCATTTCATGTTGGAAGTTATCTTTCACCGAGTCCGTGCTACAGTTTGTGGGCGCGTAGGCAACTATGACAAACATCGCAGCTTTGAGCACGCCAGCCAATCTGACGGCACATATCCGGCTGTTGACTGGTATCCAATCGATGATAACAGCCTCAGCTCGGGAGCTAAGAGCAATGCCCACACCGGCCTGGCCGACATCTGAAGTTGTGCCATCTGCGGACAAGCGCAATGCGAGAGGGCCGCCAGTGTCGCATGTAGGGATCGCAGGGTACTCACAGTACTGAAATCTTGCAGGCGCGTTTCCGACAAGCAGCAAATATCGATCGATAGGGCCTCTAGTGTTCGGGCAATTGCTGCCTGTTGGTCAGCCTGTAACAAAGTGCGCACGTTGAGGTATGATTGTTATAGCGGGGCTTGAAGATCATTGTCCGCTTGGTTGAACATGTGCGTGTCCACTAGACCGCAGCGACGACCTGCGATCGTGTGTGAGTTGAAACTAGAAGAGAAATGACTATTGAAGTAAGATGGGAAGGACCGAGAATCAGTGGGTTTAAAGGTGGTGGGACTGTAGTGAAGTTAGAGGAAGACGATAAGCATGCAAAAATGCGTGTGTTCGACTAAAGGAAGACATGAGCAGCAGTATCCCAACCTTTATCCAGCCTGTTCGATGGAGTAGATAGGGCGCCGTTGATTATCTTGTGCGACGACCAGAGCATTAAGAAACTTTCCCGATACGGTCCATGTATAGTGTGGGCAGGTGCTGTCAGGTTGCCGAGGCCTAGACAGGAGAACGATTAGGGTTTTTAACTAAAACCTTGGGTACAAAATCTGAGTGTGATACGGTGGCTTTTTGGCACTGAGCTAAAGGGAGTCCGTTTTATGGAGTAAGCAGCCACCCTAACTTCAACCTCCAGCCTGGAAGGCCAAGAGACTGAGCTGGTCTGGCCCGTACCGCTGATCAATATGGTATGAGTGGCTCTACAGATAGGACCACCCAGTATTGCTCAATGGATCGTTTAGGCACACAAGCCATCGCATCACGTTTAGGTCCAATCTTGTTCCGACGGCTTTCAGCGATCTGTTAATCCCAGCTTATCGACTGTGGTCCATTCTCCTTGGTGCGGTTGATCCAGTTACCTTGAAGCACGTCGTCAAAACAAACATAACTGGCAATGGTGATGTTAATATAGAGTGAATGCGCAAGGATCTAACTCATCAGAGGGAAAAGTCGAAAGCCCCAAAGTGAGTAGGCGATTGCAAGATTGCCACTAACTTCGCCACTGCGGTTTATCCCATTGAGTTGTTCAGCGACTGATCCAGGTAGTCCAGATGACGCTGTTCGGGAAAATGACAAGTGCCAACTCGCGCGCGTCTTTCGATGCGGTTCTTCATACACTTTTGCTGTCATCGAGTTGCGCATTATTGATCAACAATACACGCTGAAGCGGCTGACTGGCAAGCATACGATTTTCAAGGTATTTTGTATTTGTATGTTGTTATTATTAACTACCGCCATTATTTCCTAGTAATTAGGAACAGGCCATTTACTTCAGCCCCCTCTATTGTTATATACCCTGACTTTCGAAGGTGATGTTCTGTATCGCACTTATACCCATCATTGCCTTCTCAAGCAACTATTCCCGCCTATTCTTCCGCATCTCCCAATGTGTCTCTCATGTAGACTCATCTGAGTAACCAGGAGGTCAGAAAATCCTATCATGTAGCTTTCAAGCAATCGAAAGTTCCCCTTTAACTAATCTCATCTTTTTGCGCATTGGTTTCTCCATGTCGCCGTATCATTTCCGAAACAGCGTGCACTCGCATTCGCCCATATCAAACCCCGCTTTATTTGCGTTGTTCAGATCTACGCCTATGTGATTCTCAAAATGTCACAATGTTTCCACTGAATTTCTCCCTTGTTGTTCGATAAACCTCCTGCATTCTCGGCTTGACATTTCCAAATGTTACGCAAATCGGGACACACCGGTCACGTCCAGCTCGACATTTAGTTGTCTGGAATACACCAAATTCCGATGACACCAGTGTGTCCAACGCCGCACGCCTTACAGACCATTCGTCAGTACCATCACTTTTATTTAAGTAGGAATCATTGGTTTCGTCCAACATTTAGCCATCGGGTGTCACTTTTTTGTACTTCGGGTAGATATTTTGTCCGACCGAGTTTCGAATTCGTGTTCTTATGAATTCAAAATACACTCCTTAAGCGACCCGTTAGCCCAACTCCTCAAACTTGTGATCCGACTTTAATGAGTTCTTCAGTATTCTTGTTACCTTCTCGTTGGTGACTGTAAGTTGCTCATCCAGTGAGGTGTCAGGTGACTGTTTCCAAACGTCTCTAAAACCACCCATATCCATCCGATTCAGTTACAGTGCCAATGATCGGATTGGCCAAGGTTCACTTGGTTGCGACTCGCAGTTCACATTTGGATTGCGCGTGGCAATCCATTAACGTAGTGAGTATTTCAAAATGACCCATCCGATCAGTTGGTAACCGTCGTGATTTACGTTATCCGCCACTTCTCGCTGACATACGGGTAGGGATTTTCGCTTACACCCCAAAATCCACTTATTCTAGTGCCTGCTATCTCTACCTGATGTGATCAATCAACTTCGAAACTAGAAGTTGACTGGTGTGTTTTCACGCATCATCATTACTAGCAGCACTCAGTTGCACTGATGCTTTGCTGCCATACAACCTTGGTGACCTACAGAAAAGAAGTAAGGAAGAAAGAAAGGTAAGCAAGAGAGAAGTGGGACTTAGCATAGAACCTTAGTGCCCTAAGCAAACATTCAAGGTCAAGACGCCCACATTTTGTGAAATACATGCCACCACAAACAGTTGGCCATCGTGTAAATACAAGGCGGCACCAATGAGACAGCTTCCTTACGGCTTTCACTCCAGATAGCTCAGCATCAAACACCCTATAAACAGGCAATCTCACTTGGAAACGACAGCCGACATACCACTGGTGCAGCCTGTGGGCCATGTCCTGTAACGTTTCAAGCCGAGCACAAGGCTGGTCACGTGGACTCCAATCCAGGAGACAAGACCAACCAACGGCACTCAGTTTACTCGTCAGTGACTTCATTTCCCACTGACAAGTTAACTTTTGTCCACTTCGAGCCTTGTGCCGACCTACATCTGGCAGACAAAACAAGGCCTTCCTCGGTAAGCGGTTACCGGGCATAAGTAGTACGTGACTAAGCCAACGCAACTTATTCTGTGCTATCGGTTTTTCTAAGGGTTTATCTTGGGAATCATTGCCTAGAAATCGCCTACGCACATCATCGTTACGGACACGCTGGTGCCACCCGACACCAGCGGTGACCAGAGACTTGAAGGCGCCTCAGCTTTTCAGACCGAAAGGCCCGAATCTCACTCCCATAGAGTAGGATGGCCCTCACTTTGGCTTTGTAAACACGGCATTTCAGACGGAGGGAAACCCCTTTTTGACGCCAAAGATGTCGCGGATTCAAGAAGGCATTTCTGGCTTTTGCAATGCGTGAACTGACTTCTGTTGCTATGCGCTCATCATTGCTGATGCAGCTGCCTAGGTAACTGAGTCGATTAACCACCTCGAGTTCATCGTTGTCAAGAGTCAACGCCTCATATAGTGGCTGGTGGTCCTGCAGCAACACTTAGCATTTTGAAGGTGCGAAGCGCATGCCAAATAATGGGACCACTCTAGATACGATGTTCAAGGTTGATTGTGCCGCCGCAAAATCGTCGAAAAGAAAGACGATATCGTCCGCATAATCAAGATCAACTAAACTTTCACCAGGCAGGACCTCAGCGCCTACATCGTGAGATTCCGTAAGGGAACACTCCATGATAGAGTCTACGACGAAATTGAACAACAATGGGGAAATCGAAAAACCCTGACGAACGTTACTTGTTGTCGGAAAGCTATCCGACAGGTCACCGTAGAACTCTGAGGCGGCCTGTAGTGTTCGGGTATAGAGCCGGTATAATGTTCACATATTTTGCGGGAACACCTTTCCTCTCAAGTATTTCGAACAGAATCGATCGATCGACTGAGTCGAACGCGAACTTGAAGTCGAGAAACAGCTGTTGTCGGTATGCGTGGCGCTGCTCTAGCACCTATCGCAGAGTGAATATATTGTCTATACAACCCCGTCCTTGACGAAAGCCTGCTTGCTCTTCTGTCATCTGGGGTTCCCGTTCCACTGTGAGGCGACGAACAAGAATCATGGCTAGTAATTTTGTCACCACCAGCGTTAAGCTAATACCCCTATGGTTAGCAGAGTTGGCGCAACTGCCCTTCTTGTATATTGCCAGTATAATCAATTCACTTACTAGTCGGGACGCTCTCTTCCTTCCTGACATGTTCGAATAGGGAGGTCAGTACTTTGCAGAGGACCTCACCTCCATCCTTAAATAGTACAGCTGCGAGCGAATCCGGAGCAGCAGCACGACTACGGTTAAGAGCTGCCATCGCGTTTCGCACCTCAGCCTCCGATGGCGCTTCTTATGGAACCGTCCATGGCTCAGTCTGCATCACTTGAGAAAGAAGAGATTCAAGACTGAGGAACTAACATGACTGCTCTCGAAAGTGCTCCATCCGATGAGCCATATGGCGCTCCATTTTGTGAATCAGGACACCTGCGCTATCTCTGGTTGTCTCAATGACGCCTGGTTTTCTCGAACGTACGACGCATATCATTTGGAATAGGTTGCGTTATTTGCCTTTTGCTTCTGCTACAATTTCTTTTTGCGGCTGAGCTACAGAGCCTTCTTGTCAGTACGCAAGCTCCGTTTTAGTTCGTGCCTAATAGTTTGTTTGATGGCTACATTCTGCTCCGAGCTAACCGGTTCCTACATCGTACATGGCGGCCGATATTCTATTCCACTGAAGCCTGGTGTCGATAAGGCGGGACAGCGAAAGTTCGGTACCCAGTGCATCCTGGTAGGCTTGCCTAACCTAGGGCTGAGATAACTTCTCAGTCGCCATTAGAGTGACGCGCTTGCTAATCCTCCCGTTGAATGCATGGAAAAAGGAAAGCGTACCAAACTATTATCAGAATCGACGCAAGTATTTCAGAACGGGTGACAATTCAGTGTGGAAGCCCGACACTTGTAACTTATGGCAGCGTGATCTGTTTGGGTCCATCGCTAGCCAGCTCTAGGTGGACACCAAGTGACACTTCGACGGCCACTGTGTCTAAATGCGGCGCTACTAAGAAACAGTCGGTGCTCCGCACACCCAGTTGCAACAGTAGCTCGCCGCTGCCAGTCCATTCGGAGATAGGTCCATACTTCCCACCTATCTGAGCTTCTGCAGTTCCCAGACGACCTACTTGCGCATTCATATCCCCTGCAAAAACTATGCTATCTGACCTGCTAACACTGCGTAGCAGCATTTTCAGTTCTTGCTAGAAGGCGTGCTTGACAGTATCAGAACTGCCGTCTGTGGAGACATAGGCGGAAACCTCAAACTTTCAGCGTTTAGTACTACATCAAGCTTGGTTGATTACGCCAAACGAGCTGCACACAGACGGCTGCTCACGGTAATCCAATCAATCAACCATGACTCAGCCTTGCAACTGCAAATGTTGCCCACTCTAGCTTGATCAGTGGTTGCCGCCACAGCGTCTCCGGCTGCGTACAACTAATAGCGAGAGGACAAGCCGGGCGCAGTTAGATAACCAACCGAGTGAGGGTCATTACTCCTAGTTTCCGACACGCAACGCAGGTCAATACCTTATGTGTGTGTGAGTGTAGCCTATTGACCTCTTTGTCTATGAGTGCGCATGTTGAACGCCGCCAGCGAAACGGGACAGCGTGGCCCTATAAGGGTATGCTAGAGACTGGCGTACGGAAAGATAGCTGCAGATGGACTGTAGTGACATTGTGACTGCTGTCAATTAAGTTGGGAATTATGGGAGGAAGGTTAGTAATGTGGGTCGGGATAGGAGTTAGAGAAACAGGTGCAAAAGAGAGAAGGGGGACGCAAACAGCAGCACGTTTTTTGCTTATCCGCACTGCTGCATTCAGCAGGTTAGACGACCCTTGGTAATCTGTGCCACTGTCGAAGCAGGATGTGATTGAAGTTTGAAGAAGAGTCATGATTGTACGTGGGCTGTGATGCTGTTAGGGCACCTGGACCTTCTCCGGAGGACGATTAGGGCCTCAGCTAAAGCCTTTGGCTCAAAACCCTATCCACAAGGCAGCAGCGTAAGTGACAGTGCTTCTGTTTTACTGAACTAGACGCCATCTCTTTCCACCCCCGAATCTGGAGAACCAGGTGATTGAGTTTATTTTAATTCTAACCATTGATCAACCTGGTAGAGGTAGCTCTTAAGGGCTCCGGAGCCACCATCCAGGATAGCTCCATGGGTTCATGAGATACGCCAGTCGTCGCACTACGTTGAGGTCCAGTCTCGTTGCGACGGACTTTCGGCCATGCGACATATATCATCCATCCACTTGGTACCTCGTTTCATATATTCTGAGCTTTCGTCAGTTGCTCTCCCACCGCCCTTAATCCGGTCTATCTAGTTGACTTTAAAACATTTGTTATGCGCTTATCTTTGACTGAACCCTGAACCACTCTCAGATTGTCGATTGCACTTGAAGGAATCGCTCTAGTCCCCACTTCACTAAATTAATAGTCATGCAACGTTAGTTGGAAATCAAATGATTCATTACTCTATTGATTTGTGACCATATTAAACATTTCGTCGGAACTTAGTAGAAGGGGATGATTGTCAATTATTCTCACACCAGTTTCACCCACATTTCCATTCCTCATCGGAATATTGGAGCTTATCCGTGCATTTCGTCAATGTATTTAAGCTATTGTATTCAATCATGTTTGTTTCTTTCTGAAGCGGTGTTCATCCACTCGCTGACGTTTATCATCATATGAAGGTTAGAGTAACTAGTTTCCAGATGCACACATTTCCTTTTTACGACAAAATAAGCTTTATCTTTTCTCGAATCGCTCTCCACCAGCATCCATGCACAGTGCCATGCGCTCAAAACATTTGTATAAGCAGCTAGACCGCGCCGAAGCGCGTTATCCTTCAAGCAGCTCATTACAGACTTCTACTGCAGCTTCTGAAGACTCGTAACGGATTCCACGCATCATGCGTTTGACATATGGGAACACAATAAGTCACACTGAGCCAGGTCTGGACTGTACGGTGGGTGACCGACGTACTGTGTGCATTCTCTAGCCAGAAAATCTACGACGATATAGGATCTGTGTGCAGATGCGTTGTCATGGTGCGGCAACGTCCCACGTGCTCAGGTCCTTGGACGACGCTTGTCTACAGTTTCAAGCACTTATGGCAATCAGTTGGTGGCATACTAGTCTCCAGTGACTGCGCCGCCGTATGAGCGGTACAGTAGTTACATGACCGATTTTGGCCACCATCTACTAGACCACACTGCATCCACGCCGGAATTTCTGAGACGGCGCACACCATCGGCCGTCCACTGAGCCGATTGTTGCTTGGTCTCTGGCTCAAAACTATACACCTAAATCTCCTCACCACTGAGAATCTCCCACGCAGCATTGGAACGCCCACCACCAAACCTGGTAAGGGTGGTGCGGCGTCAAGTCACCCGAGCTGCTTTCTGGTACTCACTGAGATGATGGGGTACCCAGCGTGCGCAAACCTTTCTGAGGCCGAGGTTCTCATGTAGGATGGTGCGGATTGATCACGATTAGATCCCGGTGACTTACCCCAGCTGTATCCCAGTCACCTGCGCGTTCTCCTCCAGCATCGCTTGTACAACAGCAATGTTGTCCGCGGTGGTGGGCTCCACAGGTCGACCATACCGTGCCTCAGCATCCAGGGATCGCCTGCCATGCTTGAACTCCGAAAACCACTCATACACGATTGTTTTTGAAGTCGCATCATCACAAGACACAGCAAGCAACCGCTCAGTACTCTGGTGCTACTTTAAGCCACATTTGTGTTCATAGAAAGCATCGCCTTCTAATGGCCTCGACTGAGTTCCGTACTTACAGTCCGAGTATAGCGACACTTGTGTGCAGTGTTGGGCTGCTGTTATAGGTTTCTGTGAGTTGTAATCACCGAACAATGTTCAGAATGGAGGACAGCACACATTTTTCTTGCCAGGTTATCTACACCTACACACCGGAAACCTATTGCTCTTTTGAGTTCTTCGCAATCGGTCGGGAATTCAGATTACTGCCAATCCGGAAAAGCTCCAGACGACCGTCTCGACCCATTGGGGCTCGTCAGTGGCGCGTATTTATCGGTCCTCTTCCAAGGATCGAACCCATGACTGCTAGTAGTTTGCGCCAGCTGGGCCGCAGCTTATGCCACTGAGCCATGGCTCAAGGCAACAGGCGCAATTCCTTGCTTCTGCAACTTTTGCACAATAATGCGGTGATCTAATCTGTCGTGGGCTTTAGAAAAGTCGAGATAGATGGCATCAGAGCCGGACCTGCTAACGACTGTTTACGTCCAACTGTTACGCGTAATTAGTAGTTTGGTAGTACATGACCGATGCTGCCAGAAGCAGTGTTGCTACGGTGCTATAATGTTAGATCTCATGAGTGCTTCAGCAGTGCTCGATTCCATCACCTTTGGGAGCACAGGGAGGATAATCACCGGGCGATAGCTCACTCTGAACTAATACAACCCTTGAAAATCAGAATAATGATACCAACTTTCCCCACATTATTTACCTGCTGTTCATCCAGGCATCTTTGAGTGAATCAGGTTAATGACTCAAGTATCCTCGCAGATACCACTTGCAGTGTTTTCGGGGGAATGGTGTCGAAACCCGGATTATTATGGGTGCGCAACGATAGCGGCTTCCTCAAAACAGTCGCTGAACTTAAAGTGACGTGTGTACATACTGGCGTCTAGGGGAATGGGACAGGTATGTGACACATGCTGGTGACGCGTGGGAATATTGGAGCATATGGTAACCCTAGAACGTTGGTTGCATCCTCGGCAGTTTGAACATTTTCATTAGCTGGGATGAGTGGTGGGAACACCAGGCTTCACCTTCCGGACGCTGTTCACATCTGTGAACAGAAGCGTCTTGTGAGCACAAAACCTTTCCGCTAGGTTTTGCTGATGTACTAATTTGTCCTCATGTACAAGTATGATACAATAATTACGATGCAGTAGATATTTGCTCCAAATGTCATGGTTAGGGTTTGCTCTGTACACATGTCACTCTGCGTCTCTGGTCGACGCGTTTTCGGGTTTTGCACCGAGTAACTGAAGGTGCAGTTGTGGAACTAATGGGACTGTTTAACGATGCGGGTTTAATCTGATTTCGGAGGCGCTCTCAGGTATAGACCCAGTTTTACCTAAGGGTGTTGTTTTCGTACCTTTCCACTCATCGGAATGAGACCCAGTTGTCATTTTTGAGGTTAACAAGTTTACTACTTTACATGGGCGGATCTCATCTGGATCCGGGTGAAATGCAATTACTGTACTGTTTTTCTGGTGCTCGATAAATTTATAAATAGTGTGTTTCTCGACAATGTCAGATGCAGACCAACTACCTGATCCCATCATTATGTTCAACATAACAGGATTGTTGGAATCATTCTTCGTTTTTCTAAGTAGTTTTCAAAGCAATTAGTTAAAACTAGATGGACGAAATTGTTTAAATATGAATACATATAGATATAGCCAACAGTTAAAATAAACTAATACGACCACTCGTGGAACCGCCCCTGTGTTATAATCTATATCGGGACTACATGGCCCAGAGTACTGTTGAGGGGGGAGATCCCCAGGTACATCCTTCACGATGACAAAGGCATCGGTACTAAACAATTGAACGCTACTGTTACAGCCACAAGGCTATCGATAAGAACATCTTCAGGTGTGATAAGATGCAGCGACTAGCTAATTTGTGTGCGACTCCACTTTCTTATAGAAGCCGTGTGCTATCTCAACCAGTGGATTGGCGCTATCATAATATCGGTTTCTTCTTTCTCGAAACGAAGGATTCCCAGGTTTTTGTTCCTTATAAACTGTTTGTAGAGCATTACTATTACTGTAAAGTCTTACCTTTGTTCAAGACCTTCGGTAACAACCCTTATCTCGGAAGGTATTGTGAATGTTTTGGGACGCGTTATCTTAATGAGGACCGCTGTTGGTATTGAAGCTAAACCTGGCCAATGCAGTCATTGGGGCTAGATGAATTTTACTCTTGCGCAATTGCTTAAAAAACAAGTAACCAACAGTTTCCAGAAACGCACCTGGGGCTATAACTGAAGCATATGAATATTAGTACCAGACAACAAGGTGGTTTAAGGGCAAAGGTTTCGTCTAACATCTCAATGGCCCCAGGTTCCAGTGCCCGCTATCTTTACCTGATGAGAGCAAATAAATTCGGATTCGGTAGTAGGATGCAGTCTATACGAGCATGCAACGTCCAATATGCAGCCGTTATCTTGCGTTCGTGTTATTTTTCCTGGAGGCTAGACTTGTCTCAAATGTACGTTAGAGCAGGCATAAGCGTTTCGATGCGCTGCTACATATTCCCGTAAAATGCTTTTGGGTCAGAATATAGGGGAAGTAATTGGTCCAGCGGTATGTACCAAGACAGCAGATTTTCTCATTTATTCTGCCACAATTGCACAAGTGTTACAACGGGGCCTTAGGTGTATGTGTAATGTTCCTTTTGCAGCTGACAATATTGTGGTCACTACTTCTGTGACAGCATTTTATTGGCTTGCAATGAATATGAGGTTCAAAGGATTGTGCAGCCGATTTACTGTTGTATACTGTGCACATCCCCTCATGGAAACAAGTCCAGTATAATTTGTTTTCCAGTGTCTCTGTGCTCGATCACTGTGAGGTAAGTTATAAGCTCTTCCAACTACCTGGAAGCGAATTTAAAAAGGCAGAATTACGTCTCCTCGTATTTTGAAACATCCAGTTTTCATGGGTGCGACAGTTCCGTGGATAATAGACACAACTAACCAACATTCTACTGTTTTCTAAAAATACTGCTCGTCACCACATTGTGAAACATCTAATGGAACCACTTACCTCACCATGATAGCGGTTTCTGCGCAAGAGATAGTAACATTGGATAGCAATAAGATGGGCTACAGTCTCGCTCGGACATCACGATTCGCTAATAAGATTATAAGGGTGATAAAATGCCTCAAGTCACCAGCAGTCATGGGTTTGATCCTCGGAAGAGGACCGAAAGATGCACACTACTGACGAGTCCCAATAGCGCGAAACAGTTGTCTGGTGCTTTGCTAGTTGAGTTATCTGAATTGTCGGCCAATTGCGACGAACTCAAAATACTCACCAAAGTCCTTCTACTCATAAGTACTACTTCTTTCTCTGCCTTCGTGCAACCCAGCTATCTGTCAGGGTTTGAGTTACGGTTTTCGGTAAATGGTTTGTCATCGATCAGCTACACTCGTTTGTCATTCGTACATAGACAGAAGCTCGGCTTATTACTCCCATTTCAAGCCATATACATGATGCGTTACACGCGAGCCATCGTTTGTATATTTGTCTGTTACATTTTAACCCAACGCTCTTTTCCATTTGGTAGGCTCCGACGTGGATGAAACAGCCCGTCGCCTTCGGCATGTGGTTACGCAAGGATTGAGCAGACCGGTATTTGTCGTCATGCGTTTCCTCTTCGCCTTCCTTAATCAGTAAGTTATTTTATCTACTTCCCCTGCTGAACGACCTCAGTCATTCTTTCCCTAAACCTCCTGTACTTGCGCAATTTTACATTCTGCCCCTTCGGACTGTACCTCTTGCGCCGACAAAATGTACTCCGCTATCCGATCTCATAACTGACCGGGTCTCAGTGGCGTGCACTCTTCCTCTTCTAACGATATTCTCGGGATGCAGACTGGTTCCCTCATTTTCCTCGTCGACGAGTCCTTTGAAATTGGTGTGCATGTTCTGCTTCCTTAGGCAACAAGCTAAGCTTTCTCCTTATCTGTTATCATTGGGGGTCATATGTTTCCGGATCAGCTACGGATCTGCTCAGTTAGTTTTCTTGCTCACTCGTTTGAGCCCGACTACGGATGCTAAGGTGGGTTCAAGCTTTTCTTCAACGTTCTATGATTTGTCTTATAGTATCAAATCACACTTTGGAGCCCATCTACTGCGTTTGCTTCTCCAGTATTTGCGGAGTGACCACCTGGGTCCACGTTGCTGCTTTAATCCATGTATTATGCGACTGGTTCGCTTTTGCCTTTTTTCCCCACAAATTTCGCCCTTTAACGGCGACACAATCCGTGGCGCATGCTAATCTACTGTTTGTTAACCTTCAGTTTACTCTCCATTAGATATTCGCCATCACTTGAATTTGACAAAGCGACTGGCCACTTCCGATCGCCCGTTTGACTTACATCCTAAAACCATGTTAACTAAATGAGCTACTCACAAATTCATACCTACCCTGCTAAAGGGTGCACGACGGTTTTTTTTGTTATTTCTCTCCAGAATGTTGTGACCCGTCAAAAACTGTACGGGAAGGCTATTTTTCTAATTGTGTCATCAGAGTTCTTTGGTTTTATCTAACTATGATAGTCGTTGACGATATCGTCAGTCATACTACGCCGACGATGCTAGTTGAAGCAAGTTTCACCGTGCTCTGCAATTCTAAGCGATTCGTTCTACATCGCACCGCTCATGTGTCGAGCGTAGATATTACCTTATCTGTGGATCGTATAATCAGCATTCACACGAAATATTCAAGAGTTACGCACGTTCTACCATATTAAAGATATAGCCAACACCAATGCATCTATCGCCATACAATGTTAAATTCCTTAGTTACGTTCAAATCTAGATACTGCTGATGGGCCATATGTCATCCTCATTTGACACCTCAAGGTGCATCTCGGGTGAACCTCAACTTACGTGATTCCAATCCAGTTGACCTCAAACAGGCTAACCGGTACTTCTTTTTTGTCCTGTGTACATGTTCGTGTCTGTCTGTTGAGTGCATTCATGTGTCCAATCACATACGCACTGATACCCGGCTTCAAATCGTTCCGTTCTTCGTTCACTTGGTCACTTGATATTTCTACTTAGACAAAGCGAACGACCGCTGTTGTGCGACGGTCAATACTGATCAACTGCCTTTTTGGCCGTTTGTCAAATCTTTCACCTAGTATCCACCTCGCACTCATGTCATTTACAAACGAACCTCATGCTCTCTTGAGTGCTTCGGTTCAGGCGTATACTTCGTCGAAGTGACCGTTTGGAAGAATGTCAAATGATCTCTTGAACATAAAAATGAAGGTTATCATATCATAAATCTGCTGTAGAGCAGAAGAACCGGACTGCCTCAACACTGCCTACAGACCTGGAGGTTCTTCCAAATCAGCGTGCACTCTTTAACTGTAACTTTCTCATCCACTCATCTCCACTACGGAACGCGAGACGATGTGCGCTCCTTGAATCTTGTATGGCAGCAGGTAAGCTGGCCAACATAAACGCTATCCTGCTTTTACACATGCGCCTGTGCCGATTCGGCTAATGAATACTTGCGATGGATCTCGACTTCGTGTTCGAATAAATCTAACTTTCCTCTTTTCCATTGATGTTTGAACAGCGTCGTACTTGTTAATATATATAGTAGGTTAATTCCCCTTTTCTTGACGACTGCCTTTGTTTCCGTTGGTTGCACCTGTCCATAGCACTGCTTCTCTTCGTGGGGCGTACATGTGAAGTTACTTTCTACTCTTCAGCTTCCCGGAATTATGAACTGTATTACAAGCAACTCTCTCAGCAGCGTTCCATTCTCCATATTCGATGTTGTAACCAAAATGTTTTCATATCTGCTGTATCTGTAATTTAAGTCCGACCAAGTGACCGGTTGACCACTTTAATGTAACCGGTTTATACCTATCTATCTGTAGAAACTTTACTGATTACCTTGATGAAGGACACTGTCTGTGGTTCTCTTTCAACTGCGTGACCCTGTTCCATAAAGCTCGCCATACCTACGTTCACAATTATTGTTCATATGTTTGTCTCGGAGCTTTTGCTGCTGGTTGTCAAATCCCTGAGGAGATTAATACAGGTGTAAAGCAATGACCTTGTGAATTTTCAGTCTTGCGCATCTATACATGCGATATGTTATAGGCCTGTCTGTTAACAGTAGCGTGTAGGCTTCTGTGATACGGGTTGTGCTACTGTGTTGAACGAAGACGTGCTCAACTGCACGCGGAAGACACTGGAGGCCTATCTTTGATCAACAATACTTTCAGAGCACCAGTCCTGTTTGGTGGAACCATCAGATAAGCCTAGCTGAGGTGTGCCAACTATACCTTTTTACAGGCAACATCACACATAGTGCTAATAAGTTAACTTTTGGAACAATCGCAATAACCTTTTGTTCATTAAAACACACGCGCTCATCAATTCATTCTCTCTCTAAGGGGTTACTTGGACATGAGACATTAGCCAATGGGACTCCCTGGATGTAAGCACAGGGCTAGATGTACGCGTCATTGGGGGACAGGTATGCTCCCGAGTAGGTTGACACATTGGTGTTAACAGAACGCAGACAAGTGTGATAGTGTCAGTGTTAGAGGTCACCAACAGTACGCCTGACTGTAACTGGTCAACCTAGGATGAGGTGTTTGAAGGTTCTCCCTCAGCACCCCTTTAACAGTGCTTTTGTCGGAGAGTTACCATCGGTTCGTATTCTGACCCGGCCGGAAGCCGGTGTCCCTGTGCCAAATATCCAGCGCTTGTCCGAGCAGTCCGTAACGTATCGACCGCACAATATGTGATCGATCCAAGGTGCACAGCACCAGTGGCACATTTAGGCTCCAGGTTGATATTGTCTCTGGTCGAAACAATATATGGCATGAAGATAATGATAATAATAATAATAATGACAAATTTCTCATCAAGTGAAAAGCTGTGACAATATATTTGGCACAGAACATACACGCACAGGTGATGTCATGCTCTTGCAAGAGCAATATCATGTTATCTTCTTATATTTTCTGCATTCCTGGCAAGGTATTTGGCAGACTCCTGTATCCACGCTCACTATCTCGGGTGTCAGCCTGGAGCTCGTTAACAGCTTTAACTCGGGAGTTGCATTACGGATGTTGGAGGTATTGTCGATGAAGGTTCACAACAAATCGCCAAAGCTCGCCTTGCATTTACTAACCTGAGATAATGCGTCGCCACGATGTCAGTCACAAGCTTAAAGGCCGAGTGCACAATGCCACAGTTCGTGCTGTCTTACTGTACGACTGCGAGACCTGGCGTGTTCGATCGGAAGATTTGAGACGACTGTCTGCTTTCGACAACCGCTGCTTGCGTTCGATTGTTCGCGTATGGTGGCAGCGCCATGTGAGCAACGCAGAAATGAGAAACAGAATCATGCGAGCGGACAGTCCTAGTATCCAGAGCATAATCATTCAGCACCGCTTGCGTTGGCTCGGTCACGTACTGCGCATGTCGGCCCACCGACTTTCTTGTCGTGCATTATTTACAGTTTCTGGACGCGAATGGAAAGAGAGCCGCGGCGGACAACCGATGACTTGGAAAATGTGTATGAAGATTCTAACTTCGTGTATAGTGTCAGTTGGATCCATGCGTCTCCCGGGCTGAGGACCCCGTGAAGCGGACTCCAAATGGTTGGAAGTCTTGGAGGGTATGTGCCGCAATAGAAGTCAATGGCGTCATTGCTGTTCTGACATTTCCTCATCCCGTACATTTTAATTTTGAACAAAACACCAAAGCGAAAAAACGCAAAACGACGTGTGTGCAACTGAAAAAACGTTTCTAACGTTTTCCTCCCTCTTTCCTCGTTAAACATTATGTTCTCCTTTCTTTACCACCATGGCTCGGACTGCACACTTGTCTGTTTACAGACTTACATATATATATATATATATATATATATATATATATTCACATTAACATTGAAGCACAATTACACTCGATACCTAGGTAAAAAAAACTTTACCCTTATTATACCACGAGGCAGGACAAATTTGCGGTTTAACTTTTGTCTCAACATATATGCTTCTCTGTGGAATCGGCTGCCATTCACCATCAGGTCGTGTGAGAATGTGCAATCCTTTCGCAGTAAGTTGACTAGCTACCTCTACCTGGACACCATCATGTCGCTTTTTTCTTGGGGAAGATCATTTGAAAATCCATTGAACGAAAGCCCGGTTAACGTCGAATGGGTGTAATACCACCACGTCACGCAATGTAAATGGCCCTCAGTGTCTGCAACATGCTCAAACAGCAAAATTTTCTCCTACCATCACATAAGACAAACATATGGGACAAATACCTTGCCAGGAATGCAGAAAATATAAGAAGATAACTTGATATTGCTCTTGCAAAAGCATGACATCACCTGTGCGTGTATGTTCTGTGCCAAATATATTGTCACAGCTTTTCATTTGATGAAAAGACGGTGAGTATAACCTAGGTGCATAGCACGAATTAACATTTCTTATGCACCTTTTGTGCGACGTTATTACATTTGGCGTAGTTCCATCATTATTATTCGTCATGGAAATCACTTTGATGAAAATTGTTCCGCAGCACGCTTGTTTGCACTTGTTCACTTAGTCTGCGGTTCTGCAAACTTATGCTGAAGTCAGCCACCATTGCGCCACTCATTGTGCACTTTTTTTTGATACACCCGTAACTCTTCTGACACTATAGGGCTGACTGGTCAATTTTCAGTTTGCAAAATTTTCATTTGCGCATTGGAATGTTGGGCTGAGTTGTTTCCCACAAGTTTCGCACAATTGGCCAAATGGCCCGGCCTGTATACCTCAGAACAGCCTGCAGGAAGTTATTGCGAGTGGCAATGCGTGTATCCTCCAAAGCTGGTCCAGTCCTCGTCCGTGGACCCCTTTGCTCATTCAGTCCACCTTGATACTGAGCGTGGGATCTAACAGAACAAGGCACTTTGCCTAGTCTCATCTCATCGTGGCCTCATTTTTCGAACCCGACCTACGCGTTTGCAAAACCTAGAGAAGCTATCTTTTAAAAAAACTCATCTAGCAATCTTTTGTGAATATTTCGATGGAATATCTTCCGCGTCCCCCCTTGGGTCTCACATCACCCCCAGATCATCATCATCATTACACCTGTTACTTAGAGGTGGGAAGCACCTTAGCTACTGTGTCGCAATACATAAAAGCAAAAGAATATGCAAAAGTTGCATGTCAACTGAGCTACCGGTAACGGATAGGCATCGTTCCGGAAACCTACCAGCCGATTACTATGCAGGAAAAAAATTGTTATGCAAAATTATATTATGCGAAGAAATGAGATCGTGGTTGGAGGCGGAGGCTAAGAGGTATAAGGAGGGACAAAGAAACTCTCAGCACGAACGCTACTGAAGTCGGATCCCAGCTATGTCAGCAAGTGTATCCAGCCAAACATGTTCATCGTTTTTCGGACACCAACCAGGGAGCCGACGCCAGCTTTGAGGTGAGGGCCTTCATTCCTCTCGACCGAGTCATCACTTGGCCACCTCTCCTCTTCTTTCATCCACACCCGCGGCATGCAAACAACGCACGTCGCGGGAGTCGGTGGGCTGGCATGCGTAGCGCGTGGTCCAGCCATCGGAGCCTGGTGCGTGAAATGACGGTACTGTGCTGTTCAGTTCCTTTTCCTGTGCCGTAAACAAGGCGTCGAACACGCACGTTGCTCATGCCGTGTTGCCACCAGATGTGAGCCAAACGGCGAAGGTACCGATGGTCGAACGTAACTAGCCTCTTTATGTCCGTTGATCTAAGGGGCCAGGTTTCACAACTGTCCAGTAGAGTCAAACGTACCGTTGCATTGTACATTCTACCCTTCAGGGCGAGAGTGATGTCGCGCCGGCGCCATAAGTGACGAAGGTTAGCAAAAGCGCCTCGAACTTTTGCTATACGGTTTGTGATCTCATCTTCAATCCCACGGGCGCTGATACAACCTCACGCAGAAGCGACCTCATTTACCTTATCGACTGATCACTTACCACTCTAAGCATAATGACTGAAACGGCCGGTTCCTCTTATATTAGCATATTGCAACTTCATCTATGCCAGGATGCGTGACCTGGACAGGAAGCTATGGAAAATTTACAGTCATTCACCAAATGTTTGTTCAGTAGCACATCCACTGTAAATTCTTGCGGACGTTGCAAGCATCTTCACATCGAGCCTCTCTGGCTGTGACGTCTAAAGCAAAACTTGTTGCTCCTTCACACTTTGTTGCACTGGAAAACGTACTCTAACCTACATAATTTAGAGATAAGACCGTAACCAACAATTTACGCTAGGGAAACCCAGGGTTAGCACAATCATGCGGTCCAACGTTTTCCTCATCAGCTGCGTCGTCCTTTGGAACAGCCTACCAACCGCAATCTGGACACCAAACTCGACAAGTGCTTAGATCTAAAAGTGTTATTATCCATGTTCTCATGCGACAACTCACCTGATGAAATATTGCAGGATAATCTAAAAAATATCCAATAGGCTCAGAATTGACCAACATACATTCATGAAAATGCCTGATACTTTCTGCACATACCGATCTGTACCTAATTTTGAAACAGTTTCGGGTTTATTTGGGGACCGGTGCTCACCAAATTCCTAGTAATCCGTTTGCGGAGCCACTGTTGGAATGTGTGCTTTGATTCAGGCACCTAACTTTCGATCCGTGCGCCCAACATAGCTGTCTCCACAACTACGCGTGCATTTGTAAAAGCGATCCCCCTATTCTTGGTTCTCCCCCGACTTGCTTCAATACCCACTTGTCTTCTAGGTTCAACTCACGCAATCACGGAGTGCCGCTCCAGTCCAGTCTTTAAGTCCATGTTCAACCAATTGGAAAACATCAGTTTATCTGTTTCTCTTTGAAGTTTTCGATCCTCGCTAACACTGGCATGCTTCAACGTGCGTACTTTGTTGCAGGTTGGTCAACAGGCAACAGTTGCCCGAACACTAGAGACCTCATTGATCGATATTTGCTGCTTATCTGTAACCCACCTGCAAGATCCGAGCTCCGTGCTTACCTCGCAACCCCCCAACCTGCGACCCTGGCGGCACCTCATTACGCCAGTCTGGAGATGATGCAGTTTCAAATGCCGGTCAAGCCGGTGTGGGCATTGTTTTGCGTCCCTGGGCTGAGGCTGTCCTAATCGATTAGATTCCAGTCAATAGCCGGATGTGCGCCGCTAGATTTGCTTGCTCGTTCCAGGCTTCGATGTTGCACGGGGACAAACGGTGCTTGCTTGTCATTGCGGCCTACGTCCCCACAAACTATTACTCGCAAGCGCTAATTTTCGACACAGCACTCGCAAACGCGTGACTTGGCGCCCACCAGTCACGGAAGTCGATCACATCGTGATAAGTAACCGCTCATGTGTGTGAATAAATGCCCATGTTATCAAGCAAACCAGTGACTTCGTTTTCGTGTTCTTACTTACAATAGCCCTCATATGTGACAGGGCTCAAACGTGCCAAGCAGCACTGTACAGATTAGCATTGGCTGTCTATCACTTTGAGCTATGCTTTGCTCCTTCGAAATGCGAAGTCCCCCAAGTTTGGCAGGGACCTACCTCTGCGCTGATCCTTGGTGGTGATCAGCAAGAAGTCGTTCAGGAATTCAAGTACCTGGGCAGCTATATTAGCGCTTGTGGGAACGAGGATGAGATTATGCACCGTGTAGCAAATGCTCGAGGTGCTTCTGCCAATCTCCCCCACCTATGGCGCTGACGCGACATCACACTAGCCGTGAAGGGCAGAGTTTATAATGCATCCGTCCGTTCAACCCTCTTATACGGTTTTGAAACCTGGCTCATCAGGTCGACAGACATAAAGAGGCTAGTCACGTTTGATCATCGCTTCCTTCGCAGCTTAGCTCATGTCTGGTGGAAGCGCCGCATGAGCAATGAGCTTGTTCGGCACTGTGTATTTGTTGCAGGAGGAGCGAGTGAACTGCTCAGCACCGCATTTTCACACGCCAGGCTCCGATGGCTCGGCCACGTGTTGCGCATGCCAGCACATCGACTCCCGCGAAGTGCGGTATTTGCGCGCCAGCGGCGTGGTTGGAAGAAGAGGAGGGGAGGCCAAGCGATGACTTGGTCAAAAGGAATGAAGGCCTTCACTTCGAAGTTGGCGTCAGTCGAGGTCTCCTGACTGCCGCGCTTGGGGACCGAAGGACGATTAACCCGTTTGGTTGGACATGCTTGCTGACATGGCTTGGAGCCGGTCCCAGTGGCTTTTGTGCTGGGTGTTTTTGTCCATCCCCCTCTCCTTTAGATCCCCCCAATCACCATCTCATAGCAGATTATTAATTGTCAACGTGTCTTTCCAAATGACTGTTGTTGTGACTTTGTAACACTTCTACGCCTCTCCAACTCACCCTGTTTTCTTCCTTTGCTTTATTCGCCGCTTTTGGGTTTTTTTGCCATGGCGGCTTAATTCAGAGTAAATGGGCCCACCGCGCTTTGGAGTTCGTCCCTAGTTTACACATCTTCCTTTTTTTATTCAATTGTCCCGGAATTTTCGCGGCCGTTTTTTCGTTTCCACTTCTCCCAACCCGTTGCGGCTGGTTGTTTCACATATTGATCAATATCAGCCACTGCATTCCATGGTGGTACAAACAGTGCCTCTTAGCATCTTTGGATATTATTTATCCCTCCAATTTGAGAATCCTGTCTTATTTTCCCTCCTCGTAATGATTTTAATTCTCTCCATGGACTAGTTTTCCATTGCTCCCAGTCTTCCGGAGGTCACCTATGACTGTCCGTCGGTCACCCACCCTTTTTGTTGATCTGATAGTAAAACAGTAGGTCCTCTTCAACCATTTCGTCAAGGCAGAGCGAAGACAGAGGTTGCGGTATGTCAACATTTCGATTTTTTTCTTCAGTCGCAAACATAATACGAGCAGAAACACACAAACGATTATATACATGGAAAAATAAACAACACCAACCAAAATGTCACAGGTAAGACCAAGGCAACCGAATTGATAGCCTCAAGAGTTTCTGTGCACATAGCACAGGTTGATGGGCCTTAATTAACAGCGCCTCACTAATTGCCAACATTCGCTTTGGACGCTGTCTCATGGTTCACCTGATGACGGATTGCCATTAGGCGCTTGGTGATAGATGATGCGGAGCTCCGATTAATTCTCAGATCCCTCCTATTTTGTTGCGTAATCACTTGTCCCAACCACTTTGGCAAATGTTCAGCTACCCTCTGCGCTAACTGATTGCTTGGTCTGCTTATGTAAATGATAGGTGTTACTTATTTTTCCACGTATATAATCGTTTGTGTTTCTGCTCGTATTGTGTTTGCGACTAAAGCGAACAATAGAAATGTTTACATATCGCAACCTCTGTCTTCTCCCTGCCTTGACGATTTGATAATAAGCGAATCCTATGTTAAAATCATTTTACTCCTATTAGTCAACCTTTCCCTAACCTACATGTGGCTGGTTGTGCTCACTTGACTCAGTACTCTTGTTGCCTGTTCACTGAGTGATATGGCTTCTTCGGGCTGCTAGCCCAAACTGGTGACACTGTGTGTCAGTTCGATAAGTGTTGTGGTCTCACTTACTTCGAGTGAGGTGAGCCTGTTTCCAACATTTGCCCAAAACTGTACCCTATACAGTGACATGGAGTGCCACGCCTTTGCAATGGAGTAGTGTCGTTGCTTTATTTTGAATCTGGGGGTGAACAGACTACTTTCTGCTGCCATGTATGTGTAGTTTCCCATGCCAACCAGTCAATTAAGTTTCCGAAAACCTATTATGCTTTTTTCCAGGACTCTGTCCGTAAGATGCTATGGAATCTACCGCCTTGTGTGCGCTTGATTCCCCATATACATCGTGCTTGTGTTTGCCTATGGAGAATTTTGGGTCGACCCCGTTGATGAAACCTGGCTTCCATCCACCTACCTCCCTGTGTGATTCCTTTGGGTTAACACCGGATATGCGTGTGTGGATGGAGCTGGGAGTGGTGCAACGAAAACCACCCATGGTTCTCCTGTAATCGCAGGCGTCCTCTGGCTGTCCTATGGAGGCTACAGTGACAGGCTGATCCGGAACCGGATGCCACCAACCAATCAGATATGGTTTTCTTCCGATTTTTCTGGTCGAGCGCTGCCCATTTGACTGCTGTACTAATAATAAGTGGCAACATCGACCACGTCACTTTGGTTGTTTGACGTTCGAACAACTTAGATCCGAAGTTCTACAGTAGTGTCGGTGTGTGATGCACATTTTGACATTGGCGATCACATATCATGTAAAGTCTAGATATTCTTTATGTACCCGGACGGGTGCACTCTCAACATTCTACGTATCAACTGCACATGGATCAAAATGATATCACCACGAGGGCAAAATTTGACTAATAGTAAAACAGAAAGGGACTAGCGCGCATATATGTTATTGGAGCAAAGGCACCTCATCCCCAAGCTACGATCGCATGGTGGATAGGGAGAATCGTCGGGATTTATATCCAGTTAACAGGGCAACGTTTTATCAAATTGAGTTTTGATTCTTGGCTTTATTTGCCTATAGTTTTGTGGCTGAAAGGAACAAATTGTCGGTTGTGTACAACATCCCGAGCTTTTTTTAAAGATAATCGACGGATTAAGACAATCTCCGTGACTTTGAAAGGGGTTTAATCAAAGACTTTATCAACATTTTCCTACAAAACTAATACATCCACAGTAACTTGCGTTTAGATAACGTTTCAGCAAAAATGGCAGTAGCCTATTTTAGGGCCCCAATACTTGGTCTGTGAATCTCATCCTATTGGAACGCCGGTTCTCTTCTACTCAATTTAATGTTTACTCGACGCATGCGAGTCTATGGAGCAGACAAGTCACTCTCTTCGTTTACACTAAGCCAACCATTTTTCTTACCATTGCGATGTGTGCACTTTTCGAATCGTAAATTAGGGCGATTTCGTCCTCATTAACATAAGCAACTTGTCCTCGTTTCACTTGACCTAGAAAGCCTCAATGACGATGAAGACACCACTACACTATTTGTACTCTACATCACTCTACATCATCTCGTACATCACTACATCACTCGTATTGTTCGCGCAACTGGTCGTATGAATTCACACCGCACACGGCGATCAAATAGTTGTTCTCCAAACTGATCGAACAAATGTATACTACCACCGATCAATCGTCTCCATTAGTAATGTAGTGAGGTTAAGGGGACTTATTGTCAAGACTCTATCACTTATCGTACCGCGAATTGAGCGTTTGCAGTTCAATATGGTTGATAGTGCATTTGAGGCTGGCGAACAAACATCTCACTAAATTACGCGCAGCATGTGCCAATATACCTAGCACGTCCATCTGTGGTTGTCTTGTGTTCATTTACTTTCAACAATAAGACTCTTGCAGTCTGCGTAGGTCGATAACCTCGTAATTTTCAGCTGTATCTGAGTGCACTTAACTTCCACTGCAAGATCAAATCTAGCCGTCTGAAGTCCATTTTTGATCAAAGATTTTCTTGTCTACGATAGCCACACCACGTTAGTGATGATGACCATCGACAGCTTTTCGAATAGAGTAGTCTCTACCTACCTCTGAGCCGCCTAATTTCGCTGCACTTACTTTGGCGGCTTGAACACATGCTTCGCAGCCCCAACCCGGCGATTACGTCACTATGAGACTGAGACTGTATCTAAGAGCAAGCAAAAAGGTTTCTGTACAACTCTATCGAATTACGAAAAATCAAAAACATTTAGTTGTGAATCATCAGCAGTTGTGTCTGGTCCGTTAATCGTTTATCCTTGTTCGGTTAGGAATTTGTACTAGTGTCATTATTTCCGGGCATACAATGTCTTCTTTTGGCATTGTATATGCATCGTTTCACAAAAGCACAGTTTTCCGAAATAATCGTCTATACGGGTTTTAAAACACTTCACAGAATTGGCCTCTGTTAATCTTTCGGGTAGTGTATTCCATAAGTTTACTATTCTTCGATCGATACAATGCTGATGTAATACTTTGTTCTTGTTGGGGACCCTGAGTTTGTAACGGTGTCCTCGGGTGTTACAGGGTTCTCGCAGGTGAAATATTGGCCGCAGTATGGGGAAGTGATTCAAGTGTAGTACTCGATGGGTCATAATAAGGTCAATTCTTACTCGGCGATAGGATAGTGTATAGAGTCCGAGCCTTTCACAACGTTTTTCATACGGAAGCTTTTGTAGACCCGGTATCATTCTAGTTGCGATATGCTGTATTTTCTCCAGCTTTTCAGTTTCCCATTAGGTTATCGGATGGTAAGCTGGGGCACCGTATTCAAGGATTGGTCTAATGAGCGAGGTGAATAGACGAGGGACGGTTTCATCGGACCATGTGGAGAAACTGCGTCTTAATACCCAGAGCATACGAAGTCCCGCACGGTACAATTTCTCTGTATTTTCTAGTGATCTCATATCATAAGTCTCTAAGTCTCTGACAGATGTGTTGGGATGGAGCAACTGGCCGTCCAAGGTGTATGATCGAGTGGCTGGACGTCTGGTGATACTGATGAACTCCGACTTGCTTGCGTTAAGAGGTAGTTGCATTTCACTTTGTATGCGCTAACCTTGGTTAGAAGTGGTAACAAGATGGGCAACGCTTGCTCATACTCAAAGTCTCAAGGTATTTGTCGCAGAACGCTTCTGACTCCGAGGCTGGGAACTCCTGGATCTTGGGCATATCTGCTGGGAGCGGTTTCGCATCATCATCAACAACAGTACATCAGCCATTTGAACTGATGCTTCGTAGCCATACAACCGTGAGGACCTATTAAATAAAGAATAAGAAGAAAGAGAGAAGGGACTTACCTGAGAACCTTAATGCCCTAAGCAAACATTCAGGGTCAAGGTGCCTACACCTTGTGTAAACAACATACCGTGACAAACAGCTGGCTCTCGTGCAAAAATAAGGCGATATCTGCGAGACAGCTTCCTTACGGCTTTCACTGCCACGCGTCATAATCAGCCATTACCCCGCAGATAACTCAGCACCAAACACACTTTAGACAGGCAATCCGATTAGGAGACGGCAGCAGACGCGCCACTGGTGTCTACTGCGAGCCATGTCCTGTAAAGTTTCGAGCCAAGTACAAGGCGAGTCACGTGGACTCCAACCCGGAAGGCGAGACGGACCAACGGCACCCAGTTAGGTCGTCAGTGACTTCATTTCCCGCTGCCAAGTCAACTTCTGTCCACCTCGAGCCTTGCGCCACCCTACACCTGGTACACTGAACAAGGCCCTCCTAGGTAAGCGGTGACCAGGCATACCTAGCACGTGCCCGAGCCAACGCAACTTATTCAGTGCTATCTGTTGTTCTAGGGAACTAGCATGATTATCACTACCTAGTACTCGCCTACTCACATCATCTTTGCGGACACGCTGGTGCCATCCGACACTAGCAATGCTTCGCAGACAACGATGATCAAGACTTGATGGTGCCTCAGATCATCAGACCGAAGGGGCCAAGTCCCACTACCATAGAGCGGAACGGCCCTCACTGTGGCCTTGTATACCCGGCCTTTCAGACAGAGGGAAATTCCCTTCTGTCGCCAAAGATGCCGCAGATACAAGAGGGCAGCCCTGGCCTTTGTAATGCGTGTGCTGATGTCAGTTTCTATGCGCCCATCATTGCTGATGCAGCTGCCAAGATAAGTGAAATGATCAACCACCTCGAGTTCCTCGTTAGCAAGCGTCAAGGGGTCATCAAGTGGCTGGTGGTCCTGCAGCAACACTTTGCACTTTGAATGTGTGAAGTGCATACCAAATAATGGGACCACTCTGGACAGGCTATTCAGGGTTGATTGTGCCGCGCCAACATAGTCGAAAAAGCAAGACGATATCGTCCGCATAATCTAGATCAACTACTCTTTCACCAGGCAGCACTTCAACGCCTACATCGTGAGATTCCGCAAGGGAACACTCCATGATAGAATCCACGACGAAATTGAACAAAAATGGGGAAATCGGACAACTCTGACGAACGCCACTTGTGGTCGGAAAGCTATCCGATAAGACACCGTAGACTGACGCGGCGTGTAGTGTTCGAGTATGGAGCACGAAAGATATTCACATATTTCGTGGGAACACCTTTCCGCGCAAGTATTTCGAACAGAATGCATCGACCGACTGAATCGAACGCACTCTTGAAATCGATGAAAACAGCTGTTGTCGGTCTGCGGTATGCGTGGCGCTGCTCTGGCACCTGCCGCAAAGTGAGTATATGGTCTATACAGCCACGTCCTGGGTGGAAACTGGCCTACTCTTCCCTAATCCGAGATTCCCGTTCCGCAGTGAAGCGACGAACGATAATCAAGGCCAATACTTTTGTCACAACTGGCGTTAGGCTAATACCCATGTGATTAGCACATTCTGTGCGACTGCCTTTCTTGTATATTGCCACTATAATCGATTCGCTCCATGTAGCCGGGACACTCTGTTCCTTCCAGATACGTTCGAATAGGGAGGTCAGTGCCCTGCAGAGGACCTCACCTCCATCCTTAAATAGTGCAGGTGGGAGGGAATCCGGGCCAGCAGCACGAAAACGATTGAGGGCTGTGATCGCATTTCGGACCTCGGCCTCCGGCGGAGGCTCTGAACTAACCGTCCATGGCTCGTCCTGCATCACCTGAGTAGGAAGAGATTCGGGAGCAGGCGACCCAGCTGAATTGAGCTTGAAAATGTTCCGCCTAACGAGCCATCCGGCGCTCCTTATTGTGTATCAGTGCACCCGCGCTGTCTCTGATTGTCTCACTGACGCTTGGTTTTCTGGGACCAGTGGTGCGGATTAGCTGGAGGAGGTTGCGGTAATTGCGTACTGCTCCTGCCTCCTCCATTTCCTGAGCGCGAGTGGTCCACCAGGCTTCCTTGTCAGCACTTGTGCTCTGCTTTAGTTCACGCCTAATAGCCCGTCTGGTCACATTGTGTTCAGAGCCAGCCGGTAAGTTTCTTCTAGATTCCAACAGGTTCACCGACCTCTCGGATATCCAATGACTGGTGCGGTGACGATTGATAGTGTCACAAGCAGAGGCTGCTGTGTCGTGCATAGTGGCCGAGATCCTATTCCACTGAACCTCAGTTTCATTAGGACAACACATCGAGAGTTCGGTACGCAGCGCGTCTTGATAGGCTTGCGTGACCGAGGACTGAGACAGTTTCTCAGTTGCCAATTGGAGGAGACGCTTGTGCACCTCCCGGTAAAGTTCATGGAGAAACGACAGCATATCAAGAGATGATCGGAGTCGACACAGGTACTCCAGTACGAGCGGCAGTCCAGGATGGAACCACGCCATCTGTATTTTATGGCTATTTGGTCAATTTGTGTCCATCGCTGACCAGCTACAGGGGTACGCCAAGTGGCACTTCGGCGCCCACTGTGTCTAAAAGCAGTGCTACTAAGTAACAACTGGTGCTCCGTACACAGTTGCAGCAGACGCTCACCGTTGTCAGTCCGTTCGGTGTTGAGCCCATAATTACCACCCAGCTGAGCTTCTGAAGAGCTCAGACACCCTACTTGTGCGTTCATATCCCCTGCAAGTACTATAATATCTGAACTAGTAGCACTGCGTAGTAGGGCGTTCAGTTCGTGATAGAAAGTGTCCTTGACTGCATTAGAACTGCAGTCGGTGGGAGCATAAACGGAAATCACAAACAAACAGCGTTTTGTTTTACTTCGCGAATTCACCTTAGCTGAGGTCGTCAAACGGGCTGCACATAAACGGCTGTTCACCGGATCCAATCAACCAACGATGACTCAGCCTTGGAGCTGAGAATGATACCTACACCAGCTTGACCCGTGAATGCCGCATCGGCGTCTCCGGATGCGTGCAACCAATAAGGGGAGGATAAGCCGAGTGCAGTTAATTCAATAACCCGATTAGGGTCATTAATCCTAGTTTCGGACACACCACACACATCAACACCCAGTGTGTCTAAGGCGCGTGCGAGTGCAGCCTGCTGACCTGTTTGTCTTAGAGTGCGGACGTTGAATGTCGCCATGGAAACGGGACAGCGTGGCCTTATAAGGGACTTGCCGATAAGCGTCCGATAGGTGCTGTGGGATGGTGGCTGCAGATGGTTCTACTCCAGTAGCACTTCGGTTACTGTCAATTAAGCTGGGAATTATAGAAGGAAGGTTAGTAATGGGGTCCGGGATGGGAGTAAGAGAAAAAGGTGGGAAAGAAAGAAGGGAGGCGTCAGCAGCAGCATGTTTTCGCTTATCCGCCCTGCTGTATGCAGCAGATAAGGCGACCCTTGATAATCTGCGCGACGGCCGATGCAGGATGAAGTTTATGTTTGAAGAAAAAGTCATGGTTGTATGTGGGCTGAGATACTGCCAGGGCGCCCAGACCTAGACTGCAGGACGATTAGGGTCCTCATCCAAAGCCTTTGGCTCAAAAGCCTGTCCGCAAGGCAGCGGGGAGGTGGCAGTGATTTAGTTTTACAGAAATGGACGCCATCCCATTTCAAACCCCCAACCTGGAGGACCAGGAGACTGAGTTTGTCTGACCTCTCCCCATTAACCAACCTGGTAGGAGTGGCTCTCAAGGTTCCCGGAGGCATCACCCAGTATAGCTCAATGGGTCAATGAGGTATGCAAACCGTCGCACCACGGTTTCGCACCGGGCCATAGTTCAAAACCCCTGGCTGTCATCTTTCGAGACACTCCTCCCTACTCATCGGTCTTCTCTTCATCCTATTGTTTATCCTGCAATATACGCTATCGGTAAATTCTGACTACCACTTCCTGCTTCTGTAATAGTTTGTCAGGTGTCTAGAAACCGTGACTTCTGTGAAGCGAGTTCGATTTCTTCAGTCTTCTGGTTCTCCATGTCCCTGTGCGCTATGCGAACAACCCCAGCAAGTGGGTTTTGCACCTCGCTATTTTCCAGCTCATGAGAAATTCATTTTGCAGCACAGCAACCCTCTCGTTAGCTGTTATTTCGATTTGTCGCTATGATATCCACTAGTTCACACCATTGTACAGTTCGGATGGCTCTTATAAGTTCATATAAACGCATCTGCCTTAGATTACTCCTGTTATTTGAATATATCGTGATCAACAAAATGACTTTTATGATTTCTGAGAGATTTTGTGTCAAAGTCGAAACGTTGCCAATCAAATAAACTAACCGATTGTTCATAAATCTCTCAGAAATCATGACATCTCGATCGGTTCCAAGCATATTCCATGAGTTCGTGGATGAGGTTTTTTGTTGTCTTATTCTAGTGTTCCTTTTACTCGACTGCCTTGCAATTATACCATCGCTAGTACTCGGCCGACGAACAACAAGGGGATATCATCCTATTCGTTTGGTTCCTGTTGTTGCGACGTTGATTTGCGCCCATTCCGCGTCATTCTAACGCAGAGTTTAGCACTGGCTTCCGTACTTCGATAACCGACATTTGATCTGAATGCCTTTGTTCCAAAAGTTTTCGACTGCACAACTTGCGTATAATTACATTCTGTTTGGACGCGGTGACTCTCTTGACGATTGCTCTATCGCCACTTGAATATAAATAAATAAATAAAGGGTATATTCCTCGACGGTGCAAGGCACAGTCCAGCTGATTGCTCTGATCATTATGTACAGCGGGATCACCTGGGACGGATAATATTTCTTCGTGTTCTTTTTTCGAAGCAGTTCTCAAACTGTTTTGCGGGGCTGATTGATCGGTTGCATTTTTCAAATAGATGGATTAATTGATGATAATGACAATAATAATAAATACACAAAATCTAAATGTTCTAGTAAAGTAATACAGCCAATCGTGGATTCGTCTCCAGGGGACCTGCTTCCATGCAGGCTGGTCCCTCGAAAGGTTTCACTCACGCTTCCATGTCTGTTCTGACTGTATGCTGGTGTGGCTTTAAAGCAGGTTTGTCTTCACCAAATGTACTCATCTTTAGGGCTTTTTAAGTGTATATATATGGACAATTAGGTCATATAGCCCGCACCATCAATCGGGTTTTTTGAGTCAATCACTTTTATTACTCATCAGAGAGTCTATGGCATCTATTAGTTTGGAAGCTACAATCCGTCACCTCAGGAGACCGATATATTCGTGGCTAACAATGAAGGGAAAAAGAATATAGAATATGAGTAGGTAGAAAGGTAATTACGGTAATGATGATAAATAAAAAATTGTTGTATTTAAATACTATCAAGAAAGGCCGATAGATTTCTCGATCAAATTGTGCGGTGGGATCGCCGTAATAGGTGGTTGCTCGGATTATCGATACGCGAGGTGGTTCTAAAAGGGATCTTCAGGTTTATCCGACAGTTTCCTGTGTTCGCTAAATACAGTCTTTGGTATCGCGGAGCATTGAGAATTGCTGTCTGCTGCTGAACTGTTGCTCACAAGAAGGTGGAAGAAATATTTAATATTACAAGACGAATAGAAAGATAAACGAAAATCCTGTTTAAATCTCGACAGTGTGAGATACAGCTTGTGATTGATCTGGTCAAATTTTCTCAATGGATGGTGGAAAACACTTTCTGTTCAAGTTGTCACCAGAAAATGCTTCTGAATCGATGCATCACGGGCAGCCGAGGTGTGTAGGAACTAACATTTACGGATCTCATGAAGCACACTTTAGTTTAGATAGGAGTAAGAATTGGTTAGGATTACGGAAAACGGTCCGCTCATAACTAAATAGCTGTTAGGATGGTCGCAGATCCGAAAAATTCGTAAATATTTATTAGCTATATCTATGTTTTGTTATTGCAGGGCTCAGTGTGGCACTTCCCTGTATTGTTATGCCGCATGTCAGAATGATTTCTTGAGGCCAACAGTTACGGGGTGTCAAAATGTCCAATACGGGAGGATAGGATAGTGCCGATTGATACCATATCTTGGATATCCGCTAAACCGTTTTCGTATGACATTTTCTCTGACATTTTGTCTCTGCAGCTCGGTGGCCTTTTCAACAGTTAACAAAGTGCGCATCTCCTTATGAAACATTACGGGTGATTTACATTCTCGCAGCTTGAACGGCAGCCTGTTCCATATATTTACGTAAACGTTCCCGTAAAAGTTCTTGCGTGCCTGAGTTCTGGACCTTTCTATTTTTCGAAAGTTGTGCCAGTCTCGAATACCATAGTTTGGCCAATCTTTGCATTTCAAATCCAGATTTGAAGCATGAACTCGCTTATGTATGATATCAAATAAGGGACATCTATTAAGTTTTCTCCGTCTGAACCATACCAGGTATAGTTTTAAGGCCTTGCAGTTCTGTGCGTAAGAGATTCACGAGGCCACTCCCAGCACACGTTTAGTGAACGATCTCTGCAACTGCTTAAGTTTCTGACTGTCACCTTTTCTTGTGTTACTGTAGATCAATGCACAATAGTCTAAAAGCGGTCGGGTTTTTATCTTGTATAGGGTGGCTGTGGAATCATGCATTCTGAATGTTTTGAATAGCAGTCCAATGCTTCGACGAGCTTTAGCGACTACATTTGCCGTGTGCTCCATAAAGTTAAGTGAGCCAGAATAGTGAAGACCTAAGTCCTTTACTGCACGGTTGTACGTTATTGGTTTTCCACACAGAACCAGGGTGCCAGGTGCGATTGTACAACGGAACAGTAGAGCACTGCACTTCTCGGTTGAGAATGACATATATCCCATAACTCAAGCGCTTTTAAATAAGATATAATGGCGTTCGTGGTGTGGTTCGTGTCAGTCACATCAAAGGTGTAAACGATTTTCACGTCATCAGCAAACACATATGTGATACCGTAGTGTATCACATCAAATATATCGTTAATATGCAATGAAAAGAGTAGTGGGCCGATAACGCTGCCCTGAACTACGCCACTCGTCACTGGTCTAGCCTGTGGATTTCGCTCATTTATTTTAACTATCTGGCTTCGGTTTGGAAGCTATGAGTTGAACCACGATAACAATAGGTCGCTGATTCCAACAGATGCGATGTTGTCTATAAACTTATCATGAGGTACATGCTTTCCGCATGTCTAGTAAAATCACTACTGATGATTTCCCTCAGTCTGTGGTGAGGGTAAGATTCTTGAGAAAGGCAAGGTGACATGTTACATATGAGCGTTTATGCAGAAACACCTGTTGTGCGTTATTAAGCAGGCCATTTGTTTGCAGAAAATCTACCACTTTTGGGGCAGTCTCTTCACCATTCTGCAGATAATGGAACTGTGGCTGATTGGCTAATAGTTTCTAACGTCATGTCTGAGCCCAGCCTTGTGACATGATACAACTGTGGTTGTCTGCCACTGTGTGGGTACTTTCCCAACCTTCACTGAAAGAGAGAATGGTTTAAGCAGACCAAGAGAGATATCTGACCCTTCTAGTTTTAGCGCGATTGAAGGAAGAGCATCAGGGCATCCGTGTTTAGGTTGTTTCACAGCCCCCAGTTGTTTTTCTATGTCTCGGAGTGAAAATTCTACTTTGGACAGACGGTTAGAGGTTACGGTAGATAAGTCAGGTGGAGGGGAATAAGTGGCTTTGCTGAAAGATAAACAAAATTGCCACTTCAGAGCCTCGGTAATGGCCATAGGGTCATGTACGAGACAGCTATCGGAAATCGTGATAAAAGTAATTTCATTCGTCGCAGGGTTTCGGCGTTTTAAGAGATCAGCCAACTTTAGCTCTTTGTTGTTACCCGAAAGTGTATGCGTTTCCTCCGCCACTTGCCATGTGTTGCGAAGGGCACAGTCCTTGGCTAAGAGTTGTTGCTGTTGTAGAATCAGTGAAAAATCGTTCCTCCGTCTGTACATTTGGCGAAGGATTTCCATCTTTTTTTGTCATTCTACTTAGTACGCTGTCAGCATATTTTCGATTTATAGGACATTTACGCTTAAGCGATGAGACCACGTTAAGAACTCATTTGCAGCGATTTGAGGGTTAGCAGTTAGGAAGAAACTGTCCCATAGGGACGATCTAATGAAATATGCAAATAACTCCCAGTCAGTGAAGGTGTACTCACGGTACCATGTTACAGGTTTGTAAATATTAAGGAGGTTTGGCGGCGGTGAGCTAAACCAAGTACGATCAGCCTATGTTTGCTACCCGTGGCTTGTCTCGTAATCTTGCGGCACGGGTTCGAATCCACATAGCTGTGGGCGTCCTCGCGGTATACTCAGCCCGCTTGCGACTGATGGTGATCGCACGGCAGCGAAGCGCCGTTACGGCGTACAGCTGACACATTCTTATTTTATTATGGCCGCTGCCGGGAATTGTGCTTAGTACATTGGCGGGCTTTTCTGGTACACCTTGCGTGAAAAGGCGATCGCATATGTGGTCCTCTCGAGTTGGCGATGGTACGTGCTGAATCCAGCCATGGGAAGGGACGAGGATAGCAAACCTACCGTACTTTGTAGATGAGGTAGGTGTACCCCAAGGAATGTTCGGCATATTGAAATCTCCACCTTTTAGTTTGTAGTCCACAGGATGCTAAGGAGTTCAGTGAAATGCATTTCTAAATTTGTTTACAGTGGCTGTATCAGGGTTTGGTGGGTTGTAGACGCAGCCGATAAAAAAGTCGGGTTGATTTATACGAGCAGAGACGAAGACCGAGTCTTTCTGACTGCTCAGATAGGGGTCTGTAAGTGGGCAAGCATAGATGTCATTTCTGGTGTATATAAAGCATCCGCCATCATGATTGGCGACTCAGAAGCTGCCGTAGCTGTTGTACTCTGCGATCTGGTTGGCAGCGGACGACGTATTTCATTTAGCCATGTTTCAGAGAACAAGATAATGTGTGAGGGCAAAAGTGAGCTGATCGTTCGAAGGGTTTGAATTTTAATTAGGGGTGAGCGGGTATTTAAAGGTATAACCTCGATTCTGTGTTTACTGCGTGTTATATTTACAACTACCCTAAGTATGGAGGACAGGGAGTAGATTGGGCTGACCACAGGGTCGTTGCAAGGTGTGGGGCAGCTTGGAAGCTTAGGGCCAAACTTAGTAATTAATGGGCTATACCCAACTGGTTTACTGAAAGTGGACATGGTGACAGCTGAGGGACCACCGTTGACAGGAAAAAATATGCGTGTTAGGGATAGTGGAGGGGGGATGTGTTAAGGGTGAACCCAACTTCCGCTCGAATGGACGACTTCGTGTAACGGGTAGTACGCTAGGCTGTGGGCTGCTGATTGTACTCGTCCATGGTGTTTCTGCTGCATTTATAGGTCTACACAATGCACCCAAAAGAAAGGTGGTAGGTACCTCCGAACGATCAATAATAGAAGTACGCGACACTACCCTACTGAAAAACACATTGGATAAGTTAGGAATTTTTCGAATAGTATTGAGCTCACCGACCAGTGTTTCTAAGGCGAGTTGCTCTGTAGAACTCTGTCTAACTGGTGCCGGATAACTAACAATCCTTCCGGCAATCTTACGGCTCTAACCATATGAGGCTTTATACTAGTTGCTTTACAGAAAGTTTTTACGGTATCTTTAAGGTATGCGGAATCAGGGACATTGAATGCTAGAATACTGTGAATGCGTGATGTTCTGTTAAGCCATGTGGGGTATATAGAGATATTATTAGGTGATGTTGTTTGAGTTAGCCATGCAGAGACGGCTTTGAGTGGTATGCAATTGGTTCTAGGTTTGTCAGCAATGCGGTGTTCCTGAGGATCTGCTAAAATTTGTTTTTGGGGGGCTAGTTTTGTGGAGCCATCATGTATATAGATTGAATTATGGGATATCGCATAGTCGACCCCAAGTACTGACGGCTGTTAGCCGCGTGTTAATTTGATAAAGTGCTGCATCAATGTGAGGACTCATCCGGATGGAGGAAAGTCTACTAGATATGTCTTGATCAACCTTATGAATGTTGGTGCTCAGCGATTGTGCGACATGATCTTTTTCAGATTGGCGTTGCGCTTGTTTTTTGTGGATTGTTGCGCTTCGTTTTAGTAATCGGAGGCTGTACGGCATTTGCTGCACCTCTTATCGTTACTGCAGAGTCAATGGGTTCTGCTGTCTATTTAATGGGGTATTATTTGCTTTTGTATTTAGGCATTTGGTTTGGTTGCTGGCACAAGGTTTGTGCTTCGAAGAATTTCGTGCGTATCCTTGTAACATGGTTTCTTGTTTCAGCGCAAAGGGTAGCAGTTTCGGTTGTACTAGTTTCTGAGCTATTGCAGAGAGGAGCTACTTCATCTACGTCGACTTCGCTATGATTAGTATGCTTTATTTGGAGGCTGATTACACTACCCGTGCTGGTATGCAACTCAGGTAGTATGTTGGTAGTAGTGGTAGTGAATATGCCGGAACCAGAATTCCGAAGGCCGTCTGAAGGTGATAAAAGCTGATTTCGCCAAATTTCTCTTTGCAGAGGCGTTTTATCGGTCGTTATCCTTAGTATTTTGATGGTGGTGCTTTCTGCTATCTGCGTACTATTTTTGGTGAACTCGTTTGCTACCAATGAGTCACTGAATTGGCAAAGCAAGTGGCATTTTTCCGCGGCGCTTTCTTCCGGAACCTTATACAATTGCACCAACTGCCTCTCATATTACCTGCCTTAATCAGAATTTTTTGTAGTGATTCCACAGGTAGTTTATTGGGCAAGTTGAATGTTATTGTATTTTTCGAACACCGCACTTTTTTAGACACTACTCTCGCAATCGTTTCAATGAAGACGCTGGTAAGTTTAAGGTGATCCCTATTTGGGTTTACCTTCGGTTGCAGCAGGACAGTCAGAGGTTCAAGTGTATGGGTGGTTGTGTGCGAATAGTCAAAAGGTCACTTTTATTTCGAGTCTATGTAGCTAATCTTGGATAGACTTGCATTTGGCAAGTATGTCAGTCAACGGATAAATCAGTTTCTCCAATTTATTTCTTAGCCCATATGGCTTAGTGGCTTTTAACCAAATTGGGGCCTTAGCAGCTGCAGAATGTTTCTGGAAAACCATGGTATAGCGTGCACGTCTGTCTGACACTGTAAGCGACAGTTACAGACGTTTGACGGTTAGGGAGTGATGCTAGGTAAGAATCCTATAGAACTTCTCTATGGTACCTAGCCTGAACTACAGCAAATACTTCAAATATAAAGTACTAGGTTAAAAATACCGACTGTTCTCGAATTTTTATGTTGTTTCTTCTCTGTCTCTCTTACATCCATTGTACCAAGCACTTTGAGGGATGCACCCGCATCCCGTGACATGTTTTTACTTCAAATGAGCATCAAATATCGTCACCGACATTTTAGAATCTAGTCTTCTCACGTTCAGTTTCATGTGATTGATTACCATCCTGAGTTACCATTACTGTTCACACTGTCATCAGTGGATGGTGTGACGAATGTAGATCGGATGAGTTTCACCTATTTCTTTCTTGGAGACGGTGCATTCGAGGGCTCGCTGGTGCTCCATTGCTTTTGTACAGCTATTAACCTTTTATTTGACAATTCTCTCGTATGGTCATTTGAATTTCTTCTTTATTCTTTAAGTTACTGGTTTGACTTATCATGCCCGCACCAGGTTGTAGTCGAAGGGCATTTTCTATCTAAAAACTACGGGTCTGCTTGCTGTAAACGTCGTCGTCAATGCGCTCATTCTCATCCACACCTAGAATGGAGTTCTATTCACCTGCATTACACTTACTTGGTTTACCCCGTCTCCCTGCACTCTTCAAAGTGATGACCCGTTTGTTCATTCAATTTGTTGTCTGCATGTGGAGTAATTTCACTTCACATTCTTCCAATGACTATTTCAACGGAGCTTGATTTCAAGTGATCGCCTCCTTCTATTAACTTTTCTTTAACATTTTGCTCACTCTTTTTTGCAGCTGTGCACTTACAGCAATCCCTATTGGTGTACGCGTTCTCCATTCACTTACTCATCGACACACTTAACAACCATTTCTGTTCACCGAAGCGGTTAGGCTTCTGCACTTCTCCCCGGTTCTCCTCTTCCACAGTCGGTCAATCAGGTTATCCTAATTGTGCGGCGCGACATGACGCCCTGTCTGAGTTTGCTTTCCCTCATGTCTGAGGCCAGCGTCGTTTCGGTATTCCGCAAGATCTTCTTGTAATTTTTTTCTGCAGGACCATAGAATGCAGGTCTCACATCCCCGTCACTTCCGACATTGTGTACATTCTCATGTTCGGTCGACTCGTTCTCTGTTCGTGATTGAGTTGGGAGTGGCATAGTTGTGCTAGATAAAATGAGTGCTTCATCCGCAATGTTGAGAACGACTCCTATTGATTTGCGGTTGATGGGAGTCTCCTTCATATTGAAGAATGTAGAAGTCCATCTTTAGTCCTCTTCCTCGTACCTATTATTACTTGATATCACCGTTCGTTGGGTTTCGATGTGCGTCGCGTCTTCCTTTGCACGGATGTACCAACGCTTCGTTCTGTCGGATAGTAAAATTAGGCTTGATTGCATGGGAGGGGGATAGGCACAGCAGACGTAGGGACCTTCATCGTATCCCATTCGTTATTATATCCAACATTTCACTTTTATTCCCCTGCGTGCTACACCACGCTGTGGACGGGATTAACTGTGCTCTAGCTGAGTCCATGGTATATCTCACTGACCAAGAGTATAGACGGGATCAATGCACTTTTCACGGGAGTGGAAGCTCGCAGCCCGGAGTGAGTGGTCGCAACGTAATGCACATTGTATCGAAATCGAACTGATGGAACGGTGATTTGAACAGGACGTCCTTTGAACTATTTTAAAGGTGGGAATAATACTTTACTGCCGTTACTTGGTGGACTCTTCTTCCTTGCACCATAGGAGTCATTAGTCAGCCGCCACTGCCATTGAGCTATGTTGGTGGAAGATTATCTGGGCCATGCAGATTGTTGCGTTTCAACGGGGCTAGCTCGCATGGAATCTCATCTGTGATGGGACATGTAGCGTCAATGTCCAGGGTAGGAGTGCTGCAAGTATTTTTCTCCATCCACGCTAAGTATCTCTGATGCGCTTAGACGGCAGTCATTTGACCAAGGTCATCTACATCCCCCACTCCCTCGGTTGAGTCATCCTGTGGTGGACCAAGGGCAGGTAGTACTGTGCTAAGTGTTAATAGTATAGAAATGTCAGGAAAACCAAACTGTAGCGGATCGACAGCGGACCATATTAAGGCCCCAACAGAAAGAAACATTTGGGAACCGCAGATGTATGCGCGCCACACGAACTCCAACAAAAAGTACTTAGCTTGTTGGAAGTTTCGTTGGTCATAACTCTTACACGTGGTTCAGAATGTTTACCACAATGAACGACCCCGTTAGCACCTTGAGTTCTAGCAATGCGACCATCGTATGCCCTGCACATGGTCCAACGAAGCCTGGCACGTACCGGTTATAGGTGATGTTTTTGATGTTCGCTCCTATACAAGTTCAGTTTCCTTGCGTTCCCTGCCAAATGTCCATCTAGCCAATAGTCTGTACATCCTCTCACGTTATTTCCGAAAACTGTAGGTCTGTACTTAGATATGGCTCGTTTATTTTATTATTCACTCACTCTTGTATATGGATTGACAATCGCTTCAGTTGTGTTACTGCTTTTGGAATCTGAAGCCCCAGTGTATTCTCTGCTCCTCCATTCCCTCATGTGTAGTGTCTCCGAGCACGCAGACGAAAACTCCATGGACGCGTACAACCTCGCCATTTGTTTCGGACCCAGCTTGATGCCCGTGCCAAGTGACCTGAATCAGGTGCAGTACCAGACGAGCGTCATCGATCTGCTCAAAACATTTATCACTCATCATGCCGTGATTTTCGACCCCATGATTCCTGGACCTGTGTATGTAAAACATGGGATAACTGATGGCAGCACTCCCTCCCGTGGCTCACGGTCTTCCGCCTCACTGACAAAGAGAATTGAGTCACCTGTCACAAAACACCGGGACACGTTACAACTGACTTGTGTGCAGAGAATGGCTTCGGAGGTTGCGGAGACAGCCGCCCGCTGGTACGGATCTGATCGTGAACAACGGACCAATGCAAGAAATCCTGATACCAATCACCGATCAAAGTCCCCTACCCGCTGGTGCGTCCTGTTCTGCTTGCCTCTATGTTCCCTCTCGACTAACACTACAGAATTTTTCTGTTGCTTTTTGTTTGACTTCACTCAGGCGTTATTCTGGCTTCCGTTCTAATACACGTCGCATCAATCACCTCTCTGTATTTCGTCAGGTGCTCGAGCAACACAGCACGTGCATACAATTTAAGGCTCCTCACAACGGGATGTTACTTATTTACGGGAGGAGCGTACGACAATCGCACTGCACCTAAAATTATTGTACACCTCAGAAGTACTACCATCGAACATCTTGAGCGTAAAGTGGATGGTTGTCTTTGTCCATCAATGCCCGTGTTGCATCGTTCATATCTAACTGAACCATCCAGCGATTGCTGTTGATTTCTGGCACCGACTCCTTTCGCGCAACTTCGGGTTATCTCTTGCACTCGTACCATCCGCACTGGCTTGATTATGTTCCTCGCACACTTACTGTTCCCTTACCTCGTCGTATGTTGCTTTAGAATGCTAAGTCATATTTGGTAAAGCCTCTACGTGGCCAACTGATCACACGATATAAAGTGAATTTGACCGACCGACTTTACCGGAATATTACATGCCATCTCCATGGATACGGTTCTCGCTGTCCGCCATGTCATAGCTTGTAGTCCATGTTAGATATGGCTCTAACACGAAATCAGTACAGCTCTTGCGTGCGATGGTTTGCAGTTACTATCGATGTTTTTGTTCGGTGATTAAAATCTTGCTTTCTCATGAGCCCTTCTTCGATGGACTTGTGCTTTTGACTTGTTTCCGCTTTCCTGCTGTTGCTGTTGCTTTTCCTGTTATTGTGATGTATGGGTAAATCATCGCACTTCGATCCACCCAATGGGATCATAGCTGGTTGAGTTAAGCTTCCTACCCAATATTAATTTTTTTAATCATTATTGTTCTATGCTGATGTCAGTCACTGTATGCTTGCTGCTTCTCTACCCATGATCTCTTATTGGATTGAAACGACTGTAGTCCTTCTTTTGTCCCTTGGATTTGCTCTGCAGCAACATAGCAACTGTATCACTTATCTGCCGCAGTTGAGGTTATTTTTCCTATTTTAGTTTACATGGTCCCTTTTGCAAAAGTTATCAGCATTATTTCAGAATTTGTCTGTCACTATGGCTGCGAACAACCACGGAACGTCTACGTCGGCAGAGGGCTCGTGATTGACTTACGCTTGCTTACCAATGGCTCCATCTATTTACTAGCGTGCCCGCAACAATGATGTGCTTAAGCGAGTGCTAGACAGCGATAATCATTCTAGTTCCTTAGAACAACAGATAGTACTGAATAAGTTTGGCTTGGGCACATACCACATATGTCCCCTTACCAAAGAGGGCTTTGGTCTGTTTGCCTGTTGTAGGGGGGTTGCACGACTCAACATTGACAAAAGTTAACTTAGCAGCGGCAAATGAAGTGAATGACGATCAAACTCCGTACCTTCAGTCCGTCTCGGTTTCCTGGCTGGAGTCCACGTGACCCGCCTTGTGCTTGGCTAGAGAGACATTACAGGACATGGCTCGCAGTCGTTGCCAGTGATGTGACTAGCTACATTTATCCGTGGGTTAATGGCTGATTAGGACGCGGAGCAGTGAAACCCACAAAGAAGTTATCTGCCTGATGCCGCCTCATCTTTGCACCATAGCCAGCTGTTTGTGACGTCATTTTGTTGACTCGACGTCTCGGCTCGCTGATCCTGAATGTTTGTCTATTTCATTAATGATTTACGCCAAGTCCCTCTTCTTTCCCTGTTATTATTCTTGGTTCCGTAAGTCACCATGATTGTAGGGAAGCGAAGTATCAGTCCAAGTGGCTGATGTACTGCCATGATGATGTTTGCTGTGAATCTGCAATACTTAGGTTTGGGTGCAGGTGGAAAAGAGCCACAATTGATTCGGAACCGGTCGACACTCACACACGCATATCAATCACGTTAAACTTGTTGAAACATCCGTACTAGGCACAAGACCGTCGCTTGACGGCTGAGCCAAACACGACCACATAGACGGTGCACTCTGTTTTCCCCTGCAACTGTTAGCATGCTCCTGAGACCAATGATCGGCACCATGGCATCGGTCCAGTACGCGCTTTGTGCATATTCACTAGCCCCGCCATGTTAAACATGAACGCTTACCAGGCGTTCAACAATGCTCGTCTGTTGTACACGAATTTGACCCAGCCGCAGCAACAACTCAGCACACGCCACTTTATCGGCTGTCGATGTGACAGGCACATGTTGTTGGAGTTGCTTCTGAGTGCGCTGCTTGCCTGATCAGCTTACTCTTCGTTTTTTCACCGTCGGCACATCATGACCATGTTGACGACTCACCTACTTGGTTTCAACGCACGCAGCTTCACTTACTGCAATGCTATGTGGACAGTGGCGACGGGCGGAGGTCCAATTGCATGTCCTTTTGCGCCAGACGTCCTCCTCCATGTACTAGCGTTTTTCGCGCACCCATGTGACAGCATTGTCGCTGTGGTAGCCACCTGATGGGTGCCCGGCATACAGCGCCTACTGTGAACTTGGTTTAATGCTCCGTCGTTGGTTTACCCAATACCTTTTACCATACAGACCACCAGTGGCCGATATACACTGTCATGATCCCGGCAGCCAGCATTGTCTGGTAGCGTGCGTTTCTGCACACTTCTCTCATGGGATGCTAAAACGGTCGATGTTTTCCAATCGTAATGGTATCTTTGCCCTATTCCTATGTTTCCACATTTGGGACCTTCACTCTCGGATACCACTAGCTGCTGTGTGTTTCGCAACTGGTGCATTCTTCTAGTGTTTGACCTAGTGCGTTGAGTCACTGTACGCTCCTGTCATCTTTTCATCCATCTTGTTCATCAGGGGTTCAGTTGGAGCCTCCTGTCCCGCTGATCGTTCATCTTCCCTGGACGATACGGTTGATGCTCCTTCCAAAGAAGAGTACAATTCCGGTGATGATTTGCATTCTATCTCCGACAGCGAAGGTTCGTTTACTGTTAATCACCCCACGACCTGGTGGCCATAAGTTATTGCTCCTTTCATGTTCTCTTCCACTTCTTTTATTCGCCGGTGATGCTGCGCTACTTCAGAACTGAAAACTGACACTTCCCGATCGCAGCTTGCTTTATTGGTCCTTTCGGTTCTTGTCTCTTTGACTCGTCGCCTCGAAATTTGGTTCATTTTGACTTCCTCTGATGATTGCTGTGGTGCACTTAACATCATGCCTATCATCTCACTTTGAGGATACCTTTTACTGCTAGCCTGTGGTCCACGAAGTCAGCATAGACGCATTTGGTACATTCTGTATCAGTGATTTAGCCAAACTCGCAGAACCCAATGTTTGGCTCTTTTTCTCCCAATTTCTGCTGCCAGCGGATTTTGTGCGGTTTTTAACTCTTACTAGGCCTACATCCATTTCGGTTCACTTTAAATTTAACCTTGTGATGACAATAATCTCATTGCATTTCTCGATAGCATGAGACGAACCCTCTTCAAAGAGTCTGATTACAACAGAATGCTCTGTTGAATCACATCAGCGCGTAAAATAGGTGTGACGTTAGTCAAGAGCGGGATTAAAAATATCCATTGGCAACAGGACAACATGCTATGTACTTGTCACAACCATTGACAACAAAGATTTGCAACTGTGTTTATCACTTGGCTTTGGTAAACATTCCGTCCATGATCGTTATGGATAGCGGTGCGGAGGATCAGAGTAACCCGATTGTTTACAGCGTCTACTCTTTGGGTAATGAAGTGCTCCTGGATTAAGCGGCTGACACTCCCGAAATTACCCAATATTGGCTTGTATTCATCGTTCTTTCCTACATACCATGATCAATTCGGTGGACGATTGGCAGTGCACCGCAACTAGCGGTGGATCAATAAATATACGTAAAAAGTCGGAGACCAATAATTTGATGAATTGTGCTTTGCTTTCAGATTTGTTCCTACCATTTCTAAATTTTTGTATTACATCAGTCGGCAATATCGCGGTCCTTTAACGAATCACAAATGGCATGCCTCCTGATCACAAGTTTAGTAATACAATTTTTAAGCAAACCTTTTTAACATTGATGCTCTGAAAGTTAAGTGGGAACAGAGGGAACAAGTTGTTGTTCGGTTACTTAATTGGCGACATGACGTAGGTAGAAGGTTGCGACATAATGGTGCAGAAGTAAGACTATGATCCATCGAAATATGCTAGGTTTAAAACTTGGAAATCAATGACTTGAAGAAAAGCGGTAATTTAAGCACTGATTGGTTTCCAACTAGGTCTTCCCATGTCCTAACAAGGTCACCACGTAAACAGAAAGGGATTGCCTTTTCGGACTCCTTCAACTGAGTCGAAACGTGATGCGATGATTTGCGCGCCTCAGTGATCTACTGAGCAATGCTATGTGGTCGTATTTACACCTTAAGAGCCACTCATACCAGATTGGTCAATGGTTGAAGGTTGGGTGTCGGAGTGAGGGTGAATCCATAAAACGGACTCTTCGTAGCCCAATGCCAAAACCCCACTGTCTTGCGCTTAAGTTTTTGAGCCAAAGGCTTTGTTTGATAACCTTTATCGTCCTTATGTCTATTGATGACTTTGTTTATGTTATAGATTATTGCGTATATATATATATATATATATATATATATATATATATATATATATATATATATATATAACCATGCCCCATGCTGAGGCTGATGTTGCGTTCATGACGCTTCTTCACTGCAGTTGCGCTAAACCAACTTACGCTTAAGCTAAGTCTTTTTAAGCTGTATAAATTTCATTCCACTTTATTTGGTTTGTTCTGCCTACCTGAATAATCTTTTATTCACTTGCGCACGTTGCTTAAGCTAATTGCGCTTATCTTCGGTAACTTTATTGCGTTTATAGCATTTTTAAGTAACTTATGAACGTTTCTTACTTATCGCAGATTCGTTGCTAACCAACTTACTTCATATGCTAATTTAGGGAAGTGTTTTGTCTGCATAGCCGTGTGCTTTAACGGATATATTTTTTGTTAATGTTATTTCAAGTGATTGGCTGTTGTTTGACATCCCCCGGTGTGGCTGCGCTTGATGTGCATATTGACAAGGTGCCTACCTATCTATTACCCACTACATCGTCCATACTGACTCTAGTAGACGCTTGATCGTTGCTGAAGGTGACGGGGTGCACGGTCCTTGTGGCCGTGCTAGGCTCAAAGAGTGGTCCCATGCACTCAGTGTGGAGCGGACTACGGTCCAGCCAACGCCTTGTTAGCGATTAATTCCCAAATACAGCCTGCTTGTGTTTGCATGTGAAAGAGTGTGGGCTGGCCCATTTTATTGAAACCTGGCTCCCTTCCACATACCTCCCGGTCTTATTTCTTCGGGTTTGCACTGGATATGGGGTGTGTGTGGTTGGAGCTGTGGGTGGTGCAGCGCAAGCCACCCATGGTCCTTCTGTAGGCGCAGGCGTTCTGTGGTTGGCCACAGTGACAGGCAAATCCGAAACCGGATGCCGTTAACCATATATCTAACCAATAAAGCGTTTTGCTCGGGTGAACTATGCGGGCCTTTTCTACAAATAGAAAGTGTGCGGAATTGGATGCGTGAATTTTGTCGTCATACGAAAGAACAGGGTTCGATTGCCATCTACTCGACTGGTGGCCCTCCACTAGTGGCTTACTCCAGCGCAGCGCACTAAGACCCACTCTGTTCCTAATCTACATCAACTATCTACCTCAACTTCCTTTGTCGCCATGTGCCCTGTCTGTGGAGGATCTGGAGGATGTAGGGACCGCGAGGAATCTGCGACGACTTAGACTTACTTCGACAAGACGTAAACCGCCACTTCAAATTGTCTGCAGAGGTCTGCCTCCCGATCAAACTAAGAAATCGATATGCATGACCTTGGCGAAGAGTGTTGGCTGCCGAATCTGCCCCCCCCCAGCGGTCAACCGCTACATCCCATGCCTTCCGTGAAGGACTTAGGTGTACTCTCATGCTGCCATTTGAAATCCTTGGACAACACGAACAAATTCTGGATACCTTGGAAAATATTTGGAACCGAAAGGTTTGTCAAACGACCGGTTAGTGTATTTGTTATGGACACGAACAGGTTACGTGCAATTGCGTGTACTTTAGCTTATTGGACGCAGCTTCTGTACTTGTTCTGATGTGGTCGCCACTCGTCTCTTCTGTTCCCACAAAAGACCAGTGATAGAGTACGGCTCGATCGCTTGAGGCGAGGAACAGAGGAGCCACTGTGTCCAACATGTCGCTACTAGGCACATTCCTGGTTTACGATGATTACCTTACTAAGACCCTTGCTGGAAATTATGACTCTACACCTTGTCCTAACGTCGGCTGCGAATCGATCTCCTCTTGACCGACTGCAGATCACTTCTCGGTGCTCCGTCTGCAAGCGCCATACAACACACGCGGACACCGGTAACAGCTTGTGATACCGGGTTAAAAGCGAGGTGCCCACCCCCTGAATTTCGAACGGTTAGTGGACAGTGTTTGGAACAGCCTACCAGAATGTGATGTGAAGGCTATATCTGTGCAGCAGTTCAAAACGTTAATGGATTCATATTTCACCACTATTCCATTTAGAGAACGATTTCACACTGACAGTCACATCTCACATTTGTGAGTCCTGTGCCATTTTATATGTTGAGTAACAACTTTAAGAACGATTAGAATATAAACTGATAACAGATACTTTTGACTCATCTCACCGTACGATAGTCAAGATTGAGATTTATGCTTGCACCCACGCAACAGTATTTAGATGCGGAAGCTGACTCACGAAGACGTGACGTGGAGTGGGGAAAAGGATAGGGAACCTCGTCCACGAACATCGCGCACCCCCTGAGAAACACACCAGCGCCGGGATATTACAATCTAGTTCGACTCTTGGGCTGCAGCGAGGCAGTAATCTCAGGCAGATAGGTTCTGTTCTGACATAAGATGGAGAACTTTTGGGATTCCGCAGTCCAATGCAAAGAGTGTCGGAAACAAGTTGAAAGGGGGATTCTCTCCATACTCTATGGAATTAAGTGTTTCATTGTGAATACGTTCTAAGGGAAAAACCATGCACATGAGGGCCACAAATCTTTTATGGAAATCGTCACTGAACCGTCGCCCAAAATTCCACTACTTGTGCAGTGTATACTTCCAGGTATGATATAAATATTGCATATGCATCCGAAACACAAATGCCCACCGAAGATACTGTGTCAAGGGCTCATAAGCCAACAGCAAAGGAACATCAAGGTGATGAAAACAACAAGCCTAGTGCAGCACCCATCAGAAACAGATTGTCCAAAAGGATCAAGATACTATACCGAGGTGGACGCGATGTACGAGAGCGCTACACTGCGAGATTTTATGGTTTTCAAAAGTGAAGAAACGTCCGTGGAAACGACGTAACTCGGATTACTTTCGTGATGAACCTACGATCACTGATGTTTTAGCGTACAGGAATCGTATTTCAATCCCACCGCCAAATCGCAGGCATGCTGAAAGACCCATCGAGCCCGTCCGGGCGATAACAACAGTATCGACAGGCAAGGGAGTTGAGTTCATGGCCCGAGATGATCAGACAAATTCGCAAGTATGCGTCCAATCCTACAGTTTCCAGTTCTCACAAATCCTAGCGAGCCAATGAACTACTGGTGTTACAGGGTTTTCCAGATCGATCCTAACACATGATAATGGTGGGTCTACTCTGTGATTACTAGAAAAGCCACACACAGTGGAGAACCAATATTTATTTCGGAACTGACTCCTTGTATATCACCACAACAAAAGCGGCCACTAGCAAAACAGAGTGTCAATTCGCTTGGTGCGGATTTTCGAAGGAGCCGGTGTCCGATAATGGTCCCACTCACTTAACCAATGTTAAGACCAGGTTTTCCCAACCAAGTTTACGCACTATTAACTCAACACTTAACTTGAACTGCGGAGGAATCAGTGAAGTAAACCAAGAGAATGATGTCCCAGGCCAGAGCCATTTGGGAGCAACGCAATACCCTAGGCTCGTCACAGTAATTGTAGAGCAGAAGGACAACTACTTAATGCATCTGTTAGTCGAACTTTTACATCCCATCTTGCCACTACCTGAGTAAATGCAGATTTCGTGGCAATGAATGACGATCCAACATGGTATGGTTTTGTGTGTGTCAAATCTATGTATTCTGTGACATGATGTGGAGTGTGATGACAATGGAGGTCGGGAAAAGTGCCATAAAGTTAACACTCGGAAGAGACTGGGTGTCATTGAAATAGCGGTGTGGGAATTAGGGTGAGCCCGAAAGAAGGCATCCTGTAGGGTGTGGCAACGAATATGTCAGGGAAGATTACACGCTGTAATAGAACCTATAATGTCTATGAAGGTGACGATTCAAGAGTGCAAGAACCAGAAGAGTGGATGGGGAACAATAATCAGCACGAACGCACTAGATCACAGATGTGAGCTCGGTGGCCAATCGGACGCAAATCGCAGAAACCTTGTCACTAGACATACCAGACATGGCTGTCCAAATCCGAGGATATGTGATTGGTTTATAACGCTTGGCTATGCTACACCAACTTCAATAAAGTCATGTAATTCATGCTGCGACGGCCGTGATGTAATTTTTTTGACGAAACAGGACAGTGCCATTACTTTCGGATACGTTTAGATAAAAGTACGCTATTGCGAAAGCTGCGGTCCATTTCTTTGCCTAATTCCTCTTTTAGATGGGGATTCGTCACAACCCCAAACAGACAGTTACTACGCCTAAGGAAAATCGTTGGACAGAGGCACTGAGCATTGCTGATGAGAAAACTAAAATCCGACGCTTTGCCGGATGTCCGGTGGCTTTTTGACTAGGCGTGGCCGTGGCGAAGTTCCACAGCAAATCTAACCCAAATCCCACTGTTTTACTACTTTCAGATCATCCATATTTGCTGAGTAAGCTGAAGATCCCACAGAAAACTGAGATAAATATGTGGACATGTCCAGATTATTTGTCCACCAGTCGCACGAGAATGGAAAGACAGTGTTATGGATCATTAACAAGGAGCTATGCCACGAAGTGCAGTAGGCACAGTTGCATTAACTCAAGTTACCATAAGGATAATGTACACCTATTAATAACAGTACATTTACTGGGAATGAAATAGAAATAAGGACGTCGGGTAGAACGTCCAAGAGTCAACATTAACGAAGTGAATGCAAGAAGAGTTTGAAGTTGTCAACACTACCATCAGCCAAAGGGGAGCAAATACCTCAGCTGTTATGCTGCAATAAAAAAGATATGCTATATGAAAAAGCAAGATCTCATTCACAATAGAATAAAAAAATAAACGCCAAAGAGAAGTAACACAATTTTATGCATCGAGAATGAGATTGTGGTTCGAGGGGGAAGGACAAAGAAACTCACAGCACGAGGACTGGCAGTCGGGAAGCACCGACCGACACCAAGTTCGAAATGAAGGCCTTCATTCCTCTTAACTAAGTCAGCACTTGATCCTCTCTACTTCTTCCATCCACACCTTTGGCGCACAAACGACCTATGTCGCGGAGGTAGTGTGCTGGTGACCTAGCCACCGGAGCCTGGAACGTGAGACAACGGTGCTGTGTGGTTCACTTACCCTTCCTGTACTAAATACAGGACGCCGAACACGCTCATTGCTCACGCGGCGTTCCCGCCAGACATTTGCTAATTTGAGGAACGAAGGTTAAACATAATTAACCTCACTATGCCTGTCGATCCGATTGGCTAGGATGAACAACCGTACAAGAGGGTTGAGCATATGGCTGTATTGTAAACTTCAGAGTGAGAGTGATGTCGCGCCAGTGTCACGACTGACGGAGATTGGCAAAAACTGCCTCGTACTTTTCCTATACAGTTTGTGATCTCATCCTATACTCCAGTGGCGTGGATATGGTTGCCTAGATACTTGAATATCTCGATGACTTCGAGCTGATCACCACAGAGAGCCAATCTTAGAGGACTGCATTTCGAGGGTGCAAAGCATAGCCCGAAACGATTGACAGCCAGTGCTGCTTGACACGTTTGGGAGCAACCACAGTTTAAGGAAATGTCGTCCGTGTACTAACGAAGTCAATCAGCTGGGAGCAGCTCCACACCTTATAGGTCGTGTCCAGTCAATGCGGTTTCCATGACTTTGGCGATGTCGAGGTTCAAGAAGAGAGGCGATCGCGGACAACCTAGTCTTACACCACTGGATATTGAAGGGCGGTCACAGTTTGCCATGAGCCCTAGCTCTGCACGAATTATGCGCGTACTGCACTTTGATGATATTCACACATTTATCGGGCACGCATTTCTTTAACAAATAGTCCCAAAGCGCACATCGATCCACCGGATCGAAAGCATCTTAGATGTCGAAGAACACCATCTTGGCAATTTTGGTCAAGATATTTGTTATACAAGTTGGCCTGTAGTTGTCCACTTTGCCAAAGTCACCGGCTTTCGGAATCGATTTTGCCACTGAACTTTTACAGTCGATCCTTAACGAACCTTTGGACAGTATCTGTTGAACAAATCAGTCACTGTTGATGAGATGATTGTCAATTGGGACTTGAGAATCAGTTAGTGAAGTCCTTTATGCCCAGCATGTTTGATGCTGTCAAGATTAACGAGTATTTGACACACCTCTTCAACGAAGCAATTCAGCTTGTCGCGTTCGACAAAGGTGATACACGTCGTACTCGGTTCAGACACCTGGTTTTTGCTACTATGGAAGCGAAGTACGCAGCCAAGATAGACGCACACTCAGCGCTGGAGATTAGGGGTTGTTCGTCCGAGCTTTCCAGCACCGATAGATCACCTGTTGTCCTGAGCCGCCGCTTCGCTTAAACAAATATTCTCTTTGGAGCGACCTTTGCCGTAGTTAAGAGTTGCTCTTCGCAATGTCGGTGTCTGTTCATTTTGCACTGTTTCTTTCATTCTGCTTCCTCTCATACACTGTGTTCGTTAAAAGAGCCTGAGAGCAAGTGTTTAACAATCTGTGTCCCTTCCGAGCCATTTTACCCTACTCCTTGTCGAACCAATGTGGCCTTATTGGTCCAACTTTCCGAGTCTTCAGTGATACAGACTGGAAGCAACAACCTCACTCCCTCTTTTATAGCCATACAACAGTCATCTACGGATGCACCTTGCGAGAGATACCAATCCATTTGTTTCACAATTTTAGACTATGGAATCCGGTTTTCTACTAGTTATATAAGCTGCCTCAGGCAGACGAAAATATGGCAAAGATAGTTCCATGCTGGGTGTGATCACTGAACTGTCGCTTTCTGCCAGAATGTCCAAGCTCTGAATGTTATGCATCTATTCGTAACTTATTGACATCAGGTCCCAGGCACGACGGAGTTGAGCGGAGCGTTATGCGTGTCGGCTGACATATGTGTTGCGATGCCGCAGTCTTAAATACCACATCCACGAACTTTCCTTCGAGTTCACAATGTCCGGGCATGACGTCTTCGAAGACAGTTGCCATCACTCATCTGCGGCACACCGTTGGCAAACGGCCAGAAGCAACCCAACTAATTATTAGAATGGTTTCATGGAATTATTGCTTTGGAATCTTTAACTGGCGGCCTCTCCCATATTGGCTTGATTTTATCCAAAACTGATTGTTTCTTTTGCCGGTTGGACTGTCTGTGAAAAATAAGATTATCTTTTAGTAGCTCTTCTTTTCCGTATCAAACGTTATGCCTTTTTGCGCACAGTCTTGCGGTGGTTGGTGATGATCATCATGTTCTTCCGCAGCGGTACAGTAAATCAACGACTCCGCCATGCACTTTACTTTAACTACTTATGGAAACTGCGCTCTTCATGCTTTGTAACAAGTATTAGAAAACAGAGGGTATTAAAAATTTAGCATACGAAACCTCTAAGAATCAGTGAAATCGCTCAGAGGAACGCTCTACGTAAACTGCAGCATTGCTTGGTTAAGATATACCGGATCAAATCTAGTCGCGCGAATAGTTTAGTTTGTCCTACTTCCCGTTTTCCTTAGGCATTGGTTAGCTTATCCCATATTAACCGGCTCAACTGGTCGACTAATTCGCTCACAATCAATCTCTCACCAAACCGGCCCCATTTGCTGCCTGGTTTCATCCCCTCCATTGGTCTATACCTTCTGGGATCTCCGTATACTTGATGCGCGTGTATGTCCGATCGTTTTCATTAAGGTGCACTTAAACATGGCCAGTCAAATCTGTTCATCACATGTGTGTCTCATGACCGAGTCCACTGGTCGCTTAAGCTTTGCTTCTGGGCATGTCGCTTCGTTTGAATACCAGCGCCGTGAACATGCGCGGTATGCCATGCGTGAGAATCTCTTCATTAAATCGACACTCGACGAGTCGGCACTCTTCTACCCGTTTGTACAATTACCGACCATACGTGTTTCTAGTATCATGACCATGCCTTTGCAGGCATACCTCGCACTGCCGAGAATAAAACATTTATTTATTTACCTGTGTTCACAGCCATAGGTGTACTTTGCACTACAACCGGTCGTTCGCCACCTGTTTATACAATGGTCATTTTCTCTCTTGTTTTCGGACGACCGCACCCATCCAAGTTGCATTTGTTCTCCTGTTATTTTTAAGGGAAGGGAATTTCACTTATCTGGTATTCGTAAAAGAATGCAGGTTCCCTCGTCTTCCAGTTGATTTCGTCTAGCTCTCTCATTTTTCCTCCTCGGAGTCTTCTGTGTTGCCGGGCTGCATCCTACTCTTATCATACACAGGCAGCATTGATGGCCGGTCACTTTACCCTAGTTCAGTCCCTGTGTATGGCATCACAAGCAGCTCATTGCATCATGTTTAACCTTCACTATCTTATTTTCCGACCGTTTATGGCTCGAACCGACGTTTTGTTAAAAAAATGTTGACTTTTGTACTTCTCTACACGTAACATCTTTGAGACGGTATCATATCAGGGGCACTCGTCTATTTCCCACGCTTACTGACCCCTCACCCCGCCCCCATATTTTATCAATTAGTCGGAGCAGGTGGTCAGGTATAAAGATCCGACGTCTCTTCACATGCAGTTTTTCGACTGATCCCCACCACCGCTAGACGCGTGCCTACATCCACACTAACCAAAACCACGTTTATACTTCACGTTCTCATGGTGCTGCGCCGAAGAGCTAAAGTGGGACTTAAAATTGCAATTGAACTGTGCATTTACATTGTGCTACTTCGTTTATTTGTGATTCTCTGCTTCCCTTTTTATGTATCTCATACCGTTCGTGTTCATCTGTGTACCATTTCACAATCGCAAATACGGGCTTCTACGTTGAGCAAGGCACTTTCAACAGCATTTCGACTATCCACCATTGCCCTCTGGTTGCGATTTTTGTTCTCTGATGTGTAAACACGTCCGCCATCTGAGGCGGAGATTGTCTATGAGCTTCGTCTTCTGAAGCATCACAAATCTCCCGATTCCGACGAAATGCCGCCGACTGTTTTCAGGGATGGAAGCCCGTCTCTCCTTTCTGAGTTAACTACCCTCACTTAAGAGATGTTGACCCCAGAAGTCATCCCATCTGATCGTGTCCATCTTTTAAACTTGTGACCGAACGTAATCCATAAACTTCCGAGAGATCAACCTCCTATGCGTTGCGTCCAATTGCTCGCCTCCCTGTTTTTGCGGAGACTCAGTCGAGTACGCGAGCAGCCCATACATGAAGAACAGGCTGGGTTTCACCCAGGTCGGAGCTGTATTGATCACATCTTGACGATCCGTCAGATGCTCGAGTACCGTTGAGCTTTCAGCCGGCCTACCATCGTTTACTTCCTGGACAGACGTTCAGCATTTGACTCAGTGGACATAGCTCTTCTCTGGAATTGTTTGCTGAGAAGGGGAGTGCTCGAAAAGTATGTTAGCATTTTCAAGCCATTTTCTTTCGGGCCGAGTACGAGTGTACGGTGGACTTTCGCCCCCTTTTAGTATCACCAGCCACGTGAGACACGGTTGTCCCGCATCACCTTTCTTCAACTTTGCCCTGGAAAGCTGTGGGCTTAGTGGCATCGAGTTGCTCCCACGTGATCGACTCCGTGACTTGTAGTATTCTAACAATATCGACGTAATCTGTTCCTCACCACAAACTTCAAAGTGACGTCTATCCGGCCATGTCTGTATCACAGTTCGGAATGACCTTTTCCTCTTCCAAACTCAAGGGATTTCTCCAAGTATGGTTAATAGCTACTCCTATCCTAACCCTCTCTGATTCTTCTTTGGAAGTAGTCGACAGGTTGCTTTGGTAGTTGTGTCTGCGTGAGCGGATTGACGCATGAGATCAATTTGCGCACCGCCAAAGCCAGAGTAACATTTGACAACCTCCGACTTCTCTGGCGCCGGTATGGTCTAAGCCTTTCACTAAAGACTCCAGCCTACAACGCTACGGTACGAATAGTGCCCTTGTATAACTGCGAAACATGGACCGTTCGAGCGAGGAATGTCCAGGGACTGTCCTTTTTTGATCACCACTGCCTCTGGGACATCGGTGGTGTACACTGGCAGCACCTCATTAGTCACGACGACGTTCGACGTCGGATCCTCAAGTCAGACAGTCTCAGTCGACTACTGAATAGCATCATTTCCTTGTGTGCACTCCGATGGCTCTGGCACCTCCGCTGTATGTTTGCTCAACGATTGCCCCGCCGCGCTTTTTTGGCATGCGCTGGCGTTGATTGGAAGCGATGGAAAGGTGGTTAAGACGACTTGGATCGGGGTGTTGCGGCGATGACATTGCAGTTGGCCACACTGAGACCTTCCAGACTGCCGGATTGGAGACCCAAGGACAGTGAACGCACTTGGTTGGAAACACCATGTGATCTAACCTGGAATCGTTCCCAATGGCCAACGTGTCTTGAGACTTTTTGTCAACACATGTAATGTGTGTGCCGAAATCTAAGTATCCATTTAGGAGTAAACCCAAAGTGCATACCAATCATTTGAGGGTGACATACGAGGGCAGATCAATAAATTTCCGGATACGCAGTACACAGTGTAGGTGTAGATGACCTGTCAAGAAAAATGTGTGCTGTCCTCCATTCTGAACATTGTTCAGTGGTTTCAACTCACAGAGCTGTATATCAGCAGTCCAGCACTGCTCACACGGGTCGCTATCCTCTGACTGTAAGTATGGAACTCAGTCGATGCCACTAGAAGGCGATGATTTTCTATGAAGACAAATGTGGCTTAAAGTAGCACCAGAGTATTGAGCGGTTGCTTGCTGTGTCTTGTGATGATGCAACTTCAAAAACGATCGTGTTTGATTGGTTTTCGGAGTTCATGCATGGCAGGCGATCCCTGGATGATGAGGCACGGTGTGGTCCACCTGTGGAGGCCACCACGGCGGACAACATTGCTGCTGTACAAGCGATGCTGGAGGAGGGCGCGCGGGTAACTGTGGTACAGTTGAGGAAAGCCATCAGGATCTCATCGGGATCAATCCGCACCATCGTACATGAGAACCTCGGCCTCAGAAAGGTTTGCGCACGCTGGGGACCCCATCAGCTCAATGAGGACCAGAAAGCAGCTCGGGTGCATTGGTGCCGCACCATGCTTATCAAGTTTGATGGTGGACGTTCCAAGGCTGTTCGGGAGATCCTCCTTAGTGATGAGACCTAGGTGTACAATTTTCACCCAGAGACAAAGCAACAATCGGCGCAGTGGACGCCCGTTGGTGGGGCGCCGCCTCAGAACTTCTGTCATGAGCGCAGTGTGACCAGACAGTTGGTGGCTGTGTTCGTGGTCAAGACCGGTCATGTGGCTACTGTACCGCTCGTACGGCGAAGCACAGTCACCGGAGACTGGTATGCCACCCAATGTCTGTCACAAGTGCTGGAAGCTGTAGGCAGGTGTCGTCCAAGGACCTGAGCACGTGGGACGTTGCCGCACCATGACAACGCACCTGCACACAGATCCCATGTCATCGTAGATTTTCTGGCTAGAGAACGCACCCAGGAGGTCGGTCACCCACCCTACAGTCCAGACCTGGCTCAGTGTGACTTATTGTGTTCCCATATGTCAAGCGCATGATGCGTGGAATCCGTTACGAGTCTCCAGAAGCTACAGTAGAAACCTTTAATAAGTTGCTTGAAGGATAACCCGCTTCGGCGCGGTCTAACTGCTCCTCCAAAGAGTTGGAGCGCATGGACGCTGCTGAAGAGTACTTCGAAAAAACGTAATGCTTGTTTCGTCATCAGAAATGAAACTTGTGCATCTGGAAACATTACTCTGCCGTCGTAATAGAAGCGACCAGGCGCATGCTTCGTTTTTGTCCAAACATCGACTGACACATAACGGCGTTATGAGACCCGCATATTTGACAAATGCTTATCGATAAAAATGCCTACACATTGGCTGGACTGTGTAGCCCACGACGAGAAGAGCTACTGAACCGAGTTAACTTAGCACAGGGTCATTCTACAGGCATGCATCAAACGGAATTTAAAATGCGCCTATCAATCATGAATATAGCTCTTTGTTCTGACTCCCTGACATCCTAGATCTGCTACGTGTGACAAAAACAAAGACTCGACTTTTATCGAAAGTATACTTAAGCAGTCCACTGCGTTTTTATCGAAATTGTATTTCTCTTCTTTCACGGTACTCATTGCCTTTTCTCCGTGATAACCTCGATTCGCTGTATATGTTTTAATGGACGCTATTGCGACTCCCTAGAAGAACGTTTTTGCGTTATGGCAGAGGTGCGTATCACATTCGTGATTAGTTTATATCTAAGCAATGTGATCATCATCTTCAATGCGATAAGTATCGACTCCCAGGCGACTTCCGAAGTGATGTCCTAAGTCTGACAGATCACCGATTTGAGTATTTATGCCACATGCAACAATCAGGACACTCGTACTCTTGGTCATTCGAATACTGGAAGATAGCTGCCGGTAGAACCCGAGTTGTAGCCATAGTTTTGGACCGAAACGACGTTTTCTGTCGCCAGCGGCGTTCGCAAAGCTTGTTCTGTTTTACTTTTCATCAATCTCAACATCTAAGATGTCGTCCAAAATGTGGAAGGTGTACAAAACTGCGCTGTCGGGCTTCTCCTCGGCGCTGATGATATTCATTTGCTTGGGATGATCCAAATGCCGTCCAGGGCGCTTTGAACCGCTTAGCTTTAGGGGCGTCTAAATATAGTTTATATTTCACTTAGGGCAAATGCGAAACATTAATCCAGCATTGACAGGTACCAGCACGTGCACTCACCATTGCTGGTGATGTCCTGGAACAAATTCCTTGCTTTGCTTATCTTGGGATTTGCATCACGTCTGGTGGCAGTGTTGGAGATGAGGTCCATAACGAATCACAAAGGCTCACCTTGCATTCATCAAACTGAGAGGCGTATGGCGTCATCGTGATGTCGGTCTCGAACTCGAGGGCAGGGTGTAACATCCTTCCGTCCTCGCGGTCTTCTTGTACGGCTGTAATACCAGAACTATGCGCTTGGAAGATGTTAAACGAGTGTCAATTTTTGATAACCATTGTCAGCATAGGATTGCTCGCGTGTTGTGGCAACATTACGTATGCAATACAGAAGTACGAGATTGAGTGCTTGGGGCGAACAGCCTCTGCCTCCCAAACCTCATTCTCCGACACCTCATGCGTTGGCTCGGCCATTTATTGCGGAGGCCTCTTATCGCCTTCCCTGTCGAAACTTATTTTCGTGTTCCGTAAAATATTGGAAAAGTGCCGCTGTAGAAAACTGGCTATATGGAAAAGGAGCATAAGGTAGAAAACCTTAAGCTTGGCATTCGTCGGACCGGTTCACCTTCCAGCTTGGATATCGCGCGACACTGCCTCCCAGTAGTTGGAAACGTTGGGTGTTATCAGGGGCGCCAGTATTGTTCTGTCGCAACATCTATTAGTTAATCTCCAATCGAACACAAAAAGTCCCTATAACAAAAAACACAAAAACGGCTTGTGCAGACCCCTAAACATTTTCTTTTGCCTTTGCATTTCCTTATCCGCCATTCGTCGGACATACTTTGTTGTTTTGACACCGTTCGATGATTGTCCTACAGATCGTCTACCATTAACCGCGTTGCTATACTACCACTTCGTCGTCGCACTTTACCCTGGTTCCCCTTTTTCCTCGGTAGTGCCACTCAACAGAACTAAGTGCATTGTCGTTATGGAAGACCATTTGGCTACCTGTTATTCTCTAGAATCGCACCTAGTGCAAATGCTCTTCGCCTACAACATACACTCAGTTCCACCGTTGTGATTGTTACTAAAGTCAGACAATAGATAGACGTCTCTTATGGTGCATGTCTGGGTTTTCGACTGTTCGGAAGTTCCGTGTGTGCTTACACCTGCATTACGGTTCAACATGAGACAGTTTAGCCCCAGCACATTTTCGGTGCACTTGTGACATCGCTCGCCTCGGTGCAGTCTCTCTCCCATTGTTTGTACTGGACGCTTGTACACACCATTCTCAGTATTCATCCCTGTCTATGTGAAGAACCAAAAGGTATATTGTGAAGACTATCGGATCTTTGACCTCAAACTATTGCTTCCAAATCTCTCCCAACCACGGTATTGTGACGAGCCAGTGACAGTGGGGGATGTCGATTCATTATAGACTGGAGTGACTTCCGTTTCTGCAATAGATGCGTCCATCACATATTTGCACTTTTTCTGCTAGAAGGCACTGTGATTATAGGTTTCGAGTTTTTCATATCCACTTGCATTCCTTTTTTGCTTCCCGGATTTTTTTACTAGTGATATTAGTATGGTGATAAAGTTAACGCGGTTTCTAATCTTAAACTTTAAATGGCTCAAACGTAACATTTTTATTCGAAATAAAAACCATTTGAATTGACACACTTTTGCCAACGGGAACCAAGTTTATGTATCCCTGATGAATAAAATTCCAGAATTCTGGTGGCGATGAAATCGCCGAAGACGGTTTTCAAACATTTCTCTCGGAGGAAGTTATTCAGGTGCTTGCAACAATGGGTAATCGGCAGGCGATAAATCAGGGGAGTATGGTGGGTGAGGCAAAGTCTCGTACTACAGCCCGTGCAGCTTCTGTACGGTTGGTTATGCGATGTGAGGCCTAACATTATCGTGCAGAAGAATAGACTCCTTTCTGTTGACCACTACTGGACACCTGTGTTTTCGGTGCATTTCGGCTATTTGTTGCCAATATTTCGCCGCTGTAATGGCTTCGCCTGGATTCAGAAAACTGTGATGGGTCAGACCAGCCGCAGATCACCAAAAATTCACCATAACATTTTGGGGGCGATTTTCACTCTGGAAACTGTTGTGAAGCTTACTTGTGGTCTAACTCTTGAGAGGTTCGTCGTCGTTTGTCGTAAAGGATCCACTTTCCGTCGCAAGTCACAATCCAGTCAGGAAACGGGTCGTTTTTGCTGCGCAGAAGGTCGGACGACATCTTAAGACGACGCTTTCTTAGATTTTCATTCAATTTGTGCAGCACCCACTTATCAAGCTTTTTCGACATTCCAGTTTTAAAACTGTCACATGCGATACTGCTAAATCGTCGGCAAAATCTCGAATGGTTTTATGCGGGTCCGCTTTAATTAAGGCCCTTAAATGATCGTTGTTCGCTTCCAATGGCCATCCACAAACCTGTTCATCTTCAGGCATCTGGTACCATTTTCAAAATTTTTGAAGCCACCATTGTGCATTACGGTTATTAGTGGTGATATCATCGGCTGTTCTCGCTGCATTTAAATTGATACAAGAAATTTGTGCTACTTTGTCTTCTGTTCATGTTGCATTAAATTTTCTGTAAAGATGTAAAAACGTGTTTCTGAGTTAAACTATCACTATTATTAGATAGAGCGCAAAACAGGCTTCATAATGATATGCAAGGTCAAACAACTTATTGAAAATTATTCAAAAACAGTTGTTAAAATAAAAATATCAAACATTTGCGACAACCTAATAGTTATCCTACCCCGTTTTGCAATGCGGTTGCTGCTGCATTGCGTTCTGGTCCGTGGACCACCCAGCGACGTAGTTTTAACAGATTTCAATCTCGCTGCTTTATTTTTAACGCATTATTCCCCCAACAGTTTTTCGTTTGTGGGTAAGATTTGGAACAAACGTGTGCTGCATGTTCAGCCTAACATTATACCATACATACTACCAACTACGGCTCTCCACACTCATTGCACACAGCAGGGAAGCCTACTCAATAATTTAACGGCTGTGATCTACTCATTAGCTATCCATACAAATTGTTATATAGAAGCATATTCGGAGAGTAAACGTTTCGATTCTTTTTCTGTGCTTGTGAAACCCGCTTTTTCATCAATTTCCTTTAATTGCTGCATTCGGGCACCATGAGTCTCCAATTAGTTAACAATGTGTTTGGCACAGCCTTCAGGTACTGCTTTATCGGAAATTCATCCAGTGTCCATGCACCGTCTTTGTATTTATGATGATTCGCCGCCACCCTACTTGTAACACTCGAAACAACTGATATTATCTGCACCGTCTGAATCTTTTACCACATTGATGCCAGCTGGTCAGCGCCAATTGTAACACGATACCCTACTACATTCAATCTGTGATCTTTCACTGTCAGTGTATAAAAATACAGAAAAACCGAATCCAGTTCAAATCACAAGCTGCACTCGAATAATGCACCTGTTAATTCCACCTACGAAAATGCGAGGATTGGTGGGACGTTCGTATGTTTTAACTCATTTGTGTCAGATTTAGTAAGTGCGATGATGCTGGCACATTTTTGACTGCCATTTTTGACTGACTTTCTACGGGAACAGCTACCACTTGTAAGGAGACAGTTAAATCTCCGTAAGTTGACCATTCAGGCGATTTAACCAAAGTGGTCAGCATACAGAAATGCTCTTGATACATAAGATTTTGATATTGATCTTTCAAGCAGTGAAAAAACGCTCAGCTTATTAGAGAAGTGGTCAGGATATATTTGAAATCAACTTCGGAGGTTTTACTCTATTTATGGCTCGGAATACACACGAGCACGCTGAATTGTTCTGTGGGTTATGGTTTGTTTGTAAACGTTTTCTCAGCAAAATAAGCGACCTCACCACGGCAATTTCCACGGTGCATCGTAAGTTGCATCTAGGCTGGATGAGTTCACTTTCCTGAAAGCTCCTTATTTTTCCTACCGTCCGCATATCCGCTAGAGCCAACGTATGCTTCTCTGTATCCATATGCACTAGCATGATCACTTTCTGATCATATCGGTGGATGGTTGAACAATAGTTGTCAGTCCTATGGCAAGCTCTCTTCATATCTTACCCAACTAGTATTTGTTGCAGTGATTGCAACTCAAGTCAGTTGTTTCCTTTCCACTCAGCTTATTCTTAACTTGTTTGCTTCAATTTGTGTGCGATTGGCTGATCCTCTATGGCAATAAAAGCTCTTTTGAAAAACTTGAAACACTGTATTCTCTTCCACCACTTGGTCAACGCAGACGGAAGACAAAAGTTGCGATTTGTCAACACTCTTGTCGCTCTCAGTCGCGTGAGCAATACACTTAGGTAGTAAATTAACGTATGTACAACTGTAACGAAAGTACACGGGTAAATTAAACTTGGGCGATCAAGACCAGTGCAATCTGATAGATCGCTTCAGCTTCTTTTGCGCATACAATACCGGCCGGTTTACCGCAATCAGTAACGACTCACCGGTCACCAGCATTTTTGAGTTTCGGTCGATCAATAGCACTTTGAACAATGAACAATAGTTTATAACCGCCAAAAAACCGATTACTTGACAAGTCCCGTAAGATGAGCGGAGTGGGAATTATGAAATACTTGTTTAAAATGACAGGAAAAAGGGCAAATTCTGGTTTAAGGTGACTCCCCGATTTATTCACCTAAACACATGCTAGTCTGCTCACCACCACGTATCGGAGAGGGCAAGTGAGCACACTCACTTAAATTGTCTTCGAAGCAAACGAACTATTCCACGCAATCTAAATGAGACAGAGTATAGTCTAATTGTTTTTTAAAAGCGTTAATGTGGGGGCTAGAATAACATGAGAAGTAAGGGCATTCCAGGTTCTGGATACCCGAAGGAAGAAAGTTTTGTCAACAACAAGTCGACTGTGGTGCGTGGCCAGTGTGAGCTGGTGTCCTCTCAGATTGGTATTGTGACTGACTTACAACAGGTTGCGACACGTGTGATTGGAGTTAGTCAGTATTTGGTACATACTATTAATGTATCCTCGCATGCGCCGATATTCGCCTCTGTACATGCCTAGATCTTGTAGTCTGCGTTTGCAGAGGAGGTGAACCAGTCCTTTACGATTTTTGTTGCCTTACGTTGTGGAGCTTCGCGCGCAGCAGCATCGTGTTTGCGCCAATGTCACCAGGCTTGAATCACCTACTCTACGTGGGGCTTCACGTAGGCGTCCAACATTTGTGGAAAGATTGGTGGCTCGAATTTCCCGAACGCCCAAAATGCTGACTGGTTTTATTCGTTGAATCCACGTGATAGCCAGTCATCATAAGTTGCTTTGCAATGGACCAGGTGGGGTTCCGGCTCTCCATTTAATCCACCACACAATATTGTGCCATTGATTGCCTCAATCACTTTGGAAAGTGCTCAGCCACCCTTTGAGCCACTTGTCGGTTGATCTAGCCTATATAGACGTCACCGCAGCTGCAGGTAAACCGGTAATTAACATGAGAGACCAAAGCGACTGGCAAACTGTTCGGACGGTAGTTGGGCTTAAATTTCCGTGTGGTATAGAGGATTAGTAGACACGCGGTGGTGTAGTTGCGCGTTATAGCAGACCTAGGTTTGTGACCAATTTCATTTGAAACATTATCTCATTTGAACAGTAGCAGTAATCAAACATCCTTTTTCCCAACCGTTTGTGCTAATAGCTCCTCTATGGTGGGTCTACTGTGGGATTGGATGAATTTCTCCGGATACCTGTTTAACAAAAGAGTCCTATGTAGGAACTCTTCTTCACTCTGCAGCATCTCTGGACTGCAAATACACCTGGCTATGTAGAAAAGGGTTCTGACGAGAGCGCGTTTGTATGCAACCGTGACGAATCTGGTGAAATGCATGTATTACCCACTCCAGCTTGCTTTACGGTGGACACTACGTTGGATTGTACTTCCTGCCTTTTGATAAAAATATCTAAAAGCGGCAGACCATCTTGGTATTTCTTCTCTTACGACATGGAGAAATTGTGGTGAGTCGAATTCAACATGGTGACGATCCGGCTAATATGTTTCTCGTTAGTGAAGTTAAAAACATCATCCACGTAACGTATATGTAGTTTAGCTTCGCTAATGATGTTAGCGGTCTTTCTTTCGATCAGTCCAAAGAATATATCCGCCAGAATTGGGTGCAGAGGGCTTCCCCTGCTACACAATCGAGCTGCCTGTGTGCGGTTCTCTCAACTTCAAACCGAATCTTTTCTGCGCACGTTAATATGAGGTCTTTTAGGTGCTCAAGTGGAAGGTCAACAAGCAGGTTTTGACTCAAGAGGAAATTGCATAGTTCGCCACCAGTTTCGTGCATGGTTGCGTTCGTGAAAAGTGAGTCCACATCAATCAAGTGCATACGCACCGTGTGTAACAACCTCTGATCTACTGTCTCGATTAATTCGAAGGAGTTCTTTAAACAGTTGTAGCCAGAAGTCTACAAACTGGTTCTACCAGTTTTTCTAACCAACGAGCAACGTGATATGGGGTTGTTAATGCACAAAATTGTTCGTAAGCGATTTCCTTTCTTGTGCATCTTCGGTGCGTCTCTCATTCTTGCCTTCTCCGTTCCCATCGGCTTCAGTTGCTGCTGCTGTGGTTCGGAGATGTACCCATGCAACAAAAGGATTTGTAGTTTTATTGCAACCTACATTTTCACAATAAGATTGGTGTCTACGGTGTTGTCTGCTTTTAACTTACGTCTATCTACAAGGTCTGATTCCAGCTTGGAAATGTAATCCGCTTTGCCCATGATGACAATGCAAATGTTAGCATATCGCAACTTCATCTTCTGTCTGCGTTGATCAGATGATAGGTCTGTCGCTATTTCGAAGATTACATTGTCAAGAGGTTAAAAATACTCTCCATATTTACTGTAGTCTGGGTTGTTCGTTGCAGTACTCTTTGCGATGGCAGACAGCGTAGAGTGAAAGTTTATAGACCCGAATTTCATTGTTGTTCACGAGTTCTTGCTCCGTCTCCTATCAACTGCAACGTGGTACGATTAGTTCGTATCTTTTGAAGAGGATTCTTATACAGCTTCGCTTTTGAATTGTCGGGTGGCTTTTACGGTAATCCAGGATTTGATTCGTATAAAGTTCTCTCCAATAGGCCGCTGTTTCCAGCATGTTTTCATGAGAACTACAGCAACGGCAACTAACCAGTATTGTATTCGTTTTTTGAAGTAGCTGTCGTGCGTTTAGATTGCGACACGCCATCTCAATTTGGACCTTCATTCACTGTGCATTGAACATCCTGTATTCCCATTGTTTAAATCGTACCCGAAGTGTAGCGTTTCGGTATTGATCTCTCACCATACAGAATTCCATCACTATTCCCATCATTGTGTGGACAAGTGAGAAGTAGGGGGATTTATTGGATTTTTGAGAAGATTCATTTCAACTAGACTCAGCCAGACAGCCACCACACATCAAGGAAAGTGCTGGATAATCGATTCATCCTATTGTGGCTCGTGTGCAGCGCGCGCTCGTCTAATCCTGCCGGATTCGAACCCATGACCTTGCTCTTACGAGCCAGCGACTTTTGCCACTGAGCCCACCCGATTCTAACTTAGATGGACTGCACTGTCTTGCTTTTAACTATCCACCTCTCTGCTCTGACGAGCCATCAGCATGTGATCACTTCTCTGGTACTGTCACCTTCAACGAATTCATGAATTGCTCCCTGAGTCGTTGTGTCTTTTCCTAGTAGTCATTTCAGCGAATTGTGCTCTGGAATGCTTCATAGCAACTAAGATCACTCAGACATCCACCACATATGCAGAAAATCGCCAGGCGGCGTTTTCATCATTTCTGAACTCACCGAGCGAGCACATCTTCCTTCATCTTACGGGACCCGAACCAGCGACCATTAGGGACTGCGGCTAACCATCGTGCTTACTTTGTAAGAGGATATTCGTTGGTTCCAGTCTCATATGACTTAGATTCTCTTTGCCCATCAGTTTCAATAAAGCGAGAACTTTTTTGGACATATGACTGTCTGGCCGATTCTGGTTGCAACGAATCTACCCGGAATACTTCCGAATCTCGCTATTACTCTTTACTGATTTTGTTTTATTGTCTTGTGCCTGTCTTGAATGGCATTGATCATCCTCATCTACGCCATCCACTTTGAAAACACATGTACACTTTGTTACCAACTACACACTGCTAGCTTCCGGTCTTTGCATCGACCAACCACGTTGACTCTCGCCCAGCATGGTCTGCGCATTTATTCCAGCCAATCCGATTGACGTCCATAAACTTTTATCATCGTTCCATGCACATGGCTCATATTGACCCGCAGTCACTTTCCGGTTCTACTGGTCCCTATCAACCTCCTGGTTATTACCTAAACCTAAAACGTACTTTTGTTCTCTTCTTCTCACGACTTATAATAATAAACAAATAACTAAATGGTATTTTTCTCGACAACATGAGACAGTCGAACTCAATGGTCTAATCAAATAGATACAGGGAAGTCGCATTAAATGATTGGCTGCGCGTTATTCAGTGCGGTTTATGGACGAATTTGGGTTAATCTGAAGTTGTAGGTGTCAAAAGTGTTGATAAATTGAGGATATTAACAACTAGAGGCGTAGCAAAACGTTCAAGTAAACTAATACAGCCATCCGTGGAACCGTCTCTTGGGGACCTACTTCCATGCAGGGTAATCCTTCGAAGGTTTTCTCCCGCACTTCCATTCCCCATCTAGGTGTGTACCGATCTGGCGTAATAGTATGCATGCATCTTTAGTATGTATGCATCTTTAGGTTCGTTTGTATGCGGTGGTTATAGGCTATCCACCCATACAGCCCTTTTTATCTTTCGGCTCAATTCGAGCATGGAACTTTTTTACATGCCAGTGAGCCATTGGCAACACGCCTTGCATGGGTACAATTCTTAGCCTGGAAGCGTCGATCCATCACCTCAGGAGATCAACCCATTCTTGGCTAACATTGAAAAAAGGACAAATATATGAAGAATTTAAAACACTGATAGTAAATAAGTCATTTCTCGATGGAGTAAGATTCAGTTCATCACATGTGGACTTATCATAGTAAATAGGGATGTTTCACGATAGTTTCATTTTTTTGTTACTGGTGGAGCATGCATATTTTCACATCCAGTGGTGCTTCTCGGAGTGAATTTCGCCAAGAAAACACCAATCGCTGCGTAAAGCTTTCCGACCCAATCACAGTTGTTCATGCAATCGGTTCGGACAGAGTAGCGTGCCAAAATGAAGGAGAATAAGCATGCATTGAATCTCAGTACCAGTACAAAAACAAGAACGGCGAAGGAACGCTAGTCAAGCAAAAGTCTGCTGTTGAGTGACCTTCCTGCCAGTGTGAAATGCCTATACTGGCGAACCACCTACTCCAGTTGTTTACTAGTGAGTGCCAAGATGGGTTGAAGAGATGGAGAGGAGCTAACTTTTATGCGAACATTTGTAGTAGTAGGAAGCAAATAAGACGAAAATAACGAAATGTAGGCAACAAGAAAAGCAAAAGTGCGCTGGTCACTCGTCTGACCTAGTTTTGGTTATGCTCATCGGTTGTCAGTGCATATCATATGCAATTTGGTCTCTACATCTGGTATCTCTACTCTGAATATCAACTGCTTTATCTATCGCAGCGGTGCCCAAAGTCCGGCCCGCGGGCCAAATGTGGCCGCGTTAACACTCCAATTGACCCGCGGCCTCATCATGAGATAATAAATTCAGGCTTGGATTTTTCGTACAGACGACATTAAATATAATTACAAAAGCTTAATGACATCATGACTGTATGGCCCGTCGCATTTTTACCTCACAACATATGGCCCGCCCTACTAAAAGTCGGGACATCCCTAGTCTGTCGTGAGAAATTTGTTTATTCGATCAAGGAACACTTGCGAGAACACGCAGCATCTTAAGGATAATGGTAGCCTGTTTCAAATGGTCACATGTTTATTAAGGAGGAACTTTGTGCGATTTTAATTCTGATAGGGTGAACTCTTTGTTTCCTATTTCGTACGTGTTGCAGTTGAATAGAATTACTAGACACTTTAACTTCTCAATGTATTACATCGTAAAGCAGTGACAAGTTAACTTTAAGCTTTCTGAACCAAATTGTGTCACATTTCAGCGTTCTGTGTACATAAGTCGTTGAGTGGAACCAAGAATCAGTCATGTAAATGTGCAAATAACGCGTTCCGGCGCCAATGCATTGCACTGACTTGTGTTGCAGTAAACTAAAGAACAGTACTGCAGCATTGGACGTGTACATGTCTTGAACAATATAAGCTTAGCATCTGTTGCACCGATCATTCTGAGGAACATCGCATCTTTCATCCTAGCTTTTGCGACCATCTGTTGCACATGATCCACGAAGTTCAAACCAACGGAATAATGTAGTTCTAGGTTATGGACCTCGGTACCATAAGTAAGCGACTTATCAAAGGTCAGTGAGCTATATCGAATATCACAGGGGTTGCACTTTTAGCTGAGAAGCTCATTTTTGTTGTGGAGCACGACAACTCAAGGGCCTCTAGATCACTCTGTGTGCGACAAATGGCAGTCGTCTGTTGTGCCAGATCGAAGGTGTGCACAACTTTAATGTCATTGGTGAACGTGTAAGGGCAACCATGGGAATATACATCAATAACCTACCTAAGGACTGATAAACAACCAAGCACACGGCCTTGGATAACGCCACTTTTTACCGGGCTGCGGCGGGAGTTGTAATTTACAATCCTGACAGCTTAGATTCTCACTTTTAGATAGAGTGAAACCAAAAGCGTAAAGAGTTAGTTATATCAAATGATGCTAAGGTTACCGAAACTCTATCATGAGGTACCTGGTCAAAGGCTTTCTTCATTTCGATAAATATAACAGGATTTACCCTCATCGGCAGATTTTGTGGTGTGATTTAGTAGCTCCAGGTGACATGACTGGCAAGAACAATGTTTTATGAGACTACGTTGCGTTGAGTTTATAAGATTTTTGGATAGCAAATTCATACGTCTTTTTCCTTTACAACCTTTTCCATGACTTTAGGCAGAATTGAAGTATGGCTAATCGGGCACTGGTTTACTACGTCGTTTTTCGAACCCGTTTTGTAACCTAAAACTACTTCGGCATGCTTTTAATGAGCTGGAACATAGCTAGCCATCACTGATGGAGCGTACATGTTCCACAGCAGGATAAGGATATCCGGGCCAACACATTTTAGGTGAGCCGAAATATTGCCGCCAGGGCCGCCGATGGAAGATGACTTTAGGGAATTGAGGATCTTCTTTGTTTCTGTGAGTCAAGTCTATTGTCGCCAAAATATCGGTCGAGCGCCATTTTGCTCGAGTAGTTGGTGTTACGTGCGACGCGTCATTGAAGGAGGAAGTTTAGTTCAGTTGACAAACAATGATCCGAGCATCGAGGTGCGGTGGGTCCAGTTGCTGCGACTCACACTGTAAGCATAACAATAAATAACACTTGTAGAGTAGTGGGCTTGCGTGCAAATAGAGTGTAGAGGAAAAAGGAAATACGTTAGACTAATCAGGATGCAGCGAAAATTAACAACCAGATGAAAGAAGTCAAATGCAGGAACGCCACTGACTTCGTGACTGCGCCATGTCTGACCCAGTTTGCAACCATTGGTGTGGACCGTCCCGAGGCCCCTATCCAGGAAGACGACGCCCACCAGCCTGCCCAAGTTTCTCAGATAATTTCTTCATGTCACTATGCCAAATCATAGACTGACCACCTTGCGGTTTTGCTCAACTTTCTCTTGCCACGCCGTATAATGCACGCCGGGCATACGAAGGACATGAGCTAGCCAACGCAAGCGACTAAGATTCATTAAACACTCGAGTGGGCCACCAGAAAAGGCTTGTCGCCAGAAACCAACTGGCGGGCCTCAGCACTACTCATCCGGTGTTCCCGCCAGACGTGAGCAGTACTTCGCAAACACCGGTGGTCAAACACATCCAAGCGTTTAATATCTTCGCTGCGGACTAACCAGGTCTCTGATCCATACAGTAATACCGGTCTTACCGCAGCGTTATGCACTCTACCTTTCACTGACAAGTTGATATCCCGCCGTCTCCATAGATGGTTGAGCGTCTGGAAAGCCACACGGGCCTTGCTGATACGCGAAAAAACTTTCTCAGTGATGTTTCCACTAGAGGTGACATACATACCAAAGTAAATGAACTGGCCCACCACTTCCAGTGACTGTTCGGAGATGGCTAAAACCGGAGGTGTGTAGTTAAAGGTGGTACAGAAGTGCTGATTAAAAATATCACAAGTACTCGCGTGTTTCTCGGTTGAGACGGGTGTAGCAAGGGCAGTAGCTGTAACGCGAACATTCCGGAACTTCCTGCTACGTTCCACTAGCCCGACAAGGTTCTTTTGGTTGTTGGCAACAGGGAGGACTCGACATTCTTCGGAAATGCGGATACGATGGCGCAAAAGCATGAGTTTTCTTCCAGCCGCTGACTGACTTGCTGATTTTCCGTTTAGTACTAGCGGGAGTACTGCTGTTCTTTTCCATTTCCCCGATGTTTTTTGCTTTACAGGAGCAAGGGTATCTAGACATCTAATGATCTTCTGATGGGACATTTCAGCTGCTATTGCAGGGTTGCATGTACGAAACAAGGAATCCCATTGATTCGATGTTAGTAGTGATGCGAGTATTTCCCAGTTAATCAAGCGATATGACCGTTCAGACATGTCGGCAAATTCGGTCCTACGCACTCTTGCGAGTAACCTGATGCTGAATGCCACAACGTTATGATCGCTACTCGGAAGACTATTCAACATAATGACCTTTCCATTTGACATGCCCAAGGTAATGATTAGGTCAAGAATGCTACTATACCTTGTCGGATATAGAACATGTCAAACCCAACATTGTGAGCAGATACTAGAGACAAATTCAAGACAGTCGGTATGTTGAGATGTAAGTTTATGTGAAATCAACTCCAACTAAATTATAGTTGTCTGCGCGCTTCGAGATTTAGTCAAATATTTCAGTAAACCCTCTAATACTGATGTTGCTGCAGTGTGGCGGTTTGCAGACACATCCGATGAGAAAGTTTCAACTTTTCATCATTGCTGTAATCCATACGGAGTCAACGAAGTTTCAAGCTTTGTTTCAGTCATAGGTGACAAATGGGTCCTTTCATCAATATAAATTGTGCAATCTCCTCCCCAACCACTGCAACGACCGCTTGAGTAGCTGTGATATCCTAGGATGCGGTAGTGGGGCTCAAGCGTCTGATCGTTGAATCACGTTTCTGTGGTCGTAATAACCTGGAGGTTCGATAGATGTACACTTTGACGAAGAAGTGCATCTTATTCTTAAGAGAGAAGACGTTAATAAGAAACATTGTAACACTTTCGTGTGAGTTAAGTTAATCTATAATTTCAAAGTTGGATTTTGAGAATCCGCTGTGTAGTTGGGTTGTTACAAGCCACTTCTATTGAGATCTCGGTTCACTTCAAGTGGACCTCGGTCATTCCGATCACAAGGACTGTATGTGTAATTGAAATATTTAGGTGTTACTCATCCCAACACTGTTAGGTTGAGCAACACCTGAATATTTGAGTTTCACATAAATCTATGATTTATTTAAATATAGAGAGTTCAAAAGCGTTAGAGCTGGGGCAGGAAGCCACATCGGTGGAAATGATTGTTGGAGCTCCGCTACTCTCGAATTCCGCAGAACAAATTAGGTAAATTGGTAACTGAGACCCATGGTGCTCTGAAGCAGTTGCAGCTCCCTTGTCGGCGGAAAGTGTGCCGCCGGTTAACCTAGAAAATGGTTCGGTACATTTGGACTTGGCTGTTAAAGTCTTTCAGTGGAGCCGTGGACTCAAATGAATCATAGTCGTGATATAGTTGGTAGAATGTGTACTGAAGGAGAACTAGTTGGGTAGATAGAAGCATCATTGCATCTGTAGCCATTGTTATCGCTAGGAGGATTCTAAGTATGGCATCGTACAGCAATACTCGGTGGTCGTTCGTTTCCTCTGTAACCATAGGCCCTTGGTTCACCGTCAGTGCTTCAGGCAGTTCGGTTAGTAACTTTATGGGAGGACTCTGTTCTTATGCTTTGATAGAATATATGAGCTTTACCACCACTGGGAATATAAGCTTTCACATACGAGTTGAGCTTATGCTCAGGACATGACCCTTCAACAAGGACTGTAAATATTAGGGAAATATGAAGGTCAAAGCTGTTTTTATCTTCGAATAAGGCTTCTGAAATTTGATAGTTTCTGATGGCAGATTTTTTTAGGAGAATCTATACATCGGTTGAGATGATTGGCACTGCATGCACACATCCTTTGGTTTGGTGGTGGGCTGTAAAAGTGGACAATATTGCGATCAGCGGTCGGGGGTCTCGGTGAATAAAACATCAGTCTTTGCCTGTTTCTTTATTCATTTGGTTTACACGAAATGGCTTTTTGCACCGTCATTAGTTTGCTGTCTTTGCGTTTTCGCTCTGGCAACTCTGGAATTTGGAAATGTGATCTTGGTCGCAGCAGCTTGATGTGTCCCTGTGTTGAGTGATGCGGTTGACGAATCATTGAAGCTAGTAGCTGAGTTATCTGCATCTAAAATACTTTGCATAATCCGGCCCATAGCCTTAAGGACCACAAGCCTGCTTCGTAATCCGAGGGCGCGAGTTCGAGTCTACGTAGGAACCGGGCGACCCTCGCCGTATCCTTAGTCCAGACGCGACTGCTGGTGGTTGCGCGGCAGCGATGCGTTGGTACTGCGTACCGGCGTACTGCTGCTGCCTATTTTGAAGACTGCTGGTTCTAGGCGGATGCGGAGCTCAGAAGGAGTATCAGTGGTCGTAGGTATAGCATTATCCGAACTACTGAGGGGATATTCGTTTTCTATTTGAAGACAACTGTCCCAGTATCCGCTAGGTTTCCCTTTAAAGCTGCGCTTTGTCTATCACGATCTTAAGTTCTCTGAAGTTAGTCGTTTTTCGCGATTTGGTCACGACTTTTACCGAACTCACTCACAGTCAGTGCATCGTTAAACTGAGAGAGCACGGGACAGCTGTGGTGTGTTTTCCATATTGCATGCTTTGAGCAAGATGTTATTGGAATTTTCCGGTATGTTGTAGACCAATACATTCTTTGAACACCGAATCCTGTTACAAATTGCCACTTATATTGCGTCGATGAATTCACCAGCGGCTTGCCGAACAACCTCCTCGTGGTGCCAGCTGGGTGGTTCGGGATTTTCCCGTTCCAGCGAATGCTTCGGCGACAGTGTTCCAGGACGTGATGGGTTTTTCGCCTGGCAAGCGTTCTCCCTATAAAAAGCCACATATGTCCGTTTAACAACACTGTGACGTGGCGGACGTGACTCGCCACTAAGTGAAGTCACTGCTCCTTGCTTCATCCTAGCGAAGCGTTGTATCACAGCAACGTTATGCTGTACTTCTGTGGTGCATTGGGCCCCTGTTTGACAAAGGAACAAACGAAAGGCGTATGAACTGAGCAGTCAGTCACCGGCTCCCAATGGGCGCGATTCCCTGAATTCGCTCCGCTGCCTTGCGGGCAGGCTATTCAGCCAAAGGCTCAGGGTGTGTCCACTAAGTCAACACCCTACTTCGGCTTGGGCAACCGGGTAGTATCTCGCCCTCTGACGAAACCATGGACATAGTTGTGTTGTGTTGTGTTTTCTTTTACTATTCCTGTACCTTCTTTTGAATCCCATGGTTTCTGATGGCTTTATGTCTATTCGTAGACCGTTGCATTATATATATATATATATATATATATATATATATATATATATATATATATATATATATATATATATATATAGGTTGTCTATTAATGGGGTCGCTAACTCGTGTGTTAGAGCTTTCAACGGCACATTTTCATTGCAGTCAGTTTCCGTATGGGCGTATGATGCCAATTTTGTTTCTATTTAATTTAGCTCCTCCTGGATGGATTGAAAATTAGCAGCTTCGTTAGATAAAGGAGCAACCTAAATATTTGCACAATTTTTCAGTACATTCGGCTTTCTACTTGGAAGTAACAGTGACATTATTAGACAACACACGAGAATGTCTAGCGGACATCATAGATTTCTCCGAAGAAAGTTTCAGGCAGATAAAATGGAAAAATGTATATGGGAGCCTGTTTGTAACTAGGCCGAAAAAAACAAAGTAAGTGAAGTTGCTGGTAGAGATGGTTCAGACACGAGCTAATTTTATTATACCGCTTATTGGTAGCTGACATGTGTTATGGAAAGAAATGAGGCGGAAGCGCACGGTTTCAAATGCGCGCACGTGGATACGACCTAGAATAATGACCGAATAATCAGCAGTAGTGTGTGACGGACGAGGATTAAGAGGTCCAGCTATGCGTACCTAGGAACAGACATAAATGCTAGTAATGAAGCTGGGGAAAAGAAGGAAAATGGCGCAATTTCTAACTCAAGACGAAGGAGAAACTGCAACGTGAATAAGGCTGGCAAACCACTTAAAATTGCTTGAATTAGTCAAAAAGTAGAGGACACAAAAGGCAGTGTTCCACCAGTCTGTATTTCAAATGGACATAGAGATGGTCATTTTATAACATTCTTAGTATAAAAACATCTTCAAGGGACAGTTAGAATCTGGACAATAGCTTATTGCACTAGTTTTTCTTTGAATTATCGTGATCACCATATTTTTGTTTCAGTGAACGCTTTTTACAATTTTGTAAATAAGGGTTCTGTTTCCTGCCGTAACTACCAACGGTTAGGTGTAAGGGCCAGCGTATATACTTATTAAGTGGTTTGTGACCATATGTACCCACATATTTCACTTTGAAAACCGTTCATTCATCAGAAACGTCAGCTTTTACAATTTCTGTTCATTGCAACGGAGCACTTATTCGCTTCTACACGGTAAATTGAGTTTTCTTATTTAACTGCATACTGAGCCATTTTAATGGTCCAAGTTCCATAAAGTAACATAAATAATTTTTTACTGCAATTAAAGTAACATAAAACGGTGATATGCAAATGGAATTCTACTATCGTCCACCAATCATTTTTTTGAATTTTCGCGCTACCAACTGGTGGAATCCTACCGACACAACCCACCGTTTTGATTTTTCGCGCGTTCTGTCAGAATACGCAATGCATGCTCATTTCGAGACATTCACGAAAATGGCTGTGCATACTTCCTCGGTTCTGCTTTCTTCCATTATATCAAGCTGATCAACTGAGAGCCATTATATTGTCGAACGTGCGTTTCACCCTATCCAGTTTCAGAGCCACCATACATTTTGGCTGTTGCACAGTCAGATTTTTCCGGTTCCACTCGACGTGAGCTGTCCTTTCAGCAGGGTGATGAATTACATTTGTACCGAAAGCTCAACGATCATTGGTGGGATGGCCAATTGGCTTCGGACCCCGCAGGTGTCCGTGGTCTCGTGCCACATTTATATGTGACCCCCAAAACTGCCATTTCGACTTATTTGAACGACACCACTGAAGATGAGCAGCTCGATGACGGTCAACTCGGACATCTGAATCATAATTCCGCTGATAATGAAGGATCGAAAGAAAGTGTGATGGACGACGACGAGGAGGAAGAAGAGGGAGCGGATGATGACGACGATCGATCTGCCGATGAACCTGTCGGTTCTGGGGAAATCTTCGCTGCAGACAAGATTGATGTGCATGGTCGTCCATCACCATGCGACTCTCCCCAATCGTCCCACGTAAAGCCTTCTCGCGACATCTCTGTGACACATGTGCGATCCCAACCGGATGCCTCTTTATCAGAATCCTTCCCTCGTGGTGAGTTTTCTTGCCTATAACCCGATTCGTCGCCATCTTAACTTACACTGCGATGTGCGTGTCACAGCCTTCGATCACACTGTGTTTAGCCTACTTCAATAAATGATGTTTAGGCACACATCGCCATAGACGGGATAGTGCATTTGGACCCCGGTAATCTGTCGAACTCATGACAGATTTGATGGCTTATACTAGCTGCTCTTGCAGACCTCAACTTACAGCAATATCTGACTTTGCCCATGGAACTTGCCTCACAATAAAATTTAAATTACATTTCCTCTAGCTCCTCAACACATTACTTCTTTCCATGTTACCATATTGCCACATGGTGTGTCATCAGTTTGGTGACGCATCTTTTTCCTGATATTGCTCCATTTTATCAACTTTTTATAAGGCACAATAGCAATGGTGATTACTCAACTTACCAAGGAAATAAAAAAATCATTGATACAGAATCAAATGATGCTAACCCAGGTTGTTCATTTATTGGTCCAACTGTTCGCAGACAATTTTGTTACAAACGTTTCGTCGCCAATCGAGGTGACATAGTCAGTGCGCTTGTGGCATCACCCCGATTGATGATATAACATTCACAAGATCAACCCAACTTTTCGAGCAACAAGGAAAAAGTAGTGCTGCAACTGTGTCTCTAGAGGGCGAGCATTGCGCGAACTGGTTGGCTTTGTAAAATTCGCCTGATTTTTCAGTTTCAAATCTCGCGGAACGTTGAGGCTACGGAGGGAAATGTATTAACAGTGTCAGCTTGAAGCGTATTCCAACCGTTCTGGCAGAACCAAGATACCTTACTTTATGCAATAGTCACATCAAACCATTAAGGTCAATCTCGGATAACCAATGGGACCATTTGCAACGGAATTGCTAGTCCCGGAACGAACAATCAATAATGTCCTCAATGAAGACGATCTTGTGTGGTGAGCAGCGGAAACAAAAATCTAACCAATCCAGAGGGTTCTTGAACAAACAAAGATCCAGCAACATGTGTGATGATTTTTCTCACATGCGTAAACCTTAATCGAATGCTAAGTAGGGAGCAGACGAAGTGCAAAATGTTTATACAAAGACCCTTCTGTGTTTCCAGCAGTCCCGCGCACAATTTTCCTGCGACTGTCATGGTTCTCCAAGTTGTGTGCAATGAAGCTCGCGTGACGCTCCCTCTTTCTATTGCGTTAGCGCTGATACCCATATTGACGTTCTGACATCGGACCAAGCACCCAGATTGGCAGCGCACGAAATAGATGGCCTTGTGTACTTCACTGTGTTTTCACATCCTCATATAAAGGCCGAGTACCAGGAGAACGAATGGTTCAAAATTTTAGGACCACATAACCCATAATATTTGACCCACGGCTTACCTAAACCTCAATTCGTTGAATCACTACGTGTATGGCATTGACGGGAGGAGGGGATGCATTTCCTCATAGAGCCATAACTTCGAGATCTGTCTTACTTGTGTTACAACTATTGTGAACCGGAACCGTCGATTCCAAGCACGTTAAGACTATCCTTTCGGTTTTCAATGCATTATCGCTCTCACACCATTTCTCTTCCCCCTTAGCCTCTGGTGACATGCAGGATGGCGCTAATTTGGCCTCCACCATGTCAGCAAATGCATTGGAGGATGGGGACTACCCTTCAGCTCTTCCCCGCAGGCAGATGCTCAGTGCCGCTGTTACACCGACTTCATCGGCGCCAGTCACACTTCGGTCTCCTAGCGTGCGTCACGTACTCAACCTCCCATCCCGTTCCCTTGGCGCAGTGCCGGAGAACGAAGCAGCTACCACCGGGTACTCCACACTGCAGGCCTCTCCTCCGCACAAGTCAACACCGAGTGGAGATGGCGATTCCCATGTCCGTTTCTTCTCAAACGCGGATATCGACAACCAGCTCGCTGAGGTGAGTCATACGTTACTCATCCCATACTTTCTTCTATACAATTCAGCACGTTAGATGGCATACAAGAACAGAGGACAAAGTGCTTCTATCTTGCTGCGGACATTGTAAATAAACGGGAGACACCACATTTCTCCCGTTTGTGCATGACATGCGCTAGTCCCTATCTGTTTTCAGTTACAAGCTTCTGCACATGATTTAGGTACGCACACTCAATTGTGCTGTTTGGCCCCTAACGCATTTCATTATGAATCAACCGCTATATATTGATGAGACCCGCATATCACAATGGATGGGCCACCCAACTTGAACTATATTGCAGCTGCTTCGAGTCTCCATGCAAGCAGTTTTCTGCAACTGTAGTGGAATCCGCGTTAGTGAGAGTGCACCATCTCAACTCCCTACTTCTTCATCCGTTTAATGATTTCAGTTTTTGGACATGCATTTTGAGTCATTCAAGTCTCCTACCAATGCTTTTTGAACAGTAATCTGTCCTAACTACTTATGACATCATAACTTATCTGTGTTTCAAGTCTGACTGTCCACTGCGTCTTCTGCATCGCGGGCTGTTCGGGACCTTGAAGGGTTTGTTGGGTTTCACCATAGCTAACTATCCAATTGCAACGGCTGTTGGAACCACTCCGTGTTTTTTGGTCTTAGCCTTAGCTCGCAAGATTTGGATCATAGTCCCCAGTTCCTCCACCGAATCGTAGGAACACTTTCTGATGATAATTACCATTAGGGGCAACATTGTGTCTAGCGATTTTTTGAACAACCGTGTGTTTGCTTCAATTCGAAACAGGCTCCATTCTAAACTCGTGTGAACTTCTTTTCCACTCTTATTGGTTGTTTGATTGTTTCATCTTGGAACCTTCGATGCACCATATGGCCTGCGGGTACTGTCAGAATGTGCGACTAACTACCGTCTCCATACAACCGCTGTTAGGTCATCCATGCTGTTCTCACGTGCCATGAGGTGCTACTGTAAGTTCGGCTTCAAGTTCTCTAGACCGCGTGTGAGGACTCCACTTATTGTGCTTATTAATTCACATGTTCCCCATATCTATGCATCGGCGCGCTTATCGGAAGTGCGGCTTGCCTCGCGACACTTCCAGCTGTTGAGGTGATAATTTATGTATGAATTGGCCAGGATACCGAGTCTTCTTGACAAGCTTCGTTCCCCATAACTGGGGTCCACCTTAGTTAAATGGGCTAGTCAGGAATGGATCATCCAATTGGCCGGCGTGGCACTTCTTTTCAAATGTACTTTCATCTGGTCTTCCTTCTCGCTAAGCGTACAAGTCTGATTACTGCGAGTAACTCACGTGTTGCAAATCCCCGCCGTATTGTCTCTCTCTATGTCGACACATCTGACACCAGAAGGGAATTTCTCTTGGTGTCGCGAGCCGTTTTCACAGCTACAGTGGTATCTGTTGTCTCTGGTCCCTTTAATCTTGAGTGTCCTCTGTTGTTTAACCGTTATCACTTGGTCAAGAGGCAACACCGACTCCCCATCTTTTGACCCTAGTTACCGCAAACAGCTTGTAACCGGTACCGTTCGTGTGCCTGCTGCCGACTGCTGGCTGGATTCCTCGTTTGGTGGGTGTGTTCTGAATAGTCCAAGAGATCAGGTCGATTTTTACTCGAAACTGAAATTCGCTAAGCAGCTGTTCGGCCTACTTCATATTCTTTTACATTGATAGCCATTTATTTGGGACAATTTACTTTCGCTGTATGTGCTCGCTTCGACATAAGCCATTTGCTTAAATAATTTGGATTCTACTATATCTGCCCCTTCTTTTCCACACATTTCCATGTAAATACGTGGTGTACAAAAACTTCACTCACTGACGAATGAACGCATGTCAGTTTTGACATGATACGAATGTTTGCTGCTTCATGGCGAACGAATTCAGTTCACTTCGATTTCAGTTGGTCCACTTTGATCTCTGCATCAAAATGCGGTGAATTTAGTTGGATTGACGTAGGGTGCCAAATAATATACATGGTACGCCTGAAAAGTCCGGCGAATGCTCTCCGAAAATAAAGGCAGCAAGTTGCTAACGAAATGTCTTTACCATTAGCTACATCATACTTCTGACATCTGTTGTAAAACTGTTGGAAGCTGTCAGCAAACGCTTTTTGTGGAACTTCTCGAAGCCCCTTGGTCACGCGTTGTTGGATATCCGCGACGTATGTGAAACCTAAGCCTTTCAGGGTTAATTTAATTCTGTGAGACAAATAGAAGCCTGTCGGCGCCAAATCTGGCGAATAAGGAGGGTGTTAAAGGACAGTCGTCTTTCCTTAAGCAAGAAAGTTTCACAGTTTCCGGACAGGCGTCGCCATGTCCACTCGAGTACAGTTCTCGCCAAACCCGTCGGGTGGGTTGCAGCAGCCGTTTCAAAACATAGATCTCCACGTTGACAATTTGACCCTCGGGTAGAAATTCCTGATGGAGCATACCCCTGCAGTCGAAAAAGGCGAGCAACATCGCCTTAATCTCGGATTCTTTCAGTCGACTTTTTTGTGAGGCGAAAAAGACGATGACAACCAGGCCATTGACTGTCGTTTGGTCTCCGGATCGTATTGGTGGCACCAAGTCTCATATCCTTTAGTGATGGTTTCTAAAAACTGCGGATTCCGCTCAGGCTTGTAGATGAAATCTCAGTTATTTCCATCCGAGTCTGCTCCTGTCCGTCTATCTTCGTGAGCAGTACAAAGCGCTTTTTCATTCCTCGTTGACAATACTGCCCACACTGTTTTTGGTTATCTTCAGCTCTTTTTCCAACTTAACTACATCTGCTGATAATCCGCAAGCATCCGTCGCACTCGTTCGACATTGTCTGTGATTACGCTTGTTGACAGTCGATCCGAACGCGACTTATCCTTGATACTTCCTCTCCCTCTCTAAAGCATTTAGTTCAGTCACACGTTTTACTCACTGTTTCAACACTGTACACGCACTGACATTTCATGAGTCTTCGCCGTCGTTTTGCGTAATTTGAAGCAAAATGTCATCCCGTTGTCCTATTTCGTGTTCCGTTTCGCAATGACACGACTTCTCATACTGAGTCCGTTACCTTGGTCGCAGCGTCTACCTGTGCTTCACCGGTAATTTGCACAGTAAGGGGGCTTGTTCACATGTCTCTCAAAGCGTATGCGCGATTTTTAACACACGGGACCGTGCACCGAACTTCTCAAATATATCTTATATAATAATCCTAAAGGAAGGGACAGATTAAGGTCCGATGGCATAGGATGGACGGTCCGAAGTGATGGAACTAATGCAACGATGCCACTGACTTCACATAAGGTGTCTAGCCACCAACGTAGTCCCTCCTATGGATCACCCTACATGCAAAGGTTTTCGGTTGATTGTCTTCACGCTCTTTTCCCATGTTATATATAGTCGTCTCATAGTCTCACCGTCCTGAACACGATATTGACGGATGATACACGCCCGAGCAGTCGGCATGCGATGCACATGGCTGAGAAACGAAAGGCGCTTGGACGAATTAGTAAATCCTACGTGGCAGCAGTGATGTATGCTTTTTATCACCACGCCACTGTGTACAGTAGTCACTGGGTTGGGTGGCACAAAGCCGGTTAAATCGCCAATAGCACATAGCATCCGAGTCATTTGGCGACTTGATATTCTGTTCTCATATCCATTGCATGCAGCATGGGATATTCCAGCAATGGCAACCGATAATTGCACTGTATGCAATTATTCCGGCAATTGCAACTTTGTGAAGTTGTTGGGATTTTTTCAGAGAAATGGCAAATACTTACGCTCCCCTGTTTGTTTTTCTTTTTTTCAGTCGAATGACTTAGAATGCACTCCGACCGTTGCCGATGGTGTGTATCCATTGCTGTAAAAACTGCGGCTTTATATCTCAATCAAAGAAAACAGCTGCATCCAGTTCTTTGTAATGTGGGCTGATAACAAAGATATGATAGAACTGCTATTGCGGACTCGGATTGTTTCTGCGTTTCTCTTTCCATCTGTTGTAGGTTTACAGTGAGTACGACTGAGTAATAGCATACTCTCGTGTAGGAATGGAATCTGAAGCTGAGGAATCGGTATGTCCTAACTTATCAGAAACCATGCAGACATGATAAGCGCAGCACAAACATGCAAGTGTTAAGTGCGAGTGAAGGGAGGAGCGCAATATTAATTTATGGAAGCGTCATGGCTCCCAAGAGTGTCTGTGCGCGTTTTTTGCGCTAACGCAATGTGCACCGTCGAGCCAAGTGAAGACCAGGATAGGGAGTAGAGTAGTGACGCACGATCGTATCACAATTGGTGCCTGCTTTTCAAACCTCTTGCTGCATCCATGTTTCTAACTGTGCACGGTAGATCCTCCATACAAGTTACGGGTTGAACGAAAACGAGCCTACGTGTGTTCTCGCCGTGCTTGTTAGTTTCAGTGTATTTTCATTCTTCACATATTCGGCTCTTCTTCGTGTGAAGTTGTTGCTCTCACGTTTCTCATAACGTACAGTTGTACAATGGTGCACATACGGTTGTCCCGCTGCTGGTACTGTTTCTGTTTTCATGTTTTGCTCTTCCCTCCGCAACCCCTTTGGTTTACCGTCCGTAAATATTTTCCTATCCGGACGATTTGGTACATGGCATTTCTATCTTTGTTAGGATCATAGTTATTGCGTCACAGTGCATCTGTTTACGCATTCCTACACGCTCCTCTGGTATTCCCTTCGCACTATACGTTAGCCGTTACTCGCTTGGCTACTTCTTGATCATACTTTGTTTTGACGAGTGTGGCATTTTTACACCTGATAGTTTTGAGAAGTTTGTTATTTTACACACTTGATTTTTCATCGATCACATATGCATCCCACTATTAACCATTCTCTTTGCAGAGACCCGTTAACTTTGTCTAACAGGTCTACAGCTGTAGACATCTGCAGTTCACAAAGGACTGCATATTGCGCATGTATAGCTTTCCTTCCCTCTTCCCATTTTAGTTCATGCGGAATTTGAGCTCCATCGAACAGGCGGACACACAAGAGACCGGTTTGCGCACGCTGGAACGTAATCGCGAGCTACGGCGAAAGTTACAATTGCCTTGTGCAAAGCACACTCCCGATCTTGTTATGGATTTACCGCGGTCCGACGCTTTAACCCCTCCTATCCCTGATGCAGCTGATCCGCAGTCTTCCAATCAGTCTTCATTCGATAGCAGCTCTGCTGATAACTTTGCCGAACAGAGCTTGGACACAATGCGCAAGCGTCCGGAGCCCCGATACACCACCTTTTCTAACCCACCCACCTCTGCAGGCCTACCAACATCACTGACCCCACAGGGTCCCAAATCAGACCAAACAACAGAGGCTCCAGTGCCCAACTCTCGATTCCTTGACGACAGACCGGGTTCTAGTTCTCAGCCGCTAGAGCCGGATACTCGTATTACCCCTATTGCTGCCCGGGTGGCAGCTTTTGAGGCTACTGCATCTCAAAGTGACACATCCTTAGGACGCACCTTTCCTCGCCCACCGTTGGCGCCGAAACCCAGAAGAACTTGACCGCTATGTATGGTCATCATTCTACAGCTGGAGTCTGTCGCCAGGTTGTTGTTTGTCATTGCTGCTTCCTTCGGGGTGTGATCTGACCCTCGTTCATCCTGATCTATCCCGACGCTGTGCCTCACTGTTCCACAGATACCTTCCCCCTAGGTGATCCATTTTTCAGAGCTATCCACTTTGCCTATCTGGTGGCTGATTTATTTTAGGTCACCTCGCTTCCTGTAAGCCCACGTTAACACCCTTTTGCAGCATCTTCATCACTGGTCCTCACTTCCTTCTTCTTTCCCCCCTTGACTTGGTAATTTTATGTGAATAAAATGTTGTTTTTTATACCAAATTACTCATCAGCCTCTGCTTATCCTGTGTGACCATTCCCTTCCATCTCTGCATTAACCTGCCACACACTGTTCTTACACGACCAATGTTTCTTATTTGTTTAACCACCGTTAATATTCTCCACTGCTATTACCATTATTGTCTGTCACTTCTTTTGGATCCTTTCTATAGTATAATCCTGAGTACCGCAGTCAGGAGTTGCGCATTCTATCGTGTGTCCCCCCCCTGTCTCGTAACCGCCACCAAAATCACTCGCTGAACGCGCTGCTTGTTAATTTCGTTCTTCTTTTATGCTTCGCATGTGGGTCATCTCACTGTATCTAATAGAGGCCCCTCCCCCGTTGCTCCTGTGCAATCTGCCCCGCTCAGTCTAACTTGCAGTATTGAAAACCTACTGGAAACCTGGTGTGGAATTAGTAGCCTTGGAGTTTAGACTTATCCTCTACACGACATTGGGAGATATACCAGTTATTAACTTAATTATGGTGGCCGTCTCCGTCATTCATAACTCAGTGGCTAAAACTGCTAACTCGCATGAACTCGGTCGTATGTTCGTCTGTGATGATGGAAACACTCACTCTCCTCTTCATTTTTGTCGCTTTCCTTTTGGCCATCCCACGGGATTTGTGAAGCATTTGCTTTTTTTACCTATAATACACCATAGTTCCATTGACACATGTACGACATAGCGGTGTCTTAATACTCGTTTTTTACATGGTAATGAATTTTGATAGATGAACAACCAAAAATTGCGCGATGGAGATGTGAGCGTGGTGTTTTTGTATCACTCACGGTAATTGTCCGGCACTGTAAGCGTCCAATGGTGCATGAATAAAATGGATTTCAAGCATCATCTCCGCTCACATTAGCGTTCCTTGAACCTGGGATGACTGACAATGCTAGGTTATAGTCATGAGCCGCCCTCAGGCATGCCTATGTAACAAACTGGGACTATGCGTCAATCTTCAACCGACTTAAGGGGACAGAAAATTGAATTTGTCAAGAGCATCGTCAGTACAACCGGTGGTACCAGACGTGATTGGAATGAACTTATTCACAACAATATGAAACAAATTCAGCGTGTGATTGACTGCAACTCAGTGTAGTGCGACAACTCCACGTCATTTTGGCTAGATGATTGTGAATATAGTACAGAGTTGACGATCAGGTCACGGAATCAGGATTGTGGTCCAGAGCACACAACGTATGGATTAAAGCAAAACAAAGGATTGCTGTACTACGTAGTGGTAATCACAGCGTGGGGATCATTAAGCGGGACGAACATCTCACAGAATAGGGCCGTCGGAGTTCGCAAGGTTTTAGGAATGCAGTGGCCTCTCGCACTTCTTCAATATCACAGAGTAGCTCGTTCATCTTTTGGTGTGGAGGTGAGATATGTGATTTCATTGACAATGTTGGATGCAAAGCTAGAGCTGCTTAACTCGCATACACGGATATCGCGCGTTAGTGAACCATCATCTGAGGTCAGCGTTTCAATTTCTTAAGTAGCTGCATCAGTGTGCGTGCCTTTTCAGGATTTTTGAATGCTCGACTTTCTTCAGTAATTTTGGCTGTTTAAGCTAGACGTAGCTGTAATCGAGCCTCATGTATCCGTAGTTCTGTACTGAAGCTGTTGATCCTGTGGTATATTGCTTGCACTTGTTGATTTCAATCGTTGCTGTAAGCCTGGTCCTTTGTACAGACGCATTTATAGCGCGATCACTGAACGCCTACGCAAATGTCTCAATTCAGACCCAACGAACTACTTCGCTATTCACGATTACGTCTTCGGGCAAGTAAAGGTAGCCCAAATTCACTTTAGTGATTACAACACAAGAACCTAAAACCATTTTACTCTACTATACTAACCCCAATTTGGATCTCCTACATGATGCCTATCGCACGCTTATGACATTGAAAGACTAGTCATCTTCGACTGCCGGTGTTCAAAACGCATCGCCTGTACTATATGGAACCACCGAGTGGCGTTTGTTAGATTCCTCACCGGCCACTAATCGCCCTACTCCCTGGACTGTCGCTTTGGATCCACCCTCTCGCTCAAAAGTGCAACTTGGGATCCGAATGCTGGAGTTGAATAAGGCTGCGAAACCAGATGATCATCCGCTAGTCCTCTTCGAATTCAGAGACCTGTTCTTTTGATGATTTACATGGGTTACTAGTGAAACTGTGGGAACAGGAAACTGTCCCAACCGACTGGAGCCGCTCCGTTATTGTCCCGATCTTCAAGGGACGTTCACCTTCGGAATACAGCAACTATAGAGGAATCAATCTGATCTCCATCGTCTCCAAATTGCTTGCCGCTGTAATCATAGATTGTCTGGCACTCGTGGAAGCCAGCTTCGTAAGGAGCAAGCCGAGTTTCATCGAGGTCGGCGCTGCATCGATCATATCTTCACTTTGCGTCAATTGTTGGAGCACCGTCACATATATTGACGGCCCACCGTTACGTGTTCCTCGACATCTCAGGTATCTTTGATTCAGTGGGTCGATGTGCCCTTTGAGACTGTCTACTCAGCAAAGAAAAATGTAAATATTATCCGAACGGTATACGCGCGTAGCTCTGGCAGTGGGATGGCTTACAGAAGGCTGTCACCGCCCTTCATTATCTTCACCGGTGTAAGACAAGGATGCCCGCTGTCACCTTTCCTCTTCAACTTCGCTATTGACGAAATCATGGAGATCGCGCTCACAGGACACAACTTAGAAGGCGTGGAGCTGCTCTCAGCTAAAGCACTTCTTGATTTTGAGTATGCTGACGACATTACGCTCATCTGTGACAGCTCGCAAACGTGCCAAGCTGCACTGCGTAGCTTAGCACGGGCTGTCAGTCGTTTGAGGTTTTAATTTGCACCCTCGAACTACGGAGCTTTCCTCCAAAATTGGCAGGGACCACCTCCTGCGCTGACCCTTGGTGGTAATCAGCTAGAAGTCGTTCAAAAATCCAACTACCTGGGCAGTTGCATCAACGCCGGTGTAATCGAGCACGACGTCACGAACAGTATAGCAAAAGCTTGAGGCGCTTTTGCTAACTTTCGCCACCTATGTTGCCTGCGCGACATCACTCTCGCCCTGAAGGGTAGAGTGTGCAATGCAGCCGTACGTTCGACTTCACCAAGAAAACGTTCGAATGTCTAGATATTACGACAAATATGTTCTAGCGCTTAAATGTGCATACCGGAAGCGATTTTGCATAAGCTAATAACGGGCGAAAGCTAATCGCACAGAATAATGCAGATTCATGTCAACCTCATGAGATGTAACACGAGCCACTTATCTGGTCTTGAACTGGTGTCATATAGTGTCCTATCGATGTTGAGTAACGCAACTAGAGCCGAGTACTTCCTTTGGAGAGGGATGTTATTAAGCGAAAAGGACATGAAAGGAGTTAGTGAGAAGACAGGTGGTAAAAACGAACCTGTGAAGTTATGGTTAAAGGGGCGAGATATAGGTGGCTCCGTTATTTAATGTTAGTTATTACCGGCTCACGATACCGCACTGCACACCTGATTTCCCTCCTTAAGTACCATCATCGCGTAGATAGCGGGAATGTGAGCAGGCGACACCTGGGATACATTTACTTCAAATGCTGGCCCGGTGATTGAATTCGTGAAATTTCACCACAGTTTGGAGGCCCAGATTGAGACTGAAAGTCGCACTCTTAAACAAGCTCTACGCCGCCGTTCACTGTACTAGCGCAAATAAACTCAGAGGTACTATCAGTCTTTAGATCATCTGCCAACTGGAAGTGTTTGTAGTAAATATCGCACAGCTGTATTGAGAATAGTTAAGGACCCTGTACAGCGTCATTCTCCTGGCTTGTGTTCCCTTATATAATGCCTAGCTTTTGAATTCAATGTGCTAGAAGTTAAATTAGGTAGGCAAATGTGTACTGAATCCAAATACGGTTAGCTTAGTTATGGATCGGTCTTGTGACATTCAATCGAATTCACTTTACACATCAAGTCAGACGGCTTATCACTCCTAACCCACGGTATAGCGATCTAAACAGGTATTTGACAAAATCCAAGTGGCATGTTATGTGACAGCTTGCAATAAGCATAAAGTCAGCGGTTTTGACTTGCATGTGTCTCCGACATGGATAGGATATAAACTTGAATGATTAAACGGCAAATTTTGCATCTTGTACGGGGTCAGTTTCACGATGAGTGATAGACCTATCAGTTTGACTGGATTGACATGATGCCAACTTCAGAGCCGGTTCAAGAAGATCCAAACACATTAACTGGCTTTAACTATTCTCAGGCTTTATCGGAACTGGTGCTCACTCACGCGGTAGGGTGGTTTTATCATGAGAACTTGGCCCAAGTGTCTCTCGGTGCAAATGAACAGTGGCGTAGACTTTACAGATCCCATAGGTTGGTAAGTAAAAAAATTACAAGTTCAAAGGTGGATAAAATAGCATGTCCATCAGTTGAGCGACAGAGCAAAAGCATATCAGAAGCAGGGAATGAGATTACACCACGCTAAACGGAATAATAAGATAGTATGGTCAATGCACATTGTAAGGAACAATAGGATTGCTCACCAGTTTCACTGCTTTACGTGCGTCAGTGCGGATTATGATTCCAATGAAGCTATTTTACTGCAATACATTCCAGAGAATCCATTCATGTGATAAAGTCTAAAGAGATGAGCGCGATATATAAACGCTTTTTTGAAATTAGCTAACTTAACAGACAAGTAACTTCTGAAGTGCAATCCAGAGTTTGCAGACCGCAAGGGTGAAGCAAGTTCGTCGACAAACTATACGACTGTATTGTTGACTTACTTTCAAGCTAATGCCTCTCATGTTGATTTTCTCGCTGAGTTTCCACAGGTGACGACAAACGTGCATGGGATCGTTCAGTTTTTGTTATATCAATATTAGGTATCCACGTACCCGCCGGTAGCGTCCACTGCAAGTTTTATCAGACATTCCTGGTGCTGAAGGTGTTGTAAACGCTTTACATATTTCGTTTCCCAACGTTGTGGGATCTCGAGCGCTGCGAAGCCACATTTGTCAAGCTGCATGGCGTATTCAACATGTGGACGCACTAGGCATTTAACTACAGAGAGGTGGATGAATCCATACTTCCGAGTGACAACTGCAACAGACCAACATTCTAGTTACTTCATTTTGAAGCGGACTCAGACTATCAGGAACAGCCGAGGTAGTCCTGCGCGAGCACATCTAGGTTACATTCCTAAGAGGTGGTCTGCAGATCGTGCGTACAATGGAACAGTGATATAATACTGGTTTAAAAGAGCCGAGGCCTGGCATTTCTCGTGGGATTCTTAGTATAAGTTACCTAAGTGCAAACACGTGACAGTAGACTAAGAGGTGCATCCACGTTAACACACATGTTTATCTGTCCACCCCGGTTTCGTGTGGTTGGTGGACAAGATGTTTATCTGCGTCTTGTCGTTACTCAATGGGCGGAATTCAAATCTCGTGGTGCAGATGGTGTAATGAATCGTCGAGTCATTTTTAAACTATAGGTAGCGTGGGCGCAGAAGTGATCAAAGTCAGAAAGGATTCCAGGGCCGACACATTCGAAGAGACAAATATTTCTAGCGGTGCACGGTTTCAGCTGGTGACTACTCAGTTGTGTGTTGTGGCTATTTCAGAAGGTGGCGGCAAACGTCACCGCAATTTTCCACTATCCGATGCGCCAGAATGAAGTAAGGTCGTAGACGACGATAATTTCCGATGTACACTCCTAAAGTTTGCAGTGGCAGCCGGTTTGGCAGGTGGAACAATCCCATAGCAGTTTGGTTGACTTTTGCTGTGGACTCTCCAGTGTAGCCAGATCGCGTTTTAGCTACTGTTGCTACACCTTAATCGCGTACTCTGCATGGGGTCTCACCTATGCGTCGAGCATTTTTGGGAAGATTGAGAGTTCCGAATGCTCTCCGTAAGAGATCAGCTGGTTGGTTCACGCTTTTTGACACTTTCAAGGACTGCCTCGAACAGCCAACGTTGTCTTTCATCATGACTCCAAGGTCGCGCTCATGTGAGGCAGTCTTCAAGATGTGGTCTCACAGTTCATATGTGTTATTTCGCTTGTGGTGTGAATGAACCTTTTAACACTTGTCCGCGTTGAACGAAACTGGATCAGTCTTTAACCAATAAAAAGCGCGGTCTGGATATCGTAGCACCAGGTTGTGGCCTTTCCCATTATCGATCGTTTTCCATATCTTGATGTTATCGGCGTAAGGCAAAACGTTCGAATCGATGATACGCGCGCGGTCGCTAATGAAAGTCTGGAATACGCGTGGCCCTAACACTGATCCTTGTACAACGCTGCATTCCGCCTCAATAGAATCAGACAACAAACCTTGCACTCAAAGCCGTGGCTGAAGAAGAAAATTTCCGATCCATCCAAGGACATGGTTCCCAATTTCATACTTTTGCAGCTTTTGGAGACGAACGCCGTGATCTAATCGGCCGGAGACTTTAGAAAAGTCGAGGTTGATGACATCGGTTCCAGTCCCACTACCAGCTAGTGCGGTCCAACTGTTATGCGCAATCAGTAGATTGTAGTGCCGCTATTGAAACAAGTTTTGTTTCTCCGGTTCTCTAACGCTAAATCTTTCTAAATTAACCCATTAGTGCCTGAGATATGACCGACTCTATCACCTTTGAGTTCACTGGAAGGAGAATCACTTGGCTAGCCAAACAATCTTTCCATGGTGTCATCTGGGTGGTTCGAGTTTACCCCGTTCCGCGGCAGTGTTCCAGGACGAGATGGATTTTCGCCTGGTAAGCGTTCTCCTCATAAAAAGCCACCTATGTCTGTTTAACAACACGCGACTTGGCGGATGTGACTCGCCATTAACTAAAGTCACTGCCCTCCCCCATTTATCCGGATTTTAACATCGATCCACGGACGTCAACTATCTTTCCGCACGTTGGTGACGCGATCAAACAGTCAGTAAGAAGTGGCACACATGCAAATCCAGGCAACATACACACCTACGTGCATATACGGTTGGCGGCATCCGGTTTCGGATTTGCCTGTCACTGTGGCAAGCCACAGGACGCCTGCGCCTACAGAGGGACCATGGGTGGCTTGCACTGCACCACCCATAGCTCCAACCACATACCCCATATCCAGTGTAAACCCGAAGGAATAAGACCGGGAGGCATGCGGATGGGAACCACGTTTCATCAACGGAGCCGGCCCACACTCCTTCACAGGCAAACACAAGCACCCTGTTATTGGGGAATCAAGCGCACACAAAGCGGTGGCTGGACCGTAGTCCGCTCCACACTGAGTGCATGGAACCACTCTCCGAGCCTAACACGGCCATAAGGACCGTGCACCCCGTCCCCTCCAGCAACGACCAACTGCCTCCTGGAGCCAGTATGGACGATGTAGTGGGTGATAGACAGGTAGGCACCATGTCAACATGCACATCAAGCGCAGCCACTCCGGGGATGTCAAACAACAGCCAATCACTTGAGAGAAAGCTAACAAAGAAAATAACTCGATCGATGCATAAGGAAACGGTGACATAAACCTTAAGTTAATGAGCATATGAAATAAGTTGTTTACAAACGAATCCGAGATAAGTTCACGAGGTCAGAATGGATACTTTACGGAAATGCCACGAACACAGAAATGTTATGGAAATCGAATACAATTGGCTTAAGCGAGGTGTGCAAGTTAATGGAATAGAGTACAGGTAGACATTTATGTGAGAAAGAAAAGCATTTCGGCAAAATTGAAAACCTACCACCTGAAATAAATAGACTTAACATGCAAGCACGCGGTTAGTAAATCGAATGCAGCGTACCTACAAACGCTGCGCCGGTTCTGAGTACTTCTCTGCAGAACTCGTCGTCGCATCTGTAGTGGTCCCGAGTGGCCTCGCTCATTTCTCACTAGGCCTGCCTGACTCAGGCACTCGCGACCGCATGTGCTACAGCACCATGCGCTCGATGTTATGGAGTACAACCCATCGGTGCTTGCCGCTTCTCTGCATGTATGAGGTCTTTTTCCGCACTTCGGCAACTGCCTTCATGATTAGATCGCGCCATACACGCCTATCAACCGCCTTCGATTCCTATGATCTGCAATCAAGATTAGAACGTGTGAGGCTCACTTTAAGCATGTCCTGGTAACGTAACTTTGGTTTCCCCACGTGCCGCTTCCCAATACTCAGCTGACCATATAATAGCTGCTTCGGTATCCGAGTCGAATCCATACGGCTCACATGACCGACCCACCTCAGGTGTCTCAGTAAAACTATACAGTCCACTGCAAACATCCAACTTCGGCGCAACACTTCGGTGTCTGCAACTCTGTCACCCCAGCCGATGCGCAAAATCCGTCGCAGACACTGCTGATGGAACCGCTCGAGATATCGCACATCCCGACGGTACATCGTCCACGTTTCACTGCCGTATAGAAGAACGGACAGCACCATGGATTTGTACACCTTCAGCTTCGTGCCAATGGTAAGCTGATGGTTGTTCCACACTCGGTACTCAAGCTTCCCGAATACCGCCGTTGCCTTCGACACGCGGATACACAGCTCAGTGTGTAGCTGCTGATCAGTCGACATCACACTCCCAAGGTAGCTGAAACGGGAGGTGGTTTCCAATACTTCAGCACCAATGCTGATTCGCGGCAATATTGAAGATTGCACCTTCGGTGAAGGCTGAAAAAGACAGACAGTTTTGCTTGTGTTGATGGTGAGCCAAGATTTTGCCGCTGTCGAAGCCAGAGCACTAGTCATGTGCTGCAACTCATCCGCGCTGTGTTCAAAAAACGCACAGTCATCAGCAAACAGCAACATACGGATAGTTGTCTCACAGACTATAATTCTCGCACCGAAACGACGGATGTTCAGCAACCCAACATCAATACGGTGCTCCACAAGAACACCGTAAGCACAAGCCGCCTCAAAAGCAAAAGACATCATTGCATGAAGATATATATTAAACAGGGCAGGAGCTAAGACACAGCCTTGCTTCACACCAGAGACAACTGCAAAGTCATCTGAGGTCTCTCCACTCAGCTGCACCCTCGCTCGCATATCACTGTGCAGACATTCAATTAAACTTACAAACTTACGCAGGCAACCAAACTTACCCAACACCAGTCGCAATGCCTCGCGGTTCACCGTACTAAATGCCTTGATGAAATCAACATAAAGCGAGTACAACGGCTGGTGTCGTTCTCTGCACTTCTCTTGCAACTGACGAGCCGCAAACACCATATCGATGGTGCTGCGACCCGAACGGAATCCACATTGCTCTTCCGCCATGTTAGGTCCCACAACCTGACTGATGAGGCGGTTGAGCAGGATTTGGGCAACCACCTTGCCCACACAACTCAGCAAGTTGATGCCACGATAATTCGTGCAACATTGCTTGCTCCCTTTGCCCTTGTACAGTGGTAGCACAAGGGCATCCTTCAGCTCAGGAGGCACCTCCTCCTCAATCCACACGCGTTGCACCAAGTGGTGCAGCGTAGTCACCAACGCGGGTCCGCAGTATTTCAATACTTCAAGCGGGATCTCGTCGGCCCCGGCACATTTTCCGTTTCGCAGCCGAGCAAGTGCTCTCTGCGTCTCAACCCGTGTCGGCGTGTCCGCCAGACTCGTCTTCACATGGTGCTGCTTGAGGCCGTTCAATGTAGGCCAGTCGATCTGTGAATGGTTGTTCAAGAGACAGACAAAGTGTTTTCGTCAGATCTACATTATGTCTGCAGTCTATGTGCAGGTAGCGCCCGAACTACCATCGATCAGCGTCTTCAGCGGCTCCAATCTCGGTCCATACACCGCCTTCAAGGAGTCAAAGAATTCCTTGTGTTGGCGGCGTTCGGCGTAGCATTCTATATGTCTCGCCTTCTCCGTCCACCATGCATTTTTAATGCGACGGAGCTCTCGGGTTAGTCGCTGTCGAAGTTTGCGAAACTGACTACTCTTTCCCAAGTCACTGGGGTCTGCCACATGTGCAGCAAATGCTACATTCTTCTCCGACACCAATGCGCCGGTCGTCGCATTGTTGTCATCAAACCAATCAGGCCGCTTACGGTTTGCGCGCCCGATGGTCTCCTCGGCAGTAGCTGTCAACTTGTCGCGAATGTGGTGCCACAGGTTGCCCACTGTGGCTATGCATTCCACATCACACATGCGTGCAGCCATCGCCTTCTCCAGCTCAGTACGTTTCTCCACAGTACCGAGGGAGAGAATGTTAAATTTACGCCGACTCACGGCGGGAGTGCAATACATAGATTTACGAAAATATATGTACAGTTTGGTCCGCACCAACTTGTGATCAGTGCCACACTCAGATCCACGCAGTACGCGTATCATGCGCACTTCACGCATATTAAGCTGACGTACGATGATTTAGTCGAGTGGGTAAGCGTGACCACTTCGTGGGTGCGTCCAAGTCGCTATATCACTCGCATTCAGTGCAAACCGAGTGTTCGTTATCGTCAGACTGCGAGTGGCACACAGTGAGAGCAGCGTGTGCTCGTTCGCATTCGCTGAGCCAATGCCATGCGAACCGATAACATCTGTCCACGCTGATGCATCACGCCCAACGCGCGCGTTGTAACCACCCAGCAGAAATAGTCGGTCGCTGCTCGGCACAGACCGTATCACGGAGGATAGCTCAGTGTAAAATTGATCACGCGTGTCATCATGGTAACACATGGTCGGAACATACGTGCTTATAAAAGTGGCAAATCTACCACTTCCGAGTCGTAGGCGAACAGTCATCAGTCGCGCGCTGATGCCCGTTGGTTCACCCACCAGCTGGCCATGGAGGCGATCGGATATTGCAAATCCGACCCCATGATCACGTGGTGCTGAGACGGCGTTGCCCACCCTGTAGAATGTGTAGCTAGCACCTGCTTCATGCAACTTACCTTGCTCAGCGAGCCGGGTTTCACTGAACACCGCAATATCGATGTTGGAGCGCGCCAGCTCCATCGCGACCAGTGCAGTGCGTCGCTCCGGGCGCTCGCTAGAGTTCCGGTCCAGTAGTGTGCGCACGTTCCAGCACCCGATGCTGAGTGCTTTGCGCGCAGGCATATGATTGCATTGGTGGGCAATCGCACGCGAGGTGGTCGTTGTGCTTCGGAGGTTTGCTTGAGGGAATCCACTCGGAGCCTTTGGCTCAATAGCCTTACCCACAAGGCAGTGGGTTGTTTGGAGATTTGCTTGAGGGACTCCACCCGGAGCCTTTGGCTCAATAGCCTGACAGACAAGGCAGTGGGGAGCAGATCCAGCTCGGGAATGTGATTGCAGAGACAGATGGGGATCTGCTTAACGGCCATGGCGGGTTTGCACCAATTTGACCAGGGGCTGCGTGGCTTGAGGCGGGCAGTAGCAAACCATTGAATACCCGGAGGTGTCCTCCCACCGTCAGAGACAATGCGTGGCACTCGTGCTCTACACCAATCGAGCTGTGAGCTTATAACCCGTAAACTTGTTGTCTCCCATGGCTAGATTTTACGGGAAGAGGGCCATCGACCACTTCCTAACCTCCGAAGAGGATGGACTAAGATACTGCCAGGGCGCCTACACCAGACAGGAGAACGACTCGGGTCCTCAGTCAAAGGCTTCGATTAAATGAACACCCGAAAGGCAGCGGGTCTAGCACATGGTCAGTTCACTGACTCATGCGGATTGGTGTCCTGGATCTTAGCAGGGAGAATGGCGTAACCCAAATCCCACCCAGCGGTCGCCACGAGGAGGCGCCCAGGACATGAGCAAATGGCACAACAGTAGCAGCAGTGGGTAGACCATCTGTCAGGATCTAGCCACCACCAGCCTCAGCGCACCATAGGCTCTCCCGCTACGTGCATATATACACTCACAAATATACATTAACTGCTATGGCTAACATGTATTTGTGTACATTTCCCCCTCACTCGTTGTCCTCTTCTCATGATCAGGTCTCTATAGGCGTACCTCACGTTGTCGAGAATATAATATTTTTTAGTTATTTATACTTAGAAAACTGAAGGACTACCACCATTTATACTGTTAGTTATGATGGGCTGCTTCCACATGGTAAGTATCTACCGTTCATCCAACTACCTTTTAAAAATTTGGATACAGACTCGGCTAGCCTTTTCATTGCCATCTGCAGTACTTTCGAAGGAATGTTGTCAACACCGGGAGAACTATGGGTGTGTAACTTTAGCAGATTCCTCAAAACGGTCGCTGAATTAAAAGTGAGGTTAGATCTGTTACACGAAGTATATCAGTGAGAACAACGTGGAAACCTATATCGTTACACATTACGTTATCCTGTCCAACCTCCTTCAAGAAGCCGCCCGATGTCGGCTGGATGTTGTTAGTCACCCAATTCACTGAGCTAGTGACAAATGCGTCAGAAAGCAAGGTCCTTCGCGCGAGGCAAGTGAACTGGTTCCTGAGGAGTCGTACTAGAAGATGCATGGTCTTAAGGGATTCAGCGTGGCGCGCTTACTAAGTCTGTCCAAGTAATCTGACTGGAGTGCTTACACAACTCAACGAAACCACTGCGTTAAGTTGATCCGCGAATACAAACTCCAGCACCAACCGAACTTAGCGACGAACTTCAGTACAAATCCCAACTTGCTGTGTAGACACCTCAACAAGCTCCGCAGGGTGCAGCGCGGGATCCCGGTTTTACGTCCAACAGACGGTCTTGCGCAAACTGCACAAGATGCAGCCAACCTGCTTGGCCAACACTTCATCCATATTTTCCGAGTAAACATTTCATCCGCTTTTGACGCAGGTTCCATCGCCACCAGGGTTAAACCACGTCTTGTTCACGGCAGCCAATGTGATGAAAACGCTAATCTCATTACGTGTGTACAGCTCATCTGGCGTGGAGGACTACAAATCAAAGGCCTTGAAGACAGCGGCCATGAACCTTGTCGAACCATTAGCTCGATTCTTTCAATGTTGTCTCGACGAAATGCAATTCCAACAATTTGGAAACATGGACTAGTCCCTCCTATTTACAAAATTGGTAATCGTTCTGAGCCCACGAACTACCGTCCAATCATTTTCCTCCCAGTTTTATCCAAAGTAATGGAACATATAATTGCAGAGGCGCTCATGGGATATCTTGAGAGCAACATCCTAGTGTCACAGCAACACGGATTCAGCCAAAATCGATCCTGCACTGCTAGCCCGATCAAGCTGGACAGAGTAAGCCGATACCAGGGTGGGAGTTGACGTTGTCTTCTCGAAAGCGTTCGATCGTTCGGACCACCGCATTCTCTTTCACAAGCTTCGAAGCTATGGAATCGGTGACCCTATACTCGATTGCATCTGCAACTGTCTCGCTCAACTTCAGCTGGATGCGAGAGTCCGCAGCTCCATTTCCGACCCAATTGACGTCCAGTGTGGTTTGCCCCAAGGATCGGTACTGCGGCCACGTTTATTCCCAACATTCATCAACGACCTTGCCAGTGTACTGCAGTTGAATTCCTTACTATTTGCATATGGCATCAAAATTTGGCGTGACATCAGGACATCGGATTATCACATGGCGTTGCAGAGCGACCTCGACAGGGCTTACGCGTGGTCATCCGACAACCGGCTCCAGTTCAACGTGACCAAGTGCAAAGTCGTGAGCATGCGCCATCAGCTTGTCTATGAATATCGACTTGGGGACCAGCAGTTTCAACATGCTTCCCAAGAAAACGACCTCGGGGTGATCGTGCAGGACGACCTTGGTTGCTCGTGACAAGCTGAAAAGGCATCAAAAAGAGCCAGTCAACATCTTGGACTCTTACGGAGGGCTTTCGGCAAGTTTGAGCCATCAATTTTTCCGCAAATGCTGAAAGCCTACGTGGGGCCTCACGTGGATTATGCGATCCAGGCCTGGCGTCCCTGGCGCAAGTGCGACGTCGAGGCACTTGAAGCTCCACAATGTAGAGCGACCAAACTCGTTAGAGGAATGTTTCATCTCTCCTACCAAAGCAGATTGCCCTCCCTGAGAGTGTACAGTGATGAATACCGACCTCAGCGAGGAGACCTAATTATGGTTACTTAATACTGACGAACCAAGCTCACCCATGTCTCAATCTGTTGCAGCTGAGCCAAAATACCAACCTGAGAGGCCATCAGCTCAAACTGGCTACGCACTACAGTCGACCTGATTGTCAACGCAACATTTTCTCGCTCCGTGTGTCCCGTGCCTGGAATACCCTTCCGACTCACGTTATCCTTGCCCCTACATTAACGCTTTTCAAAAAGCGCCTTGATGAAACGCTATTAAACTTGCATTACTTGATATAGTCCGTTCCACTTGGAGGACGAAACAACGCAAACATAAACACGTGCTTAACGGCTCTCTCCGCCGCGTGGTGGTGAGGATACATGCAAGAGTGTCATGTGAGTAGCCTGGATGTATGTAAACTGGATTAGCATACCACATCTGTTAAATAAAGAAACAAACGTGTGAGCGTTTTCTTTTCCTTGTTTGTTTCTCACGCACTTACTGAACTATAACAGCTCTCTATAATAGTTTGCGTGTGCACATACCATTCTCACTGCAGACTATTGTTAGGCAGTAGTGAATTTACTCTGTGGACGCTTGTAATGGCGATTTACTTATTCGATGATCTTACAAATTTTAATTGTTACTCTAACCACCCCACAGGACTTGTCAAGCACATGCATTTTTACCCGTGGTAAATCATTGTTAATTGTTCATAAATACTGGTGGTCCTAATGATCGCATTAACCAAGGTTCACTTCAATGTGAACCGCGGTCTACATTGAGATTGCGCGTCGCAACCCACTCACACAATGAATACTTAAAAATGATCATCCAATCAGTCGGTAACTGTTGCGACAAGCGTTGCCCGCCGTGATCCGGTAACAAACGGGGTATAAGTTTCGGTTAATATTCCGAATGTTCCGGGTTCGAGTCCTGCTATCTCTACTCGTTGATATCAAATAAAGTCGAAACGCTCCGTAGCGCAAAGTATTTTCGGGCGGGCAATACCCATTTTCCATCTATCTAGATGTTTTGCAGGGCTTGATACTCTCACTCCTTCTATTCTCTTTATATGTCGGAAGTCTCCCCATAGCATCAACATTTGTTGGATGCGAATATGCTGGCTATGTTGTCTTAGGGTGCAGATTTCCCACCACTGATACGTCTGCGCTTCAAGGTGGTTTAGTCGAACTTGTGAGTTGGTCCTCAACCAGCTCTCTTAACCTTAATGCTTCGAAATGTACTAAACATTTTCCTTTCTTCGCCCATATTAATTGCAAATACTTTTAGATGCTTCTCCTCTATTACCTTTGGAGGACAAAACCATTCCTATTTCATCCGCTGTCAAATATGGTGTCTATTTTTCACTAAACCTCTCCTGGTCCATGCAGGTTTTGGAGACCTTTCATAAGTTCAAAATGTTATCATTTTACGCTTTCCGACAAGTAGTTCTCCATACGACGAAGTTTAATTTTGCGACTTGTAACTGCATGTACACTACCCCACTGGTTTCACTGCTTTTCAGGAATCTTCCCTGGACTACTGCAAGGGGACTATTTTTTGACTGTATGATCGATTAAACATATTTCCAGATGTGGTGGCTAGCCGAGAGATTCCATAACTGATTTTATTGCTCGCAAGCATTTCGAGGCTTGCATGAACTTTTCTCCTATGGTTTTACTTGATCGCTCTCATCAGCTACCTAATGCTCTCTCACATCCGTTGTTTGTTTCACACACGCTCAAAATTTGGGATTTTCTTCTCTCGCAATTACTCGTATCGAAACACAATCTTGGCTTCTTTGTCACGCTTTCTTGTCGATCCTATGAAAGTCACAAATGCTTTGCGCATGCGGTTGATTAGATGACATCCACCTACATTTAAATAGTTAATTCTTCATTTTGTGTTTATGTGTTTTTATCTGGTCGCATTGATTTAGTGTGTCCGCAGTGATGGTATAAACGCTGATAATGCACCTATTTAGGTGTATAAAGCCTATTTTGTCTTGAAAAGTTTTTAGTTTGACGGATTCCCGCGAATCTATGCGAAGGTTTTGGACCACAAAGACGCAGACTGACAGTCTACACAAAGAGGACTAAACGAATTACTTTGTCCCATATGTTTATCTTATCCGAAACGTCTGCCAGACTTTAAAAATATCATCTTTTTTGTAGCAAACAAATAAATTGACGAGCTGTAAAGCGCTTTATTTCCGCCAATTGGAAATCGGGAAGTGCATGGATGAAGGAAAATTTTATACAAACTACATTGCAGAAATTACGTAAAAGTTATGTCGGCCATACAAGGCGATAATTGGCAACAATGATACAAGAACACGAGAGAGCCGGTGAGAAGCATTATGCATCATTCCTAATCTCAGTGGAGTGGACGAAGAAGGATACAAGTTTGATTTCGTCACAACGGAAGTGTTGGCATGGGGAGAAACAAAAGGAGAGTGGAAGTTGATAAAAGTTCGGTTCTCTACGAAGAATTCAGTCGATACGAATGTTGACATCGACCCAGTATACCTACCACTCCGACAGAAAAAAATCTGACGAATTTCGGGACGCCGTTTGTGCAAAAACAATCTAATACCTAGCGAACGGATATCATAATCACTGTTAGCCTATCTGTTGAACTATACATTTCATACGCCCCTGGAACTGCGGTAGTCTCCCCACATCGGAACACTGTCCTTGCAGACAATCAAAATCTTTGCAGCCTTATTGCGCGCCTTGGCGAACAACCGGTCAGAATATGGAACACTTAATATCGTTCGTAAACCCCATAATGGCTCGCTCGGTAACTGGTAGTCTTTATTCCTGGATTTGCCTGGTACGATTCTTCGTGATCAAGTTACAGTCAACTCAACAATCATGATGTTACTTCGATTGGCGAAGAAATAAGCGATTTACTGAAATCAGCGAACTAACAAGTATTCGTTTTACTTTACCTTCTTTAGCGACAGAACTATGAAGATAAATATCAAGACTTTTATACAACCCCGAATAATTATTCTGCAGAACTAATGAGCCATACAAATCAATTCTTTTCGTGTACCTGGATTATGTTAACGATTTTTGACTTGAAACTAGGGCGAGCCATTATGTTTACGCCGCAATCCGCCCATAAACGAGGTAGACCAATTGTCATCTAATCGGAAAAAGTGTCGGCTTTAGTCGAATATGATATGCATGACATTTACAATGATTTAGTTTTTCTAAATAAAACCAAAGCTGGCTGCATAAAACCACATTGAAAACGCAAGATCCGGCAAAAAGGAGCTACCAAAACGAAGGGCAATGTTCTCTAGAGTAGTATGAAGTTGGGGTTACCACCAAAATCTGCATCTTCGAAAGTAAGATAACTGAACTGAAGGAAGTTCTCAACTTACATAGGTGTTTGAGTAACTGATATCAGTATCAGACTCAGTGCACTTATAGCGGCAGTCCGGGTTTCAGGTCAGGAAGGCAGATTGCATGAAGGGGAACGTTTATTTTGTACAGTATAAGGTTCCCTGATGACCTGGCTATAAAATCGACACAATGGACGATGGAAAATGGTATAGTGCAGATAAACGAGGGCTTGACAATCCCGTGGGATGGTTTTGTGCATTACCAAAGTTCAAGAAATCCAAGTAACACTAAAGTAAAACGCCCATTTGTGGACTAACGATATTATCCACATTGACACAAAGGTATATCCGTCTACCCCGATTTCGGGGGGTTGGTGAGCACAATGTTTGTCTGTGTCCTGTCGTCACTCAACAAATAGAAATCAGCTCAACTAATGTAGGTGGCGTGAAGCATCGTCAGGTCGTTTTTTAAAAAGGATAGTATGGGTGCGGAAGTGGCAAAAGTCGAAAGAGCGTTCCATGGTTGACAAACTCGAAGGAAAAATTAATTTAAACTTTTGTGCCCCCAGACATACTGGCAACCAACTTCATTACGTGTAGCAATTCGAAAACCTATATAACCAAACGAATGGGTTAACCGCGAAGTCTAATATGGATTTCGAGCGCTTTATTTGTTTCTTGGTACATTGTTGCTACCAATATCTTAAACATCCTGTTCATAATCGTGCCATTAACAAGAAAGCAGCTAAATGCGCTGAAGAAGCTTAAACGAAATGAGGAGGCCATTCAGGGTAAAGCGGACAAGATTACCGGGTTTGTATTACTAAACAGAAAAGACTATATTGATAAACTCACAACAACTTTGAACGATGAGATGAAATTTTCCTGCAACATGTGGGAAGTTGACCAAACGGAACAGATTGAAGTCAAGTCACTACAAGCCTCCAACAACTTCGGGCCAAGGGGTACATTACCGATGCCTTGTATTACAGTCTTAAACCTTGGGGCAAAAACCTTCCGACACTTTACGTCCTGCCAAAAATCCATAAGGCCGGCTCGCGCTTCGTCCTTCGATAAGTTTAAGTCGCTGCTGAAGTCGGATCTACGGCCTACTCACTATGACCCGAGGCTGGAAATTGTCGTGTTGGTGGATGTTTCCAGCTATGAAATTAGAGCAGTCATTTCCCACCATTTTCCGGACGGTTCAGAAAACGCTGTCGCACACGCTGCACGAGCTCTTACGGCATCTGAAAAGAATTCCAGTCAGATTGAGAAGGAAGCACTGATTATCGTCTTGATTGTTCAGAACGTTCACAAAATGTTATACGGACGACGCTCCAGGCTGCTAACGAACCATAAGCCGCTTTTCTCAATTTCGAGGTCCAATAAAGGTATGTATGTCGGCGTACATAGCCAGTCAATTACATCGATGGGCAACTTTGCTCTTGGGTTGTGATTTCACCATGAAATAATTATCAACAGCTTCTATCGGACAAGCAGACGCCTTACCAAGACTAATCGATACCGGCAGGCGCGAACCCGAAGACGCAGTCATTGCCGCAATCACAGCTGAAACAGATGTCAGGTATATGGTGCATGATGCCATTCACAATGCCAAGGTGGTTCAGGGGGCCACAAGACGTGGTCCGCTGCTACAAGAAGTCCTGGCCTACATTAAACATGGCTGGCCAAGGAGATGTCCAAAAGAAGAACTTGTCCAGTTTTACACGCGACGCGATTCTTTGTCAGAAATTGACTCCTGTCGGTTCTTCGCCGATCGCATCATCATACCTGAAGCCCTGCGGAAAAATGTTTTAAGGCAACTACACATAGATCATCCAGGAATTTCCCGAATGAAGGCGTTGAATCGGAGATACGCCTTTTGGCCGAAACTTGACAACCAACTAGAGGACATTGGCCGTACCTGTTTAAGGTGAGCGTATGCCTACAAGATGCCGGTACGCACCACACTGCAGTCTTGGTCCACGCCAAAATCACCATGGTCAAGTATTCATGTGGATTTTTCGGGACGGCTTGAGGGAGTTTCGTTCCTTATAGTTGTCGATGAGTAAACTAAGTGTCCGGAAGTACCCATGATGCAGAACGTTTCAACAGCTGATACACTACTCACATTGAGACGCATTTTCAGCCAGAATGGCCTACTAGAAATCATTGTGTCAGATAACGGACCGTAATTCACGTCTCATCAATTTGCTGAGTTTTGTGCACACAATAGAATCGAACATCTGAAAACTGCACCATATCACCCACAATCTAATGGACGGACCGAGCACTTTGTGGATAGAATAAAACGAGCGCTGTTGCGATCTAAAGGAAAGGGTCTCTAGAAGAAAAGCTAAAGACATTCTTACTGAATTTTGCAGAAAGTAGAAGTCACGATTAAAATTCACGCACAATAATGCGCCTCGACGGGGAATCGAACCCCGGTCCACGAATTTCTGGTCCGCTGCTCTACCACTGAGCTACCGAGGGCTGACGATTAGGTGCGCAAATTTTAACACATGACTTCTGCTTGGTGCGCGACGTATTGCCAATGGACTCACAGTACCTGTCCTGGTGTTGCAGATTGGCTCACTCACCCGTCACTTCCCAATGGGCTGAAGTACCTGTCCTTCGAATGTCCAATGGGCGAGAGTAGATTAATTTTACCCTACTCACAAGCATCCAAAATTAATCTACTCTCGCCCATTGGACATTCGAAGGACAGGTACTTCAGCCCATTGGGAAGTGACGGGTGAGTGAGCAATCTGCAACACTAGGACAGGTACTGTGAGTCCATTGGCAATACGTCGCGCACCAAGCAGAAGTCATGTGTTAAAATTTGCGCACCTAATCGTCAGCCCTCGGTAGCTCAGTGGTAGAGCAGCGGACCAGAAATTCGTGGACCGGGGTTCGATTCCCCGTCGAGGCGCATCATTGTGCGTGAATTTTAATCGTGACCTACTTTCTACGAACTTTACCCTACTCACAAACATCCAAAATTAATCTTTTTGAATTATCGAGTTACTCCGAATCCAAATGCGCTAGATGGGAAGTGGCCTAGGAAAACACTTATGGGTCGAAGACTAATAACAACTTTGGACTTACCGACCCCAAAACGCCAACCGACGAGCCGTATGGATCCCGAAATGGAAGCCCAGTACACTAGGCAGCATGGAGTGCAGCGCAGGAATTTTGAAGTTGGAGCCCAGGTGTTTGTCGTCTCTCAGCAGGGGACAAGAATCAACTGGATACCTGGAGGCGTCGTACGGCTCTGTGGTCTGGTGAAGAATGAGATCCGTGTCTGTACGCAGGTGTGGATCCGCCATCCCAATCAAATGAGGACGCGGTACATAAATAACACAATGATATCTTACACCAAGGAACTTGATTTAACTGAAATACTGGCCAATGGGAGACCGATGCATTTCACCGAATAATGAATACGGCCTTTAGAAAACCCGGGAAATGGAACACGGGGAGACCGAAAAGTAGAAGACGATTTGTTCAGCTATTCCAAGTGGACCCCCGACGGAAAGCTACACATCCCTCAGGGATCTAAAGTTTAAGAAGTGGAAGGTGTTAGGGGATGCTTAATGGATATATTTTTTGCTACAATTCTTAGTCGCCTGCTTTCGTTTTGCCATCATTTGTTTCTTGACATGTTTAAACGCATCTTTCCTTTGCTTCGGTTGGCTGGACGCTATCTCAGGGGTCTATTTCCGTTTATGCCGTTTCCTCGGGCTCACATGATTGGTTCTTTATTTTGTCACTTCTCATTCGCTCGTATTACTCGTTTTTTCCTATGATTTTCGTTGGACCAAACATGCTTTAGTAGATTTGCTACATAAACTATTGCACGTTATATAAAGAAGCAATGTTCTCATGCGAAACACTCGGTCCTGGCTCATCTTCTTGTTATTTTTGCGACCGTGGAGGCATGAACAGTCAGCGGTGACACAACACCCTATATGGTTGGTGGCATCCATTTCCGACTTCGACTGCGCTTAATGTAGGACCATGCGGGGCCTGTGCTGCGCCAAACACAACTGCACACACGCTATATCCAGCGTAAACCCGATGGAATAAGACTGGAAATTCTGTGGATGGGGGCCACCGTTGATTCGGAGCTGGCCTACACTCCTTGGACATGCACAGCAGCAGCAGCAGCATCCTGTCAATTTAAGTGGGAGACACGCGAACCAGAAGTAGTCTGGGAGGTTCCTGGGCCGTAGCCCTTTCCTCCGGGGTTGGAACCACTTGTTGAGCCTCGCACCGTCATGAAGACATTGCGCCCCTTTCCCCGGCAACCATTAACAGTCTGCTGGAGGCAATAATCAAGGTGGCACTTCTCGACAAGTAGGCACCTTGTCTACATTTACATCAAGCGCAGCCAGACCTGAGATCTCAAATGACAAGGGCCGCCAACAAGTAACAACAACGGCTCAAACGCACACGTGTACCTAGCTGCGGCGGCGATGCAGGACACGCCCCAGCTCCGCTTCATTATTGGCCCAGAATCGGAAACAGCGTATTTAACACGCGCGGACACTTATCTATCCAAACTATCTGTCTCCTTTGAGATTGGCCCCTCGTGACAACGATGGTGGATTATAAAACCGGCTAGGCTGAAACACACACGACCGCATTTGCTACAACGCCATGTTTTTGACATCGACGCACTGGACTCCATCAACTTCTGACGCTCAGGCAACCGGTGTTTTTCTGCCAGTTGCAACAGTTCATTCTGACGCAAATGGAAAACGGCTTTCTTGTTGCCATCCTATCATTGGCATCCTTCCCCTACCATTGACTTCTAACACCTGAAATCAACATTAGTTCAAGATAAACTCACGTAAAGTAGTTTCGGTTTGCTTACATTTCATTTCCCTTAACTAGTTACCTATACAGCAGGTTCTTTGGTATCCTTATTGCGTTAACGTGGCGGGTATTTTCAAGCCAACTCGGGTGTCACAGTATCAACCTGGAATCCATTCCATGGGTGCTGCTCCGACGAAGTACTTCTATGTCATGGGTACTGTCAAACCAACGGATGCACAGTATCCAACGCGGACATTGTTAATGAAATCGCTCCAGCTAACCAAAATCCTTCCGGTACAGCGTTCGAGTTTCACTGACATAGAGAACCGACAGCACCATCGATTGGATAACCAATAGCTTTATCCCAACGGTCAGCTTGTGCTTCCTTCCACAACTGATGTTCTATCTTGCCAAATGCAGCACTCGTCTTCGATACACGAGTGCACAGCTCACTTGTCATCCGCAGATCTGTTGACGTCATGCTCTTTAGGTAGCCGAATGTCGATGAAGTCTCCAAAACTTCAATGACACTTAATGATGTATCATGAACAAAACAACGCTTAACATGTCCCGCAGGATGGCGAGTGTGGCTTTTCAAAAGTAAAGTTAAAACAGCTATACATAGCGAAACCAAGGATGGTGAACTTGCTGAGCAAAATTATGCCAGACTGGGACGCTCACATATGGTTGTATGCAACTTGAAATGTCACCGTCTTTGATTTTCCCAGAAAACGAGGGTGGATTGATGCGGTTTAGTTCCCTGGGAGTGCTTGTAGCTCATGTGTGCTATCTTATATGGTATAACGTGACTAGCACATTGTCTACAAAATCTTTGAAACCAGCTAATGTAGAGCGTTAATTCCATATGTGGAAAACAAGTAGAAAGAAGAAATGCCACCTACAGTTTAGCCGGTTATATTGTTCTGCCAGTCTTATAGGGTAGCGTCTCACTCTGATGTCATGACTGAGCGTTAACACAGGGTAGCACGAGTTATTAGGGCTGCTTTAAATTTGGTAAGCTAATTTCAAAATGCTGCATGATGACGCAATACACTATATGCATAACATGATTTAACACAAGTCACAGGGATTCGGGAAAACGTAACCAAACCGCGTGCACGCGTGGAAATTGCGGAGAGTTCACAACACGCGTTACTAACATATTAGTACACTCACAGTTTAATTTCACACTTTAGTTAAAAAAGATTTGTTAAGCGTTTGTTTGTCACGTGTGATAAATCCACTGTTCCTTTGTAACCTGGAGTTATTAGCCCATGTTCCCGTGCTATGGGGTAAGTCGTTCATCAAGGCAGTGCTGGAAGAATTGCACCAAACATTCAGTCAATTCCTTAGCAGCTACGACATTCACCTTCAGGCGAATATCATCAATTCCGGAGGAGATGTGTGGGCGTGTGGATAAGTCTGGAGTAAAGAGAATACGCACAAGATTTTGTGTGATACAATACATTCCAACAATAAAACAATGATGTAGTATAGTCAAAAACCCGAAAACATTACTATTCCCGTAGGATGTCCACGGTGATGACCACCAAATGATGGAAATAAAACATAGTGCAACGATAAAAGTTTTGGTGGACTCACCATAGTTTTCAAACAAGCGTGCACAAAAGAGCCAACATTGATTGTTTGTGGTTCTACAACTTTTGTCAGCTTACATCGTCTGTCGATGTACACAGGCTATATCTCGTAATGCAGATGGGTTGATGCAATGTCAAGGGGATTTTACACAACGGTAAAGTGGGAGCAGAAACAAAGTATTTAGGGAGGACGTTCCATGACTGGCACCCACAAAGATTTGAACTCTCCTGCGACATACTGGCTGGCTGTATTGCGTGAGCAACTTGAATTAGTGGCCCCTCAGTTTCGTATTGTTGATAATTTGCAGTATGTCTACAGACGGGATTCGGTCGCCAAGTATGCGCCGATCCTTAGAGTTCTCAGGTTAAGTTGTTATGGGAGGTGGAACAATACTTTGATGTGCTTGGTGACTCTGCACTGTTGCCGCACCTTTATGTGCCAGGACTGCAAGGTCTGGATAGTGTATTCCACATGAGGCCGAACGTGTGTTAAGCAACTTCGAACAAACAGATGGATCCAACCGCCCGAATTCACTCCGCTAGATCCCCGCATGTTGGTTCTCAGGTTGATACTTTCTCAGGTTGTGCTGAGCAACCCAGATCAGCCCGTATTAATACCTTAAGATCGCGCTGCTGTTTAACTGCTTGTAGGGCGTTGTCTCCAAGCTTGTGGCTGATCGGCTGGTAACGATTGTGGACCACCTTACATTTGTACAACTTAAACTGGAGCAGATTGTAGAATGACTATTCATATGCACTTCCAAGGTCCCGTTGAAGTTCATCGTGATATCCCTGGTCGGCGATCGCCAGTCACATATTAACGTCATCATCACCATGCAAGGAATCCGAGGTGATCACACACATTATTCGGTTATTGGACAGGAGAAAAAGAAGCGACCTCAGGACTGATCCTTGTGAAATTCTACAAGCAACATGAATCGGATCAGGTTGTGCAATTGGAACTCTAACCTGCAGTTGCCGATTGTGCAGGAAAGTCCTGATCCCTCCAAGAACAGGATTCCCAACTCCATAGCTTTCAGACCTGTGAAACAGAATGCGGTGATCCAGTCGGCCGAAATGGTCGGATAACTACGGGGAAATGACGTCAGCCCATCCTCCTTTGTCGTCCGCTTCCGTCCAACTACTGTGTGCAATCAGTAAATTGGTTGTGCATGAACGATGTTAGCGGAAACCGCGCTACTCCAGTGTTATGATGTTTAAGATTATATATGCTCGACTAAAGCCTCAGCGATGATTCTCACCATCATCTTGATGAGTACACAGAGAAGAACCACTGGGAGATAGTTTGCTGGTTCCGTGAGCTTGCCACTTTTGAAAATTCCCGTGAGCAGACTATGTTTCCACATGGTAAGCATAATGTGGTTATACAAAAATCGCCGGAAAATGTGATAATGGCTCGGACAGCCTTTAGGGTACTCCGCTCAGCCCTCTCGGGAGCAAGTAATCGATTCCGGAAGAACTGTTGGTGTGCAGCTAGAGCGGTTGCTTTAAAACAGATGTGGCAGTAAACGCGATGTCAGTAACTGCTGCAATTGAGGCTATGTATGCGACTATGTAAGAATGGCTGACGTCTCGTTGGAACGTCGGAGCATACTGCATCCTTAGTGCAATGGCTGCTTCGTCAGCGCTCTGTGCCACTCTGACTGTCGAGTTAAGTGGGGATACCGCGTTTTGCTTTGCGAATAATATGAATATGCTTATATAGTATCACTTTGTTTTTGGCAAATTTGCAAGTCAAATGTTGTTGGTGAGCCACTTTGTCTTCACTGACAAGCGTATTACCTTGGTTGCGCTGGTTCACGTTGTCGCTCTAGGTTTCGGGATTATGACAGTCTCTATACGCTCGCCAAGCTGCATTACCTGACATTCATTTTCTAGTTCTGCTTCTGCTGAATGACGATGGAATGGTGTAAGAAATCTGAGTAGTTTCCGAAGCAGCTACAATCAGTTTGCTAAAACTTACAACAAATTGTAACTAGTTGTTGTCAAGAAATCCAGATAGGTCCTTGAGACCAGATGGGTCAGTGTTGTAGCGTGTGATAGCGCGTTAGTTCAGTGTGTACCTTTGGAAATTCAGCGTAGTACACCTAGTTGTAAATTATGGTAACATGATACCTTGGCCCTAGTGGTGGGTCTATTAATAGTCTGCCGATTAATAGTTCATCATCTGAAAGTACAAGGTCTACTACCGATGGTTTGTTGTCAGCATTGCGCCTGCTAGGTGATGTAATGTACTTGTAAAGCGGCATACTTGTGATAAGATGTTACAGTTCTATCTAATACTGATTATTCAAGTATGTCCATAAGCATCAGTGACTGTCTACCGGTAAACGATCATAACATTGTTGAGCGTACATTCTAAAACATTACTAAAACGCTAAAATTAGAGACCAACTACCGTCCAGTATTTTCTGTGGATTGGTCAGTGCGGATCCTATGAAGTCTTCAAAGTATAATCCATTTATCTTAACCCAGAATGAACAACTTCCTTGTGATGAATTTTACTGTCGTACTTAAATTTGCATGGAAGTCGTAGATCTACAACACACTAGTCGATTGAAGAGGATAGCCGCATCTCCAGGTATATCGAAAAAGCTAGCAACTGAACTACATAAAGTGGAGAAAAAATTCGGATAAACGAACGAGTTTACGTTACGAATGCTGCACACCAGAATCTTAACAATATTATACAATAATTATCACATAATGCTACGCTCCGATGGGGTACTAGTACTGAAGAGCTCAAACGTGACAGCCTACAGCTCAAACTTTTTGGATTGTAAGCAGAACAGGAAAGCAAGTTATATTGACTCGATGGTAAACTTCGATGGAACCGTCATAACTAATTCTTAGTGCTTATTTCCTGCTTACTTATAGTAGTAGTACGAAAGGGGAATATGAGCTCAAACTCATTAACAAAGGCTGCTGTACCCTCCGAAGCGTTGAAGTCAAACTTATGGGCATGTGCCGCCAAGGCAGATCACTTTGGACATAATGCTCACCAGCCTCTGACGACATCCCGCCAATGTTAGTGAAACACAGGTCCAGACATCCAACTGCTTCTGCTTAATCTATTTGCACTTCTGATGACCTAAGGGAAATAACCTTTGCACCCGGAAAACATCGACAATTATACCATGTTACGACTGCATTTCCACGAAAGACACAAAAAGTTACCGCCCCATCCACCCCACATCTATTTTCTCCAGAAGCATGAAGCGGTTAGTTAAAGGATGCAGAATAGCATACCTGGATTCTATAAGCTTTAGCAGTACATATTAACACGGCTTTTTAACAAACAGATCATGTCCCACCTATCAGTTAGATTATCTCCTTTATGTGACTAAAACAAGAGACGCCGGAGGTTCAGTCGTTGTAATAGTTCTTGATATCCGAAGGATTTTTGGCCGTGTCCCACACAACTTATTGCTACGAAAGTTTATGTCTGACGGTATCTCGAAAGTGCTTCAAAGCTGGTTATCTTCTTAACTCGATGGTAGGAAACGGTTAGTCAGAATTGCTAACTATATAGCAGAGGCCACCTCACATTCTGGTGGGTTGTTTCAAGCAAGCGCGCAGATCCGCTATTATTCCCTAATCTACGTTGACGATCTTCTTGATGAAACAATGTTTGGAAAGGTGTTCCTCTTCGCTGCTGATGTTAAAATTGTGCACGGTTTCATCCCTAGGCAAGTTCGTCCCAACTTAGCCGGTATTCATTCTGACTTCCCTGCATTAGAGAACTGGGGTAACTCCTGGAAGTTGCACTTCACCACTGACACGTATAACCTATTGTACTACGCCTGTGACTACACTCCCGACATTCTTAACCTAAACAACACTCCTGTTCCTGTGTGTGAAACAATCCGACGCATGAGTTTGTGATATACTGCCTCATCTAATTATCTAGAGGTAGTCATGTTTTTGCAGGCCGCTGTCAGATAAGCGATCGCCTACGTAAGCAGAATCCTTATCTCGAGAGACTCTAGACGTCAAGATTTTAAAATATGTGTTGGGCCGAAACTTGAATGTTGTTCGATTGTGCACGAAATTCCGAGAAGTGTGAATATCCAACGATCATTCACAAAGAGATGTTTGAGCGTGTCTAACCGTATGAATTACCGTGAGCCCTGCGATGCCCTGGAATTTGAGTCGCTTTAACTGCGCAGACTCAAACTTACTCCATGCCTTCTCTACCACTTACCATTCGGAATAAGCTTTACAGCTCAGTCACAACTCGATTTTCAGACTCTCATTTGCTATGCATTACAAAACTGTGAGCGCATAATGCGTTACAAAAGGCCTGCACCAAACGCCGCACGAAATTATAAGCAATAAAATATGTTATTAGGAAAAAAGCTCTCATCGAATATCGGAAACTACAATAGCTATCCGCAACTCATAGAAGGGATCAATGTTCACCAGACTGTTGCAAATATCCTGCTAACACTTGGCCAAAGGATGAAATGTACGAGAATGGTCCTGGATAAACGTAAAAGTTGCCACATCCACTTACTGGCCCAATCTAATATATTTTCCCATGAGTATAGAAAATAAATCGGAAAGCATTTACAAGCGATTTTATTCTCACTAATTGCAGTTCTGTTGCCACCATTATAATCTCCCTCCGCCCTTGTCAAACCATTAATATTCGCATCTGATTTAATTGACCGACACGATCACATGCCTTTCATGCTGAACATCGTTCTGGTTCACTTTGCACCCATTATAGTTAGACAATTTTTCTGAATCTCAGCTGCACATTTGTTCACCGAGCTCGGGAATTTGCTTGCAAACATTTCGCCACCGGGCAAGACGTATATGGTTGGCAGCGTCCGGTTCCGGATCTTCTTGTTACTACGGCCTCCACGGGGACAGCCACAGGACGCCCGCACCTACAGAGGGACCATGAATAGTTTGCACTGCACCACCCACAGCTCCAGCCACACACCCCATA